>OY776281.1:22015089-22630089 GCA_963675445.1 Linnaemya vulpina
TCGTGTAAATAAGTTAATAAATAAAGTGTTGCCGCATTATATTTGTAAAATTAATTTGTCCGTGTTTCAATTTGATGCAATAAAACGAATCCTTGAAGGATAAGTAATAAAACCGATTTTACGAAAAGGTCTAAAAACGTAACAATTGGTGTCAGAAGTGGGATTGCAAAAATAATTAAAAGGACATTGCAATTTAAGAAAGAAAAAAGGACATTAAAAAAAAATTTTAATAAATAACCATGAAATTTGATGAGCTAAAAGTTGAACAGCTGAAAAAGGAGCTCAGTAAGCTGGAATTGCCAACTGCAGGTAACAAGGCTGAACTGCAGAAGAGGCTTTTAGATGAGTTTAATAATCGCGGACTGGACATCGGGACATACGAGTTTGAGGACAAAGACGATGTGCAAGTATGCCCTCCTGCCACGAACAGCAGCATGGACATAAATTCAATGTTCGCTGCTATGATGATCCAGATAAAAGGAATCAGTGATGCACAAGGTGAATTAAAACAAAACTCTCAGCAGATGCAGGAGGCATCAAGGATCAGCAGTGAAAAGCTTGTAGCCGAAATAAGTGAGCTAAAGCAAAACTCTCAGCAGATGCAGGACAAGCTTGTTTCCGAATTAACTGAAATAAAACAAAACTCTCAGCAGATGCAGGAGGCATCAAGGATCAACAGTGACAAGCTTGTAGCCGAAATAACTGAAATAAAACAGAACTCTCAGCAGATGCAGGAAAAGCTTGTAGCCGAAATACAGGAGTCAAATAAAGCCATGAACGACACCCTGGTAGAGGTTTCTGAAGCCATTAACAGGAGGGTGGATTCTATTGAGAATAAATTCTCAGAGCTGGAGGAGCATGCAAAAGAGTTCGAAGAGAAATTGCATGCTCTAGAGGACAAAATGCATAACCTGGAGTGTAGCGGCGGGCCAGTACGAGCAGTTGCGGAGGTTTCTGCTCGGATAAAAGCGCCATGCTTCGACGGCAGCGTACCATTAGGCATCTTCAAATTCCAGTTCGAGACGGTTGCTAGCAGAAATGGATGGGATGCTGAAGAAAAGGCCATAGAGTTGATTTTGTCCTTAAAGGGTACAGCCGCAGAGGTTCTTGAGACTGTGCCAGTAAGCAGCAGAAACAACTACAATGAAATAATGGCAGCATTGCAGCGCAAGTATGGTGGTGAGCATAAGCGCGATTTATACAGAATGGAATTGCGATGTAGAGTTCAGAAGCCTAACGAATCTCTACAAGATTTCGCAATGGAAATCGAGCGTTTAGTGCAGCTTACATATCCAGGCGAGAGTCACCCGTTCCTGGACCACTTTAAAACTGAGGCTTTCTCTGATGTTAAACTGGCGGTGTGCGCTACGCAGAAATCCACTTTCGCTGAAACTGTGTCATTTGTGCTGGCTCAAGAGACTGCCAGGATGGTTTTCCAGCCACAGATATATAAAGTGCGGAATGTGGAGGTTTTGTCTGAGGAGGATAACAACCTAGTGGCTAGCGTTAAGGAGGCAGCGCGACAACTGCTAGCAGAGAAGGCTATCAAAGAAAAGCCTAAGTGCTTTAACTGCGGAAAGATCGGTCATTTTCAGCGCAGCTGCAAGGCACAAAGGAAGAGAGGTAGATCTGTTTCGCCACCAAGAAACAGCAAATGGGTGAACCAAACAACATCACAAGAGTCCCCGTTAAACTAAAACCAGCTAGCACTAAGGGGCAAGAGCTAGCTCTCACAAACGAGGGCCCCACAATCTCCATATTAGTGATGCAGCAGAAAAATAGCAACCTCACTGCGTCCGGACACATCAACGGGGAAAAGCACGTACTTACCATAGACACAGGGGCATCGCAGTCAATAATAAGGCCCGATATAGTAAAGGGGAAATGCGAGCGGTTAAGCAATATACGGCTACGTACAGCTACTGGAGAGCCTGCCACTGTCTATGGTAAGATTGAAGTGAAGGTGACTTTAGCCAACATCAACGTGAGACATGTGTTTATTGTTGCCGATATTGTCGATGAGGTTATTATTGGAGCCGATTTTATGATTAATCATGGCATTAATCTACATATGGGACAACAGCTGATGATTTGGCGTAATGTGGAAATACCCCTTGATGTTGAATATGACAACAAACCGCAAGTAACAAGAGTATTTGCTATTGAGAGTCGGACGTTACCGCCGCAGTCTGAAACAGTCATATGGGCACGGATGAAGGGAGATTGTGAGGACAATCGGTTGTGGGTTGTAGAACCGGCAGATCTAAAGAGAGAGCTTATAACAGCGAAAGCTCTAGTGAAAACTAGTAAAGGAGGAATAGTCCCTACAAGAGTGCTTAACTTGTCAGACCATGAAAAAGTCATCAAAGAAAATTCCGATGTTGGCCAGTGTACTCCAGCAGAGGCAATAATAAACTGCGAGAAGAAGATAGAGCCTACTAATTTGTCCGCAAAAGAACGTGAACAATTTGAGGAATACGTAGAGAAATGGGTAGCAGGTCTATCAGCGACAGATAAAAATAAAGCCAAAGAGTTACTAAAAAGGCATGCCAGTATCTTCGCCATGGGAAGCCAAAGCCAGGGTAGAACTGCATTGGTTAAACATGAAATTAGCACAGGCGAAGCTAGGCCGATTAAACAGCCACCCAGAAGCATACCCCTAGCAAAGCGAGATAAAGTAAAAGAGCTTGTAAGTGAAATGGAGCGTGATGGCGTAATTGAGCCATCTTCTGGTCCTTGGAGTTCGCCTGTAGTCTTAGTTAAAAAGAAAGATGGCAGTACTAGATTCTGCGTAGACTACAGGAAGCTCAATGACATAACCAAGAAGGAAAGTTATCCGCTCCCCAGAATCGATGACACTTTGGACACACTAGCTGGAACGACGCCGCTGCATCCACAGTCTGATGGCATGGTAGAAAGGTTCAATCGCACCTTAGAAGAGTACCTACGAAAAGTAGTAAGCACCCATCAGAGGGATTGGGACGAGCACATCCCCAAATTTTTGATGGCATATAGGTCAGCTGTACACGACTCAACATCGAGAACGCCAGCCAAAATTATCTTCGGGACGGAATTAAAACTACCTGGTGATTTGGAATTTGTTGTTAAGCCAACTGTAGAAGAAGGAGCTATTACGTTCCAGGAGAAGGAGGACTTAAACGAACTGCATGAGTTCATGCGCAATAGAATCAAGATGGTCAGTGATAAGATGAAGGCTAGGTATGACCGCGCAGCAAACTCGGAGGGATTTATGGAAGGACAATTGGTTTTACTGTATAACCCACAACGGAAGAAAGGATTGTCCCCAAAATTACAGACTCACTGGGATGGCCCGTATAAAGTGATTAAGAGAGTGAATGACGTTGTATACCGGATACAGAAGCACAATAGCCCAAGGTCGAAAATGAAGATAGTACATCTCGAACGATTGGCGCACTATGGAAGAGGTGATTGTATGCCTCTTCGGGTCGAACAGGCTTAAGTGGGCGGCAGTGTTACAAAGATTAGAAATAGATTTAAAATAAAACGACAATGTGGCTATATGTACTTGGCAGCACTGCCAATTAATCTATAGTTGTCAAAATGTTACAACCCTGGTCAACACTATATAGATAATATTCAAATTAACGGAAATGGAATACTCCAGAATATACAAGATCATTCAAGGCTGTGCCAATAAGAGTAAACCACAACAACAACAAACCTAGCAACATAAATGCTAAGAGATGTTATTCTTAATGATCTTGTATGCAAGTATTCGCTGCTAATAAAGCTAAACAGATTCACAAGTATACACAGCCATATACACGTAGAAGAAACAAAACCACACACTCATCCATACAACCACTCATAGTTACCATAGGCAAAAGACACAGAACACTCATACATTCAACCACACATAGTTACCATAAGCAAACCAAACAAGTCAGCATTGTCATGTATACAAACACACACATGTCGAGTAAAATACAACCACCATGCCCAGAACTTTCGCGAGGTTACCAGACGACGTCATTTTTGCTATATAAAGGCGCTGCCAGAGCTCAGCGATAGTCAGAGTGATTTCAAATATAGACGTGTTAACATCGCTAAGTGTTGAGTAGAACAAATACTCGTGTAAATAAGTTGATAAATAAAGTGTTGCCGCATTATATTTGTAAAATTAATTTGTCCATGTTTTAATTTGATGCAATAAAACGAATCCTTGCAGGATAAGTAATAAAACCGTTTTTACGAAAAGGTCTAAAAACGTAACACTATTATCTACATAATTCATGCCATATAATATATGTGATAATATAAAAATAAAATATATATGCCTGTGAATATCTTCTTATTCTTCTTTGCAACTTATATAATGGATAATTCTTCTTTGTATTAGGACGTGTATTCTACCATGTCGGACACTTACTGGTATATTAATATTATGATATAATTAATATTTATTAGCTGGGGAGCCCTTAAATTGTGATATATATTTACTTATCAATTTGCAAAATTTGTAAATAAAATCAAACATGTACATATGTATATTCTTAAGGCATTTATTGTATAGATGCACTGGTTATGTACACTCATATATTCTTAATTCTATTTTTCGTATCGGTTTGATAACAGCTTCAAAGGTCCAGTTTGTCCCCTTGGGGTTTATACCCCAGTTAAGACCAGCTGCCATTTTTCATGTATAAATGGTCACTAGAGTTTATTCCGCTCTCGCTTAAATGTTCAGATTCGATGATAGCTTGCTATCCAGGATTATATCCAAGTACTTGGCGCTGTCAGATATTTTCAAGGGGGTACCGTTCAGCTTCGGGTGCGTGAAGCTGTCCGTCTTATACCTCTTAGTGAAGAGTACCAGCTCCGTTTTGGCTGGATTTACACTGAAGCCGCTACTGGAACTACACTTGGTACGGATTGCCAGTGCGGTCTACACGCATTAAGATATGGTATCCAAGTGTTTACCAGAGATCGCCATCGCAACATCATCGCCGTATGCGACAGTCTTGACCAGACAGACTTGCCCCGGTTGATTGCTCTGTATTCAATTGCATCCCTAATAAAGGCCCTGACGACCCTGAAGGTAAGCAGATTCTTAACAAATCTGCAGATATCACTGTTAATCCTTGCCGCCATCATTCCTTCAATGATGGATTCAGGATTGACACAGTTGAAATCCCTCTATGTCCAGAATGGCTACCAAGGTAAATTCCTTGTGTTCAAGGGATTTATCTATGTAGCCTACTAGGGAATGCAATGCGGTTTGCAGAGACTTGCCTTTTATGTATGCATGCTGTGACTCTAAGAGAAGATTCCCAGGTATGGTCATTCTCAAGTGAATATCAATTGCTCTTTCTAATGTCTTAAGCAAAAAAGAAGCAAGACTTATAGTTCAAAAGTCCTTTCGTGTAGTGTGGGATGTCTTACCCCCTTTCGGGATAAAGATGACTCTACACATGTGCCAGCATGCTGGTATATGAGCCTTCTGTTTATGTTGGTATGTTGTTTTCTTACAAGCACTTATAGCCTGAAGAATAAAAATGTTTATTTTGTATGTGGTTTCCTACAAGCACATGTAGCCTGAAAAATTTGTTGGTTTTTGTTTTCCTCTCAAGCTCTTTAACCTGGAGGCAGAGTTCTAATAAAAACAACTCGTTTACTGTCTTTTTATAAACTCTGTCTTCAAACTTTTTTTAATGTTCTTTTATACTAAATAATTAAAGTAAAAAATGCTTATCTATTAAGAATTAAAATTGTGTTAAAGTGCTAACTTAACAATGACCTATAATCATTTGCGGAAATAAAATTGCTAGCTTAAATATTTATAATTGTGAAATGTGCATACGGTTATTGACATTTATTTGTGCATATCGAAAAAAAATATTAAAATACTATTGACCTAATTTAACACATTGATAATATTTAGATATTACAATACATACTTTGTATGAACATGCGCCCCGCGTTGAGAGAAGATCAAAATAATATAGTAGTAACTGAAATATTTCTTATAATTAATATGCTGAGCTGGCATTCAGATGAGAGGCTGTGTTGATTCTTGTATGTGTACAGTGAATTCAGTTTCTGCTTGCTGCGTACGAGGTGCTGGAATTGGAGTTGGGTTATTTAGTTGTGATTTGGATTTTCGCTTAATAAGTAGATAAATTGAAATGCAAAGTGTGATGACCAATGCTGTGTAACCGACTGCCATGTGATGGTAATTGTGGACTTTCAGTTTGTTTGGTAATTTCATTATTTCTTGTGAAGCTAATGAGGCTTGTAGAGTTGTCAAGTTTTTTACTTGTGACAGATACTCGCTTGTATGTATTTTGTTTAGTAGAGTAAGTGCAGGTAATGTGGTATAGGCTGGTAATGTGGTATAGTAACGCTTTTCTTAAACTGACAATACAAGAATAATGGAAACATGGTTAATAGTTGGCTGCTCTGAAAGAATTAAGAGAGCAATGATCTGTTTCGTATTTGCAAGTCATTTTTGGAGTCAGTTGAGATAATTCGATTTTGTGTGTGGACGACTTTTTTTCGGTCGGAATTAGAAAAAAAGTTTTTTTTTTAAAGGCTTATATTAAAATTTCCAAGTTAAAGACTAAAATAATTTTTGAGAGCTAAATAAGCAAGGAATGTACGCAATCGCTCCATATATGTAATAGTTTTTTTTTTATATGTATAAATATCTACAGTAAACACAAGTGCAGCTTTTGTGGTATACCTTGAGTCAGCTAATTTGGTATAGTATACCACATTACCTTCCAAAGAAAAGCAGTATGCCGAAAAAAAGAGAAATAAGAAAATGGGCAGCAGAAGACATAAAAAGAGCTGTACAAGCTGTCCGAGATGGTCAAATGGGTGTTCTTTTTAACTGAAAAACATTTGGCCTAGCCCACACAACTTTGCAACGAAATGCAAAAATGATTTAATGCAAAGCATTGAAAATATTAACAGAAAACTTAAAGTTCCCCTCAATGCACCTGTTAAAAATGTAAATTTTAACGGAAAGAATCTCGATCTAATTTACATTGATGTGATACCGATAATAAATAAATTCAAACGACAACCCACGAAGACCAGTATTCAGATGTTCCACCTGTAAAGAACACCTTATGTAATTATTGCGACAAAGCCTATAATTATGATTCAGTTGCTAAGCCATGGGTTTGCTTGCAATGCGACCAAGTTCGGGCTCATGAAGGCTGTATCCCTAAGCGCAGCGCAATTTTTATTTTCCATTCTTGCAATTAATTCAAACCAATTTTATTAGCTTTTTCTAATGATTTATTTTAGTTACTTTTACCTTGTCATTTCAAATAAGTAAGAAGGAATGAATTTGTTATGGTTTATTTTATGTTTTTTAATTATATTTGTTAAATATTTTTTTTTCCTTTAAAATTACAATAAAATGTTATGAGCAGGTAATGTGGTACACTATACCACTTTACCAGCATATGGTGTACCACATTACCAGCACATTTCTTAAAAAAGCCTTTAATGGGATTTGAACTACTTTCTTCAATATCTCCGAAATTGTGTTTTTGTCAAATATATTTCCGGATACACAGCATTGTAGCATGTTGACGATTAAATCATAGTTCAATCGAAAACAAAATAAAAATTTGGCAATCAAAAAAGAAATAGGTATACCACATTACCCGCACTTACTCTAATGGTTTCAAATGCTCCTCGTGGCTTTGTTCGGTTGGTTACCAAAGACTAGTGTATGATGTCTTAAGCGAGATGGCAACAACTTGTTGTCCATTCATCGTCATAAATCTGTATTTGAGAATGCACTCTGGTTCCAGGACAAGCAACCCAGATTCTTCAAGTGTTAGTTGTGTAATTTCTTGTGTACATACTGCTGTTGCATGGGATGTGCCAAACACTGCAAAGATCCATTGGTTTTTGTGGCGAAGCGGGATCCATGCCAGAGTATCTTTGATTTGCTGTACTGGGCAATCTGAACGGGTTTTGTTGTAAAATAAATTTATTTCACAGGAACATTTTGAGAAGCCCTGCTCGTATCTTGCTTAGTGGAGCATAAATACGTGTCGTCTGCAAGCAGTGAGCGTAATTCGAGCTCAGAGTTACTTATGTTGATGATCAGAACAGCTGCACAAGGCTTTATTGAAACAAGAGTCTGGTTGATCCAATTTGGCACTGGAATAATATTAAACATTTCAAACCGGTCGCATTCAACTAACGGTAATGTAATACTAAAAATGGCTGTGTTTCTTGTAAGTCCACCCCTTATTCTCATTAGTTTGTACAGTTGTAACGTATACTCGTTTTTCACAGGAAATTCCAGCGATTCGGGTAAATTTAATTTAATTCTCTCAACTTCCTGCTGTAATTGGTGAGGAGTTAATAATAATGGACTTATTATGCCATGGTGAGTGTTTGTCAGAATGTCAAGTATTGATGATTATGTACGCTGTAGATTTGCTGCCGTAATACTTAATTGAATACATAATGATGAAAAATACGGTCGATTTTTGCTTGATGATATTCTTCTCTATTATCCAGTATCATGTTCTGCACCTCTGTTATTTGTAGATCGATTTGGTAAAATTTTTTCTTCACTGCTTCGGTCGGCTTTCATGATGTTGATTGTCGAATATATGATTGACGTTTGATTTTTAGCAGATTCAATGTGCTTCGTTTTACTTGACTTGTGAAATCGTAATTCTTCTTCTTTTCTTAGGCGTTTCAACTTTTTCATTTTGGGTAGCAGACAATTCTTCATTGACAGTATGCATCTCTTGGTGTTGAAGTGTTTCACCAGGTTCCACATTGTCGATAGATAATGGTGCCAAACGAGCAATAGCTCTTCTGCAAACTCCAGTCGCTGTTTTTACATCAACCACCTGGACAACTCCATCATCACCATGATGTATCTTTATCACTCTTCCTAATGTCCACTTTATTCGTGTTGTGCTCTCTTCATTTACTATGACCATATCTCCAGTTTGAATACTATTGTTATGTGTCTTCCACTTGTGTCAATATTGGAGTTCACATAAGTATTTTCGTGACCATCGCCTCCAAAATTCCATTTTTAAATGTGATACCAACTTCCACCTTGTCAACAGATTTATTTTGTGCTCCGCCGCATTTGCGTCGACTTGAGCACTTAGTGACTCCCCAATGGGAAAATTACCGGGAGTTAACGCAGCCAAGTCGTTTGGATTGTTTGACATTTTACTTATTGGACGAGAATTAAGGATGCCTTCAATCTCTATAATTACAGTATCAAGTTCTTCATAGGTCAAGGAGCAGTACTTATAATTAGATGATGTTTTGCCGACTTTACGGCAGCTTCACACAGACCCCGGAAATGGTGGTATGAAGTGGAACGTTATTCCCCTAGATGTACATTCTTTATTTATATTATTTTGAGCTGCGTTTGTGTGAATTGCGTTAGAAAGTCCCTTTAGCTGATTATTTGCACCAACGAAATTTGTTCCGTTGTCACAGTACAAGTTTCTACAATGACCTCGTCTGCTTATAAACCGCTTTAATGCACCCAAAAACGCTTCTGTTGTTAAATCGCTTACCAATTCCAAATGGACCGCCTTAGTCGCGAAACAACAGAACACAGCTACGTAGGTCTTGGGAGGATGCTTCCCTCTAATTTTGTGATGAATCCAAAAAGCTCCACAAAAATCAACACCGGAGCTTATAAATGTTTTAGCTGGGGTGACTCCTGTAGATGGCAAGTTACCCATAATCTGAGTATGTAATTGTGGTTTGGCTCTGGTACATTTTACACAGTGTTGTACAGTTGATCGAGCTGCTGACTTTCCTTTGACAGGCCAATATCTTTGCCTCACGTGTGCTAAAAGTGCTTGCGGACCACAGTGCCGATTTTGTTTATGCACCTCTTGCATTAGCAATTTTGAAATTGGATCATTATAGGAAATCGGCATTGGGTGCCTGGCGTCATATGGAAGTGATGATGACTCTAATCGTCCTCCGACTCTTAGTATGCTCTTAGTGTCAATAAAAGGAGTAAGATTCTTGAATGGACTATTTCTACCGACTCTTTAAATCTTCAGACTCTTTAAATCTTCACCAAACTCTGAACTCTGCATTCCTCGGACGATCACCACCAGAGCATTTTTTATTACTTGAAATGGTGACTGCAGATATTTTTTTTAGTTCCATGTTGCTATCGTCACTTATAACTAACGTGACCATTGTTTTTTGTAACTCAAACCGGGACACCGCAAAATAATTTTTACCCAGTTTTTTTACACTACCAGTTTTGAAATCTTCAAGTGACGAACAAGAAATATAAATTTTGAACAAGTTGCATTTATTAAATTAAACGCATTTCACAGTATTGGAAGAAAAAAGTTGTTGTTAAAACAAATTTATTTAAATTAAAATCTTATTTTAATCTCAAACATTTGTTACTTTTTAAAGAATTAAAAAACCTTTTTCATAGCATACATGTTAAAAAAAAACTTTAAAAAAAAAATTAATTCAAGTTTAAGTTATACAAGTTTTCCTACTTTCAATTTTGTACCTTCATTAATTTTTTTGCTAAAATAAAAATTAGTCCATTTAATTTGTACTTTGTTTTTTTTTTAAGGAAACAAATTTTTTTTCTTCATAGGTACATATATTGCAAATTGAGTTAAAAGTATTTTATAAATAGTAATGCAACAGAAAAGTTGTTATTAATATAAAGTAAATCAAATAAATCTTCATATTTTGATTTTAAATCTCAAAGATTTTTTGCTTTTTAAAAAATTAAAAATATTTAAATAATAAACACACAAATTGTTAAAAAATATTAATTTAGTTTTATACGTAATATACACCTTTTGTATATAAACATACATTTTCGTACTTTCAGCTTTCCACATTCTTTAATTTGTTTAATTAAAATAAAAATTAAAAGTTTCAACTTATTTAATTAATTTGTACTTAAAGTTTTTTTTTTTTGGAGAATTCAAAAATATAATATTTTTATGAACTAAAAAAATTATTTCAATTTGACGTACCTACACTAAATACTATTTTGTGCACTTACTTTAACACTAAATTTTTGTACTTTTCAACGGAACAAATTTTTTTTAAAATAGCTGGTTTTGATTTTAAATAGGAAAAAAATTCGCTGCATGTTTTTTAAATATTTACTTTAGTTATCAACATCGCCATCAGTACCGAATTTTCTAACTGGGTTTTTTCACTCGTCCACAATTTATTCATTAAAGAAAACACTCTTTCCACCGGTGCATTTGTGCCAGGCAGGCATAAAATGTATTCAATAACAACAGAGATGTTTTTGTGTGAGAGATTGTTGGTTCGAAAGTGTTTGAATACTTCCACCCAACGTGTTTCCGTAGAAGCATTTAAACTATTCCACTCGGCTACTTTTTGGGATGTGACGTAGCTAGAAATCAATGAAAATTCGTCAAACACTTCTATGTCTTTAATGCACATAACATATTTCTTTTCAATCAACATATCTAGCGCTGGTTGCACGTCTTCCCAAACAGGAATGGTTTTTAGTTCTGCCCAATAAAATGTTTCCAATTCTTTAGTGAAAAAGCAGGTCCACTGTTCCAAATACTCGCGACTTGTTTTATAAAATTCCCTTGCTGTACCTTTTACGCATTCTTCATTAATATTAAAACCACTATTTTTCAGCTCTTTTATCAAACTACGGACTGTAAATGGAATAAATTGATTAGATTCTTTCTGAGCCAAACTATTTTTCAGCAGATTAAGTTCCTTTGCCACCTCAATTGCAGAAATTTTTTGATTTTCAACCTTCAAGACGGCTTGATGAAAGGCTGCAGACTGAGCATGTAAAAAATAAAGCCACAATTCTGATGTTGGTTCTTCAAAAAAGTTTTTCAATATATTGGGACATTTTTCTATGTTTAAAAAATATTTCTTTAAGGGTTGGTACATTTTTAAAACACTTTCAATGGCAGGCATAAGCGCTAGCCACCTTGTCTTGCTATAGCCAAGAATTTTCTGATATTCTGTTTCTGTTTCGATGCAAAACTCCTTCAGAGCTGCAACTCGAACGGTGTATATGTAAAAATATGAATATATCTTTACAATGATACATTCATAGTCTACTGGAAGCCCATCTGCAGCAGATTTAATGGCGTTGTGAATTATATGGGCCCTGCATCCAATACCCACCAATGTTTTTTTCAGTGATGACTGTAGTTTAACTAGCACGTTGTTAGTTCCTCGTCTAGCTGCACCTCCAAAATTGACATTGGCATTGTCGCCGCAAAATGCCACGACTTTTGCAGCTAAACTATTTTCTTTTAACACTTTGACTAAATAATTTACGATGATGTCAGAGGTTTCACCAGGTTGGTCTTGAAGATCTAGAAGTTTAACTTGGACACTTTCATATGGTTGAAAAAACCGAACAAGAACAGGATATATTTTTTTATTGCCGTGATTTGAAGAGTCGGTTAAAATTGTGAAACATGTAGACTTTGCAAGATCATGTTTTAATTCTTGGATTGCTTCACACGCCAAGACATTAACTACAATTGCTTCCGTTTTCGTACGAGCGCATCTAAATTTCTGATCAAAACAGGCTTGGATTAACCTTGATGCACAATCGTTTGAGCGAAAACTGTGATTTTCTTGCACTGTGTGGTAGGCCCAAACGCCTTCCGTAGCTGCAATTTGTAAATCCTTTGATGTTGGATCGTCCAATTTCTTAAAAAAGTTTTTCATTGAAGAGCTTGAAGCGGCTGCATTATCTGCATTTCTATGTTTTTCTGATTTTATGTGACGTTCGACATCAGCGGCGCCACTATGGGAGACACTAAATTCTGCTCGACACTTTTCACATCTGACTCCTGAAGGAGCATTTATAAGTTCAATAAAAGGATATTTTGTTTTAAATTGTCACTAAAAGCACATTTGCGTTTCGGCATGTTTAAATACCATGTTAAAAAAGCGTTTGCACCAAAACAATATTTTTTCTTTTAAAGATTAAAATTTAAATTGTTTACAAGCTTTTTTATGCAAATTTGAAGAAAAACAAATAAGCCGATTAATAGTTAAGGTCGCCGTTGATTTAGGCGACGGCTGCTAGATTTTGTCGTTTATACTTTTTGATCTACACGAGCAATTTGAAAAAAAGTTTGCTTTCTTATTTCTTGTTTAATCTATTGCCCTATTTTGGAAAAAAAACGTACGGAATAAACATTTTTAAATTTTGAAACATGTTTATTATGCTACAGGAAACCGGGACAAATTCCCATTTTAAAGCTACCTTCCGGGACACCGGGACGGTGAACTGGAAATCGGGACTGTCCCGCCGAAATCGGGACGGATGGTCACATTACTTATAACGCTATTTTTAGAAGCACAATTTCTGAGTCAGTCCATAGATATGTGGCCGCACCTTCTAGTCTTAAATCCTTCTTTACTCTTGCAGTTAATTGAGCGCTCAGCAGGGCTGCGCAAAGTTCGAGACGAGGTAAGGTTTGGCGTTTTAGTGGAGCTACCCGTGATTTAGCGCATAGTAATCTCACCATTACCTGATTGTTCTTGACGACTGAGCTTATATAAATAGCTGCACCATATGCCTTTTCTGAAGCAACCGCAAAAGCATGAATTTGTGTCATGGAGAAGGCATTCCCTTCAAATATGTATCATGGAATTTCCAGGTTCTTTAGATGTTGCAATTCGTTGCGGAATGTCTTCCACGTCATATGAAGATTTGTTCGTAATGCATCATCCCATTCCAGTTTTGTTTGCCAAAATTATTGAATGAACATTTTAGCACTGACTACAATTGGTGAAAGCAATCCTAATGGATCAAATATTCTAGCTAAATCTGATGTAACTGTGCGCTTGGTAACTTCTTGCATTTCGTTGAGCACCACCTTAATACAAAATTTATCATGTTTTGGCATCCATGATAAACCTAAGGTTTTTACAATGTGATTATTTTTACTGTTGAAGTCAAAATTAACTTCACGTTGCGCTTCTCCAACTGTTTGAAATAGTTGTGAATGATTTCCAGCCTACTTTTGTAACTTGAATCCATACTGGCTAAGTATATTATTAAATTCTCTCTGAATTGCTATAGCTGTGCTTAGGCTATTATCTCCACCGATTCCATCATCCACGTAAAAGTTTTCAAGCAAAAATGTTTATCCGTGTGGGTATCGACTCATATTTGTTTTGGCTATTGTCTCCAAACATTTTGTTGCCAAATATGGGGCAGCTCACGTTTCATAGGTGACAGTATTTAGCTGATAATGTCTTACTGCTATTTTTGGGTCCTCTCTCCATATAATGGTTTGAGATTTTCTATCTTCTGAATTTATTAGTATTTGTCGGTACATCTTAACAGTGGTAACTTAACAATGACCTATATTCATTTGCGGAAATAAAATTGCTTGCTTAAATATTTATAATTGTGAAATGTGCATACGGTTATTGAAATTTATTTGTGCATAGCGAATAAAATATTAAAATACTGTTGACCTAATTTAACACATTGAAAATGTTTTGCAACAACTTAATTATAAAGTAAACAATGGTATTATATTACAATACATAATTTGTATGAACACCAGTCAACAGCAGCTCCTGTTACAGGCGCTACCTGACTGCCAGGAAAGTGAGTGTCAGGTAATAGTTCTAGCGTTTCCTGACTACTCAAGGTCCAGCAACCGCTGTGGTTGATAGTATCTTGCGCAATCTGTTGGGGTCTGAGGACCCTTCAACTTCACTGCAGAAGGTCCTCCAAGACTTCCTTTTTGCGTTTCTCACGAAGTTTTTAAAACGATTCAACGAGGGTTTATATGCCGGCTAGTATTCTGACCTTTTAGCCTTATTGAACAACCTGCAACATTCCTTATGTAAATGTGCGATTTCAGGGCTCCACAATGGTGGTTTGGATTTGCCCCTACAGATTACTGGCCTACATGCCATGTTTGTGGCATAGCGGCATGATTCGTTGAAAATCTCCACTGCAGAACCAATGTCCCCATATTGCTTATTGCTGGAATCAAAGGTAGGGAGTTACAGAGCAGATTATTCTATAATTCCCAGTCAGTCTTCTTTCTATTTACTACAGGATTCGGTCTCTCGACATCAATTCCAATGCTAAAGTCTATATAGTGATGGTCAGAGAAAGAACGGTCTTTCGAAACCCTCCAGTGGCTAATGTCATTTGTGTGACCTGAACTAACCAGTGTGATGTTTAACACCTCCTCACGATTGGATGCAACAAATGTGGGTTCTGAACCCCTGTTAGCTATTTCCAGATTATTAATTAATATAAAATTAAATAGACACTCACCCCGTTCGTTGGTGTTACTACTTCCCCACGGTGTATGGTGCGAGTTGGCTTCAGCACATATGATTAACGGCATCCCCATGCTCACAATTCCACCAATCTTATTGTTAAGTGGGCCGTCTGAGTGGTCATGTGCCATGTATCCTGAGACCAGCCAAAATGTTCCAGATGGGGTCTCCAGGAGTAATTTAACTTGACTAAACCTTCACTTTAACAGTGAATTATATACGATTACATATAAATCTTATTTGATATATTAGATAAAATAATACAAACTTTTTAATATATATATATATATATATATATATATATATATAAAATATTTGATTATCTTTATTTCGATTTATTTTAAAAACTAAGTAGAAAAAAAATTATATAAATCAATTTATAAAAATCCGACTTAGATTGAAAAAATAATATTATTCAAAATAAAGTTAAATAGAGTAGTTACAATAGTATTCATAATAATAGTATTAACAACAGGAGAGATAGGATAAAACATGTAACTCCCCCACCCTTTGTTCAAACATTACTCCTGGAATATACAGACTTATTAACAGCATGTATGTTTTGAGATATGTACGTATGTATATTAACTATTAATTTTATGAAATATAAATAACCAAACAACATTTAAATAGATTTTATGGTTTAGCAGCAGATAATAATTTTTTTAGCATAATCTCTTCCAGTAATTTTCTTTCTAAACTTTATATCAGGTAGACAATTTTGATATATATATATATATATATATCTACGTTTGATTATTTGTCTATCACGTTTATAACCCTTTTCATCAATAAAATTATGTTTATTTTTCTCTCTTACTTCTTTTAAAATATACTTAGGTTTTTGTTTTAAATTATAAAAACCAAGATTTTTCACCAATTCTCTTTCCATATAATCACAACATTTTTGTCTATTAGAATTAATTTTTTCAGTTCTTTAAATTTTTTTATAATGAACAACATTATTTAAAGTTTTCCAAACAGATTTTTCTACTTTATTATGAAGATCATTTGGCTTATATCAAAGATTATGTATATAAGATAGTGCATGACAAGCACGAAAAAATTTATATGCGGGTGGTAATATTACGACCCGCATCGAACATGTTCGTCAAACATATTTCATTTTGTCTTGGTTGGTTCGCCAAGAGCATTCAACAATGAAGCTTGTAAGACGGAATGTGTTATTATTTTTTGCAGAAAATTGTTATTGTTCATGTACTTTTATGTAGAATAGAATAGCTCTACGTCCGAAGCGAAAAACACTACTGCGTAAATTAATGTAGGGTAAATAATACTTGTGTTGTTGTTGGATAAACGAAAATGTATCTATCAGCACCGATGCGATGATGATAATATATATATATATATATATATATATATATATATATATGTATATATATATATATATATATATATATATATATATGTATATATATATATATATATATATATATATATATGTATATAACATATATAATGTATATATATTGTGACGACAAAAGTCAGTGGTTCGTTTTTGCCACACCTCAGCAGACGATTATATTATTATCATTAATAGTAGCAGTATTATTTTTAAGTTTTCTGCTGTTATTAGTTACTAAACTAAACTTTGAATTCGTTGAATTATTATCATTATTAACATCATCATTATTAGCTTTGTCGTTGTTCACATAGGCAATAAATAACGGTAGTCACATTCCAAACACTCAGTGTGTGGTTGTACAGCAGGGATGCCCAGCTCATGAAACAATTGTTTGGAGAGAACTCACACATATTCTTATGCTCTTTCATTTAGTCGTTGACAAGTGTACATGTTTAGCGAATGCTCTGTTGCTTTTTTTCAGGTTCACACTCAAAAAATGTTGTGCGGCCATTCAATGAAATGTTAATGCTCTTTCATTTAGTCCTCAATGAACAAGCGATGAATGCGCATGCGTAGCGGCTGTTTTTATTTTTTATTATTATATGATTAGAATCGTTTATATAAGATTCACAATTGCAATCTTTTATTTTTCGAGAAAATTTTTTGATTTTTTATAATGAATTATACTAACAAGTTGTTTTATTTTTGTTAAACAAAATTTATGAGCAATATAACAAAAATATCAAATTAACATCTTTTATTTTTATAGAGTTTATATATAATTGAGTATTTTGATTTCAAATTTAAAAAATTAAGTTGAATTATTTTATTTAAAAATATGTACATACATATATTAATATGTTTGCTTTTTAATATCAATATAATTTTTCTGTTTTTCAATCTCTTACTAACATTATAATTTGGCTGTAAATAAATACATTCTCTCAATTTATTATTTTTCTCTTACTCACTAATACACAAGAAAAAAATTTTTGGGCATCACTGTTGTACAGCTTATTTTATGTCTCGCTACACACATTGACATTACTACATAGTTACGTACATTCACAGGCAGCTGCTTTGCTGGTATGGTTGTAACCAGGTATGGGCACCACTACATCGAAAGGTTGGCATGTGTGTCATGGTATTGGTTTGTTTTTCTTCTCATTTAATGACATCCGACGCACGTCTGCTTCGTTCGGAAGTTTCTGCTAGACTAAGCACAATTTCGTTCTCTGCTTCGCTTATAAATTTTGTGTATGTACACATCGTTCGCTCTTTTTGCATTTTCATTTTGCATTTGCCCATAAATGGTTGTAACGAACATAGCAGCAGAATTTGTGTATAAAAGCAAGAACAAATGAGTAGAAGATCGTCTTTTTAGTCTGACTGTTGAACGGTAAGGTTGGTATTGTTGTGGTGTATTCCAAAGCAATATTGACAGAAATAGTATTTCTATTGAATTTGAGTATCCATTCAATAGAAATATCATAGAGACGACACTGGACATAGCCCTTGGGTGATCACTTCTAGCAGACCGGTGTATTCCGGACTAAGGTTACAAACAAAGGTTAGGTTACTCCTTGTGTAGTGAGTGGGCTTTGCTTATAGTGTTGCTTATGTCTGGGGAGCGTCAGCCTTAGGGTAATACTGTCTAGCGGAGCGGTGTATTCCACTTCACTAGAGGATAACACCCAAGAATCACTATTACAGCGGCGTTCCCTGTAATAGCGGTACCGTCCACTCACCCCAGTATTTCAGTCACTCTAGTGGCCTTCTGTTTCATTATAGGAGTCACCCAGAGACTGGGTAACCTATTAGTTAAGAGCATCCCCTATAGAAGAGACATACCACAAAACGACGTAGACAGCCACACAACGACATAAACTATTCGCGACGTTTTCAATTTCTTCAAAAATAATTTTTTTTTTATGTTCGACACTGGACCCCGCTGAGCTCCCCCAGCGCTAGAGCGGAAGAAACCGTATCGTTACAAAATTCACAAATAATTTAAAAAAATCACATTATAATAAGTGTAGTAGGCTATGAAACTTATACAAACCAAACCCCAACAAACAACTTTTATTCGATATGACTATTTTTTTCTACACCTTTATACAATTAGAAATCCTTTGTATAATAATGAAAGTATTTATAAGGAAAATTAAAAATAAAATCTCAATTTAATTGTTAATAAATTAACTATTTGATTTTTTGAAATCATTTGTGAATTTTTATAGTTAGTTTATTAACATAATTCTCAGATGGATTATAAAAGTCTTTTAATAAGTTGAGAAGTTTGAAACGTTTCAAAATTGTGGTTGAAGTCTACTGACGATTTGGTAAAAAGCGCCAATGAAATGCATATAGACATTGCTTAACCATCCAACAAATAAAATTCATATTATAATAGTACAATGACAGTATGTGAAATAGTTAATTTATTATTAATATATATATATATATATATATATATATATATATATATATTATTTATTGAAAACTATGTATCAACAAATTTTATTTTATTGGCGCAGGTGATTCGTTTGGCATTAGTAAAATACAAAATCAGCGCCAAAATTATTTATAGACTGATATTTTTCAATGGACCTGTGAATCGTCCAGGAATTGACCTGTTTTATTTTAAATGAACTCATTTTGTCTTAAATATGAATTGAATTGAAATATAAATTAATTCATGATAAATCAAAAATTTTGAATGCATTCGCTTTGTTAAAATAGAAGAATTGATTTTGTATTAGAAATAAGTTATTAAGGAATTGAAAGAAAATCATAGTAATTAGTTTTTTTATTCATATAAAATGGTCACACGCAATAACCCTTTCTATAAGCTATATTACGTTATTGTGCACTAAAGCTAAAACATTTAGGTTTTCTGTAAAATATAATATAAAAAAGGATACATTTATTTTGGTAAAATCAAGAGAGTTGGAGATTTTAATAAAAATGTTTAAACTATTTTAAATATGTTTATATAGACAAAAATTTTTATTATTATTAGTAATATTATGTTAATTTTAATATTTTGCATTTATTTATTTATTTATTTTTTTGTTATATTTCTTTTTTATTACTTTTTTTTAGAATTGCTGTTGTTTTTTTTTTTTATTTATTTGAAAAAATCTGCACTTTTCTTTGCTTAGAACTACGTACCTTTTTCTATAGCCCAAAAGCAGTGCTTTCGAAGGAGGACCAATAATTAAAAGCCCAATAATTGCTGTTTATAGTGGAAACAATCATCACTTAACCATTCTGGGGTGGATCGTTTGCACAAGTCAATAATAAATGATTTTATACCATTTCGTTCCGGTTCAGTTTTAAAGATATTGTGAAATTTAAAATATGTTTCTTACTTGCATTCATTAGTTTGTCTGATGGAGTAGCTAAATTTCCAAAATCTGTCAGAGACTGATAATTCTTAAGGAATACAAAAAGCTCGCTTGGAGCGGTTAAAATTTCATCCATGTTCCTAATGTCATTACAGCATTTTTCACATTGCAATTTTGGAATAATTTTAAATGCAACATACTCAACGAAGTATCTCATGGAAACCAGTTCAAAATTTATATTCTCAGAATTATTAACAATATCTTCTAAAAAATAATCTGCATATACATCGTCGTCAAAATCAACAACAACCCTTCCATCAGAGCTTATTTCAGTATGTTTACATGAAGAATATATATCATAATCATTATTTTTGGGGAACATACATCATAAGTACAAATTTGGTCAATCTCGTTTTGTTTAACTTCACAGTTACTGGAAAAACTTGATTGAATAATTTTAGCAACCATAACTTTTGCAAAAATAATACTCCACTCGGCTATGGAAGGGTTGCTATTGTTGCCTACCTTTTGCCGTAGTTCAGAAAATATATTTTCTAACTTGTCTTGATTAAGAAATTTTGTCTTGAAATAATTTAAATCACCACCTTCTTTTAAAAAGTCATTAACCAGTAAATGGACTGAATTAAGAGTGAGCTTCATAGCATTTAAAAAGAAAACACGCTTCTTCTGGTCAACGAATTTCATTGTTTACTTGAACTGCAATTCTGTAGCCGTTATCGCTATAAAGGGAACCACTACTAAGACAATCGAAAATCTTACCAATTTTTTCCACAAACTGAGGTGTTAAAAGGGCCACTTCTGCATATTGTTTCAATAGCAGCTGTAACAGTTCTGCTAAAAACTTGAGTTGCGAATCTCACACGAATTTTTTCAAATTATACTCCAATTAGAAAACAATGCTTTTACCATAAAACCACACGCATGAGTACCAATACTTTAGTTCTTAAAAGTCCTGTTGTTTCGAATCCATCTATTAAATCTAAACTCTGATTATACCTTAACTCTTTTCTTATGATAATTTCGTCCATAACCAAAACCATTTACTTAGAATCTCTTTCGTCCAACCATGCGCATTGTTGCTTTACAACCTCAAAAGCATTATTCTTTAAAAAAAATATGTATGTGAATAAGAAAACGAGCTTAACAATTGTTTGTATTAATGTAGGGTAAAGAATATGTATTTTATTTGTGTAGAAACAAATAAATATCAACTTGCCCGGAGTGTTAGTACCTACATACATGTGCAATATCTGATGCAATATTTTAGGACTACTTTTAATTTCGTAAAATAAAATATCCATAGTATTTAAATTCAATTACTTTATTGACAATAAAACATATTACAAAAAAGTAGTTTCCTTTTTTAATGATATAAAACTAACCTTCTGAGCACTTGATGATATTATAGATCTACCATGAAGAATGCTTACGCAGTAAAGTTATTATAAGAAGATTAAGCATTTCTATTCTATGTACAACAAACTTTTTATAAAAACTTTTCTACGAAAAATTTTTTGATACACAAACTTTTCGATAAAAAAAATTATCGATATAGAATATTTTATAGAAAATTAATTGTAATAAAAATTTTCTTTCTGCATATACATTTTACAAAAAATGTATCCTATTGAAAGATTTTTATTACAATTTTTTTATGAAGAGATGTAGCTTAGGAATTTTTTTATAATCAAAGAACTTTTTTCCATAGAAATATTTTTGTCTTAAATTTTTTTCTACTAACATTTTTATTATGAATGAATTTTTTACTACATATGAATAATTTTTCATTATAAACTATTTATTATCCATATATATTAATTGAGATATATTTTTTAGAAAAATATATGAAACATCTTATAATATTTTCTATGGAAAAAATTCCAGTGTGTGCAGACTAAACATTGTAGAAAATAAACATGTATGTACATTTGAAAAAAACAAAACAAAAAAGGACAGTTTTCTTTGGCCTCAGCAATAGTATATATTATAAATAAATAACAGCCACACTTATGTATGGATGTACATACATACATATGGATGTACATACATACATATATACAAACATACACAACACATAGTGTAAGAAAATATATTAAGTTATTAAAAAATTGTGTTTGCAAAAAATATGAGAAAGAGAAAAAAATTTTGGAATTTTAGTAATATACCTATGACGTGCAACATCTTTATATTATAGAGTCTTTGCTTCCGCCTTTAGTTTTTTATCCAAATGAATGAGCTTTCAAAGTTACGGTCGCATATACATATAAAGATTTTTGTGTAGTCTTCTTCAGGCATTAGACATTTTCCCCGCAAAATTTGCCCTAAAACGAATAAAATATCGTAAACCTTTAAAATGTCTTCTAGATCTTTTACACATCTTTACGCAGCATTTCCTTCCCGATATTAAATAGTTTATTTATTCACTTGCATTCATCATGTAAAGCAAAAGAAAATTACACACGCACATATATATTGTAGCTCAATCATTAACAATGTTTTGCAATGAAAATAGAATTTTTTGTAAAGATCTTCAAACAAGTTTGCATGTGTTTTTTGCTTGTTTTTTTTTCACCATGCCTTCAGTACCTTAAAGCTGGCTTCACATTGCAACTGTGCTGCCAGAAAGTTTAATTTCTTAAGTGAAGTAGAACTGAGATGCCACAGCATATTATATGTACATATGTATAGTAAAATACAGAACTTGTTTTATGCTTTTGTATGTGTAACAACACACTTGTTTCATATTGTTTGTGTATATAATAAAATACGGAGCACTTGTTTTGTATTGTTTGGTATTAAAAAATATATATAATAATAAAAAATAATTATAAGAAAAAAAAACAAATAATAGCGTGATTGAAAAAATCAAGTCGGAAATCGTCTACAGCGGAATCGCCCATATATCTGGTGAATATTGTTATAAATAAAATTAAATAAATAGTGGTATTGCCCAATTGTAAAACTCACACACATAGTTTACAAAATTATTTCATATGGTAGCCTTGATGTTGCAAAACAAATGCGCGAAGTGGGTGAATCGCTTCAGAGCATACTCTCAAAAAACTAGAAATGTTGTAGAACGTCAATATTGTACTGAAACCATGGGTGAATTCAGCTTAAGTGCCCAGGAGACGATCACAAGAAACCAACAATCACATAGCAATCGTGTTTTTTCGGCTACAAGTACATGTTGTCGGCTCTGATTGATGAAAATCAAACCATTTCGATATTTTTATTTGTCGCTTGATTTTTTGTACATCACAGAATCTGATTGAAGGAAAAAACGTCATTCGCTTGTTGAATTTGTTGCGTGACGACATGGAGAAGTGTGCGGATGAAAAAAATTTATTTTACATTTTATTCATGAAATATGTTTCTTATCATTTTTCACGTTGAATACATATACATACATATACTTTTTTGATACATTTTTGATTAATATGGTTTTTTATTATAAACTTATTCATATATACATATGTACATTATTTCTTATATTTCTTTTTATAAACTTTGTAACTAAATTTCATATAAATTAAATTTAATTTTTTTATATAGACATATTTATAATGTTTCGTATTGTTAACTCAATCCTATACTGCAATATAAGGCTACAATGTCTCGTGTGTGGGACATAAAAATAAATATACATACATATGTATGTATGTAAAATAAATAAATATATGGAATGTAATATTACAAACATATAGCAATAAAGAAAGAAAAAATAAACAATATGAGATGCTATTAATTGTATTGAAAAAACAATATCCGAAAGAAACAATAGATGTAAAACAATAAATATATTTAAACAAAACTGCACAGGTAGTCAATAACAACAATTCATCATCCGACGACGACATGATTGCATACGAACGCTACGAAGCCAAAACACAAATGCTGATTGCTGAGTTTCTTTGTACATCTCCGAAAAATCAGCAATTAAACGACACTAACACAAACTTACCGCTTGTTGGTTTCTTTTGATCGTCTCCTAGGCCCTTTAAGTTAAATTTGATGAAATCAACTTTTAGACATGTTCGATGACTAACGATCTAACACGTTGGTTTCTGCTTTTTTTCGCTTTTTCCCTACCGCCGGCACCAATAAAGATTTTAAAATTTTATTTCAAGCTTTGTTCGACATGCGTCTTCTTATAGTGTATATTCTTTGATCAAATATATACTTTAGTAATTTATTATCTGTAACTACAGTGAGTTTTCTACCAAACAAATATTGATGAAATTTAGTGACACCAAATTAAATAGCAACGGCCTCAAGATCAATTTGAGCATTTTTACGTTCCGCTTCACTTAATAAACGCGAAGAAAATTAAATAGACCTTTCTGCATTTTTCTCATCTACTTGGTATAAAATTGATTCTAAGGAACTAGCATCAACCGTCAGCTTTGTTTTAAAATTTTGATTCAACAAATTTCAGATGTCGAAGTCTTTCTTATCTCTTCCCAAGCCTTGAGACCAAACGGTTAATTCTAATTATCATCTTTTCTAAGCAGTTTGTATAAAGGGCCACATACTGTAGATATATCTGGTAGAAACCTTCTACAAAAATGAATCATTCCTACCGGGGATAGTTAATCCTTTAAGTTTGTGGGTTGCTTTAGGTCATTAATTTCCTTAACCTTCTGGAAATTCATATGGCTGTGACCGAAGCCAGTCCATAAATTAAACGAGTATATTTAAATAAGCACTTTGAAGATGCAATAGTGGTGAATTTACAGGAAGCATCATTCAACTCGATCTGTTGATAAGCTGTACTTACATCTAATTTTGTAAACTCTTTACCCCCATGAGGTTTTGCAAATATTTCCTCTGTGCGTGGTAGAGGATACTTTTCTAATTCCCGCCGAAATTAGGATGAACTACAAAATAGACACGGCAAACTGTGCGCGCATACGTATAGATATATAACAATAAAACACAATAAACCAAAACAAGTTCAGTAAACATTTAACCCTTTTCAAAACTAGACGACTTTACTCAAAAGTAAGACAAAATCAATCTAGAGATGCCGATGTCAACATTATGGCTTTTTTTCTAACGCTATCTGTTACACCATTCGCAATGAAAAATTGGAATATTTGCTTCTTGAACACTGCCCATTGATTTCTTCCTGTATCAAAAAACGAAACATTAATTTGGGCACCCCAACTTGGTGTTAGAGCCACATTTGCATTTTGCGATCCTAGGGATATTTCTTGTTACAGATTTGAAATTTTTACAAAATTATGTACTTTTTTTTCGTCGCCAATGTTGTTGCGTTCTTATCGCTTTTAAATTCTTTATTTTAAAAAACTTATTAGACTTAAGAATTCAAAGTGTTCTTTCTTTTATTTCTTCTCTTATTCTTAGCATTCATTTTAGGATAACTACATTAATATAAAAAGTTGCCAGTTAGTTTTTTATCTCTTTTAATTCATTTGACCCTTTAATATTCTTATATTAAAAAAGTCAGTGTTTTGTTATTATTGCAATTAAACGAATCTAGGATAAAATAAAACCGCTTTTCTACGAAAACGTTTAGAATAAATTTATGTATATATATATATATATATATATATATATATATTTTATCAATATATTAATAATAATATAAACAATTTTTGTATGTATAGACCTTAATATAGATTGTGTATTTGTATTTTTCAAATAACTTTTACCAGTTTAATTTCTTTCATATATAATATCAGGTATTACATATTAATATTCAAAATTCTTTTAATCAACCTTTTTCATCTAAAAAGTTCCTTGTATATTTTCTTTCACTTGTTTTATTATATATTTGGGTTTCTGTTTCAGATTATAAGATCCCAAACTCTTTTTTATTAAAATCGTGGCAATCTTCTCTTTTTTCGATTATTGTTTTTTATTCTATTTATCTTGTTTTCATGAATTTGCTTTTGCAACATTTGCCATATAGATGTGTCCACTTTATTATGAAGTAATTCGTTTGGTTTAAACCCCGTTGGATTGTGCATTGAATCATTATATATATATATATATATATATATATATATATATATATTAACTGATATTAAAAGAAAAGCATACGGATATGTATGTACATACATATATAATAACAAAGAAAATTCCAGTCTCAAGAAAACCAACATAACTCAATTCCAAAAGGTGGTTGAGCTAAGGAAGGAACACACACAACTTGCTACTGGCAGTCCTAGATTTGGTAGCACTAGAGTGGTGGTAGAGGAAGCTGGATAATGATTCGTCTACATTCCGCGGATTGGAATGGAAAAGGATAATTTAGCAACATACTTTTAATTATCTAACTATTTACTATCACCCCTATCATGAATAATTTTTCCCGCGAGTTTTTCACTTTTCGCTTTAATTCATTCGCTTTGTTTTTGGTAGGGAACAGAACAAAAAATGCAAGTAGTTTTTATCACAACTCTAAGTTTAATTATATTTTATTATTATAAACTGCAAATTTTATTTTAAGGGCAAGATGTGTTAATAAGGCGCAAACCGATATGATGCTCAACAAAATGCAAAGCAACAGAGTGATTGCCTGCGGCTTTGTGAAGCTTTCGGAAGATGTGGTTGCAGAATTTTAGAAATGCCTAACAGAAGACCTAAATAGTGCTGGCCCTCTTATCAAAAACGTTACTGAATGGAAAAAGGTAGCATATTGTTTTGTATATCAATTGAATACTTTTTACGTTTGTTTTCATGTATTGCATTTTAGGTGTGGACAGATCAAAAGCGGTATGTTCGCTCAAAAGCTGCAGCGAACTTAATACATATAAAAGAGACAGGAGGTGGCCCAAATCAAACCAAGTGCCTTTAAGCAAATGAAGAATTTATATACGAGCTGGTAGAGATGAAGGAGTCCGTAGAGGGTGTGAATAACTCCTTAATTTTTGGTTTACCACAGTGTTCTCACTATAGTGAAAATCAAAGTGATCTACAAAAAAAGATGTTCATGATGAAATTATGGTGAGTGGCTACCAAAGCGTCTTCCCGGAACAGATGACACCAGCTCGACAAAACTTGACCACTACGGAAGATTCTTCAGAAAAAACGCAAAAGGGCTGACCAACATGAAAAATTAAGTACTGCAGATCTGATTGCTAAAGAGGTGAAAACGCAAGAGAACATGTACACGAAAATTGCGGAAATAGCTGCTTGCACTCAAACACACAATAAAGAAATGGAGACAATCATGCGAAGGATGTACCGTTTTTGAGAAATCAAAAAATTGAAAATGTTAGAGCGAAATATTTTGCGAAGAGTTGCGCCTGAAAGAAGTACATAGAAAGCAAGATAGAAAGGAACAAAAAGCTATCAGAAATTGAGGAAATCAAACTTGAAATCTTAAAAGAAAACGCTAGCAAGTAAATAGTTTGCTGGTATTAAACCGAGTATTAGTTTTTAGATGAATAAAAAGTACCTACATATGAAAAATATAAGAATGAATTAATTTGTGATATTTGTTATTTATATTTTTTCTATGATTTGTTTTTTTTTTTTTAATTATAAATAAATATTTTTGTTAAAAAAATTTAATTTTATTAAAACGTTATGTTAAGCTTTTTAATCATATAAAAAACAATTTTTACATTATTGAATTTGCTATGTCATCGCGAATATAAAATCGCAAGAAACCTATATCCTTCAACTGTATTTTCGCTTTCTAAATGGGAGCGATTAATTTGCTCCATATCAGTTGTTTCGTTGTTGTGTTCACACTTATACGCTATGCAGATGTTGTATAATGCCACACAGACATTAATAATTTTAACCGCTTTTTTTGGCTCATAGTGGAGTTCCCTGGCCCCTAGCAAGCACCTCCATCTACCTTTTAGAACTCCATTTGTACGTTCTATTATATTCCTGCACCTTGAATGAACATCATTGAATTTTTGTTTATTCGAGCCAGATATTGGAGTTCTATATGGTGTTAACAACCGAGGTTCTAAAGGGTATCCGCCATCACCTATAAAAATTTGTTACAACATACATAAGTATTAACACATATATGATTATATAATTTGTTTCTCACCTAACAGCCATACTCGCAGTCCTCTTTGCAAATAGTTTCGTTCCATTATACTTCTTTAAGAATTGCTACTCCAAACAAAGGATCGTGATAGGATGGATATGTGGCATCAACATACCGTATGCTCATTTTACAATTGATGTATTTATTTACAAAAATATAACAAAATATATACAAGTGTAACATTTAAGCTGTGGTTCCCTTTCCTGTTGTAGTAAAGATGGTTATTACCTTGTGGTGTTATAATATTGATGTGTGTTCCATCAATACATCGCACCACACCAGGTATCCCAAACTTCTGGTAAAATTTCTGGGCTGTAACTTTATTTTCCGCTTCAGACGGACAGGTTATCCACTGCCCACAAAGATTTTGCTCAAGAGTATCCAATACGTTTGACAGAATCTAGGAAAAAGTTGGCTGTGTCATTTCTATTTCATAATCTCTAGCTACACCCTTTTGGTAACCTCCTTCTGCAAAAAACCTTAAGCAGGCACTAAGTTTTAAAATTGTAGAAACTCCAAATAACTTCTTTGTGGAAGGCAAAGAATTATTCAGTTTGTCCAGAACGTATAAAAAAGGAGGCTTGTTTAACCTGCAATGTTGGATAAATCTACAGAAGTACAGAAAATTAATTTAAAAGGGAATTTTTATTGAATTTGGCTACTTACAATGTATCTGGTAACTTCAGGGGGTTAGATGCGTCCCGTAAACCTCGACGAGCAATACGCTCGTTTCCTCCTCTGCTTGCTTTCCTCCTCTTACAATAATAAAGCTGCTCCAATTCCAAACATTATTTATTTTTAAAATTTCCTAGGATATTTACATACACTAGGTGTCAAAAATGTACGCTCTCATAGCGTGTTATGTAGTTTTTGCGTAAAATATAAAAAATAAAAGACGTATTTGCTAAGATTTTTTATTGAATTAAATATTGTACTTCAGGTTTATATTATAGGGAACATTTTTTCTTAAATTAATAATATTTTTTTATAAAAACAATAAAAAGTTCTTTTCAAGTCAAAAAATACTACATCAAAAGTCTACGCTCATAACAAAAACTAAAAAAAAGTATTAGAACTAAAAAATAACTTAAGTTTAATATCGCGTAGGATAGCCACGTCATTTTATAACCTCTCTTAGCCTGGTTTGCTTGGAATTTATTAGATGTGTGGTCTCTTTAGAAGAAATGTTCTCTCACTCGCTCTTAATCAGTTCCTTAAGCATTATCTTACTCGTTAATTATGCTGGCGGATTATTCTTTCTAATAATGCCCATAAATGTTCTACCGGGTTAATACTCGTATCGGGCGATTGTGGTGGCTATAGATTAATTGGCAGTGCTGCCAAGTACATATAGCCACATTGTCGTTTTATTTAAATCTATTTCTAATCTTTGTAACACTGCCGCCCACTTAAGCCTGTTCGACCCGAATAGGCATACAATCACCTCTTCCATAGTGCGCCAATCGTTCGAGATGTACTATCTTCATTTTCGACCTTGGGCTATTGTGCTTCTGTATCCGGTATACAACGTCATTCACTCTCTTAATCACTTTATACGGGCCATCCCAGTGAGTCTGTAATTTTGGGGACAATCCTTTCTTCCGTTGTGGGTTATACAGTAAAACCAATTGTCCTTCCATAAATCCCTCCGAGTTTGCTGCGCGGTCATACCTAGCCTTCATCTTGTCACTGACCATCTTGATTCTATTACGCGCGAACTCATGCAGTTCGTTTAAGTCCTCTTTCTCTTGGGACGTTATAGCTCCTGAGTTGTACTGTTGTAGCTGCCCCCGGGTTCTTTTTACTGGGCCTTTGGCTGCTTTGCACTGTGGGCAGTTTGCTATCCAGTCGGCTACGGCTTGTTGACATCCAACCCAATAAAAACGCTGCTTCAATTTCTCAAGTGTTTTTGTTACTCCAAGATGACCGCCACTAGGTCCATTATGAAACTCCTGTAAAACTTTACTTATCTTGGAGTGTGGCACAACTATTAAATTTTAAGTTGTTTTGCCATCTACACTTTCCCATACGCGGTATAAACTCCCTTTTATTACCTTAAGGCTGTTCCACTGAGCCCAATAAGATTTGGCGAGTGGGCTTTCAGCCGAAATTTCATTCCGGGATGGTCGTCTGTCCTCTTCTTTGGCCGCTATAATTTTCCTTAGCATGCTGTCATCCCTCTGTGCCACTGACCAGTCTTCATCAGGGCCGATGTGAATTAGCCGAACATCAACAACGCCTTCCTTTTGCTCGGTTGTATCACAATGTTTACGCTCTGAACAGCAGGGTCTTCTTGAAAGAGCATCCGCATTGTTATGCTTTGTGCCTCTTCTATGCTCAATGCTCTTTCTTGGTGGCAAAACAGATCTACCTCTCTTCCTTGATGCTTTGCAGCTGCGCTGAAAATGACCGATCCTTCCGCAGTTGAAGCACTTAGGCTTTTCTTTGATATCACTTTCTGCCAGCAGTTGTCGCATTGCCTCCTTAAAGCTGGCAATTAGGTTGTTATCTTCCTCAGACAAAACCTCCACATTCCGCACTCTACCTGTCTTCCTTGATGCTTTGCAGGTGCGCTGAAAATGACCGATCTTTCCGCAGTTAAAGCACTTAGGCTTTTCTTTGATAGCCTTCTCTGCCAGCAGTTGTCGCATTGCCTCCTTAACGCTAGCCACTAGGTTGTTATCCTCCTCAGACAAAACCTCCACATTCCGCAGTTTACATATCTGTGGCTTGAAAACCATCCTTGCAGTCTCTTGAGCCAGCGCAAATGACACAGTTTCAGCGAAAGTGGATTTCTGCGTAGCGCACACCGCCAGTTTAACGTCAGAGTTGCGAATGCCGTTAACGAAAGCCTCAGTTTTAAAATGGTCCAGGAACGGGTGACTCTCGCCTGGATATGTGAGCTGCACTAAACGCTCGATTTCCATTGCGAAATCTTGTAGAGATTCGTTAGGTTTCTGAACTCTACATCGCAATTCCATTCTGTATAAATCGCGCTTGTGCTCACCACCATACTTGCGCTGCAATGCTGCCATTATTTCATTATAGTTGTTTCTGCAGCTTACTGGCACAGTCTCAAGTACCTCTGCGGCTGTACCCTTTAAGGAAAAAATCAACTCTATGACCTTTTCTTCAGCATCCTATCAATTTCTGCTAGCAACCGTCTCGAACTGGAATTTGAAGATGCCTAATGGTACGCTGCCGTCGAAGCATGGCGCTTTTATCCGCGCAGAAACTTCCGCAACTGCTCGTACTGGCCCGCCACTACACTCCAGGTTATGCATTTTGTCCTCTAGAGCATGCAATTTCTCTTCGAACTCCTTTGCATGCTGTTCCAGGCCACCGCGTTCTAGATGTTGGACTCTATCCGCCAGCTCTGAGAATTTATTCTCAATAGAATCCACCCTCCTGTTAATGGCTTCAGAAACCTCTACCAGGGTCTCGTTCATGGCCTTATTTGACTCCTGTATCTGCTGAGAGTTCTGTTTTATTTCAGTTATTTCGGCAACAAGTTTTTCCTGCATCTGCTGAGTTTCGGCTACAAGCTTTTCACTGCTGATCCTTGATGCCTCATGCATCTGCTGAGAGTTTTGTTTTATCTCACTTATTTCGGCTACAAGCTTTTCCTGCATCTGCTGAGAGTTCTGTTTTATTTGGATCATCATAGCAGCGAACATTGAATTTATGTCAATGCTGCTGGTCGTGGCAGGAGGGCATACCTGCACATCGTCTTTGTCCTCAAACTCGTATGTCCCGATGTCCATGCCGCGATTCTTAAAATCATTTATCAGCCTCTTCTGCAGTTCAGCCTTATTACCGGCAGTTGGCAATTCCAGCTTACTGAGCTCCTTTTCAGCTGTTCAACTTTTAGCTCATCAAATTTCATGATTATTTATTTTAATTTTTTAATATTCTTTTTTTAAATTGCAATGTCCTTTTAATTATTTTTGCAATCCCACTTCTGACACCAATTGTTACGTTTTTAGACCTTTTCGTAAAAACGGTTTTATTACTTATCCTTCAAGGATTCGTTTTATTGCATCAAATTAAAACACGGACAAATTAATTTTACAAATATAATGCGGCAACACTTTATTTATCAACTTATTTACACGAGTATTTGTTCTACTCAACACTTAGCGATGTTAACACGTCTATATTTGAAATCACTCTGACTATCGCTGAGCTCTGGCAGCGCCTTTATATAGCAAAAATGACGTCGTCTGGTAACCTTGCGAAAGTTCTGGGTATGGTAGTTGTATTTTCCTTGACATGTGTGTGTTTCTATACATGACAATGCTGACTTGTTTGGTTTGCTTATGGTAACTATGTGTGGTTGAATGTACGAGTGCTCTGTGTGTTTTGCCTATGGTAACTATGAGTGGTTGTATGGATGAGTGTGCGGTTTTGTTTCTTCTACGTGTACATGGCTGTGTATACTTGTGAATCTGTTTAGCTTTATTAGCAGCGAATACTTGCATACAAGATCATTAAGAATAACATCTCTTAGCATTTATGTTGCTAGGTTTGTTGTTGTTGTGGTTTACTCTTATTGGCACAGCCTTGAATGATCTTGTGTATTCTGGAGTATTCCATTTCCGTTAATTTGAATATTATCTATATAGTGTTGACCAGGGTTGTAACATTTTGACAACTATAGATTAATTGGCAGTGCTGCCAAGTACATATAGCCACATTGTCGTTTTATTTAAATCTATTTCTAATCTTTGTAACAATACTTACGTTGCGTACCTTAAATATATATTTCCACATTATGATAGACTGCAACGTAAGCGTAAAATAATTACGTTGCTTAGCTTATATTAGATTTTAAGTATATTAAAAAATTAGTCTCAAGGTTCACTTTAATAAACGCATACCTTTAATAAAAAATAATTGGCGTATATTATAAAACGTAACTGGCACAGTCGTCACGGAAATTTATTCAAAAGAATATATTAAAAGAACATATTATAACAAAAAGAAAAAGTGAATAAAATTGAAAAATTTTAAATTTATATTGTGTTACTAAATATAATTGAGATGAATGAGTTGCACAAAAATCGTCAGATAGATATGGATGAGAGTTTGCAAAGAATAACAGAACTTGAAATAGTTCTAAATGTAGGAGGCCAATGTACGCGGCATGCGATTACGTGCGGTCGTAATATTACCAGTGCAGAAAATGCTGGTTGGTTTACAAAAATATTCATATAAAAATATATCTGAGTAGGATATAATTAAATCTGGCAACACTAAAGGAATCTGCCGCGCGGCAAAGTAGAACTTTGTTCTACTCTTTGTCATTGCCGCATAAAATATGAAAAATGAAACAAGATGGATACCATAGAAGATGAAAAATTTATTGCAGAAGTGAAAAAACATTTAAATTTGTATGAAAAATGTTCGGCTGGTTACAAAAATGTATATAAAAGAAATAATCATAAATTTAATTTAGGATGTAACTAAATATTTTGGGTTTTGATACTTAGAAATGCCGCGTTCATTGGCCTACCATAAGCAACTTCAAGCGGAAAATAAACAGATGACTGCCGCCCGCAGTCGCATGCCGCGTACATTAGCCTCCTACCTTAAGGCAACAAGAAGCAAAAGTATACCAACAACAACAGTAGCTACAACAAGCCCAACAACAAAGAGAACTACAAGCACAAAAACAAGTACTACAACAAGCTCAACAACAGTAACATCAACAATTTATCCCACAAAATTGCCTCTTCTTGACACCAAAGGACGTTATCCAACAATTTCGACAAATTAAAACGCTGGATAACAACCGTTGCATTAACAGTTTCATCAAATCTCTGGAAATGATAATAGGACGTTGTGGAGATAACCAAAAACTAATACGATTCGGAGTTCAAATAATTATCGAAGAAAAAATTACGGCTGAATTTAGAACATATATAAGAGAAGTAGGAGACATTTCCTAGGAGCAGTTAAAAGCAAAATTAAGGGTCAAAGCCAGACCAAAAACGTCGTACGCAGAAATGTTTAATAATTGTCGGTATATTAAAGTAAGTAGTCACAATTGTTTAATTATTTTGAGAAAGCTAAATATTTGATAAGTGAAATCTATGAACTTGATGAAAATAAATCAATCTGAAAATGTAGATAGGGATTTAGTTAATATCCGAATTAAAAACATCGATGGACCACTTAGAGTTCATTTGGACATTAAACGATTAAATACACAAAACTAGGATTACTAGAGGATGAAAGAGCTATTGACAGTAGACATAAAACTAGTAAGAATTTTAAAAATTTTAGAGCAAAAAACAATAATAACTGTAGAAATCAAGGCAGACCCCAAAATTTTAATCAAAATAACGGGAAAGGGAAAAATTATAGTAATCAAGTTCATCATTTTCGTTATTACAATATAATGATTTTAAATCTAGGCAACCACAAAGCTTCAACAAACGTGTTAACGGGAATGACCAATCCAAATCTAAAAATACCAAACACGTCTATCACATATGAGTGTTGGCCAAATTCACAAAGGACTCATGATTCCAGATATATAGAACTTGATACCTTATAAAAAACACACAAAATTAATTTCGATGAAAACACAAATTTTTTACAACTGCCTCAAAACAAAAATTACCCATAGTCATATTGTCGATAGGTAAACAAAATTTCAAATGCTTAATAGACACTGGCTCAAGTACAAGAGTAGCAAAATGAAACACGTTTTTCCTCTTTGAAAAACAGAATCTAAAAGAAACTATTTATATAAAAACACTTAATGGTTTCAACGAAGTATAGCATTGTGTTGTTACTCCAATGCCTTCAAAACTCCCAATCATAGAACCCTCACATGGAAAATAGTTGACTTTAAAAACTAGGAGTATGATGCTATAATAGGTCAGAATTTTTTAGTACCCTTTTAGTAGCCCAAATTAACCTTGACCAAAATTGTTAGAAGGCTTCGGAAATAAAATATTTTTTGAGGGAAATGCTTATTCATACGCATTCCATATGATTGCAAGTCTTCAGCAAATAGAAAATAAAGACATAAAAGTAAACTTCAGATAAATGACTTAAGTCAAAAAGAGCAAAACTCTGTTAAGAGGCTACTGCCTAACTTTAACGATTTGTTTTTTATAGAAGGAGATACTCTATCCGCAACAACTGAAATCTATCATGAGATAGTTACTACAACAGATAGACCTTTGTATTCGAAAATTTATCGCTATCCGCAAGTTCACGAAAATGAAACCCAAAAACAAGTAAAAGACATGCTTCGACAAAATATTATAAGGGAAAATCATTCTTCTTATAATAGCCCCTTATGGGTTGTACCAAAAATGCAAGATAATTCGGGAATAAAAAAATGGAGAATTGTCATCGGCTACAGAAAGCTAAATGAAAATACAGTCGATGATAAGTTTCCCATACCAAATCTTAATGGTATTCTGGATAAATTGGGAGAATTCCAATATTTTGTAACTTTAGACCTTGCTAAAGGCTTCCACCAAATTTTTGTAAAAGAAGGGGATCGCAAGAAAACAGCATTTTTAACACCTTGCGGACACTACGAGTTTATTCGGATGCCCTTTGGCTTGGAAAGTGCGAAATCAACATTTCAAAAGCTGATGAATTCAATTCTTTGTGATCAAATTCTGGAACTTCCTCAAACGATCAAACAAATCAAATCATTCCTAAGAATAATAGGTTTCTATAAAAAATTCTACTACGCGAAAATCGCAGCCCCTTTGACAAAAGCTCTTAGAAGGGTTGAAAAAATTAATGAATTTGATCCTAATTACATTTCGGCTTTTGAAAAATTAAAATAAATCGTCACCAATGCACCAATTCCAAGATATCCACTATTTTCCAAGATAACCACTGACGCAAGCAATTTCGCAATTGGCGCCGTTCTTTCACAAGAAGGTCACCCAATTGCATATACCTCTCGAACTCTGAACGTAACCGAAACAAACTACTCAACAATTGGAATTGTTGGCGATAGTTTGGGGTGTGAAATATTTCCGACCATATATCTACGGAAGAGAGTTTGATCTTGAGTGCGATCATGAGCCATTAAAGTGGTTGCCAGTAATATATACGAGTAGGGATATCAACCCACGTCTTCAAAGATGGTTGGACCAATTGGGAGAATATAACATAAAAATAAGTTATATTAAAGGTAAACTAATAAAACTAAAATCGGCAAGATTTCTTAAGCCGAATTATTCCGACACAAACGAAATTAATTATTTAACCGAAAACAACAACAATGAAGCAAACGGATATGAGGAAGAAGTGGTTCAAACCGTTCACTCTCAAGAGGAGGAAAGTAATTACCACATATCTATCCTAGATATTGTTGCGCTTCAAAACGCAAATTATCTTGGTAGAAAAAGAAAATACGCCAATACAAGAAATTTTCGATAAGAAATGAATATTCATTGATAAAAATGGTTGTGAAAATGGAAATGTAGCAAACATTCTCAAAAGAGAAAAAATTTCAATATTTTGCGAATTAGGTGATCATGTGTACAATACATTGCAAAGAATCATTATCTCTGAGTTTTCCAGAAACAGCAAAACGAAATTTGTTAAGTGCTCTAAATTTGCTAAAGATATTGTCGAGGAAAATGACTTGAAAAAGCAAATAGCAATATTTAATAAACTCGAAACAGGTCATGCTGTTATAATTCCAATCTTTAAAAAAAGGAGTTCATATAAAAAGTAATTGATAACTGCAAAACTGGCAAAGCAGCTTATTACGACAGAACCTCAATTAAAAACGCTTCAACTACCAATGAAATAATTCACGTCGATACGTATGTGAACAGTAAGCATTCGTTCATAATTTGTATTGACAAATTTTCGAAACATGTAATTTTATTTCACTTACACGATAGAAATAGTTGAATAGTAGTTGCAAGAATTCGGGCATTTTTGGCCATTAAAGGAAATGTTACCGTTTGTATTAGATAATGAGTTCAACAACGCAAATATAAAGAATTTCCTTGACCAAGAGAGAATTCAATATCATTTTACAAAACCCAATACTGGTAACTCGGATGTGGAAAGATTCAATAATACGATTACAGAAGAGATCAGAGCCTTTAATTTAGAAAAAAAAACTTCCAACAAATAACAAAATAATTAAAGCAATAAAATTCTACAATAACAATTATCATACCACAATAAAATGTACAAAATAAATTAATTGATCATAGCATCATAAGGGAAAGATTAAAAACTGAAAAAAGAAATGAATAACAGGGAAATTACATAGAAAAGAAGTATTTATAAAATATTACAGAAGTGCAAGACATAAAGAACAGCCGAAGTTCATTAAAAGGCCTTTGCAAAATGTTTATACTGACGATATCAAACGATCTTTTAAATTTTCAGCCTTTGACGTTTAGGACAATTAAATTTTTTTATTTTAGAAAAAACAAGTGATAATAATTTATTTTATAATTATAAACTAAATATTTTTTTAAACTAATTAACGTTTAAGACAACTATATTTTTTTTATTTTAGAAAAAAAGTGAATAATTTATTTTATAATTATAAACTAAATATTTTATAAACTAATTTTGTAATTTTTCTGTATAAAATAATCTTTAAAATTTTAATTTACTTTAGCTGTAAAAAATATATACCTTATAAATACGTTTACTTTCATTTTATTTGAAAATAAAGACTAAAATCTTTTTTATACGTAATTTATTTAAATATTTCCCTTAAAAAAGAAAACAAAACAAAAGACCAACACAATTTTGGCACAAAAACTTGTGACAATAGAAATTAAAGTTTATCTGGAGTATTTAATATATATTAATAACTGCAGTATTAAAATTAATGATCGAAATATAATTCCCACCAACGCAGATTGTTGACATAACTAAACCAAATCTTGAATTTGATGCTATTATTTTAGAACATACACAAAATATTAAGGAAATAGAAAAACTAAAGTTCCATAAAGGCCCAATTAGCGAGACGCTGAAAGGCAAACGCTGCGCAAACGCGTCAGCTGATCGAATCTGTTACACGGAAACTTGTGAAAATGCTTAATTGAACGCTGAAAAACGCAACGCAGCGCAGCCAACCTACAGAAAATAGAATTTTACGCAGTAGTGATGGCATGTATGTATGTTGAATGAGAGTGCGGCACAAAGGCTTTTTTTTTTGTACTTCTTGTTTGGTTTCATATTTGAACATTTAGTTGATACATTTTTAAATATACATAGCATATTCAATAAATGAATTTGCTATATAACTTGTTTTACTTTACAAAATCGTAAAAGACTAAATATATTTTGTACAATAATAAGTTAATGTTATAAATACGTATGTATATGCAGATATAAGAACGCATGGGCATAAATTTATGTGGTACCAATATTACTACATATGTATGTAATTTATGTATGTACATGCAGGCAAATGTGTCGATAATGTTTAGCGACCAGTGCTATGGATACAGCCCGATAACAATAAACACAATCTTGCACTACTGCATGTCAGAAAAATTCGAAACCATATTCATGACTGAGGGCGAAGTCAATCTCGGGATCTAAGGCATCGTAGTCCTGTGTTCAGTACTAGTACTTCAGCCAGTAGCACCCTTATAAAATAAATGTATTAATAAAATTATAATTTAGCTTTACATATAATGAAGATATTACATCAATCACAAGTTTAAAATAATATATTGTACTATTTATATATACAATTTCGTACATTTTCTGTACAAACGCAAAAAGGAAAGTGCCATCACTGTTTCAAGCAGATGTTTTGATTTTTTGTTTTTAAATGATAAACACCACAAGCTAAAGAGTATTCTGTGACATTTTGCACAAACGTAAAAAGTTTAAACAAATAAACATATATTTTCCATATCCATTTTGCAATATACATATCTTCTTTTTTAATATTACCACTCAAATAACTTTAAACACTACAATTTGTTGTATGTAGATACATATACATATATGTACGTATATGTACATACATACATAATGTTTTCTGTAAAAACAAATGGTGCGTTTTTAAGCATTCTATAAGCGGAATTGCGTTAGCACTTGCGCTGCGCTGCGTTGAGCTTGCGTTTCAGCGTCTCGCTAATGGAGCCTTAAGAATGTATGTTATGGCGTAAATATAACGTTAATAATTCTTTTCAATGTGGCGATCATTATATTGTATTGTTGTATGAGGAGAAATAATATTAAGATAAATATTTAAAAAAAAACCAACCTAAAGAAAATAATATAATGAACGATAATGTAAATGATATGATAAGAAGGTATAAAACTAAAGATATGTAAGCAAAAGTGATGTTTTTGCGATGTAACTAATGATGAAAACAATGATTAATATATACAAATATTGTATTAGAACTTTAAACAAATGAAACTCAGGAGTTTTGCAGACAAGGGGTGGAGGAGTTACGTTCTGATCCCCAAAGTAATTATATTGGCTGGCAAAGTGTAGGGAACATTAAAGTTTTATTTCCACATTTTGCTAGACAGCAACGTTAGCATAAAATACTTACGTTGCTTACCTTAAATTTATATTCCCACATTTTGCTAGACTTCAACGTAAGCATAAAATAATTACGTTGCTTAGCTTATATTAGATTTTGAGTATATTAAAAAATTAGTCTTAAGATTCTCTTTAATAAACGCAAACGGCGTTTATTATAAAACGTAACTCGCACTAAAAAGTAGAATTTTTTGTAAAGAATTTCAAACAAGTTTGCAAGTTTGTTTGTTCCATCTTCTCTTCAGTACCTTAAGTTAAATTTGATGAAACCAACTTTAAACAAGTTCGATAACCAACAGGTTCAAACCAACACCTTGGTTTCTGCATTTTTCTTCGTTTCTCCCTTAACCCCAGCATTTATAAAGATTTTAAAATTTCATGCTTTGTTCGACATGCCTCCTCTTATAGTGTATATTCTTTTATACATGTCAACAGTCTCATATACATACATGATATTGTGTACTAAAGCTAAAACATTTAGGTTTTCTGTAAAATATAATATAAAAAAGGATACATTTATTTTAGTAAAATCAAGAGAGTTGGAGATTTTAATAAAAATATTTAAACCTTTTTAAAAATGTTTATATTGAAAAAAAAATTATTTATTATTAGTAATATTATGTTAATTTTAATATTTTGCATTTATTTATTTATTTATTTTTTTGTTATATATCTTTTTTATTACTTTTTTTTCAATTGCTTTTGTATTTTTATTTATTTGAAAATATCTGCACTTTTCTTTGCTTAGAACGATATACCTTTTTCTATAGCCCAAAAGCAGTGCTTTCGAAGGAGGACCAATAATTAAAAGTCCAATAATTGCTGTTTATAGTGGAAACAATCATCACTTAACCATTCTGGGGTTGAGCGTTTGCACAAGTCAATAATAAATTATTTTATACCATTTCGTTCCGGTTCAGTTTTAAAGATAATGTGATAATTTAAAATATGTTTCTTACTTGCATTCATTAGTTTGTCTGATGGAGTAGCTAAATTTCCAAAATCTGTCAGAGACTGATAATTCTTAAGGAATACAAAAAGCTCGCTTGGAGCGGTTAAAATTTCATCCATGTTCCTAAGCTCATTACAGCATTTTTCACATTGCAATTTTGGAATAATTTTAAATGCAACATACTCAACGAAGTATCTCATGGAAACCAGTTCAAAATTTATATTCTCAGGATTATTAAAAATATCTTCTAAAAAGTAATCTGCATATACATCGTCGTCAAAATCAACAACAACGCTTCCATCAGAGCTTATTTCAGTATGTTTACTTGAAGAATATATATCATAATCATTACTTTTTGGTAAACATATATCATAGGTACCAATTTGGTCAATCTCGTCTTGTTCAACTTCACAGTTACTGGAAAAACTTGATTGAATAATTTTAGCGACTATAACTTTTGCAAAAATAATATTCTACTCATCTATTATATCTAAACTCTGGTTATACCTTAACTCTTTTCTTATAATCATTTCTTCCATAACCAAAACCATTTACTAAGAATCTCTTTCGTCCAACTGTTAGAATTTTTGCTTTACGACCTCAAGCGCATAAATATGTATGAGAATAAGAAAACGAGCTTAACAATTGCTTGTAGTAATGTAGGGTAAAGAATATGTATTTTATTTGTGTAGAAACAAATAAATATCAACTCGCACCGAAGTGTTAATACCTACATACAATATCTGATGCAATATTTGAAGATTACTTTCAATTTCGTAAAACAAAATATCCATAGTATTTAAATTCAAATTACTTTATTGACAATGAAATATATTACAAAAAAGTAGTTTCCTTTTCTAATGATATAAAACTACCCTTCTGAGCACTAGATGATATGTACTTATAGATTTCCCATGAAGAATGCTTACGCAGTAAAGTTATTATAAGAAGATTAAGCATATCTATTCTATGTACAACAAATTTTTTAAATAAACTTTTCTACGGAAAATTTTTTTATACACAAACTTTTCGATATAAGAATTATCGATATAGAATATTTTATAGAAAATGAGTTGTAATGAAAAATTTTCTTTCTGTATATATACTTTACAAAAACATTTTCATTATAAAATGTTTATATTGAAAGATTTTTAACACAATTTTTTTATGAAGACGTAGCTTATAAAATTTTTTATAATCCAAGAATATTTTTCTATAGAAACATTTTTGTTCTGAAATTTTTTCTACTAACATTTTTATTATGAATGAATTTTTTACTATAAACAATTTTTCATTATAAAATATTTTTTATCTAAAAATATTAATAGAGATATTTTTTAATAAAAAAATAACTGAAATATTTTATAATATTTTCTATGGAAAAAAGTTCAGTGTGTGCAGACTAAACATTGTAGAAAATAAAAATGTATGTATGTACATTTGGAAAGGACAGTTTTCTTCAGCATCAGCATGAGTATGAAAGAACTATTATAACTAAATAATAGCCATACTTATGTATGCATGTAATTATGTATATACATATATACAAACATACACAACACATAGTGTAAGAAAATAATATAATAAATATAATAATTGTGTTTGCAAAAAACACGAGAAAGAGAATAAATAAGTCATTGGATTTCGAAGCACAAAATTTTGAATTTTAGTAATATATGGCGTGCAACATCTTTATGTTATAGAGTCTTTGCTTCCGCCTTAAGTTTTTTATCCAAATGAATGAGCTTTAAAAGTTTCGGTCGCATATATATAGAGATTTTTGTGTAATCTTCTTCGGGCATTAGACATTTTCCCCGCCAAATTTGCCCTAAAGCTAATAAAATATCGTAAAGCTTTAAAATGTCTTCTAGATATTAAATTGTTTATTTTCTCACTTGCATTCATCACGTAAAGCAAAAGAAAATTACACATGCACATAAATATTGTAGCTCAATCATTAACAATGTTGTGAAATGAAAATAGAATTTTCTGTAAAGATCTTCAAACAAGTTTGCATGTGTTTTTTGCTTATGTCTTTTTCGACCTTCCCTTCAGTACCTTAAGTTAAATTTTATGAAACCAACTTTTAAACATCTGCGATGACCAACGATCCAACACGTTGGTTTCTGCTTTTTCGTTTTTGTTTTTTCCTTTATCGCCGGCCTAAATAAAGATTTCAAAATTTTATTTCATGCTTTGTTCGACATGCGTATATTCTTTGCTTATTATGTATACTGTCGTTATAAATTTGTACCGATTTATAAATCAAAGTTTTATCATTGATATCTTTATTTTCTTGTTGTAATTTAAAAAGTTGTATATGTTCATTCAAAGTAAGGTGAAAACGCTCTATATCAGAATTACCTGTATGTGTGTTAGGGGAAGTAAAATGAAAATTCATTTTTTCTACAATTAGAAAATAATTGTATAAAGGTATAGAAAAACAAAATAGAGTCGTATCGAATAAAAGTTGTTTGTTGGGTTTGGTTTGTATAAGTTTCATAGCCTGCTACACTTATTATAATGTGATTTTTTGAAATTGTTTGTGAATTTTATAGTTAATTTATTTAACATAATTCTCAGATGGTTTTTGGAAGTCTTTTAGTAAGTTGAGAAGTTTGAAACTTTGCAAAACTGTGGTTGAAGTCTACTGACGATTTGGTAAAGAGCGCCAATGAAATGCATATAGACATTGCTTAACCACCCAACAAATAAATTTCATAATTCATTTTTTCATTATTTAAAAAATTCTTAATATATGCCGTATTAAACTCATTGTCAGCTACAATTTTACATGGTTTACATAAATTAGCAAACCTTTGAGTTAATTATTTTTTATCATTCAAATGATGAATTGATACATATTTTTTTAAGTTTGTCTATACAGGTTAAAAATGTTGTATTTTTGTTTAGAAACTAAATATCAATATGAATAATATCATTTGTTTCTGTTAGGCATAACTTATTTTTTATTGGTCGTCGATCGTACTTGCACATGTTGCATATAATACAATTGTTTATATATTTGTGTATTTCTTTTCTTAAATTTGGGTAATAACTAACATCTTTTAATTCTAAATAAGTCTCCTCAATTCCTCTATGGTTCTTATCCGTATGATATTGATGTATGATTTCCAATAGACTTTCAATATTAAAAATATCTTTTACAAATTTTGAACAATAAATAAATTTCATTTCAGCTGTATTTGAAAAATAACGTACTAAAGTGTCTTGAAAATTTTTATATACATTAATATTATTGCAAAAAATTGCTATAATACCTTTTATAGGAAATATTGATTTAAAAAATTGTTTCATATCTTCTTCAAAGGATTCTTTTATTGTAATGCTATATCTTGTCTTACTTTTATATAAAGTTTCTGTTTTGCATAGATGTTTATTTCCCAAACTTATTATTATTTGGGTTTTGAACATATATATTGCAGATTCTGATATTGGAATGTAATCATTTACATTTTCGTTCCTACTATGAATTGTTGCTACATCAGATTGATTATCTTGTTCTGCTACTGTTAAAGCATTAACATTAAGGCGACTTAAATAGTCAGCTTCTAGTAATTGAAATGCTGTTATTGACATAGTATGTTGATACTTATTTAGTTGAACAGATGAAATGGGCTTCTTCTTCTTTTATTGTACAAATATATAAAATTTAGCTGATTTTTTCAATAATTTTCAAATATTTTAAATCAACAACCTAAAGTTGATGTTTTGTTGCAACAAATGTTTAATAGTTTGTAGATTTCTTGGATGCAGTAGTTCAAATATATAAAATTGATAATATATTGTACTTCGAAATAACAGCGAAAATACTTTGAAAATGCTTTCTTTATATATATAATGCTTTCTTTGATATATTATGAAAGATTAGTTCGATCCTACCGACTGCGCCAGTAATTTAACTTGACTAAACCTTCACTTTAACTGTGAATTATGTATAATTACATATAAATCTTATGTGATATATTAGATAAAATAAATATAAACTAATTCTTTTTAAAATTTATATATAAAATATTTGATTCTCTCTATTTCGATTTATTTTAAAAACTAATTAGAAAAAAAATTATATAAATTACAATTTATAAAAATCCGATTTAGATTGAAAAAATAAAGTTAAATATAGTAGTTACAATAGTATTCATAATAATAGTATTAACAATAGGAGAGATAGGATAACATGTAACTCAGGGCTGCTGTTACGGTATCCTCATCAGTCTATTCAGATAAAATAGAGTTTTCAGCCAAAATACAAGATCTAATATTACCTGTGTTACTGGCAAAAATGAGCTTGTAGCCCTTGTTTTTGAGTCGGTGCCAGGGATTCTTTGTTCAGAACCAGCACCACACTCCTCCTAGACCCTTTGAATGCATCCACCTTAGCTACCTTCCAATCATGGGTAGGTCCTTAAGGATCTCGAGGATTTCCTTCAGGGAAGAAGGTTCGGAGGGAATTATGGCCATGGCTCTAGGCCTTCTGGGTATTTCCTCCACAGGAACCACATTCAGCTTAGATCCCTTCCACACTTCCCCTTTTTTATTTTCTTACATTTTATTCCATAACTGGTTGGTTTTTTTGATTAATTGTTGTTTTTTATTTCTCTTACACCTACAATTTGAGTCGGCACCAGTTGTGGAATAAAATGTAAGAAAATAAAAAAGGAAAATTGATCAGTGAGTTCTTGTTGTGACTTTGATATTGTTTTAGGCTTCCCATTTATTAATGTGGAAGTTTGAAATAAATGTCTTTAGTTATTCTAAGAAATGTTGGGTGAAGGTTCCCTGATGATCTACAGTAGCCCCAGTGAAATGCGCATAGGAACTAGCTAAAACCCCTCAACTGATCAATTTGAATTTTTTAATAAGATTTTGGGAAAAAAGAACTAACACATAATTAAAATTAAGGAGTTAAAAAAACCCCCAAAACATAAACTAATTTAAATATGCAAGTGCTTGTGCAAAATAAAACAACTTATGTTGTCAACACTTTAAATAAATTGTTTTTATATTAAAACAATTATTAGTTGTTGTTCTAATACTAAAACCCCTCAACTGATCAACTAGCACATAATTAATATTAAAGAGTAAAAAAAACCTCCAAAACATAAAATAATTTCATATATTTATGTCATTGGATTAACATCGTAATGGTGTTTAAAATGAGAAATTATAATCCTTCGTGATGGTGTTCGAAAAACTGTTCCAGACTAATAAAAGTGCAAAGTGATTTTGAATAGTGGAATACTCTGTGAAGGTGCAGTTGGTCGTAGAATGCAGTTTTTCAATTTGTTGAACCTTTGCTGAAAAATTCATGGCAGCATGACGAATTATAGTTGGAAGTAGTTTGCCACATTGCTAATGATGTTGTTTATCTGCCATAGGTGATGACAGCAAGAGAATAATTTATGGCGCAGTTGCTAAACTTGCAAAAGATGCAGGCTAACAAACCGTTTATTCAGAGATTCATTTGTTGTTGGATATGCAGGAACTATGAAATATATATATATATCGCTTAAATACTTTAAATCTGTTTCTTTACAGACAGTCGGCTTAAGTCCAGTAATACTCCATCATACGCTGCAAACAATGCTTCAAGAGAATAATAATTCAAAGAAGAATACTCTTCTGCTAATTTTCCTTATATCGTCCTATGTGTTTGAAACATAAAGTAAAGAACGAATTTCTGTACCTTTAGCGAAGAAATTGTGTCCCAAACAGAAAATATCTTTGAAAAATGGTTTTTGTTTCTTAAAAGTTTTATTAATAAAAGTGTTTTACAAAATTCATGCCAAAAAACTGAATTATTTACTTAAAATTTAAAATTTATTTTAAATGGTCTTTTTATCGGAAAATTATATACAGAATTGGCGATCATTGGTGTATGTGACAAAATTATTGCAAAATAAGATACACGCAATATAAGCAAAGACTTAAGAAATCATTTCAACAAATTTTCTTATATATTTAATATCTGTAAGAATAAAAATAGTTTTTTTTTTATTTGTGCTCCTGAAAAGGACCGGGGGTTTTTAAAAATGGTTATATAATCTTGTAGGATGGTAGTAGTGGTAATTATTGTCATCATCCATTTAATTCAAGTTTGTTCGCCACAAATCCGTCTGGTCAACAGTATATCTTTTGACGTAATAGTATCACGTTTAGCACAGATGGTGCAGAAATTGGTATTTAGGAAGAGACCAACAATATAAACTTCATTGTCTTCCTGAAGAGCCATCATAGTGCTGTGGAAACGCAATTAAGTTTAAAAATCTTGAGCAATTTCACAAACCAAATGTTGGAAGGACAATTTGCGAATCAGCAACTCACTACTTTTGTCATAGCGACGATACTACTGTACCAGGACAAAAACGATGTGGTCTCGTACCACCGCCAGTAGCTGGTGCGCTCTTACGAACTGCCTTGTTTGCTGACAAAGTAAAGAGAATAAAAAGAAATTGTTTTAATAAAGGCAAAGAATTAAAACCAAGATAAAAACGTTACCTGAAATCATAAAATATATTCCACTACTACTTTGTTCCCAAACTATATTTATTTGACTTCCATCTACTCTTTGGCCGACCACTGATTTCACGAACTTCTTGCAATGCTATGTATTTCTTTCTGATGTTCTTTCCTAAAACACAAATAGGCAATTAGTAAATATTTCGTATTTAAAACAAAATTGTTTCCTGTTAATTTTTACTAAAGTCTGTAAATGCTTATGGGTCTGAAAACAACAAACTTGTTTCCTCTTGACTTTTACTTTAATCTGTCCATTGTGTTATTGTGCACTTGTGAATACTATTAAAGGGTTGGTTTTCCTAATTTCCATACAGACAAACACTTTAAGCTTTATCTGAATGTTTAAAAAACCCAACACACAGTATTCCTAATTTCCATACAGCAAACATATAAACACTTTTAACAAACACTATTTTATCTGAATGTTTAAAAAAAACCAACAAACAGTATTAAAAAAAACATTACAATTTACTTGAGGCTGCCTATATTCATGCATCTGCCGATCATACCATTGTTGTTGGGCACTTGGAAATACTGTTGGGTATGTTTTCATAACCAAAACATGTAAACACTTTTTACAAACACTATTTTGTATAAATGTTTAAAAACATAACACAAAACTATTAAGGGAAAATTATGAGTGCAAATACTGCTTATTCTGAATCAATTCCAAGCATTGTCTGCCACTCAAAATTTTCCGGAAGATGTTTATATCTATCATACACTTACCTTTTCGGATTCTTCGGAAAGCTATGGAGCTTCTAAACATCTTGGGAACCCATAATATATTTGCGGCTCCTGAAATATAGGTTTTGTTTTATTTTGCTTCATAAATTTTACCATAATTAATTCTTACATTATTTCTAAAATTTTTTCAGCACAGGTTATATTTGTAGGAAAATGCAACTTCAAAGGCTATCATTATCTTTATCACAGAATAGTGCTATCATTATCTTTATCACTTTGCTATTTTGAAACACAATAAATTTAGGTAAAGTTTGGAAAAAGGCGCAAATTTCTTAATTTTAATAAAAGTAAACGGGTTTTGCTTGCAAAAAAGTTTTTTAACTCATACATTTTTGACGTTTAACTGGCTAATTGAAGAGAGATAGAAATATGCAAAGCAAAATCTTACTGTCCTTCACCAAATGACTGGTTAAGCCCCACTTGGGGTGCCATTCATGGAAATACAATCTGACCGGATTTTCGTATCCTATATGTGTCACCTGTGATTAAGGCATATGGCTAATAATTAGACCATGTCTGCTTAATTGCACATAACTGTTTTAATGTTTTATTTTTTGAGACCTGTTGTACATTTTGCTGCAGCCGTTCAAAATTTGAGGAATTTAGAACGATGTGGTAATCGAAGAGGGCTACTACAACTATGAGATTTGAGGAAATCCGTATAACTGGTTACTGAAAATACTTACACACATACCTAATTAGTTAATTTTATTATTGTTTAAGATTAATTATAATAAATTTTCAAAATTATTTAATTTATCTGAAACTATTAGAAGAGGAAACCACGATCCCTTAGAAATCACTAAGGATAAGAACATGGTAGACTCACCTACGTATGCTGGGACTTCATATTCTGAAGAAGAAGAAACTGCAGCATATAGTCAGAAAACAACACCAGTAACCTTAGGGCAGAAATGTCTGAAATGATTCAAATCGCATTAAGGGAGGGTATGAAAGGTATAATGCAGGAAGTCGCAAGGAAAATTAAACCACTTTCAGGTTTAAACAGTTAGTGAAACGGACAATCCATTTAACGCAGGGTTGTATAGAAGCAGCGTAGAGGGTCCAGATCAGGGCCAAAAAGATAAATGCAAAGGAAATTTAGAAAATGCTGCTTTAACAGTATTTTAACAGTAGATGCTTATCACAAGAATAATCCGGCAATAAATGATAAATCAGAAATGGCTCAGCGTGACAATAAAAGACGTTGCGAAAAACAATACCACCCAAATGAAGGTTTTAGGAATCCTATACCCGTACCACGACTGTCTAATATATTATCTAATGCCCCAAACTTCTACACTTGCGAAAGAAGTCTTAATATTCGCCCAGCTGAAGGTCAAATTAGAATCGACAAGTGGGAAGTGATTTTTGAAGGAGCGGACAATTATGACAATTGATGATTTTGTGTTTCGGGTAAAACTATTACAGGCCAGTTACTCCATTCCCTGGGAGGAAGTTCTTAGAGACTGCCACAGGTTGTTAAAAGGCCAGGCGAAAAAGTGATACTGGGTATACCTGAAAAAACAAAATTGAATACCAGATTGGCGCACATTGCGCTACAGTCTTCTGAACAAACTGCAGGTAAATCGTACCGACATTAAGACTATGCAGGAAATTGTAGAAAAGTGCCAACAAAATAATGAGTCGTTAGAAGACCATGCTGAGGCTTTCCTGAATACGAAGTGGTTTATGAAAAAACATACACCGGGTGATTAAAAAATTATATTACAGCCTGCAACCGTATTTTCGCCAATGGAGAGGGATGAAGGCCAGAAAAAGATACAATGATCGAAAGTTGATAAAAGATATTTCTAATGCAGACCCGAGAGTCTTTGCGGATGTTTGCATAGGTGATCAATTGATTAAAGGTTTATTAGATACTGGAGCATCAGTTAGTATCATGGGTAAAGACTGTTATGAATTTCTGGATATATTAGGAGTTGAAGTTTCTAGGTACTATTATATTGTTACAATTGCATGAGGGCAAGCTCATATAATATGTGGCAAAGTTATTCTTCCTATCACTTAAAGGGATGACGTTCAGGTCGTCAGGTTTTATTTATGCCCGTCATTAAAACAAAAATTATATCTCGGCATTGATTTCTAATGGAAATTCAATTTAGTACCGGAAGTGTTAAGCCTGGATGAAAAAGATTTTGAAAAATAAAAAAAAACTTAGAACCTATTCAGAATCAGTGTCCATAGCAACATGACTTATCCACACAGCAAGAACAGCAACTGCAGAAGGTTAAAAGTTTATTTAGAATTTTTGAAAACGATGGCTTAGGCAAAACACAATTGGAATACCATAGCATACAACTAATACCAGACTCAGTGCCATCTAAAGAACGACACTACCCCTTTTCGCCAAAAGTTCAAGAACTATACGAAGAAGTTAGTAGAAGAAAGTGAAAGTCCTTATAACAATCGTGTAACACTTGTGCATAAACCAGGCAAAAATCGACTTTGCTTAGATGCCAGGAAGTAAAATAGTTTTACCATTAAGGATGCTTATTCCATTCAAAACATCGAGGGCATTTTAAGTAGAACTGAGGAAAGCATATATATACTATATATATATATATATATATATATATATATATATATATATATATTAGCAGTGTCGAACTTAAGCATGCATTTTGGCAAATTGGCTTGGAGCCAAAATGTCGTGAATTTACATCATTTACTGTTCTTGGGAGGCTCTATTGCCAGTATACATAGTCGGCATATGTAATGCGTCCCAACGCCTGTGCCGTTTCATAGATAAAGTTATCCTGCAAAAGTTAAAAGACAATGTGTTAACGTATTTGGACGACCGGCTAATTATTTCAAGAGATTTCGAAAGTGTTATTAAAATGTTAAAAGAAGTAGCAAACTGTTTGTCAAAAGCCAACTTAACAAAATGGATGTCAAAGAGCGTATTTTGTTTTAAAGAACTAAAATACTTAGGTTTTATTATTGGTGATGATAAGCTGTAAACTGATCGGGACAAAGTAAAGTCTATTGAACAAATTCCGATACCAAGGACACCAAGACAAGTAAGAAGCTTTTTTGGAACGGCCGGATGGTATCGGCGTTTTATTAAAAATTTCGCTGTAATAGGGGCGCCCCTAAAACGGGTTCGAAGTTCACTAAGAATGATAAGGCAAAAACAGAATTTTATAAACTGAAGGATGCCCTAACCACATCATACCATGTGATGCCTCAGACATTGAAGTGGGAGCTGTTCTGTTTCAAAAGGACGATGAGGGTTATGATCGATCTATTGCTTTTCTTTCACAAAAGCTAAACGGAACACAGTTCAACTATACTGTGACAGAAAAGGAGTGTTTAGCAGCTGTTGTAGCTGTCAAGAGACTTAGGCCGTACGTAGAACTAATAGAATTTACGGTAATAACTGATCATGGCAGTTTAAAATGGCTAATGGGCCTTAAAGATCTAAGTGGCAGTTTAGCTCATTGGTCATTGCAACTATAGGCGTTTAGTTTTCATATTGAACAACGCAAAGGTTCGGATAATGTTATAGCTTATATGCGTCTCAATCCATAGACGACTGCAGCGCAGAAGAACTCGAAATTATAGACTCAGAGACTAAAGAGTTTGAGTCTCCGGAGTATAAAGATCTAATATACACAATTGAAACAAATAAAGATATGTTACCTGATCTGAAAATTGATGACGGGATGGTGTTTAAGAAAATAAGTTTTGCGCAAGATGAAAGTGGAGTTGAATGGAAGTTGTGGGTGCTAGAAAATTTAATCAGGACGGTGATAGCTAAAGCACATGAACCAGAAACAGTTTCTCATGCCAAAATAACAAAATCGATTGCGTCGTTTTTACTATTGGCCGAAAATGCTAAAAACTGTATTAACCAGTGTCAAGTATCCTCGGTCAAAAAGAGGGAACACATACGTCTTTATAGTGTTAGATCACTTAAGTAAATTTGTGTTTTTAAACCCAATGAAAAAAGCTACAACTAAACTTTTCGTCAAATATTTGGTGCAGAACATATTTCATATGTTTGGCTTACCGGAAACAATTTATTCTAATAATGGGAAACCATTTGTATCAGAAAAATTTCAACAGCAACTACAGAACCATAAAATCAAACATATCAGGACTCCAACTTATGCACCACAAGCAAATGCCTCTGAAAGAGTCAATCAAATGTTTTTAGCAGGCTCAGAGCATACCTGGATGGGGATAATGCTGAATGGGATGCACACATTACCGAAATAGAGATGCCATACGTACATATAGAGCCCTCTTCGGCTAACAGGTGTTTATGTCTGGTAATATGCCTTGACTAACAAACTGAAATCAGTGGAAGATTGTGGCTTTGATATTCTGGCGAGAAAAGATGATCTAAAAATAATCAGAGAAATCAGGTGAAAAATTTACATAAACCGCATGGAAGAAATAAGCATCAATATAATAAGCGAAGTAGGAATATACGATTCAATGTTTGGCAAGAAGTATTCGTAACAAATTTTGTGCAGAGTGATAATGCGAAATTTTCATCGAAACTTCGAAAATGCAGGGTAAGTAAAATTACTGGGAATAGTACCTACGAATTGGAAACACTTCAAGGGAAAAGTCTGGGTGTGTTCCATGCAAAAGATATGAAATAATGATGAAAGGAGTGAGATAGTGCAATAGACTGGTGATATATAATTTTTTTCATATTATGTGCTTACACTTTGATTGCTCTACAGACAATTTTTTTTACCAGTTTATTAAGGTAAAGTAGTTGATGTTTTTCTTAATGATTATTTCCCATAGTTTTAGTATACCTGCGATATGTACACGAAACGTGCTCCGTGAGTCCTATGTACCTGATAACAGAATAAACAGATCTTACGACAATGTACCAGAACTAGTATAAAATTAAATGAAGTTACTTCCCGTGATGTGAAAGCCGTCGGGCCGATAGCGATAGTAGAAGTTTTGTAAAAAGTTCGTCTTGAGGTTATCTTCATCGTGTTTCACTTCAACTAGGTTGCGCACGCATGCCTCACCTACAATAACTAACATTTTTATCGTAAAGGATCAGACCGTTGAAATAGATACATTACCATGAATTAAAGGGTAAGAAGATTGAACTTTCGGAAGTTTACGAGGTTGCCGTTCTTGCGAGCATCGCGCTCCTCTCGTCTATAAACGGGAACAAGACTTTAACTGATCTTAATAAGTTACAAGAAACATAGTCTGGTTGCAGGCTAAAAACAACCATGTTTCTTTTCAACGAAAAGGGATTTGATGGTTGTACTGATTAATAAATGCATGTTCACCAACGTATAAGTAATTATTCGTCTGTATGAATAGGCATCCTGGGGGTGCTAAATTTAAATTGTGCAAAAACAATTGTGATTTGTAATTATAGACGGCAAAGTTGCCGGCTGCGAGATGCGTAAATAAGGGATGTAAATCGGGCATGGAACGTACAAGTTCCCGAGCAGTTTTTGGGTATGGCGGACAATAATGAGCTATATTGGAAAACTATGAACGTATTTCGTGAGGTGTGGTTTTTGATGGAAAGGTACACTTCCATACGCACATATGTATGCACGTGTGTGCGCGTAGGCGCAGATCAGACGAACTCTTTGACCGTTGGAATTGTTGATTGGTGGGAGTTGAAAATTTTATAGTTTTCGTGGTTGAATGGGTTTATTTTTTTAATAGTATTAATTGCGTTAGATATAATTGTGGAATGTTTACAGCAAATGAATTCGCGTTTTAAGATATTCGTGTTCTATATGCACATGCTGACAAGAGATGTAAGGGATGCCACAGTAGCAAAACTAATAAAAAAAAAAAAAACGATATGTATATATATATATATATATATATATATATATAGATATATATATATATATATATATATATATATCTAAATATATATATATATTTAGATATATAAATATATAAATATATATGGCTGATTCTGAGATTACGGCCTAATTTGCTATATTTGTATTTAAAAGGAGAAAAAAGTTATATATTCCACTTTATTATTTACTTCACAGCAACGTTTTATATGTCGTTTGCTGTCCCTGAAATTATTTTTCTTAAAATTGTTTTTTTTTTCTCAAACAAATTGTCTGCTAAAGTGCTAAAAAGTCATTACCCTGGCTGTCCCAAACAATATTTTTCTTATATGTATCTAAATGTTTAACAAAATAGTACATAATATTTTAATAAAATGATTGTATAATAAAAATATAATATATATAATATATTATATCAGTTAATATTTTTATGAATGATAATATTTTGTCCCTCAAGTTTCACTTCATTCCCCTGTAAAATCATATATATTTTAAAACTTCATTTTTGGAAACATTGGTTATTTGCAATAATTTAAATTTGAAAGAACATTATGTTTTCTGCGTATACATGTTGCAGCATTTTCACCAACAATATTAGTAAAGAGAGGCCAGTGTCATTTTGCCTTTCGTATCGAGCATTCACACTTACGTTGGTCATTCCCCGGTGTTGTTTAAATAACAAAATTCTGAATGTTTTATAAATTTTTATGGTTTTTTAAGCTCATTTTAATTATCAGCTTTCAAGTCGGGCAAATTTATTTAGACGTGAGTACTTCTATTATCAGCTATATATATCTCAATTATACTATTTTGATTTAAACTTAATACTGTATTAAAATATTTTCAATGGCCTGTAAGAATTTTTGCATAGGCTGATTAAACAAAATAAATAAATAAATAAAAATAATATAAGAGATTTGTTTAGATATTAGTCATTCCCCTGCCATCATTCCCCTTTCAAAAATATGCACAGGGTAATGGTGACTGCTAACAGGGGAATGATAATTTAACGCAAGTTACTGAAGTGTAATGTTTTAAAGTTTCATGATGCCTAAGAATAAACCAAGGAACAGGTATTGGTGGCTAAGCGAGAGGCAGAAAAAAGCGATATAATAAAATTAAAAACGACCCAGTTAAGTATGAACAGCAAAAGGAAAAGGAGAAATTAAAAGAAAAATCTTAAGAAAAAGTTAGTAAAACCTATTTCTGAAATGACATCACGAGAAAAACGTGCCAAGAGAAAGTCTTGGAGAAATAATTAAAAAAATTATAGAGAAAACAAGAAGAAAAAGGAAACCGTGATTAAAATTTTTTTGAGAGCTCACTCTCCACCAGACTCAGATAACGAGAATGAAAGCAATACACCAGACCTGGAACCAAGTGCATTTCTTGAACCGGTAGCTCTTCACCTTCGAGAGAAAGTTCGAAAGGATAAACTGTTGGCAAACAAGAAACAGGAAAAGATATTCTTTGGCACTAAAGGAAAGAGATAACATCATTCGTATATTAAAAAGCAAAAAAGAAATGTATAAGAAAAGATATAACAGATTAAAGGCTATAAGGAAACCAATATGTGAGCTAAGTAAAATGATTTCGGATTCTGAAATATCTCATAGTCCGGAAAGTGCAAAAAATATTTTGTTCGGAAAAGTTTTACGAGATCGGTTAGTTCATAATTTTGCAAATATGAAATCAGATCGAGAAAGGCAAGTCTTCACAAAAGTAATTTCGGGTAAAATAATTAAAAAATATAGAATGCAAAATCAATGCTCTCGATTCCTAAAATACAAGAGAACATCAAAGGACTATATCAATACTTCATCTTTGACCTATTCACGAAAAGAAAGACTTGACACCATGAAAAACAGGAAATCAGTACAGGAGTTTCTTGAGCTTGATATAAACAGCCGGATTTGTCCTGGCAAGCGTGAGTTTGTCCGAAAAGGAAAAACGTCGAAGCAAAACGCAAAAACGATTCTTAAATGACATCTTAAAGAATTTGCATAAGAAGTTTGCAACGTTTTGCACATATTGGGTTCAGCAAATGAGTGTTAGCAACCGCAAAACATGTAAATGCATAAATTACGCCAATTTCGAATTCTTGGTTGAATCACTTTTTAATAACAACGTCCTGCATGAAAAAAAACCCGGTGATGTTATTAGATCTATTTGTTGCAGAAAGGAAGCAAGATGCCTCTTAAGGATGTGTGATTTGTGTAAAGAGTTTAAAGTTACTTTTAAGGATTTTGTAAGCACAGAACCTCTATACTACTTCAAATGGGGATGTAGTAAAGAAACATATTTCGATAAGCGAAGTAACCAAAATAAAACTGTGACAAGAAATCTAAAACAAAAAATTTAATGTCAACTGCAGGATATAGTACGCACTTTTGAAAAACAATTGCCTCTGTTTTTTAATCACGAAGATACGAACATGCATCAGTTTAACGAAATCCAAAACTTAAAAGAAAATCTTAAAGAAAACGATGTATTAATTATAATTTGAAGTATGTGGAAGAAGTGCAAAGTTTTCACTTCGGTGGATCGCGCAAGCAAATAACTCTACACACCGTTGTTGTTTATACAAAATGTGAGAACGGTACTTCGGAAGTCGAGAGTTTTTTTACCTTGTCTCAGTCACTCCTTCACAATGTTTTTGCCACATGGACTCACTTACAGCCAATTTTGGATCGCACAGCTTCAACAACAAAAGCGATGAATATACATTTTTTAAGTGACGGTCCAGCGACACAGTACAGAAACAAAACTATGTTTTATTTTCTTGCCAACGAACTCCACAAGTTTTATCCTCAAATGAAAAACTTTACATGGAACTACAGTGAATCTGGTCACGGAAAAGGTGCTCCCGATGGCATTGTTAAACGAACCGCGGATCATCAAGTTTGTGGTAATCATCTGTCTAGTAGCTTAAAAATTAAAAGTTTAAGTTGTTTCGGTTGTGAAGATTGTCACCACTTTGAATTAGGAATTCTCGATTATCACCAGGAAAGGACAAGACTTAATTCCTGCAGCTCACATGATTCTTTGGCAATTCATACTTCAAAAGCTTGGAAATACGAGGATGTGTACAATTCAAGTGAAGATGATAGCGACAGCGTTCGAAAAGTACAGAGAAAGCTGGCACTTTCATACTATTTAATTTTGCTGAAGGCGATAACGATAAAAAACAATTTAGGTAAAAATTATATATTGGCATTATCTAATATTTCATATTTTTGTAAATTATAATTTTTTAACAAATATGCCATTTGTCAAAAGGACTCCAAAGATGACAAAGTTCAAATTGCAAAACTGCTAAGGCGAACATCGAATATCTTTGTTGTAGATAAAAGTGATATATCTTACATTTCTTTATATCAAGTTCTGAGTATATTGCCAGCACCAATTGTTATTGTGCACGAATGTGGCGTTAAATACAAGTTTCCATACAAAGTACACTCTGACAATTAATAATTATTAATATCTAGTTTATACAATACTTGCTTAGAAAAAGCCTTTTTATAATTCTAATAAACGAACTGAATTAAAATAATTGATTTTAAATTAAATAAATTGATCTTATTTGTCATCGTCATTTCCTTGCCCAATAAGTCATTACCCTGGGCGAACATATTTTGTAATTGCACATAATTCGGTTAATCCTTAAGAAATTGATGTGTACCTACGATAATTAAGTAGCTATTCTTTGAAGGATTAAAGCTTTATACTTGAAATTCTTAATTCCGCCAAAAACTTAAATGCCGAAAACTGATGCCTAAATTAGCCGGTAATCTCAGAATCAGCCCTATATATATATATATATATATATATATATATATATATATATATATAGTTAATAAATTAATATTTTATTATTCATTTTGCCTTATGAATACTTTCATTGTTATCCAAAGGATTTATAATTGTATAAAGGTGTAGAAAAATAAGTCATATCGAATAAAAGTTGTTTGTTGGGTTTTGGTTTGTATAAGTTTCATAGCCTACTACACCTATTATAATATGATTTTTTGAAATCATTTGTGAATTTGTATAGTTAATTTATTAACATAATTCTCAGATGGCTTATAAAAGTCTTTTTATAAGTTGAGAAGTTTGAAACTTTTCAAAACTGTGGTTGAAGTCTACTGACGATTTGGTAAAAAACGCCAATGAAATGCATATAGACATTGCTTAACCACCCAATAAATAAATTGCATATTATTATAATAGTCTGGTATATATATATATATATATATATATATATATATGTATATATATATATATATATATATATATATATATATATTCATATATATATATATATATATATATATATATATATATATAATATATATGAATATATATATATACATATATATATATATATATATATATATATACATATATATATATATATATATATATATATATATATATATACCAGACTATTATAATAATATGCAATTTATTTGTTGGGCGATTTTCATACTTGAAGCCCAGCTACTTTGTCAGGATAGCATGAGAATCTCAGGGTATGGGCGTTTGCCTACGTTGCACAATTACCTAATAGAAAGTGACTCGCTCTTTTGATTTTCAGCCGACAGGCATAGGTTTGACAACTTCACACACAAGAAACCAAACATCTGCGTTGTTTATAAAAGGTGTGAGTAAAAAAAAAGGATGAAAAGAACGAATGAGGTAAAGAAAAATATGAAGATAAAGGACAATCACTCGCAGCAATCTTCATTACGGAAGACCGACTGGATTACATTGTTTCTAAGTTGCAGCTATCACAACGGAAATCTGAAGAGCTTGCACAACTTTTAAAAGAATAAAACTTACTGGAAACTGGGTCAAAGGTCACAAAATATAGAAGACGACAGTCAGGCCTTCAAAAATGTTTTACTGTTGATGACTCAAAAACGTTTTCCTATTATAAGGACACGAAGATGCTCATGGATCCGATGAAAATTGCGTACGATCTTAAGGACTGGTGACTATTCATAGACAGTTCGAAACAAAGTTTAAAATTAATATATAACAAATAAATAGCTCAACAAATACTTTATTAAATTATTCTCCAAAAAATTTATATAAAACTATAAAATTTTAGTTGAAAATTTAAATTTTTAGTCATAAGGGTTTGTTTTTGGTATCTAGACACGTTCAGATTATATTGGTATGTTCGCAAAAGTTATTGACCTTTTCTGTGAATACAATTTTTTCAAATATAGTTTATGAAAAATCGGGATTTCTTAAAAGTTATGATCGAAAAACCGAAAAAAAAGTTTTTGTTCTCTAACTTTTTTGAAAAATCTCTGAGATAAAATACATTTCTTTCACAAAATTTTAGCAAAAAATATTCAATGTACTCTTGGCTACATTTTTGCCCAGCATAGCTAAGCGATATTCTTAAGTGCTGATTAGTTATTTGGCAAAAACTGATAACACCTTTTTTTTCGGCATCCTGCCGAAACTTTGGAGGCCCATAAAAAGAAAACGGTCATCAACTTGACCAAACTGAGTTAAGGATTTTACTACATTTTGATAGTATAATCGAACCCATATAGTCACTTTTCAAAAAGTCTTCATTTGTCGCGTACTGTAATCAGCTATTGTTATCAACGTGTGCGTAATTATACAAGTGGATGTTCTGTACTACAGAGTTTCATCTGTTTAATATATGTAATACACTGAAAAAACTTTAAGTTAATTTTTACTCAACCCTGATAGGCATACATATAATTTTAAATAATTAATTGTAAATATAAATTAACGAAATGAGCAAGAACAGAAATAAAATTGTAACTCGTGCCCTCGAACGTATCTCCCCGGTAGCAAAATCTGGTGCACCCAATCAACAACAATCTTTATCTTATAACGTTTGTACAACTCCTGCTTATCCTAGTATTGGCTCTGCTTTTCGTATGTAACAAGTAGTTGACTTCAGATTTGAAAAACAAACTGAGGCCTTAAAAAATTTGCTGAAAACATTATTCTCAGAAAGTGAAAGTCGCATTATGCAAAATATAGATGCCATAGCAAAAGAATGTATTTGGGCTTAAGAAAGAACTCATAGATGTTACTTGCCGAGTTTCTAAACTTGATACAGTTGTGGGCGAAATCAGTTTGTTAAAATCTGAACTGAAAGAACTAAAACTGCAACATCGGAGACAAGAAAACTCTCAAGTTTCATGTGATTTGCGCATTGATGGTATTCCGTATTTTGATAATGAAAACCTGCCTGGGATTTTTAATGACATTTGCCATACGTTGAATATTAACACACCACCTATGAAATTCATATATCGTTTGGATAGCAATAGAAAAAACACCAATGACAAACGTTCCAGCGACGCAGTAAATATTGTCAAGCTTGCAACACCTTTTGACAGAAATTTTATTCTGAAATCTCTGGCTGCCTTTCGTAAAGCTAATCAAAGCTCACTGTTTCTTAGAACATCGGGTTTAAGTCTGACAATTCACTTTATAAGTCAAATAATGCATTTTATATTAATGAGCAACTTACCTCCTACAGTCTGTATTTTCGGAGCGTGGTGTAGTTTTTATTAAGATTGCATTGATGATATTGAGCACTTAGACTAGTTTTTTCCTGCCTCTAACTACATGCCTCCGTCTGATGCTGCTACATGATTATAATTATTATTTTATTATTAATTTTAATTCCTATTTCTTATATAATTATTACCTTACTTATTTTTTCCAATTTCCTATATTATTTATTAATGTGTTTTGCTTATTTTGTTCCAAATTTTTCAGCCACATTTACTTTAACACATAAATTGTTCATTCTGAAATACGTTTTACCACAAAGTGTTGTTTTTTGTCTGGTTTTAAAAGTTAACTTCCATTTTTATTAATATGCAGGATAGTGTAAGTCTCAGTTCCACTGATGGTACGATGAATGTGCTCAGAGTACTGATCAAGCAAAGAAGACTTGGAATTAATATATGCCATATAAATGCACAAAGTCTTTACAATTAGATAGATGAATTCAGGCTAATCTTCGAGAATTCTCCTGTTGATGTAATTTGCGTATCGGAAACGTGGGTGAAAGAAACAACTCCCAACAAACTGATAACCTTGAGGGGTTACAAAACCTTTAGAGCTGATCGTAAAACTCATGCTGGTGGGGTTGCAATTTTTGTAAAGGATAACATAAAATGCAGATTTTTGTGTAGAAAAAAAATCTGATGATGTACAAGTTAATTCTTTACAAGTCGAATACTTATTCGTTGAGCTAGTATCGAACACTAAAAATCTCTGGCTTGGCTGTGTTTGTAGACCTCACCGTTACACACCAATTGATCATTTTATGAGCGAGCTTGAAGAGCTTTCGCTACTATACACTTATTTAATAATACCAGGCGACTTTAATTCTAGTATATTATTAGAATCAGCATTAACTGACAGCATGTTGTCCTTGGTAATTAAACCTATCAATCGTCTTATGCCTACTCATTTTACATCCACTTCCAATACCTTGCTTTATTTGTTTTTTGTCTATGATGTTTCAAAAGTTCTACTCTACGATCAACTATCCGCGCATTGTTTTTAGAAACACGATTTGATCTTTCCTATGTAGGACTTCCGCTTAAGTCAGGAGACACAGCTTTTTAGCTATCGAGACTTTAAACGCTGCGACCTTCACGCTCTAAATGAGGGTTTCAATATCATTTACTGGGACTATATATCGCATGATATCTCCTGAAGATCAGCTTACATTCATTGAAAACAAGATAGAGGTAGATTCAGCTATACCTATTATTGTTAAAACTATTTGTGTCAATACTAGACCGTGGTTTTCTCCAGAGTGAAAATCGTTAATTGCACAAAGAGATGTTGCCTACTGGCGTTGGAAGCGTTTTAAGATTCATGTTTTAAAGGAAGAATATCGTACACTAGTTACTTGTTTTATCATATCTCTCCTATTGTTAATACTATTATTAATACCACTATTATGAATACTATTGTAACTACTCTATTTAGCTTTATTTTTAATAATATTATTTTTTCAATCTAAGTCGGATTTTTATAAATTGTAATTTATATTTTTCCTAATCAGTTTTTAAAAGAAATAGAAATAAAGAGAATCAAATATTTTATATATAAATTTTAAAAAGAATTAGTTAATATTATTTTATCTTATATATCAAATAAGATTTATATGTAATCATATAGAATTCACTGTTCAAGTGAAGGTTAAGAAAATTAAATTACTGGCGCAGTCGGTGTTCTCGAACTAATATTTCATAAAATATCAACGAAAGCATTTTAAAGTATTTTAGCTGCTATTTCGAAGTGCAATATACTATCAACTTTATATATTTGAACTACTGCATCCAAGAAATCTACAAACTATTAAACATCTACAAACTATTAATCGTCAATTTTAAGTAGTTGATTTATAATATCCGAAAATTATTGAAAAAATCAGCAAAATTGAATATAACAAAATAAAAGAAGAAGAAGCCCATTTCATCTGTTCAACTAAATAAGTATCAACATACTATGTCAATAACAGCATTTCAATTACTAGAAGGTATCCCATGTTTTGATGGAAAACCAGAAGAACTTCAATTATTTATATCAAATATTGATGAAATTCAAAAACATGTTGAAGAAGCCTTACTACCCTTATTCAATTTGAGGATCAGAAATATGCGAACATCACGTTAATTAACAACAACAATCCTATATAGCGGATAGTATAGAAAATATAATAAATAAAATTAAAACAGCAGAACTAAGAAGTAATATTAGTGAGCTTTATGATTATATCTTAAAATTGTTAACTAAATTAAATTTAAAAACTAGTATTAAAAAGATAATCAGTGGTTTAGTTGTAAAAATAATTAATGGTTTTGAAAGTGTTTATTAGTAAAGTACCTTGTGAACCAAAATTGGTTCTTAACTCAAGAAATCCTCAAACTGTATTGAAGGCTAAAGAAATTTTGGTTGAAACGGATTATTTTTATCAAAGTTATCAAAACTCAGAATTTTCTTCATCACAATATCATAATAGAAATTTTCAATGTAAACATTTTTCAAACAATAATAATTCATTTTCTCAACTTCGCAATAATGGAAACGAATCGTTTTCTAAACGTTATATACAAAGCAAATACCAACAATATCAGAATACCAGAATTCTAATAATAATAAATATTATTATCCGGAAAATTTGCAAAATACTCGTCTAAATTCAAGAATTTTAATAGAAATATTTATAATAGATCGAGTAGTGAAAATGATGCTTCTAATCGAAGTCAAATAAGTAATACTACTATAGAAATGGAAGTAGGTAATATACAAACTACAAATTTTCAGTTATTGGCCGAAGAGCTCTTCCCTTCATAATTGTGAGAACAAAAACAGTTCCAATCAAATTGCTAATCGACACAGGATCTGGAACAACTTTAATTTATTTCATAGTTCATTTAAAAGTGAAGTTGAACGTCAAAATAATTTTTAACACAATTTGCTCAAAAGCTATTACAACTTCCAAAATTACTATCCCACTATTTAAAGAATTTAATCGTCCTAATTCAAAAATAGAAATGTTGGAAACAGAAATATATAATGAATTCGATGGTATTATTGGTTGCAACATATTAAAACCATTAGAATCAAGAATAGATTTTAAAATTAATTTACTTATAACAAATGATTCAAAAATTCCTTTAATATTTGACAAATTGTAACGACACATTTCCGCTGAGTGCTGGGGTAGAGTTCAGCGGCATCCAGGGTTGTTGATTGTATATAAAAAGGTACAACAACATAACGATTGCAGTTATTAAACAGTTTATTTACAATCAATTTGCAAAAAAAAAAAAAATGTGGAGCAGTTCTTCTGCGGCAGAGGATTTTTTAGTTTTTATTCGCGGGTGGGTTAAGATAGCCTGGAGACGATCGACACTGTTTATATACCCGTACGGAGACGCTCCTGTTAGGTATATAATTGTGTATGGACGTTCTCCGACCCTAATATGATTCCAACGAATGGAGTCACTAGCTATGGGTGAGTAGCGAACAACGTTTCCAGCAAGGAGACGCTCCGGTTAGGAAACGGTTCGCCAATAACCCACTCCTAGACTCAACAACGAAAGGCTTAGGGGAACACCACAATAACTAATCTCATACACCAGTACGGAGACGCTCCTGTTAGGTGTAATCCAATCGGCTGATTATTCCCTTACCTGGGCGCGAGCGGACCGAATTAAATAGAGTCACTAGCTATGGGTGAGTAACGAACAACGTTTCCAGCAAGGAAACGCTCCGGTTAGGAAACGTTTCGTCAATAACCCACTCCTAGGCTTAACAACAAAAGGATTCGCTGAAAACGCAGTAGCTAAATTCATACACCAGCACGGAGACGCTCCTGTTAGGTGTATTAAATCCAGCTAGGTTTTCCTACAAACGAATATACTTAATAATGCTAAGCTAAACGACTTACCTCTACTGTGGATTCCCAAGAACTGATCTCGATTTGATTCTGCTGTGCTCTTTTATACCTTTGAAAAAACAAAATATTTCTTAACTGTTGTATAAAATAATACATAGCACTGATAGAACGTAACATTTCATTGGTCAATACATCATCATTATCCCTCTACAGCATCAGTATGTTTAAAATAAGGAGAAAAAATAGAACATAATAAATATATGTTTATTAAGGACAATTTATTAAATTTACAACAAAAATAAAAAAATTCATTGAGCATTTTGAAAGAAAAAAAATTAAGCCATACATGGCTTTATATGCACTAAGAATTATTTAAAAAACGACAAGCTATTTAGAGTGGAAACTTGTAAAACAATTTCTTTTGTCATTGTAACATAAGAAAACGTTGCATTTTTCGCAAATGGTGTATGAGCGAAAAGAGCAATAATTTTGACAAAGTTGGCGAGTTTTCATCCATTTCGGGATATGGCCTATTCCGTCAGCTCGTTCTGAGTCCAAGGGGAAATCCTGTCGCTTTCTTTTTTATCGCTAGTGGGTGTATTTTGTCTACTTGTTGATGGGGGGTAGATGGTTTGTAGTGGGATCGACCTCGTTTCTTAACTTTACCAGCTTTGCAATGATGTTCAGCTATTGCTAGCTGGAAGCTTTCGACTTACGGCGCCACAGAATCCAAGCATTTACAACGCACATGTCAATCATATGGAATGCAAATAAATTCGACTGGTCTACAATATATCTCATCAAATCGTTATTGAACAGAAAACTGAACATTTCTGCTGGTGTTTCCAGTTCCTCAATAAAGTCGGGAAGGTTCGTATCTCCTTCAAATGGAAAATTTTCACTTGAATAAGTAGGCAAACTACTTTCTTTCCAAATTGGAGGTCTAGACTTTTTGATAGATTTTGCATTCGACGTAGTGGGCTTTTCATTGTTAGCTGAGATATCGGTATCCCCAGTCTCTGATATATAAATATGTTCCTGACCTGACAATTGGTCCATAAAGTCTTCTTCGTCTGTACCAGATATATATTCATTATCACTTTGATCACTATTATTAATATCGTTAGCATATTTAAAATTACCATAAAAATATCGTACATCCATTTCTATAATAATTTCATTGTAGTTGATAGAAAGAATAAAAAGCATACATGCATATATGTAAGTCAATTATATACCCTTACTGCATGTAAGACCATATGTGGCTTCGTCAGTTTTTTCAAAAAATCTTACATCAAATACTTACTTTTGAGCTATATTATATTTTTACTTGAAAAATAAATTCACTTTCTATACGAATATATTTTTTGTTTGTTCTATTTTCGCTCTTATATTATTTTGCAAAATTGCACAAAATTTACTTTAAAATTTATTTTTGTTCCGCCACTTGTAGCACTCAAAAAAAACTAACGGAACTAGTAGCTAAAACACACTCTCCAAATATTTTGCTTTGTATTTGAGAAGAAAACAAAGAATAGAAGATGATTAATATTATTCTCTTTTGGTTAAGTACCGTTATTATATAAAAATAGTGTAATGAAAGGCAAAAACCATATTTGGCGTTGTATGCGGGTTAAAATAAACTCTTTTCCTATGCAGCAGAATGTTTCTTACTTGTAAATATATATACAAACAGATATACATTTAGCGATAAAAGAGATTATTATTACAATACACTCTATTCCTATGCTACTGTACTTCAAATATATAAAAACATTATTTCAGTCAATACTTAAATCTAGCATTGTTTCTTCTACTCAGCGTCTACAATCGACTTCGGATGTGACCCAAAAACGAAGCGTGTGACTTTTGGTTGTCACAAAATGCACAAATGAAAATGTTGAATATCAGGAAAACCTAGACGCAATTATTGAAATAAATTTTAATAAGCCAAGAATTGATTACTTAAAGAAAAAATTAGAAGCCCAGTATTGTAGTAAAGAAGAAATTGGTGCTCTAATGGAAATAATAAAAAAAATTAAAAAATGTTTCTTATATGGAAGGGGAAAATTTATCAGCAGTTTGTAAATATAATCATAAAATCCGAACAAAAAATTACATACCAATTTACTCTAAGATATATCGCATTCCTGAAATTCATAAAGAGGAAGTAGAGAAACAGATAAATGAAATGTTAGAATCGGGAATTATCTATAACAAAGTCCAATAGCCCATATAATGCTCCTATTTGGATTGTCCCAAAAAAATTTATAATTCTGGTCAACAAAAATGGAGAATTGTAGCTGATTACAGAAAACTTAATGATGCTTCTTTTGCATATAACTTTTCTATACCTAATACGGAAGATCTTTTTTCAAAACCAGGAAACTCACTTTATTTCAGCACAATAGATCTAGCAAAAGGTTTTCATCAAATATCAATTTCACAGACACAAAACAGCATTCTCGACATTAAGAGGTCTAGAATGCCTTTTTAACTAAAATATACCACAGCTTCATTTCAACGGATGGTGAATGAGGTACTCCAGGATTATATTAATAATATATGTGTAGTATATCTTGATGATATTTTAGTGTTTTCAACTTTTCTTGAAGAACATGTTTTATCACTAAAGAAAATTTTTCAGAGATTATCTCAAAATAACCTTAAAGTTCAGGTTGATAAATGTAATTTCTTCAAACATGAATTGGAATACTTGGGACATATAATTACTTCTCAGGGAATAAAACCGAAACCTTAATAAAATTAGTTTCATACAAAAAATTGCATTGCCTAAAACTATAAAGGAGATCAGATAACTTTTAGGAATAACTGGTTTTTACAGAAAATTTATAAGAGATTATAGTCTCAAGAAAGGTTCAATGATTAATGTCAATGGTCGAAGGTACATTGATTCTTTTAACATATTAAAAAATGTTTTATGTAATACACCAGTTTTAGCGTATCCTTTGTTTGAAAAGTTATTTGTTTTGACTATAGATGCTAAAATGAAGCATTAGGTGCTGTGTTGTCACAAAACGGTCACCCCATAGCTTATACATCCAGAACATTGAATAAACATGAATTAAATTATAGTACAATAGAAAAAGTTATTGGCAATTGTTTGGTCTGTAAACTATTTTAGGCCCTATATATTTGGAAGAAAATTTAAAGTTGAAACAGACAGCCCCTTATATGGCTTAATTCGTAAAAGGAACCAAATTTAAAATTACAAAGATGGAAACTACGACTGAATGAATATGATTTCGATGTAGAATATATTAAAGGTAAAATAAATAAAGTAGCTGACTATTCAAGTCGCCTTAATGTTAGTTAATGCTTTAACAGTGGCAGAACAAGATACTCAATCTGATGCAGCAACAATTCATGATTACATTCCAATATCAGAATCTGCAATAAATATATTCAAAAACGAAATAATAATAAGTTTGGGAAATAAATATCAATGCAAAAAAGAAACTTTATATAAAAATAAGACAAGATATTGCATTACAATAAAAGAATACTTTGAAGAAGATATAAAAAAATTTTTAAAATCAATATTTCCTATAAAAGGTATTATAGCAATTTTTTGCAATAATATTAATATATATGTTGAATCATGATCGGATACTAAACAACAACATAAGTCATCTTTATATTAGTTTATTTATATTCAAATTGTCAGTCAGGGTTCCAACCAATGACTTATATATTGAATTTAATATGCCTATACTTGGCAACTCTAAAATTAAGAACAAAATGTATTTCATTGAACCGGTTTAAAAAAGCAACCGAAAGTTAATGTATACTTAATTTTTAATTATTGAATTATCACTTACCAATAAACCTTCAAGGAATACACTTCGTTGATACAACCTTTGGAATTTATAATTACTCTAAACCCTGGAATGTCTTCTTACTCTAAACCCAAATTTGTACTTATTCTAAACTACTGTATTTGTACATATTATAATACTTACTAAAGGTTGAATCTATTATAAAAAAATCGTTCGGAAGAGAACAAGAAGGAAACCCTACACGTCTTCTACATACTGGTCAACCCTGAAGGTAAGGAGTGATGTTTCATCCATAACCAGTTCAATATTGTCATCTCTAGAGAAGAGATTGTTTTTTAATAACTAAGTTTATTACAATATATAAATATATATATATATATATATGTATATATATATATATATATATTTTATTTTTTTTAATATATATATATATATAAATATATATATATATATATATATATATATATATATATATATATTTATATATACATATATATATATATATATATATATATATATATATATATACATATATATATATATATATATATATATATATACATATATATACATGTATATATATATATATATATATATATATATATATCTTTGCAACACACTTTAGTACGTTATTTTTCAAATACAGCCGAAATGAAATTTATTTATTGTTCAAAATTTGTAAAAAATATTTTTATTATTGAAAGTGTATTGGAAGTCATAGATCAATATTATACGGATAAGAACCATAGAGGAATTGAAGAGACCTATTTAGAATTAAAAGATGTTATTTGTTACCCAAATTTAAGAAAAGAAATACACAAATATATAAACAATTGTATTATATGCAACATGTGCAAATACGATAGACGACCAATAAAAAATAAGTTATGCGTAACAGAAACACCTTTAACATCAAATGATTTTATTCATATTGATATTTGGTTTCTAGACAAAAATACAAAATTTTTAACCTGTATCGACACACTTAAGCTCGATTTACACGATTGAAACTTTCTTCAAAATGCTTTAAACTCGTGTAAATAGCAAAATTTCATCAAAATTTGTTGATCAAAATCTATAGAACAAAACTTTTGAAGATTTTATTGATGATAACCAGGGCAACCAAATTTATGATATATCAAATTTTTTTCTGCATGTCTTACAAACATATGAGGTAGTTATTTATCCGTTTCAGATATTTTTAGGAATTTTGTACTCGATTTTTTAGAGCATATTTTGGCATATTTTGCCCTTAAGGGCATATGTTGGCATATTTTACTTTTAAAAGCAACTTTAAGAGCATATTTTGCTTTTAAAAGCAACTTTAAGAGCATATTTTGCTTTTAAAAGAGCATTTCTTGCAAAATTATTATGCTACCAATAACGAGAATGTTTTAGATAGTTTAACAGATGATGCTCAATCGATTAAAATTGCTTTAAGTAAATCTAAAACAAAAACAGATTTAGTTTTTATTCCATCGAATTATGGATTTATTGCCAACAATATCAAAAAATTTCAAACTGCTGGTATTTCCCTAACTGAGCAAATAAAAATACTGAACAACACCGTTAAAAAGATCGACAATGTGCCTGACTCCGATTCTAAGCATATTGTTCAAAATAAGTTAAAACGAGTTATGGATAAAAACGAAGACCTTGAAACAATAAAAAATATTTGTAGTCAGCTGAATGGTTCTAAGGCAAGCCCAACTTCAGAATATGATGTGGGCGAAGTTTGTAGATGTAGAAAGAAGTTTTTCTTTTTATAAAAGTATTTTTAGAAGCAACAGACAGAACTTTCTTTTTGAGAATTTAAGTCAACACGTCGTAATTTATTGCAATTCCAATATGAATTAAGCTAATATATTTCACAGACTTATACTTGTACAAATTTGCTTACAAAGTAGTTTTTAATTCGTATTTTGTATTACATAAATTAGTATGTACATATGTATTTAGCATATGTTGTCTTAGACATGTAATATGTTCCTAAAGTAATAAGTTATTTAATGAATTCCCTAACATGTTTATTTTTAATATTATTTTTTCAATATTTTTTAAATAAAATCTTATATTTTTAAGAAAAATAAAACTTTTTAGAGCATATTTTTTACATTTTAAGAGCATTTTTCCTGTTTTTTACAGCATTTTTATGCGCTTAAAACCCTTTTTTTAAAGCATATTTTTTGGTTGCCCTGATGATAACCAATCTACACATCATCTACACATAGTATATATAGATCCCATACAGTATAGAAGCAAAAGTAGTGTATAAAATACTTAAAAAAGGAAAATCTCCACTATATAAGCATATACTTAGGTACGTGTACATATACGCCAAAAAGTGATTTCTAAAAAGTAAATAAAGAAAATTAAAGTCGTAAGTTATACTTATGTACATAAAAAATATCTAAGATTCCGTTGAAAAAACAGATTTGCTCATTATATACATAACTACGTATATACTAAAAATTTTTGAGTCCTGTAACGTAAATATTGCTGTAAATAATTACGGGTGTTCATATATAATTTACATTTACATTTCCATTTACAAAAAAAAATATTTTTTTAGTCCCGATAAAACAAAATTGTGACTTATTGCATATAGTGGTATACTAAGGCAATAAAAGAAAAGTGCGCGAAATCCTAACATGTCTACCTAAAAATCATTAAGAAAGAAAGAATATATTTACATGTAAAAAAAGAGAATTTCTACACTAATGTTAAAAAATAAAATAAAAAAACAAAATCTACGAATTAATTTAGCGCCATACTTTCGTTATATACAAATGATATAAAAAACAAAGAATTGTAAAAATAAACTCATACGCATTACAACAAAAGCTTGCTTGCTAGTACATAAACATAAAGCTGCACGAACAAACATACGTGTTGGATGATTTGGATATATATACACATCCATGCATGAACATAAAAATCTCAATTTTATATATACATATATGTGTGTATGTGTATCTATATATATATATATATATATATATATATATATATATATATATATTCATGTATTTATGCAAACATACATACATATGGTAAAAAAAAGATAAAGTGGATAGTAACACATATGTAATTAAAATAAAATTATTCAACAGTCTCATATTTATGTATGTTTAAAATCTCATATATATGTATGTATGTTAAAAGAAAATATACATATCCATACAATACAAGAATTGCACAATAAGAGTAATAACACATCAACCATAGTCACCACGATCTCTCTGAAAAAGAAAAGGAAAATAAGTAAAAGGAGAAGCACTCAGTCAGTGTTTCTCAGCTCTTATCCCAACACAATTTACATTTTTTCTGCTCTTAACTTTTATTATCCACAAGAGTTTGCAGCAAGTTAACCTCTTTCATGCATATACTCGTACATACAGTCGATTTTTATAAAGAAAACTAACTTTTTAACATAACTTTTGTTTAAGTACACCTGACACTTTTGTTATGCGGTTCGGTAAAAAATATTAAAAGAAAGTTAGAGGAAATCAGACCCACTAACAAATTCGATAAATAGAATATATGGCCAGTTGAGATACCAAACACACATTTCACCCTGAAGGTTCTTACCCTGATACTCATATTATACCCCACTTGAAATTTGGAATATTGATTACTCACATAACCAATACTGAATTGAATAAACGATCACTACGTTATTCTGTAAAAAAATTGCTCCCTGCTACAAGGCATAAATGCGAAATCTTTCATTAAAATAAAAGAAACACGAAACAAAATTAAGTCTAGAATAGAAACGAATCAGACACAAGGCTTCGCAACATCAACTCGATACGCCATGAATAACCAGCCCATAGTGCAGGCGATATCTCAAGATAACGCAAATATCTGCATAAAGGTCCCTCCATGCGACACAGAGATATTTTACGGCAGTTACGAACATTGGCCCTCATTCAGAGACATGTTTACTGCCGTGTATATAAACCACATGATATTAACTCCCGTAACAAAACTCTATCACTTAAGAAATAAAACGCAAGGAGAGGCGGGAGCAATCGTTAAACGATATAACTTATCAAACGATAATTTTGACCACGCTTGGAATGCTCTCAAAACACGATATGAAAATAAGCGCGTACTAGTGGATAATCAGATAAAAGTAATAGTGGATAATCAGATAAAAAGTTTGACATTCCATCGGCAAAAACTGAATACAGTGAGTCAATTAGACGAATTCAGTCTGCTGTCAATGACTTATTAGCCACATTAAGATCTCTGTAAATACAAGTTGAGAGTTAAGATTCAATTCTTATTCGTTTGATATCTACTAAGCTTCCTCATCACACACTTTCACTCTGGGAACAATCACTTGCGTCTCCCCGAGAACTTCCAGAGTGGTCCCAGATGTCCCAGTTTCTTGTAGACAGGTACGAAGCGTTAGAACGGCTAAGTAGTATACAAAATACGAAGGAATTTTTCACTCTATCGAATAAGCCCAACCCGAATATACAAACCTATGTGTCGCACAAAAATTTGAACTCAAGTTGTAAGTTGGGCAATGAGAATCATTCTGTGAGAATGTGTGCCAAGATTCGGGCATTTACAGTGCAACAAAGAGTGGATTTTGTTTACAAGGACAAGTACTGTAATAATTGCTTAGCCTCGTCTCACTTAAAAGCAAGCACACTTGCATGCATTGTAAAAAGATGTATATGAATCAGATGCGTCAAAATAATCCAACAAAAAGATTCAATTTCTCATGTAGAAACCGGAGTGTCACGAGGTACTCATTCTAGTAATACCCCTCTTAAACAAAATATTGGTCATAATGAAGAACTACCTCACTTTTCGGGAGAAGTTCGATCCAATTTTGTGGCAAGTTATGACAATATACTATTACGCACAGCTTTAATGCAAGTTGAGCACAGGGAGGAACTCTTCACTGTCAGAGCATTAATTGACCCTGGATCACACGAACCTTCTTATCTGAAAGGGTCAGAAGTAGGCCAAATCTTCCATATAGAAAGTCCCTCTTCGAAATCATAGGCATTGGGGGGCAAACGCAAACCGCTTCCAAAGAATGCGAATTCGTAACATTTGCGAAAAGATACAATGTGAAAGTTTCAATCAAGGCTATAGTTCTGCCCAAGGTAACAAAAAGGCTTCCAGTTAATACATTTGATATCCCAATATCACCCGAATTATCTAACCTAGATTTAGCAGACCCGAGTTTTAATATATCGTCACAGATCGATGTAATATTAGGCAATGAGTGCGAACATTTTCTTAACATTGATGCCATAAAGAAGGGCATATGTGGAAGGGCCTCAGCCTATAACACCATATTCGGATGGGTACTCAATGATCCCATGTCAGTTAAAAGAGTTCAATCGTTTACAACATCTATAATTGCCTCTGACAGCTCAGAACTCAATGGGCTTCTAAGACAATTTTGGGAGCAAGAAGAAGTTCCAACATCTCGTCCAAACTCAGAGGAAGAAAAGTATTGTGGAGAATTTTATTAAAAAACAACCAAACTTCAGGAGAAGGGGAGGTATGTGGTGCGGTTACCATTTAAAAAAGAATTTCCCCAGGAAGCATCTCTTGAGGCATCAGGGTTTATTGCATTGGCTCAGTACGCAAGAATGGAGAAAACGTTGGCAAGAAATTCTCTACTTCAAGGTCAGTATAGTCAAGTACTCACAGAATACCTAACCATTTGTCACATGGAAAAAACGTCATCCAGTGAAATAGTGATTCAGGATAAGTATTATTCACACAAGACGACAAAAGTAAGGGTCGTATCTAACGCTTCCAGAAAAACCAAGTCGGATCTCTTCCTCAATGATGTGCTATACACAGGGCCAATACCACAACGCGATTTAATAACCACTATTCTCAGCTGGAGAAAATATGAATACGTATTTAACACTGACATACAAAAGATGTATAGACAAATACTCGTACATCCAAAGGGTAGAGCATTTAAAAAAATTTTGTTTCAAGATGAGCCTGATGGTCCTGTTAAAGACTTTTGTTGAAAACAGTGACCTTTGGGGTAAATTGCGCACCTTATCTCGCGATTAGAAAGCTGCTTCAGATCGCCTCTAATTATGAACTTACGAAACCCAAAGCTGCTAATATATTACGTGAAGAAATGTACGTAGATTATGTACTCTCTGGTGGTCACTAAATAGAAGAAACTCTTTTAGCCCAATCACAATTGGTACATGTTCTAAAAGAAGCTGGCATGCCGTTGAAAAAGTTTACGGCCAATGATAAGCGTTTACTCGATCACTTAGCTTCATGAGTCAAGTTCAACGAAAACACTGGGGATTAATTGGAATGCTCTGGCAGACCCCCAGAGGGTGGTCGCAGATAATGGTAAAAATTTTCTTAGGGCTAGTAGAGCATTTATTCGTAAATTTACATCGTTTTTCAAGTCTGCCGCATCAGATGTATCACACAGGTACGTAACACATGGCTTCGAATGGAACTTTTTACCGCCACACGCACCTCACATGAGCGGTCTTTGGGAAGCTGCTGTTAAGAGCTTCAAATTCCACTTTAAGAGAGTTGCAGGAGCTCAAGAATTGAATTTTGAAGAGTTCTCAACTTTTCTAGAAAAAATTTAAGGGGTTCTCAATTCCCGACCCATCTCAGCCTGGTCATTTTTTAAAAGGGGCGCCTATCATGGCTTTCCCCGAGCAATACGTGCATAAGATGTCAATCGTGAACAGATGAGAAAACCTAAAGGCACTTCATCACAATTTCGCGATTAGATGGACTACCTTAAATCTCTTCACAAGAGATACAAATGGAAAACAAAAGTTCACAATCAGCAATTGGGCGATTCGGTAGTTATAATTGATGACTTACAACCCCCTTGTGAGTGGAGACTGGGACGGGTAAAAAAAACATACCCAGGCTCCGACTCTAACATACGTGTTGCTGATTTACGTACAGTGTCAAGAACTATAACTCGTCCGGTCGTGAAACTATGCTATCTCCCATTATTGAAGGAAAATTTAGACTGATCTAGTTTAATTTAATTTTGTCCCATATTCACTACAAACAAAATGACACTCGCTCCTCTCTATTGCATTTCTTATTATAATAATTTTAAATACTAATTTCTTTTGTTTATTACCAGGAAATACTGCCAACTCCCATCATGACTCAAAACAGAAGCAGCCGATCTAGTAGCAAGTATCGCCGAATTCATCAGCGAAGTCGCGATTCTAAGATATATCAATGCCTGATGTGCAATAAATTTCATCCGTTAAAGTACTGCAAGAAATTCTTATAATTGAGTACAAAGAAAAAAATACAGTTTGTACAACGGCATCACTACTGCCTCAATTGCCTACCAAAAAGCCATACCATCAGAGGGTGTACATCGTTGGATACCTGCCGAAAGTGTGACTCTTTAAATCATACCTTGCTACATGTGCTGAACAAAAAGAAATCAACCCGTCGTTCAGCTAGCCAATGTGAGTCACGGCAAAAAAAACCTAAGGATTCAACTACACTAAACTTTATTCCGAAGCGATTAAGTCGTTAGCTCAAGTCCTTTGTGCAGCAGAATCGTCAAAAAATGTTGCATAACTGCAAGGCCGGCGGCATGTTCAATCATAATCGGACACTAAACAACAATATATGTCATCTTTACATTAGTTTATTTATATTCAAATTGTCAGTCAGGGTTCCAACCAAATAATTATATATTATTTAATATACCTATACTTGGCAACTCTAAAATTAAGAACAAAATATATTTCATTGGACCGGTTTAAAAAAGCAACCGACATTTAATGTATACCATCATACTTAATTTTTAATTATTGAATTATCACTTACCAATAAACCTTCAAGGAATTCACTTCGTTGATACAACCTTTGGAATTTATAATTACTCTAAACCCTGGAATGTGTTCTTACTCTAAGCCCAAATTTGTACTTATTCTAAACTACTACATTTGTACATATTATAATACTTACTAAAGGTTGACTCTATTATAAAAAAATCGTTCTGAAGAGAACAAGAAGGAAACCCTACACGTCTTCTATATACTGGTCACCCCTGAAGGTAAGGAGTGATGTTTCATCCATAATCAGTTCAATATTGTCATCTCTAGAGAAGAGATTGTTTTTTAATAACTAAGATTATTACAATATATATATATATATATATATATATATATACTAGACGACTTTACTCAATAGTAAGACAAAATATATTTACGTGTTGTTATGTTTATAATTTTAAACACTTGTTTATAAATAACTCTTTAGTTAATTTAAATCAAATTATATTTTTGTGATACTAAATGTTGTAACAACAAAATTGTTTTTTCAGTTTTTCCTGAAGAAGAACACCGAAGGTGTTCGAAATATCGAAATAATAAAATATTTACAAATATAACGAAATAAAACATAACAAAAGTTTTATTTTCGGGTCTTAGGCCTAGAGCCTGAAAAATAATTATAAGAAGAATTTATTTTTATTCAATACATATCAGCTGTTTTTATTTCCATATGTATGTTGCGGCAAAACTTGTGTCATTAAAAAAAAAGAAGGTAGAAAAATTAGAAAAAACTAATTTTAAAATTAAAATTAGTAAATTAAAATGAGTTAAAAAGAGCAGTTTCAGATTTCGGAAGCTCAATCTTCACTTACAAGTGCTGCTCTCGAAAATTGAACTCTTGCAAAGCGTAGGAAAGTGCAAGAAGTGAACGAAATTGAAAGTAAGCGTTCAGAAGTTTACGAAAAACTTGGCCAGAAAGTATCTCAAGCAAAAGAAGACATAAGTTAGCAGAAGGCTAACTGTGCACTATGAAATGCATAGTACTCAGACTGAGATCTCAAATTAATAATGTCATCGACTCATTTGAAGTGCAACAAGATAATTAACTACGTTTTAAATTTTTTTATTTTTATTCTAATATTTTATATGTAAACTGAATGTGATTTGAACGTGACTGAATTTTAATTTTATTTTTTATGAATATGCTTTGTTTTAGACCTTTTTAAATATATTTGTTTGTTCGTTATTTGTTTTTCGTCTTTTATTTTTTATATAGAAACACAATGTGATTTGAAGTTTAATAAATAAATAAATGAATAAATGAAAATGAATTTCTTATTTCGATTTATTGGGTTTTAATTAATTTTTAATAAATATGCTTCTTCATTTAAAAAATATTCCGTGAATTCTTGTCGAATGATCTTGGACGTTTCGCTTTGACTCTATCAAAGACAAAATATTCTCTGTTCGCACTTCTTCAGCCATCGTCCGTCCGTTATAGATCCATCCGCATTCACTTGGTTGTAGTCTCTTATTTGTGCACACTTGAGTTTGTTCAAAAAACAAAAAACAACTTTGACAACATTTGGTGGGGAAAGTTCCATTGTTTTTCTGACAACACGTTTTCCGAAACACGCCTAAATCTGGACAACCTGTAACTGAAAATTCTTCTCTTCTCGGTGTATTTCTATAATTTAACAGCGCTAAATAAATATCGCTATTGTCTTTGGAGCATTTTTTTAAAATTGATTTTGCTGATTGCACATACCTTTCAGCGAGGCCATTTGATCTTGGGTAATAAGGGCTGGATGTTTGGTGCTGTATATCCCAAGCTATTGTGAAATCGAAAAATTCTTTTGAGGAAAATTGTGGGCCATTATCTGATTCAAGTATTTGTGGTATTCCATGAGTGGCGAACCAAGTTTTTAATTGTTTTATTACTTCGTATGATGTTGATTGCTCCAAAAGTGTAAAATCCATGAATCCGGAATAGCTGTCAACTATTAGCAAGTAATTATTACCTCTGAAAGAAAACAAGTCCATTGCAACGATTTCCCATGGCAGCGATGGTACGGGCTTAACGATTAGTGGTTCTTTAGGTTTTGATGGTTGATACGACTGACAAATTGAACATTTTTCGACGAAATTTTTAACATCATTGTGCATACCGATCTAAAAAACGAGGGATCGGACCCTGCTTAAACTTCTTTGAATGCCTTGATGACCAGAATGTACCTTTGAAATTATTTCTGGTTGAAGTGTTTTAGGTATAATAATTTTTGTTGATTTATATAAAATACCACCATCATATGTAAGCTCGTCGCGAAAATTCCAGAATTGCCTATTTACTTCCGGCACTTCATTTATTGTTGATGGCCATCCATTTAGTACAATTTCTTTGAGTGTTTTTAAAGTTGGGTCAGCTTTGGTCTCAACGATTATTTTTTTCTTTGTGGTTGTTTCGAGCTTAGAGATTGAGTGTACTTCAATGTTATCATTTTCGGAATTATTTTTTTCATTTTCGCAATCTCTGCTTAATGTGTCAGCCAGCTTAATTTCAGTTCCTTTTTTATAAATAACTTCTGGAGAATATGGAATGACGTGAAGTAGAATTGTTTGTAATCTCTGAGAGGCTGAATGAAGAGGCTTTTTGAAAATTGTTTCTGGAGGCTTGTGATCAGTTTCAATCACAAGTTTTTTCCCGTAAATGTATTCGTGGAACTTTTCGCAAGCAAATCGAATTGCTGTGGGTTCTTTTTCAATCTGGGCATAGTTTTGTTGTGATTTAGACAATGCTCTTGATGCATAAGCTACAGGTTGCCTGTTTTGAAGCAAAGCCGCACCCAAGCTCAGTTTACTAGCATCTACCTGTAGCTTTACATCCATATTGGGGTCGTAGTATCGAAGCAATGATGTTGACGAGAAGGCTTTCTTTAAGTTCTCAAATGAGGTGTCATGTTGTGGCAACCAATGTCACGGAACATCTTTTTTAAGGAGATTACGAAGAGGAGCTGTAATTTCAGATAGGTTAAAGATGAATTTGCATAAATAAGTGGCCATGCCCAGAATTCCTTGTAACTGCGTACGGTTTTCGGGTTTTTTAAGTTGATTTATGGCTGCAATTTTTTCTGGGTCAGCTTCTATACCCTCTGACGTTAATATATGACCTAGAAACTTCACTTTATTTACGCTGAATATGCATTTTTCTTTATTGAGCTTCAAACCTGAATTCCATAAGATGTTCATAACTCTTTCCGTCTGTTTTTCCAGTTCCTTCTTAGTTTCAGCATGAATCAGTATATCATCCATCGATACCTCTGTGTTTGGCAAGTCTTCTAATAACTGCGACATTAACTGTTGATATACCTCCGGTGCTGATGCTAGTCCAAATGGTAAACGAAGATACGAATAGCGACCCCATGGTGTAGCCATAGTTAAATATTTTTGTGTGCGCTCAGAGACTTTAATTTGCCAAAAGCCCTTTTTGCAATCTAGTAATGTAAACCATTTAGAATTTTTTATTTTAGCTGTTATTTCATCAATTGTTTTTAGTGGATGGTAACGTCTATGTATATTTTTATTTATATCAGTGGGTCAATGTAAACACGAATCTTACCTTTCTGCTTGACGACCACCATTGGTTATACTGCCGGAGTTATTTCGTTGGTCCTTTTTAACACACCTAATTTTACCATATGGTCAATCTTTTTCTTCACCGACTCTTTTAAGGCATGTGGTATTCGTCTCGGAGCATAATGTTCGAATGAAGGGTTTTCAGCCAGATCAATGTCGTAGACAAAATTTTTTACTTTTCCTAATCCATCAAATATATTACTGTCAAACTTCAACTCATTTACTCTAACAATTAATCCAAATCGTTCACAGTCTTCTTTGCCTAGGAGTGGTTCCAGATTTGGGAAGTCTTCTACGACTAGAAATTTCGCTTCATAAACCTTCTTTCGAACTTCACATTTAAGTGTTACCTCTCCACAAACATCAATTTTAGCTCCTCCAAAAGCAATTAATTTATTTCTTTTCAAAAGCATGATTTGCAAATATTTTTTGTTTACTAAACTTAAAGGAATAATATTACCTTCAGCGGCTGAATCAAGTTTAAATTTTATTTTCTTTTTGTCCACTATTATCTCTTCGTACCAATTTTTATTATCATCTTTGTTTGTTTCTGATATTTTGAAGCTGAGAACAAATAGATCGCTGTCGCAGTCAGAGTCAACTTCTTCGCTCTGCTGCAGAGTATTCACTTGCTTTGCTTCGTTTCTTTTATTTTTGAAACAGAATTTAGCAAAGTGACCCTTTTGTTGACAATTTCTACATATGCTATTGTAGGCTGGACAGTTACGTTTTTCGTGTTGTCTGCCGCATCGTTTGCAGTCGTAGAGCAAAACATTTCTCTCGTTATTTTGAGTTGTTTTTGAAAAGGTTTTCGGTTTTGAGTACTTTTTTATTGCTTCAACTTTAAAATCATCATTTTTATGCAGTTCTTTTAGTTGTTGTGTTGCCATTTCACTAGCCTTGCAAATTTTTATCGTTCTTTCCAAATTGATATCATCTTCTGAGAGTAATTTTTCTCTAACTGTATCACTTCCAATACCAACCACAATTTTATCCCTCAAAAGAGATTCCTCGATAGTTCCAAAGTCACACTTTTTTGCTTGATTTTTTATTTTTGTAAAAAATTCTTCAAATGTTTCACCTTCATTTTGGTAAAGTGTATTAAACGTGTATCTTTGAAATGTAACACTTATTTTAGGAGCAAAGTATTCCTCAAATTTCTTTTGTATTACCTCGATATTTTTTTGTTCAGTTGCTGATAACGAAAACGAGTTGAAAATGTTGATGGCATCTGTCCCAATTGATGACATAAATGTCGCAAATTGAATTTCTGGAGATTTTTTGTCCATTTGAACGGCCGTCGAAAACCAATTATATTGCTGGATCCAATTTTTCCATGATGTTGATAGGTTGTTTCCTGTAATTTGCAAGGGCTTTGGTGGTTTAATGTATGATGCACCAGTTGCTTGTTCGTTAGCCATGCTCGAACAAAACATAATTTATTTATTTATTTATTCTTTAATTTCGACTGAAGCTAAATACTTCTGACACCATGTGATGAACAAGACAAGACGATGGTTAAACGTGAACTGAACTTTATTGTAATAATCATTATATATAGTTACCATAATTATATATACATATATGTTATTAATATTATAGAGAGAAAGAAGTAGAGAGAGACGTACATAGCAAGATATACAGGGTGACCTGATATCCAACCTGACATAAACAATTGTATTATATGCAACATGTGCAAGTACGATAGACAACAAATAAAAAATAAGTTATGCGTAACAGAAACACCTTTAACATCAAATGATATTATTCATATTGATATTTGGTTTCTAGACAAATATACAAAATTTTTAACCTATATCGACAAACTTAAGCTAGATTTACACGATTGAAATTTTCTTCAAAATGCTTTAAGCTCGTGTAAACAGCAACATTTCTTCGAAGTTTGTTGATCAAAATTTATTGAACAAAACTTTTGAAGATAAGCATCAAAATCGCATCTGGCAATATTGATAACCATAAATAATTTGAAGGCATGTTTATTATTTTTATTCAACAATTATTTTTTTTAATTTTTTTTTATTTTATTCGACTTTGTTTTTTACTTAAATTCTTCTTATAATTATTCTTCAGGCTCTATGTCTAAGACTCGAAAATAAAACTCTTGTTATGTTCTATCTCGTTATATTTTTAAATATTTTATTATTTCGATATTTCGAATACCTTCGGTGTTCTTCTTCAGGAAAAACTGAAAAAACAATTTTGTTGTTACAACATTTAGTATCACAAAAATATAATTTGATTTAAATTAACTAAAGAGTTATTTATAAACAAGTGTTTAAAATTATAAACATAACAACACGTAAATATATTTTGTCTTACTATTGAGTAAAGTCGTCTAGTTTTGAAATTCGTCATCAGTGTTGTAGATATTGGATTGCGTGATTCTGTCCTGGTAAGTGTGTTAACGACTTGTAAATCTTTTCCGATTTTGGTGTATGTATTTTGTTTAAATTCTTTATCGTGTCCCGTATGATTTTGATTATTAAGGGATATGAAAAGCTCTTTTTTAGTAATATTTTTCTTATTTTTTTGTAGTTTTCGTTGTGAAATTTATTATCGCTTATTTTTAAAACTCTTGTCGCAAAGTTCTTAGCAGTATTTAGTTTGACGTGTTTTGGGTGGTTAGAATGGAAGTTTATAATTCTCCCCGACGCAGTTGGTTTTTGATACCAATCAGTTATTAAAAAATAATTTTCTCTTATAATTAAGGCATCTAAAAACGGTAGCTTTCCATCTTTCTCTACTTCTATCGTAAATTGAATCCTTCGATGGAAATTATTTAAACATTTTAGTGTTTCATCTACACTACTGCGCTTAATGATACAAAACATATCGTCCACATATTTGCTTAGCGCTCTGGTTCTTATATCTAGTTTTTCTATGCTGCGGTCTAGTAGCTCCAATATCTACAACACTGATGACGTTAACATTGCTCTAAAAAACACAAACACTTTAAACTCCCTCTTTTCGAATACAAAAACAAAATTGGACAAGTTAGATAAATATAATGTTATCTACAAAATACCTTGCTATGGGGATGGCAAAAATGTATGTAAGAAAATATATGTAGGAACAACAAAATCAAAACTTGGACAAGATTGGCTGCACACAAATCTAATTATAAAAATAAAAACGAAAATTTGGAACAAAAAACCGCATTAGCAGCCCACTGTGCAATGCATGGTCACTCGCCAGATATAAATAATACAGAAATATTACAACAAGAACATAATTATAAAAAAAGATTCACTGTAGAAATGCTACATATAATTAACACTCCCGCCGAAATTAGGATGAACTACAAAACAGACACGGAAAATTGCGCGCATACGTATATACATATAATAACAAAACACAATAAACCAAAACAAATTTAGTACACATATAACCCTTTTCAAAACTAGACGACTTTACTCAATAGTAAGACAAAATATATTTACGTGTTGTTATGTTTATAATTTTAAACACTTGTTTATAAATAACTCTTTAGTTAATTTAAATCAAATTATATTTTTGTGATACTAAATGTTGTAACAACAAAATTGTTTTTTCAGTTTTTCCTGAAGAAGAACACCGAAGGTGTTCGAAATATCGAAATAATAAAATATTTACAAATATAACGAAATAAAACATAACAAAAGTTTTATTTTCGGGTCTTAGGCCTAGAGCCTGAAAAATAATTATAAGAAGAATTTATTTTTATTCAATACATATCAGCTGTTTTTATTTCCATATGTATGTTGCGGCAAAACTTGTGTCATTAAAAAAAAAGAAGGTAGAAAAATTAGAAAACACAAATTTTAAAATTAAAATTAGTAAATTTAAATGAGTTAAAAAGAGCAGTTTCAGATTTCGGAAGCTCAATCTACACTTACAAGTGCTGCTCTCGAAAATTGTACTCTTGCAAAGCGTAGGAAAGTGCAAGAAGTGAACGAAATTGAAAGTAAGCGTTCAGAAGTTTACGAAAAACTTGGCCAGAAAGTATCTCAAGCAAAAGAAGACATAAGTTGGCAGAAGGCCTATGGAGAGTATGTTGGTTAGCAGCTTTCTGCATATTCAGAGTCAAATGCTCGCAGGTGAGTTTGAAATGCATAGTACTCAAATAATATTTGATACGAACTTATATTTTCAGACTGAGATCTCAAATTAATAATGTCATCGACTCATTTGAAGTGCAACAAGATAATTAACTACGTTTAAAATTTTTATTCTAATATTTTATATGTAAACTGAATGTGATTTGAACGTGACTGAATTTTAATTTTATTTTTTATGAATATGTTTTGTTTTAGACCTTTTTAAATATATTTGTTTGATCGTTATTTGCTTTTCGTCTTTTATTTTTTATATAGAAACACAATGTGATTTGAAGTTTAATAAATAAATAAATGAATAAATGAAAATGAATTTTTTATTTCGATTTATTGGGTTTTAATTAATTTTTAATAAATATGCTTCTTCATTTAAAAAATATTCCGTGAATTCTTGTCGAATGATCTTGGACGTTTCGCTTTGACGAACTTGATTGCACAATGGTTCTATCAAAGACAAAATATTCTCTGTTCGCACTTCTTCAGCCATCGTCCGTCCGTTATAGATCCATCCGCATTCACTTGGTCGTAGTCTCTTATTTGTGCACACTTGAGTTTGTTCAAAAAACAAAAAACAACTTTGACAACATTTGGTGGGGAAAGTTCCATTGTTTTTCTGACAACACGTTTTCCGAAACACGCCTAAATCTGGACAACCTGTAACTGAAAATTCTTTCCTTCGTGTTTTGATTCCGAAAACTATATGGTTTCATAATATTGGAATTTAAAGAAAACGCATCATCTGCAACAATCACATATGGAATAGTTTTTTGTCTACAGGGCAGTGGTTTCGGTTGCGGCAAATTCAACGTGTTATTATACAGTCCATTTGATAGCGAACATCTACTGAACACTCCGCCATCGGACTCCCTACCCTTTGCACCAACGTCGATGTAAACAAAATTGTAGTTCGCGTCCACAAGCGCCATCAAAACAATGCTGTTTTTCTTTTTATAATTGAAATATGCGCTTCCACAGTGTGCTGGTGCTATAATATCGATGTGTTTTCCATCTAATGCCCCGATTGAATTAGGAAAATTCCACGTTTTATTTATACTTTGGGAAATACTCTCCCATTCCTTCTCTGTTGCTGGCATCTGTACCAATAGATATTATTTTTGATATGTTTTTTTATTTAATAAATTAAGATTTACCTTTAAAAATTCATCTTTTAATACTTTATATAATGCAGCGCAGACTTCAGGCACAATATTGCATATCGATTATCTTGATCTTTTAAACAAGAACACCAGACTAATATATCAAAGACCTATTTAGAATTAAAAGACGTTATTTGTTACCCAAATTTAAGAAAAGAAATACACAAATATATAAACTGTGATGAACAAGACAAGACGATGGTTAAACGTGAAGTGAACTTTATTGTAATAATCATTATATATAGTTACCATAATTATATATACATATATGTTATTAATATTATAGAGAGAAAGAAGTAGAGAGAGACGTACCTAGCTAGATATACAGGGTGACCTGATATCCAACCTGACATCTCCCCTTTTATAAAAAGTATGTTTTTATTATTAAATTTGATGAAATTTTTACATTTTAAGGTTTATACCATTGCGGTGGCTTTATTGGTCGGCCGTATCGTGATACTTTTGTACCAGGCAAACCCGGGCTAGTTGTAGTACCAGGTGAAATGGTAGGGTTTATTTTTGAGCTGGATGTTGAATCTTCTTCAGCAGTATCTGATGTTGAGGGTGTGGGTGGTATGTTTGCTGCAACAGTTTGTGGCACAGGTATTGTCGCTTTTGTTTTTTGTACATGAATTGAGTTTCTTCTTAAAAGTTTTCCGTCATCTGTACGCATGAAAAATGAACGAGGCAAATTTTCGGGCGTGTTTTCAACGGTTCCAGCCACCTAGTTGCGATGACCCTTTTGAACTCGCACGCGATCATTAATTTGAATAGGTTGGGAATTTTTAGTATTCTTGTCAAAATCGTTTTTGTTTTTGTTTCTAATTCTGCTTATGTTGAATTGTACGTTTGGGACAACTTTCGGTATTAAAATTTCTTTCGCTGATGGTATTGTGCTTCTTGTAACTCTGCTCATCAATCTTTGGTTTGGTGACTGCAAACCTTCGCTTCTCGGTGTATTTCTATAATTTAACAGCGCTAAATAAATATCGCTATTGTCTTTGGAGCATTTTTTTTAAATTGATTTTGCTGATTGCACATACCTTTCAGCGAGGCCATTTGATCTTGGGTAATAAGGGCTGGATGTTTGGTGCTGTATATCCCAAGCTATTGTGAAATCGAAAAATTCTTTTGAGGAAAATTGTGGGCCATTATCTGATTCAAGTATTTGTGGTATTCCATGAGTGGCGAACCAAGTTTTTAATTGTTTTATTACTTCGTATGATGTTGATTGCTCCAAAAGTGTAAAATCCATGAATCCGGAGTAGCTGTCAACTATTAGCAAGTAATTATTACCTCTGAAAGAAAACAAGTCCGTTGCAACGATTTCCCATGGCAGCGATGGTACGGGCTTAACGATTAGTGGTTCTTTAGGTTTTGATGGTTGATACGACTGACAAATTGAACATTTTTCGACGAAATTTTTAACATCATTGTGCATACCGATCTAAAAAACGAGGGATCGGACCCTGCTTAAACTTCTTTGAATGCCTTGATGACCAGAATGTACCTTTGAAATTATTTTTGGTTGAAGTGTTTTAGGTATAATAATTTTTGTTGATTTATATAAAATACCACCATCATATGTAAGCTCGTCGCGAAAATTCCAGAATTGCCTATTTACTTCCGGCACTTCATTTATTGTTGATGGCCATCCATTTAGTACAATTTCTTTGAGTGTTTTTAAAGTTGGGTCAGCTTTGGTCTCAACGATTATTTTTTTCTTTGTGGTTGTTTCGAGCTTAGAGATTGAGTGTACTTCAATGTTATCATTTTCGGAATTATTTTTTTCATTTTCGCAATCTCTGCTTAATGTGTCAGCCAGCTTAATTTCAGTTCCTTTTTTATAAATAACTTCTGGAGAATATGGAATGACGTGAAGTAGAATTGTTTGTAATCTCTGAGAGGCTGAATGAAGAGGCTTTTTGAAAATTGTTTCTAGAGGCTTGTGATCAGTTTCAATCACAAGTTTTTTCCCGTTAATGTATTCGTGGAACTTTTCGCAAGCAAATCGAATTGCTGTGGCCTCTTTTTCAATCTGGGCATAGTTTTGTTGTGATTTAGACAATGCTCTTGATGCATAAGCTACAGGTTGCCCGTTTTGAAGCAAAGCCGCACCCAAGCTCAGTTTACTAGCATCTACCTGTAGCTTTACATCCATATTGGGGTCGTAGTATCGAAGCAATGGTGTTGACGAGAAGGCTTTCTTTAAGTTCTCAAATGAGGTGTCATGTTGTGGCAACCAGTGCCACGGAACATCTTTTTTAAGGAGATTACGAAGAGGAGCTGTAATTTCAGATAGGTTAAAGATGAATTTGCATAAATAAGTGGCCATGCCCAGAATTCTTTGTAACTGCTTACGGTTTTCGGGTTTTTTAAGTTGATTTATGGCTGCAATTTTTTCTGGGTCAGCTTCTATACCCTCTGACGTTAATATATGACCTAGAAACTTTACTTTATTTACGCTGAATATGCATTTTTCTTTATTGAGCTTCAAACCTGAATTCCATAAGATGTTCATAACTCTTTCCGTCTGTTTTTCCAGTTCCTTCTTAGTTTCAGCATGAATCAGTATATCATCCATCGATACCTCTGTATTTGGCAAGTCTTCTAATAACTGCGACATTAACTGTTGATATACCTCCGGTGCTGATGCTAGTCCAAATGGTAAACGAAGATACGAATAGCGACCCCATGGTGTAGCCATAGTTAAATATTTTTGTGTGCGCTCAGAGACTTTAATTTGCCAAAAGCCCTTTTTGCAATCTAGTAATGTAAACCATTTAGAATTTTTTATTTTAGCTGTTATTTCATCAATTGTTTTTAGTGGATGGTAACGTCTATGTATATTTTTATTTATATCAGTGGGGTCAATGTAAACACGAATCTTACCTTTCTGCTTGACGACCACCATTGGTGATACTGCCGGAGTTATTTCGTTGGTCCTTTTTAACACACCTAATTTTACCATATGGTCAATCTCTTTCTTCACCGACTCTTTTAAGGCATGTGGTATTCGTCTCGGAGCATAATGTTCGAATGAAGGGTTTTCAACCAGATCAATGTCGTAGACAAAATTTTTTACTTTTCCTAATCCATCAAATATATTACTGTCAAACTTCAACTCATTTACTCTAACAATTAATCCAAATCGTTCACAGTCTTCTTTGCCTAGGAGTGGTTCCAGATTTGGGAAGTCTTCTACGACTAGAAATTTCGCTTCATAAACCTTCTTTCGAACTTCACATTTAAGTGTTACCTCTCCACAAATATCAATTTTAGCTCCTCCAAAAGCAATTAATTTATTTCTTTTCAAAAGCATGATTTGCAAATATTTTTTGTTTACTAAACTTAAAGGAATAATATTACCTTCAGCGGCTGAATCAAGTTTAAATTTTATTTTCTTTTTGTCCACTATTATCTCTTCGTACCAATTTTTATTATCATCTTTGTTTGTTTCTGATATTTTGAGGCTGAGAACAAATAGATCGCTGTCTCAGTCAGAGTCAACTTCTTCGCTCTGCTGCAGAGTATTCACTTGCTTTGCTCCGTTTCTTTTATTTTTGAAACAGAATTTAGCAAAGTGACCCTTTTGTTGACAATTTCTACATATGCTATTGTAGGCTGGACAGTTACGTTTTTCGTGTTGTTTGCCGCATCGTTTGCAGTCGTAGAGCAAAACATTTCTCTCGTTATTTTGAGTTGTTTTTGAAAAGGTTTTCGGTTTTGAGTACTTTTTTATTGCTTCAACTTTAAAATCATCATTTTTATGCAGTTCTTTTAGTTGTTGTGTTGCCATTTCACTAGCTTTGCAAATTTTTATCGCTCTTTCCAAATTGATATCATCTTCTGAGAGTAATTTTTCTCTAACTGTATCACTTCCAATACCAACCACAATTTTATCCCTCAAAAGAGATTCCTCGATAGTTCCAAAGTCACACTTTTTTGCTTGAATTTTTTATTTTTGTAAAAAATTCTTCAAATGTTTCACCTTCATTTTGGCAAAGTGTATTAAACGTGTATCTTTCAAATGTAACACTTATTTTAGGAGCAAAGTATTCCTCAAATTTCTTTTGTATTACCTCGATATTTTTTTGTTCAGTTGCTGATAACGAAAACGAGTTGAAAATGTTGATGGCATCTGTCCCAATTGATGACATAAATGTCGCAACCTGAATTTCTGGAGATTTTTTGTCCATTTGAACGGCCGTCGAAAACCAATTATATTGCTGGATCCAATTTTTCCATGATGTTGATAGGTTGTTTCCCGTAATTTGCAAGGGCTTTGGTGGTTTAATGTATGATGCACCAGTTGCTTGTTCGTTAGCCATGCTCGAACAAAAAATAATTTATTTATTTATTTATTCTTTAATTTCGACTGAAGCTAAATACTTCTGACAACATGTGATGAACAAGACAAGACGATGGTTAAACGTGAACTGAACTTTATTGTAATAATCATTATATATAGTTACCATAATTATATATACATATATGTTATTAATATTATAGAGAGAAAGAAGTAGAGAGAGACGTACATAGCAACATATACAGGGTGACCTGATATCCAACCTGACATAAACAATTGTATTATATGCAACATGTGCAAGTACGATAGACGACAAATAAAAAATAAGTTATGCGTAACAGAAACACCTTTAACATCAAATGATATTATTCATATTGATATTTGGTTTCTAGACAAATATACAAAATTTTTAACCTATATCGACAAACTTAAGCTAGATTTACACGATTGAAATTTTCTTCAAAATGCTTTAAGCTCGTGTAAACAGCAACATTTCTTCAAAGTTTGTTGATCAAAATTTATTGAACAAAACTTTTGAAGATTTTATTGATGCCTTGTAAATGCATGTTTATTATTTTTATTCAACAATTATTTTTTTTAATTTTTTTTTTTATTTTATTCGACCTTGTTTTTTACTTAAATTCTTCTTATAATTATTCTTCAGGCTCTATGTCTAAGACTCGAAAATAAAACTCTTGTTATGTTTTATCTCGTTATATTTGTAAATATTTTATTATTTCGATATTTCGAATACCTTCGGTGTTCTTCTTCAGGAAAAACTGAAAAAACAATTTTGTTGTTACAACATTTAGTATCACAAAAATATAATTTGATTTAAATTAACTAAAGAGTTATTTATAAACAAGTGTTTAAAATTATAAACATAACAACACGTAAATATATTTTGTCTTACTATTGAGTAGTCGTCTAGTTTTGAAATTCGTCATCAGTGTTGTAGATATTGGATTACGTGATTCTGTCCTGGTACGTGTGTTAACGACTTGTAAATCTTTTCCGATTTTGGTGTATGTATTTTGTTTAAATTCTTTATCGTGTCCCGTATGATTTTGATTATTAAGGGATATGAAAAGCTCTTTTTTAGTAATATTTTTCTTATTTTTTTGTAGTTTTCGTTGTGAAATTTATTATCGCTTATTTTTAAAACTCTTGTCGCAAAGTTCTTAGCAGTATTTATTTTGACGTGTTTTGGGTGGTTAGAATGGAAGTTTATAATTCTCCCCGACGCAGTTGGTTTTTGATACCAATCAGTTATTAAAAAATAATTTTCTCTTATAATTAAGGCATCTAAAAACGGTAGCTTTCCATCTTTCTCTACTTCTATCGTAAATTGAATCCTTCGATGGAAATTATTTAAACATTTTAGTGTTTCATCTACACTACTGCGCTTAATGATACAAAACATATCGTCCACATATTTGCTTAGAGCTCTGGTTCTTATATCTAGTTTTTCTATGCTGCGGTCTAGTAGCTCCAATATCTACAACACTGATGACGTTAACATTGCTCTAAAAAACACAAACACTTTAAACTCCCTCTTTTCGAATACAAAAACAAAATTGGACAAGTTAGATAAATATAATGTTATCTACAAAATACCTTGCTATGGGGATGGCAAAAATGTATGTAAGAAAATATATGTAGGAACAACAAAATCAAAACTTGGACAAGATTGGCTGCACACAAATCTAATTATAAAAATAAAAACGAAAATTTGGAACAAAAAACCGCATTAGCAGCCCACTGTGCAATGCATGGTCACTCGCCAGATATAAATAATACAGAAATATTACAACAAGAACATAATTATAAAAAAAGATTCACTGTAGAAATGCTACATATAATTAACACTCCCGCCGAAATTAGGATGAACTACAAAACAGACACGGAAAATTGCGCGCATACGTATATACATATAATAACAAAACACAATAAACCAAAACAAATTTAGTACACATTTAACCCTTTTCAAAACTAGACGACTTTACTCAATAGTAAGACAAAATATATTTACGTGTTGTTATGTTTATAATTTTAAACACTTGTTTATAAATAACTCTTTAGTTAATTTAAATCAAATTATATTTTTGTGATACTAAATGTTGTAACAACAAAATTGTTTTTTCAGTTTTTCCTGAAGAAGAACACCGAAGGTATTCGAAATATCAAAATAATAAAATATTTAAAAATATAACGAGATAGAACATAACAAGAGTTTTATTTTCGAGTCTTAGACATAGAGCCTGAAGAATAATTATAAGAAGAATTTAAGTAAAAAACAAAGTCGAATAAAATAAAAAAAAATAAAAAAAAATAATTGTTGAATAAAAATAATAAACATGCCTTCAAATTATTTATGGTTATCAATATTGCCAGATGCGATTTTGATGCTTATTTACAAGGCATCAATAAAATCTTCAAAAGTTTTGTTCAATAAATTTTGATCAACAAACTTTGAAGAAATGTTGCTGTTTACACGAGCTTAAAGCATTTTGAAGAAAATTTCAATCGTGTAAATCTAGCTTAAGTTTGTCGATATAGGTTAAAAATTTTGTATATTTGTCTAGAAACCAAATATCAATATGAATAATATCATTTGATGTTAAAGGTGTTTCTGTTACGCATAACTTATTTTTTATTGGTCGTCTATCGTACTTGCACATGTTGCATATAATACAATTGTTTATATATTTGTGTATTTCTTTTCTTAAATTTGGGTAACAAATAACGTCTTTTAATTCTAAATAGGTCTTTGATATATTAGTCTGGTGTTCTTGTTTAAAAGATCAAGATAATCGATATGCATTATTGTGCCTGAAGTCTGCGCTGCATTATATAAAGTATTAAAAGATGAATTTTTAAAGGTAAATCCTAATTTATTAAATAAAAAAACATATCAAAAATAATATCTATTGGTACAGATGCCAGCAACAGAGAAGGAATGGGAGAGTATTTCCCAAAGTATAAATAAAACGTGGAATTTTCCTAATTCAATCGGGGCATTAGATAGAAAACACATCGATATTATAGCACCAGCACACTGTGGAAGCGCATATTTCAATTATAAAAAGAAAAACAGCATTGTTTTGATGGCGCTTGTGGACGCGAACTACAATTTTGTTTACATCGACGTTGGTGCAAAGGGTAGGGAGTCCGATGGCGGAGTGTTCAGTAGATGTTCGCTATCAAATGGACTGTATAATAACACGTTGAATTTGCCGCAACCGAAACCACTGCCCTGTAGACAAAAAAATTCTTTAAATTCCAATATTATGAAACCATATAGTTTTCGGAATCAAAACACGAAGGAAAGAATTTTCAGTTACAGGTTGTCCAGATTTAGGCGTGTTTCGGAAAACGTGTTGTCAGAAAAACAATGGAACTTTCCCCACCAAATGTTGTCAAAGTTGTTTTTTGTTTTTTGAACAAACTCAAGTGTGCACAAATAAGAGACTACGACCAAGTGAATGCGGATGGATCTATAACGGACGGACGATGGCTGAAGAAGTGCGAACAGAGAATATTTTGTCTTTGATAGAACCATTGTGCAATCAAGTTCGTCAAAGCGAAACGTCCAAGATCATTCGACAAGAATTCACGGAATATTTTTTAAATGAAGAAGCATATTTATTAAAAATTAATTAAAACCCAATAAATCGAAATAAAAAATTCATTTTCATTTATTCATTTATTTATTTATTAAACTTCAAATCTCATTGTGTTTCTATATAAAAAATAAAAGACGAAAAGCAAATAACGATCAAACAAATATATTTAAAAAGGTCTAAAACAAAACATATTCATAAAAAATAAAATTAAAATTCAGTCACGTTCAAATCACATTCAGTTTACATATAAAATATTAGAATAAAAATTTAAAACGTAGTTAATTATCTTGTTGCACTTCAAATGAGTCGATGACATTATTAATTTGAGATCTCAGTCTGAAAATATAAGTTCGTATCAAATATTATTTGAGTACTATGCATTTCAAACTCACCTGCGAGCATTTGACTCTGAATATGCAGAAAGCTGCTAACCAACATACTCTCCATAGGCCTTCTGCCAACTTATGTCTTCTTTTGCTTGAGATACTTTCTGGCCAAGTTTTTCGTAAACTTCTGAACGCTTACTTTCAATTTCGTTCACTTCTTGCACTTTCCTACGCTTTGCAAGAGTACAATTTTCGAGAGCAGCACTTGTAAGTGTAGATTGAGCTTCCGAAATCTGAAACTGCTCTTTTTAACTCATTTAAATTTACTAATTTTAATTTTAAAATTTGTGTTTTCTAATTTTTCTACCTTCTTTTTTTTTAATGACACAAGTTTTGCCGCAACATACATATGGAAATAAAAACAGCTGATATGTATTGAATAAAAATAAATTCTTCTTATAATTATTTTTCAGGCTCTAGGCCTAAGACCCGAAAATAAAACTTTTGTTATGTTTTATTTCGTTATATTTGTAAATATTTTATTATTTCGATATTTCGAACACCTTCGGTGTTCTTCTTCAGGAAAAACTGAAAAAACAATTTTGTTGTTACAACATTTAGTATCACAAAAATATAATTTGATTTAAATTAACTAAAGAGTTATTTATAAACAAGTGTTTAAAATTATAAACATAACAACACGTAAATATATTTTGTCTTACTATTGAGTAAAGTCGTCTAGTTTTGAAAAGGGTTAAATGTGTACTAAATTTGTTTTGGTTTATTGTGTTTTGTTATTATATGTATATACGTATGCGCGCAATTTTCCGTGTCTGTTTTGTAGTTCATCCTAATTTCGGCGGGAGTGTTAATTATATGTAGCATTTCTACAGTGAATCTTTTTTTATAATTATGTTCTTGTTGTAATATTTCTGTATTATTTATATCTGGCGAGTGACCATGCATTGCACAGTGGGCTGCTAATGCGGTTTTTTGTTCCAAATTTTCGTTTTTATTTTTATAATTAGATTTGTGTGCAGCCAATCTTGTCCAAGTTTTGATTTTGTTGTTCCTACATATATTTTCTTACATACATTTTTGCCATCCCCATAGCAAGGTATTTTGTAGATAACATTATATTTATCTAACTTGTCCAATTTTGTTTTTGTATTCGAAAAGAGGGAGTTTAAAGTGTTTGTGTTTTTTAGAGCAATGTTAACGTCATCAGTGTTGTAGATATTGGAGCTACTAGACCGCAGCATAGAAAAACTAGATATAAGAACCAGAGCTCTAAGCAAATATGTGGACGATATGTTTTGTATCATTAAGCGCAGTAGTGTAGATGAAACACTAAAATGTTTAAATAATTTCCATCGAAGGATTCAATTTACGATAGAAGTAGAGAAAGATGGAAAGCTACCGTTTTTAGATGCCTTAATTATAAGAGAAAATTATTTTTTAATAACTGATTGGTATCAAAAACCAACTGCGTCGAGGAGAATTATAAACTTCCATTCTAACCACCCAAAACACGTCAAAATAAATACTGCTAAGAACTTTGCGACAAGAGTTTTAAAAATAAGCGATAATAAATTTCACAACGAAAACTACAAAAAAATAAGAAAAATATTACTAAAAAAGAGCTTTTCATATCCCTTAATAATCAAAATCATACGGGACACGATAAAGAATTTAAACAAAATACATACACCAAAATCGGAAAAAATTTACAAGTCGTTAACACACGTACCAGGACAGACTCACGCAATCCAATATCTACAACACTGATGATTAATTTCAAAACTAGACGACTTTACTCAATAGTAAGACAAAATATATTTACGTGTTGGTATGTTTATAATTTTAAACACTTGTTTATAAATAACTCTTTAGTTAATTTAAATCAAATTATATTTTTGTGATACTAAATGTTGTAACAACAAAATTGTTTTTTCAGTTTTTCCTGAAGAAGAACACCGAAGGTATTCGAAATATCGAAATAATAAAATATTTACAAATATAACGAGATAAAACATAACAAGAGTTTTATTTTCGAGTCTTAGACATAGAGCCTGAAAAATAATTATAAGAAGAATTTATTTTTATTCAATACATATCAATACATATTAACTCTTTAACTTTTATTTTCGTGCTCATTCTTTTTTCCCAAAAGTTATTTATTAAAATTTCAAAGTGATCAATTGAGGGGTTTTAGCTAGTTCCTATGCGCATTTCACTGGGGCTAATGCAGATCATCAGGGAACCTTTACCCAACATTTCTTAGAATAACTAGAGATGTTTATTTTAAACTTCCACATTAATTAATGGGAAGTCTGAACAAACATCAAAGTCACAACAAGAACTCACTGATCACTTTGCCTTTTTAATTTTCTTACGTTTTTATTTCATTCTACAATTGGTTGGCTTTTTTCCGACTCTAATTGTAGTTGTAAGAGAAATAAAGAACAACAACAACTAATAATTGTTTTAATGTAAAAACAATTTATTTAGAGTGTTGACAATATAAGTTGTTTAAGCGCGGGCACTCGCTAATTAAATTATTACATATTTTTGGGAATTGTCGTTTTAACTCTTTAACTTTTATTTTCGTGCTCATTCTTTTTTCCCAAAAGTTATTTATTAAAATTTCAAAGTGATCAATTGAGGGGTTTTAGCTAGTTCCTATGCGCATTTCACTGGGGCTAATGCAGATCATCAGGGAACCTTTACCCAACATTTCTTAGAATAACTGGAGATGTTTATTTTAAACTTCCACATTAATTAATGGGAAGTCTGAACAAACATCAAAGTCACAACAAGAACTCACTGATCACTTTGCCTTTTTAATTTTCTTACGTTTTTATTTCATTCTACAATTGGTTGGCTTTTTTCCGACTCTAATTGTAGTTGTAAGAGAAATAAAGAACAACAACAACTAATAATTGTTTTAATGTAAAAACAATTTATTTAGAGTGTTGACAATATAAGTTGTTTAAGCGCGGGCACTCGCTAATTAAATTATTACATATTTTTGGGAATTGTCGTTTTAACTCTTTAACTTTTATTTTCGTGCTCATTCTTTTTTCCCAAAAGTTATTTATTAAAATTTCAAAGTGATCAATTGAGGGGTTTTAGCTAGTTCCTATGCGCATTTCACTGGGGCTAATGCAGATCATCAGGGAACCTTTACCCAACATTTCTTAGAATAACTAGAGATGTTTATTTTAAACTTCCACATTAGTTAATGGGAAGTCTGAACAAACATCAAAGTCACAACAAGAACTCACTGATCACTTTGCCTTTTTAATTTTCTTACGTTTTTATTTCATTCTACAATTGGTTGGCTTTTTTCCGACTCTAATTGTAGTTGTAAGAGAAATAAAGAACAAAAACAACTAATAATTGTTTTAATGTAAAAACAATTTATTTAGAGTGTTGACAATATAAGTTGTTTAAGCGCGGGCACTCGCTAATTAAATTATTACATATTTTTGGGAATTGTCGTTTTAACTCTTTAACTTTTATTTTCGTGCTCATTCTTTTTTCCCAAAAGTTATTTATTAAAATTTCAAAGTGATCAATTGAGGGGTTTTAGCTAGTTCCTATGCGCATTTCACTGGGGCTAATGCAGATCATCAGGGAACCTTTACCCAACATTTCTTAGAATAACTAGAGATGTTTATTTTAAACTTCCACATTAATTAATGGGAAGTCTGAACAAACATCAAAGTCACAACAAGAACTCACTGATCACTTTGCCTTTTTAATTTTCTTACGTTTTTATTTCATTCTACAATTGGTTGGCTTTTTTCCGACTCTAATTGTAGTTGTAAGAGAAATAAAGAACAACAACAACTAATAATTGTTTTAATGTAAAAACAATTTATTTAGAGTGTTGACAATATAAGTTGTTTAAGCGCGGGCACTCGCTAATTAAATTATTACATATTTTTGGGAATTGTCGTTTTAACTCTTTAACTTTTATTTTCGTGCTCATTCTTTTTTCCCAAAAGTTATTTATTAAAATTTCAAAGTGATCAATTGAGGGGTTTTAGCTAGTTCCTATGCGCATTTCACTGGGGCTAATGCAGATCATCAGGGAACCTTTACCCAACATTTCTTAGAATAACTAGAGATGTTTATTTTAAACTTCCACATTAATTAATGGGAAGTCTGAACAAACATCAAAGTCACAACAAGAACTCACTGATCACTTTGCCTTTTTAATTTTCTTACGTTTTTATTTCATTCTACAATTGGTTGGCTTTTTTCCGACTCTAATTGTAGTTGTAAGAGAAATAAAGAACAACAACAACTAATAATTGTTTTAATGTAAAAACAATTTATTTAGAGTGTTGACAATATAAGTTGTTTAAGCGCGGGCACTCGCTAATTAAATTATTACATATTTTTGGGAATTGTCGTTTTAACTCTTTTTTTCCCAAAAGTTATTTATTAAAATTTCAAAGTGATCAATTGAGGGGTTTTAGCTAGTTCCTATGCGCATTTCACTGGGGCTAATGCAGATCATCAGGGAACCTTTACCCAACATTTCTTAGAATAACTGGAGATGTTTATTTTAAACTTCCACATTAATTAATGGGAAGTCTGAACAAACATCAAAGTCACAACAAGAACTCACTGATCACTTTGCCTTTTTAATTTTCTTACGTTTTTATTTCATTCTACAATTGGTTGGCTTTTTTCCGACTCTAATTGTAGTTGTAAGAGAAATAAAGAACAACAACAACTAATAATTGTTTTAATGTAAAAACAATTTATTTAGAGTGTTGACAATATAAGTTGTTTAAGCGCGGGCACTCGCTAATTAAATTATTACATATTTTTGGGAATTGTCGTTTTAACTCTTTTTTTCCCAAAAGTTATTTATTAAAATTTCAAAGTGATCAATTGAGGGGTTTTAGCTAGTTCCTATGCGCATTTCACTGGGGCTAATGCAGATCATCAGGGAACCTTTACCCAACATTTCTTAGAATAACTAGAGATGTTTATTTTAAACTTCCACATTAATTAATGGGAAGTCTGAACAAACATCAAAGTCACAACAAGAACTCACTGATCACTTTGCCTTTTTAATTTTCTTACGTTTTTATTTCATTCTACAATTGGTTGGCTTTTTTCCGACTCTAATTGTAGTTGTAAGAGAAATAAAGAACAACAACAACTAATAATTGTTTTAATGTAAAAACAATTTATTTAGAGTGTTGACAATATAAGTTGTTTAAGCGCGGGCACTCGCTAATTAAATTATTACATATTTTTGGGAATTGTCGTTTTAACTCTTTAACTTTTATTTTCGTGCTCATTCTTTTTTCCCAAAAGTTATTTATTAAAATTTCAAAGTGATCAATTGAGGGGTTTTAGCTAGTTCCTATGCGCATTTCACTGGGGCTAATGCAGATCATCAGGGAACCTTTACCCAACATTTCTTAGAATAACTAGAGATGTTTATTTTAAACTTCCACATTAATTAATGGGAAGTCTGAACAAACATCAAAGTCACAACAAGAACTCACTGATCACTTTGCCTTTTTAATTTTCTTACGTTTTTATTTCATTCTACAATTGGTTGGCTTTTTTCCGACTCTAATTGTAGTTGTAAGAGAAATAAAGAACAACAACAACTAATAATTGTTTTAATGTAAAAACAATTTATTTAGAGTGTTGACAATATAAGTTGTTTAAGCGCGGGCACTCGCTAATTAAATTATTACATATTTTTGGGAATTGTCGTTTTAACTCTTTAACTTTTATTTTCGTGCTCATTCTTTTTTCCCAAAAGTTATTTATTAAAATTTCAAAGTGATCAAGTGAGGGGTTTTAGCTAGTTCCTATGCGCATTTCACTGGGGCTAATGCAGATCATCAGGGAACCTTTACCCAACATTTCTTAGAATAACTAGAGATGTTTATTTTAAACTTCCACATTAATTAATGGGAAGTCTGAACAAACATCAAAGTCACAACAAGAACTCACTGATCACTTTGCCTTTTTAATTTTCATACGTTTTTATTTCATTCTACAATTGGTTGGCTTTTTTCCGACTCTAATTGTAGTTGTAAGAGAAATAAAGAACAACAACAACTAATAATTGTTTTAATGTAAAAACAATTTATTTAGAGTGTTGACAATATAAGTTGCTTAAGCGCGGGCACTCGCTAATTAAATTATTACATATTTTTGGGAATTGTCGTTTTAACTCTTTAACTTTTATTTTCATGCTCATTCTTTTTTCCCAAAAGTTATTTATTAAAATTTCAAAGTGATCAATTGAGGGGTTTTAGCTAGTTCCTATGCGCATTTCACTGGGGCTAATGCAGATCATCAGGGAACCTTTACCCAACATTTCTTAGAATAACTAGAGATGTTTATTTTAAACTTCCACATTAATTAATGGGAAGTCTGAACAAACATCAAAGTCACAACAAGAACTCACTGATCACTTTGCCTCTTTAATTTTCTTACGTTTTTATTTCCTTCTACAATTGGTTGGCTTTTTTCCGACTCTAATTGTAGTTGTAAGAGAAATAAAGAACAACAACAACTAATAATTGTTTTAATGTAAAAACAATTTATTTAGAGTGTTGACAATATAAGTTGTTTAAGCGCGGGCACTCGCTAATTAAATTATTACATATTTTTGGGAATTGTCGTTTTAACTCTTTAACTTTTATTTTCGTGCTCATTCTTTTTTCCCAAAAGTTATTTATTAAAATTTCAAAGTGATAAATTGAGGGATTTTAGCTAGTTCCTATGCGCATTTCACTGGGGCTAATGCAGATCATCAGGGAACCTTTACCCAACATTTCTTAGAATAACTAGAGATGTTTATTTTAAACTTCCACATTAATTAATGGGAAGTCTGAACAAACATCAAAGTCACAACAAGAACTCACTGATCACTTTGCCTTTTTAATTTTCTTACGTTTTTATTTCATTCTACAATTGGTTGGCTTTTTTCCGACTCTAATTGTAGTTGTAAGAGAAATAAAGAACAACAACAACTAATAATTGTTTTAATGTAAAAACAATTTATTTAGAGTGTTGACAATATAAGTTGCTTAAGCGCGGGCACTCGCTAATTAAATTATTACATATTTTTGGGAATTGTCGTTTTAACTCTTTAACTTTTATTTTCGTGCTCATTCTTTTTTCCCAAAAGTTATTTATTAAAATTTCAAAGTGATCAATTGAGGGGTTTTAGCTAGTTCCTATGCGCATTTCACTGGGGCTAATGCAGATCATCAGGGAACCTTTACCCAACATTTCTTAGAATAACTAGAGATGTTTATTTTAAACTTCCACATTAATTAATGGGAAGTCTGAACAAACATCAAAGTCACAACAAGAACTCACTGATCACTTTGCCTTTTTAATTTTCTTACGTTTTTATTTCATTCTACAATTGGTTGGCTTTTTTCCGACTCTAATTGTAGTTGTAAGAGAAATAAAGAACAACAACAACTAATAATTGTTTTAATGTAAAAACAATTTATTTAGAGTGTTGACAATATAAGTTGTTTAAGCGCGGGCACTCGCTAATTAAATTATTACATATTTTTGGGAATTGTCGTTTTAACTCTTTAACTTTTATTTTCGTGCTCATTCTTTTTTCCCAAAAGTTATTTATTAAAATTTCAAAGTGATCAAGTGAGGGGTTTTAGCTAGTTCCTATGCGCATTTCACTGGGGCTAATGCAGATCATCAGGGAACCTTTACCCAACATTTCTTAGAATAACTAGAGATGTTTATTTTAAACTTCCACATTAATTAATGGGAAGTCTGAACAAACATCAAAGTCACAACAAGAACTCACTGATCACTTTGCCTTTTTAATTTTCATACGTTTTTATTTCATTCTACAATTGGTTGGCTTTTTTCCGACTCTAATTGTAGTTGTAAGAGAAATAAAGAACAACAACAACTAATAATTGTTTTAATGTAAAAACAATTTATTTAGAGTGTTGACAATATAAGTTGCTTAAGCGCGGGCACTCGCTAATTAAATTATTACATATTTTTGGGAATTGTCGTTTTAACTCTTTAACTTTTATTTTCGTGCTCATTCTTTTTTCCCAAAAGTTATTTATTAAAATTTCAAAGTGATCAAGTGAGGGGTTTTAGCTAGTTCCTATGCGCATTTCACTGGGGCTAATGCAGATCATCAGGGAACCTTTACCCAACATTTCTTAGAATAACTAGAGATGTTTATTTTAAACTTCCACATTAATTAATGGGAAGTCTGAACAAAAATCAAAGTCACAACAAGAACTCACTGATCACTTTGCCTTTTTAATTTTCATACGTTTTTATTTCATTCTACAATTGGTTGGCTTTTTTCCGACTCTAATTGTAGTTGTAAGAGAAATAAAGAACAACAACAACTAATAATTGTTTTAATGTAAAAACAATTTATTTAGAGTGTTGACAATATAAGTTGCTTAAGCGCGGGCACTCGCTAATTAAATTATTACATATTTTTGGGAATTGTCGTTTTAACTCTTTAACTTTTATTTTCATGCTCATTCTTTTTTCCCAAAAGTTATTTATTAAAATTTCAAAGTGATCAATTGAGGGGTTTTAGCTAGTTCCTATGCGCATTTCACTGGGGCTAATGCAGATCATCAGGGAACCTTTACCCAACATTTCTTAGAATAACTAGAGATGTTTATTTTAAACTTCCACATTAATTAATGGGAAGTCTGAACAAACATCAAAGTCACAACAAGAACTCACTGATCACTTTGCCTTTTTAATTTTCTTACGTTTTTATTTCATTCTACAATTGGTTGGCTTTTTTCCGACTCTAATTGTAGTTGTAAGAGAAATAAAGAACAACAACAACTAATAATTGTTTTAATGTAAAAACAATTTATTTAGAGTGTTGACAATATAAGTTGTTTAAGCGCGGGCACTCGCTAATTAAATTATTACATATTTTTGGGAATTGTCGTTTTAACTCTTTAACTTTTATTTTCGTGCTCATTCTTTTTTCCCAAAAGTTATTTATTAAAATTTCAAAGTGATCAATTGAGGGGTTTTAGCTAGTTCCTATGCGCATTTCACTGGGGCTAATGCAGATCATCAGGGAACCTTTACCCAACATTTCTTAGAATAACTAGAGATGTTTATTTTAAACTTCCACATTAATTAATGGGAAGTCTGAACAAACATCAAAGTCACAACAAGAACTCACTGATCACTTTGCCTTTTTAATTTTCTTACGTTTTTATTTCATTCTACAATTGGTTGGCTTTTTTCCGACTCTAATTGTAGTTGTAAGAGAAATAAAGAACAACAACAACTAATAATTGTTTTAATGTAAAAACAATTTATTTAGAGTGTTGAAAATATAAGTTGTTTAAGCGCGGGCACTCGCTAATTAAATTATTACATATTTTTGGGAATTGTCGTTTTAACTCTTTAAATTTTATTTTCGTGCTCATTCTTTTTTCCCAAAAGTTATTTATTAAAATTTCAAAGTGATCAATTGAGGGGTTTTAGTTGGTTCCTATGCGCATTTCACTGGGGCTAATGCAGATCATCAGGGAACCTTTACCCAACATTTCTTAGAATAACTAGAGATGTTTATTTTAAACTTCCACATTAATTAATGGGAAGTCTGAACAAACATCAAAGTCACAACAAGAACTCACTGATCACTTTGCCTTTTTAATTTTCTTACGTTTTTATTTCATTCTACAATTGGTTGGCTTTTTTCCGACTGTAATTGTAGTTGTAAGAGAAATAAAGAACAACAACAACTAATAATTGTTTTAATGTAAAAACAATTTATTTAGAGTGTTGACAATATAAGTTGTTTAAGCGCGGGCACTCGCTAATTAAATTATTACATATTTTTGGGAATTGTCGTTTTAACTCTTTAACTTTTATTTTCGTGCTCATTCTTTTTTCCCAAAAGTTATTTATTAAAATTTCAAAGTGATAAATTGAGGGATTTTAGCTAGTTCCTATGCGCATTTCACTGGGGCTAATGCAGATCATCAGGGAACCTTTACCCAACATTTCTTAGAATAACTAGAGATGTTTATTTTAAACTTCCACATTAATTAATGGGAAGTCTGAACAAACATCAAAGTCACAACAAGAACTCACTGATCACTTTGCCTTTTTAATTTTCTTACGTTTTTATTTCATTCTACAATTGGTTGGCTTTTTTCCGACTCTAATTGTAGTTGTAAGAGAAATAAAGAACAACAACAACTAATAATTGTTTTAATGTAAAAACAATTTATTTAGAGTGTTGACAATATAAGTTGCTTAAGCGCGGGCACTCGCTAATTAAATTATTACATATTTTTGGGAATTGTCGTTTTAACTCTTTAACTTTTATTTTCGTGCTCATTCTTTTTTCCCAAAAGTTATTTATTAAAATTTCAAAGTGATCAATTGAGGGGTTTTAGCTAGTTCCTATGCGCATTTCACTGGGGCTAATGCAGATCATCAGGGAACCTTTACCCAACATTTCTTAGAATAACTAGAGATGTTTATTTTAAACTTCCACATTAATTAATGGGAAGTCTGAACAAACATCAAAGTCACAACAAGAACTCACTGATCACTTTGCCTTTTTAATTTTCTTACGTTTTTATTTCATTCTACAATTGGTTGGCTTTTTTCCGACTCTAATTGTAGTTGTAAGAGAAATAAAGAACAACAACAACTAATAATTGTTTTAATGTAAAAACAATTTATTTAGAGTGTTGACAATATAAGTTGTTTAAGCGCGGGCACTCGCTAATTAAATTATTACATATTTTTGGGAATTGTCGTTTTAACTCTTTAACTTTTATTTTCGTGCTCATTCTTTTTTCCCAAAAGTTATTTATTAAAATTTCAAAGTGATCAAGTGAGGGGTCTTAGCTAGTTCCTATGCGCATTTCACTGGGGCTAATGCAGATCATCAGGGAACCTTTACCCAACATTTCTTAGAATAACTAGAGATGTTTATTTTAAACTTCCACATTAATTAATGGGAAGTCTGAACAAACATCAAAGTCACAACAAGAACTCACTGATCACTTTGCCTTTTTAATTTTCATACGTTTTTATTTCATTCTACAATTGGTTGGCTTTTTTCCGACTCTAATTGTAGTTGTAAGAGAAATAAAGAACAACAACAACTAATAATTGTTTTAATGTAAAAACAATTTATTTAGAGTGTTGACAATATAAGTTGCTTAAGCGCGGGCACTCGCTAATTAAATTATTACATATTTTTGGGAATTGTCGTTTTAACTCTTTAACTTTTATTTTCGTGCTCATTCTTTTTTCCCAAAAGTTATTTATTAAAATTTCAAAGTGATCAATTGAGGGGTTTTAGCTAGTTCCTATGCGCATTTCACTGGGGCTAATGCAGATCATCAGGGAACCTTTACCCAACATTTCTTAGAATAACTAGAGATGTTTATTTTAAACTTCCACATTAATTAATGGGAAGTCTGAACAAACATCAAAGTCACAACAAGAACTCACTGATCACTTTGCCTTTTTAATTTTCTTACGTTTTTATTTCATTCTACAATTGGTTGGCTTTTTTCCGACTCTAATTGTAGTTGTAAGAGAAATAAAGAACAACAACAACTAATAATTGTTTTAATGTAAAAACAATTTATTTAGAGTGTTGACAATATAAGTTGTTTAAGCGCGGGCACTCGCTAATTAAATTATTACATATTTTTGGGAATTGTCGTTTTAACTCTTTAACTTTTATTTTCGTGCTCATTCTTTTTTCCCAAAAGTTATTTATTAAAATTTCAAAGTGATCAATTGAGGGGTTTTAGCTAGTTCCTATGCGCATTTCACTGGGGCTAATGCAGATCATCAGGGAACCTTTACCCAACATTTCTTAGAATAACTAGAGATGTTTATTTTAAACTTCCACATTAATTAATGGGAAGTCTGAACAAACATCAAAGTCACAACAAGAACTCACTGATCACTTTGCCTTTTTAATTTTCTTACGTTTTTATTTCATTCTACAATTGGTTGGCTTTTTTCCGACTCTAATTGTAGTTGTAAGAGAAATAAAGAACAACAACAACTAATAATTGTTTTAATGTAAAAACAATTTATTTAGAGTGTTGAAAATATAAGTTGTTTAAGCGCGGGCACTCGCTAATTAAATTATTACATATTTTTGGGAATTGTCGTTTTAACTCTTTAAATTTTATTTTCGTGCTCATTCTTTTTTCCCAAAAGTTATTTATTAAAATTTCAAAGTGATCAATTGAGGGGTTTTAGCTAGTTCCTATGCGCATTTCACTGGGGCTAATGCAGATCATCAGGGAACTTTTACCCAACATTTCTTAGAATAACTAGAGATGTTTATTTTAAACTTCCACATTAATTAATGGGAAGTCTGAACAAACATCAAAGTCACAACAAGAACTCACTGATCACTTTGCCTTTTTAATTTTCTTACGTTTTTATTTCATTCTACAATTGGTTGGCTTTTTTCCGACTCTAATTGTAGTTGTAAGAGAAATAAAGAACAACAACAACTAATAATTGTTTTAATGTAAAAACAATTTATTTAGAGTGTTGACAATATAAGTTGTTTAAGCGCGGGCACTCGCTAATTAAATTATTACATATTTTTGGGAATTGTCGTTTTAACTCTTTAACTTTTATTTTCGTGCTCATTCTTTTTTCCCAAAAGTTATTTATTAAAATTTCAAAGTGATAAATTGAGGGATTTTAGCTAGTTCCTATGCGCATTTCACTGGGGCTAATGCAGATCATCAGGGAACCTTTACCCAACATTTCTTAGAATAACTAGAGATGTTTATTTTAAACTTCCACATTAATTAATGGGAAGTCTGAACAAACATCAAAGTCACAACAAGAACTCACTGATCACTTTGCCTTTTTAATTTTCTTACGTTTTTATTTCATTCTACAATTGGTTGGCTTTTTTCCGACTCTAATTGTAGTTGTAAGAGAAATAAAGAACAACAACAACTAATAATTGTTTTAATGTAAAAACAATTTATTTAGAGTGTTGACAATATAAGTTGCTTAAGCGCGGGCACTCGCTAATTAAATTATTACATATTTTTGGGAATTGTCGTTTTAACTCTTTAACTTTTATTTTCGTGCTCATTCTTTTTTCCCAAAAGTTATTTATTAAAATTTCAAAGTGATCAATTGAGGGGTTTTAGCTAGTTCCTATGCGCATTTCACTGGGGCTAATGCAGATCATCAGGGAACCTTTACCCAACATTTCTTAGAATAACTAGAGATGTTTATTTTAAACTTCCACATTAATTAATGGGAAGTCTGAACAAACATCAAAGTCACAACAAGAACTCACTGATCACTTTGCCTTTTTAATTTTCTTACGTTTTTATTTCATTCTACAATTGGTTGGCTTTTTTCCGACTCTAATTGTAGTTGTAAGAGAAATAAAGAACAACAATAACTAATAATTGTTTTAATGTAAAAACAATTTATTTAGAGTGTTGACAATATAAGTTGTTTAAGCGCGGACACTCGCTAATTAAATTATTACATATTTTTGGGAATTGTCGTTTTAACTCTTTAAGTTTTATTTTCGTGCTAATTCTTTTTTCCCAAAAGTTATTTATTAAAATTTCAAAGTGATCAATCGAGGGGTTTTAGCTAGTTCCTATGCGCATTTCACTGGGGCTAATGCAGATCATCAGGGAACCTTTACCCAACATTTCTTAGAATAACTAGAGATGTTTATTTTAAACTTCCACATTAATTAATGGGAAGTCTGAACAAACATCAAAGTCACAACAAGAACTCACTGATCACTTTGCCTTTTTAATTTTCTTACGTTTTTATTTCATTCTACAATTGGTTGGCTTTTTTCCGACTCTAATTGTAGTTGTAAGAGAAATAAAGAACAACAACAACTAATAATTGTTTTAATGTAAAAACAATTTATTTAGAGTGTTGACAATATAAGTTGTTAAAGCGCGGGCACTCGCTAATTAAATTATTACATATTTTTGGGAATTGTCGTTTTAACTCTTTAACTTTTATTTTCGTGCTCATTCTTTTTTCCCAAAAGTTATTTATTAAAATTTCAAAGTGATCAATTGAGGGGTTTTAGCTAGTTCCTATGCGCATTTCACTGGGGCTAATGCAGATCATCAGGGAACCTTTACCCAACATTTCTTAGAATAACTAGGGATGTTTATTTTAAACTTCCACATTAATTAATGGGAAGTCTGAACAAACATCAAAGTCACAACAAGAACTCACTGATCACTTTGCCTTTTTAATTTTCTTACGTTTTTATTTCATTCTACAATTGGTTGGCTTTTTTCCGACTCTAATTTTAGTTGTAAGAGAAATAAAGAACAACAACAACTAATAATTGTTTTAATGTAAAAAAAATTTATTTAGAGTGTTGACAATATAAGTTGTTTAAGCGCGGGCACTCGCTAATTAAATTATTACATATTTTTGGGAATTGTCGTTTTAACTCTTTAACTTTTATTTTCGTGCTCATTCTTTTTTCCCAAAAGTTATTTATTAAAATTTCAAAGTGATCAATTGAGGGGTTTTAGCTAGTTACTATGCGCATTTCACTGGGGCTAATGCAGATCATCAGGGAACCTTTACCCAACATTTCTTAGAATAACTAGAGATGTTTATTTTAAACTTCCACATTAATTAATGGGAAGTCTGAACAAACATCAAAGTCACAACAAGAACTCACTGATCACTTTGCCTTTTTAATTTTCCGACGTTTTTATTTCATTCTACAATTGGTTGGCTTTTTTCCGACTCTAATTGTAGTTGTAAGAGAAATAAAGAACAACAACTAATAATTGTTTTAATGTAAAAACAATTTATTTAGAGTGTTGACAATATAAGTTGCTTAAGCTCGGTCACTCGCTAATTAAATTATTACATATTTTTGGGAATTGTCGTTTTAACTCTTTAACTTTTATTTTCGTGCTCATTCTTTTTTCCCAAAAGTTATTTATTAAAATTTCAAAGTGATCAATTGAGGGGTTTTAGCTAGTTCCTATGCGCATTTCACTGGGGCTAATGCAGATCATCAGGGAACTTTTACCCAACATTTCTTAGAATAACTAGAGATGTTTATTTTAAACTTCCACATTAATTAATGGGAAGTCTGAACAAACATCAAAGTCACAACAAGAACTCACTGATCACTTTGCCTTTTTAATTTTCTTACGTTTTTATTTCATTCTACAATTGGTTGGCTTTTTGCCGACTCTAATTGTAGTTGTAAGAGAAATAAAGAACAACAACAACTAATAATTGTTTTAATGTAAAAACAATTTATTTAGAGTGTTGACAATATAAGTTGTTTAAGCGCGGGCACTCGCTAATTAAATTATTACATATTTTTGGGAATTGTCGTTTTAACTCTTTAACTTTTATTTTCGTGCTCATTCTTTTTTCCCAAAAGTTATTTATTAAAATTTCAAAGTGATCAATTGAGGGGTTTTAGCTAGTTACTATGCGCATTTCACTGGGGCTAATGCAGATCATCAGGGAACCTTTACCCAACATTTCTTAGAATAACTAGAGATGTTTATTTTAAACTTCCACATTAATTAATGGGAAGTCTGAACAAACATCAAAGTCACAACAAGAACTCACTGATCACTTTGCCCTTTTAATTTTCTTACGTTTTTATTTCATTCTACAATTGGTTGGCTTTTTGCCGACTCTAATTGTAGTTGTAAGAGAAATAAAGAACAACAACAACTAATAATTGTTTTAATGTAAAAACAATTTATTTAGAGTGTTGACAATATAAGTTGTTTAAGCGCGGGCACTCGCTAATTAAATTATTACATATTTTGGGAATTGTCGTTTTAACTCTTTAACTTTTATTTTCGTGCTCATTCTTTTTTCCCAAAAGTTATTTATTAAAATTTCAAAGTGATCAATTGAGGGGTTTTAGCTAGTTCCTATGCGCATTTCACTGGGGCTAATGCAGATCATCAGGGAACCTTTACCCAACATTTCTTAGAATAACTAGAGATGTTTATTTTAAACTTCCACATTAATTAATGGGAAGTCTGAACAAACATCAATGTCACAACAAGAACTCACTGATCACTTTGCCTTTTTAATTTTCTTACGTTTTTATTTCATTCTACAATTGGTTGGCTTTTTTCCGACTCTAATTGTAGTTGTAAGAGAAATAAAGAACAACAACAACTAATAATTGTTTTAATGTAAAAACAATTTATTTAGAGTGTTGACAATATAAGTTGTTAAAGCGCGGGCACTCGCTAATTAAATTATTACATATTTTTGGGAATTGTCGTTTTAACTCTTTAACTTTTATTTTCGTGCTCATTCTTTTTTCCCAAAAGTTATTTATTAAAATTTCAAAGTGATCAATTGAGGGGTTTTAGCTAGTTCCTATGCGCATTTCACTGGGGCTAATGCAGATCATCAGGGAACCTTTACCCAACATTTCTTAGAATAACTAGAGATGTTTATTTTAAACTTCCACATTAATTAATGGGAAGTCTGAACAAACATCAAAGTCACAACAAGAACTCACTGATCACTTTGCCTTTTTAATTTTCTTACGTTTTTATTGCATTCTACAATTGGTTGGCTTTTTTCCGACTCTAATTGTAGTTGTAAGAGAAATAAAGAACAACAACAACTAATAATTGTTTTAATGTAAAAACAATTTATTTAGAGTGTTGACAATATAAGTTGTTTAAGCGCGGGCACTCGCTAATTAAATTATTACATATTTTTGGGAATTGTCGTTTTAACTCTTCAACTTTTATTTTCGTGCTCATTCTTTTTTCCCAAAAGTTATTTATTAAAATTTTAAAGTGATCAATTGAGGGGTTTTAGCTAGTTCCTATGCGCATTTCACTGGGGCTAATGCAGATCATCAGGGAACCTTTACCCAACATTTCTTAGAATAACTAGAGATGTTTATTTTAAACTTCCACATTAATTAATGGGAAGTCTGAACAAACATCAAAGTCACAACAAGAACTCACTGATCACTTTGCCTTTTTAATTTTCTTACGTTTTTATTTCATTCTACAATTGGTTGGCTTTTTTCCGACTCTAATTGTAGTTGTAAGAGAAATAAAGAACAACAACAACTAATAATTGTTTTAATGTAAAAACAATTTATTTAGAGTGTTGACAATATAAGTTGTTTAAGCGCGGGCACTCGCTAATTAAATTATTACATATTTTTGGGAATTGTCGTTTTAACTCTCTAACTTTTATTTTCGTGCTCATTCTTTTTTCCCAAAAGATATTTATTAAAATTTCAAAGTGATCAATTGAGGGGTTTTAGCTAGTTCCTATGCGCATTTCACTGGGGCTAATGCAGATCATCAGTGAACCTTTACCCAACATTTCTTAGAATAACTAGAGATATTTATTTTAAACTTCCACATTAATTAATGGGAAGTCTGAACAAACATCAAAGTCACAACAAGAACTCACTGATCACTTTGCCTTTTTAATTTTCTTACGTTTTTATTTCATTCTACAATTGGTTGGCTTTTTTCCGACTCTAATTGTAGTTGTAAGAGAAATAAAGAACAACAACAACTAATAATTGTTTTAATGTAAAAACAATTTATTTAGAGTGTTGACAATATAAGTTGTTTAAGCGCGGGCACTCGCTAATTAAATTATTACATATTTTTGGGAATTGTCGTTTTAACTCTTTAACTTTTATTTTCGTGCTCATTCTTTTTTCCCAAAAGTTATTTATTAAAATTTCAAAGTGATAAATTGAGGGATTTTAGCTAGTTCCTATGCGCATTTCACTGGGGCTAATGCAGATCATCAGGGAACCTTTACCCAACATTTCTTAGAATAACTAGAGATGTTTATTTTAAACTTCCACATTAATTAATGGGAAGTCTGAACAAACATCAAAGTCACAACAAGAACTCACTGATCACTTTGCCTTTTTAATTTTCTTACGTTTTTATTTCATTCTACAATTGGTTGGCTTTTTTCCGACTCTAATTGTAGTTGTAAGAGAAATAAAGAACAACAACAACTAATAATTGTTTTAATGTAAAAACAATTTATTTAGAGTGTTGACAATATAAGTTGCTTAAGCGCGGGCACTCGCTAATTAAATTATTACATATTTTTGGGAATTGTCGTTTTAACTCTTTAACTTTTATTTTCGTGCTCATTCTTTTTTCCCAAAAGTTATTTATTAAAATTTCAAAGTGATCAATTGAGGGGTTTTAGCTAGTTCCTATGCGCATTTCACTGGGGCTAATGCAGATCATCAGGGAACCTTTACCCAACATTTCTTAGAATAACTAGAGATGTTTATTTTAAACTTCCACATTAATTAATGGGAAGTCTGAACAAACATCAATGTCACAACAAGAACTCACTGATCACTTTGCCTTTTTAATTTTCTTACGTTTTTATTTCATTCTACAATTGGTTGGCTTTTTTCCGACTCTAATTGTAGTTGTAAGAGAAATAAAGAACAACAACAACTAATAATTGTTTTAATGTAAAAACAATTTATTTAGAGTGTTGACAATATAAGTTGTTAAAGCGCGGGCACTCGCTAATTAAATTATTACATATTTTTGGGAATTGTCGTTTTAACTCTTTAACTTTTATTTTCGTGCTCATTCTTTTTTCCCAAAAGTTATTTATTAAAATTTCAAAGTGATCAATTGAGGGGTTTTAGCTAGTTCCTATGCGCATTTCACTGGGGCTAATGCAGATCATCAGGGAACCTTTACCCAACATTTCTTAGAATAACTAGAGATGTTTATTTTAAACTTCCACATTAATTAATGGGAAGTCTGAACAAACATCAAAGTCACAACAAGAACTCACTGATCACTTTGCCTTTTTAATTTTCTTACGTTTTTATTTCATTCTACAATTGGTTGGCTTTTTTCCAACTCTAATTGTAGTTGTAAGAGAAATAAAGAACAACAACAACTAATAATTGTTTTAATGTAAAAACAATTTATTTAGAGTGTTGACAATATAAGTTGTTTAAGCGCGGGCACTCGCTAATTAAATTATTACATATTTTTGGGAATTGTCGTTTTAACTCTCTAACTTTTATTTTCGTGCTCATTCTTTTTTCCCAAAAGATATTTATTAAAATTTCAAAGTGATCAATTGAGGGGTTTTAGCTAGTTCCTATGCGCATTTCACTGGGGCTAATGCAGATCATCAGTGAACCTTTACCCAACATTTCTTAGAATAACTAGAGATATTTATTTTAAACTTCCACATTAATTAATGGGAAGTCTGAACAAACATCAAAGTCACAACAAGAACTCACTGATCACTTTGCCTTTTTAATTTTCTTACGTTTTTATTTCATTCTACAATTGGTTGGCTTTTTTCCGACTCTAATTGTAGTTGTAAGAGAAATAAAGAACAACAACAACTAATAATTGTTTTAATGTAAAAACAATTTATTTAGAGTGTTGACAATATAAGTTGTTTAAGCGCGGGCACTCGCTAATTAAATTATTACATATTTTGGGAATTGTCGTTTTAACTCTTTAACTTTTATTTTCGTGCTCATTCTTTTTTCCCAAAAGTTATTTATTAAAATTTCAAAGCGATCAATTGAAGGGTTTTAGTTAGTTCCTATGCGCATTTCACTGGGGCTAATGCAGATCATCAGGGAACCTTTACCCAACATTTCTTAGAATAACTAGAGATGTTTATTTTAAACTTCCACATTAATTAATGGGAAGTCTGAACAAACATCAAAGTCACAACAAGAACTCACTGATCACTTTGCCTTTTTAATTTTCTTACGTTTTTATTTCATTCTACAATTGGTTGGCTTTTTTCCGACTCTAATTGTAGTTGTAAGAGAAATAAAGAACAACAACAACTAATAATTGTTTTAATGTAAAAACAATTTATTTAGAGTGTTGACAATATAAGTTGTTTAAGCGCGGGCACTCGCTAATTAAATTATTACATATTTTTGGGAATTGTCGTTTTAACTCTTTAACTTTCATTTTCGTGCTCATTCTTTTTTCCCAAAAGTTATTTATTAAAATTTCAAAGTGATAAATTGAGGGATTTTAGCTAGTTCCTATGCGCATTTCACTGGGGCTAATGCAGATCATCAGGGAACCTTTACCCAACATTTCTTAGAATAACTAGAGATGTTTATTTTAAACTTCCACATTAATTAATGGGAAGTCTGAACAAACATCAAAGTCACAACAAGAACTCACTGATCACTTTGCCTTTTTAATTTTCTTACGTTTTTATTTCATTCTACAATTGGTTGGCTTTTTTCCGACTCTAATTGTAGTTGTAAGAGAAATAAAGAACAACAACAACTAATAATTGTTTTAATGTAAAAACAATTTATTTAGAGTGTTGACAATATAAGTTGCTTAAGCGCGGGCACTCGCTAATTAAATTATTACATATTTTTGGGAATTGTCGTTTTAACTCTTTAACTTTTATTTTCGTGCTCATTCTTTTTTCCCAAAAGTTATTTATTAAAATTTCAAAGTGATCAATTGAGGGGTTTTAGCTAGTTCCTATGCGCATTTCACTGGGGCTAATGCAGATCATCAGGGAACCTTTACCCAACATTTCTTAGAATAACTAGAGATGTTTATTTTAAACTTCCACATTAATTAATGGGAAGTCTGAACAAACATCAATGTCACAACAAGAACTCACTGATCACTTTGCCTTTTTAATTTTCTTACGTTTTTATTTCATTCTACAATTGGTTGGCTTTTTTCCGACTCTAATTGTAGTTGTAAGAGAAATAAAGAACAACAACAACTAATAATTGTTTTAATGTAAAAACAATTTATTTAGATTGTTGACAATATAAGTTGTTAAAGCGCGGGCACTCGCTAATTAAATTATTACATATTTTTGGGAATTGTCGTTTTAACTCTTTAACTTTTATTTTCGTGCTCATTCTTTTTTCCCAAAAGTTATTTATTAAAATTTCAAAGTGATCAATTGAGGGGTTTTAGCTAGTTCCTATGCGCATTTCACTGGGGCTAATGCAGATCATCAGGGAACCTTTACCCAACATTTCTTAGAATAACTAGAGATGTTTATTTTAAACTTCCACATTAATTAATGGGAAGTCTGAACAAACATCAAAGTCACAACAAGAACTCACTGATCACTTTGCCTTTTTAATTTTCTTACGTTTTTATTTCATTCTACAATTGGTTGGCTTTTTTCCGACTCTAATTGTAGTTGTAAGAGAAATAAAGAACAACAACAACTAATAGTTGTTTTAATGTAAAAACAATTTATTTAGAGTGTTGACAATATAAGTTGTTTAAGCGCGGGCACTCGCTAATTAAATTATTACATATTTTTGGGAATTGTCGTTTTAACTCTTCAACTTTTATTTTCGTGCTCATTCTTTTTTCCCAAAAGTTATTTATTAAAATTTTAAAGTGATCAATTGAGGGGTTTTAGCTAGTTCCTATGCGCATTTCACTGGGGCTAATGCAGATCATCAGGGAACCTTTACCCAACATTTCTTAGAATAACTAGAGATGTTTATTTTAAACTTCCACATTAATTAATGGGAAGTCTGAACAAACATCAAAGTCACAACAAGAACTCACTGATCACTTTGCCTTTTTAATTTTCTTACGTTTTTATTTCATTCTACAATTGGTTGGCTTTTTTCCGACTCTAATTGTAGTTGTAAGAGAAATAAAGAACAACAACAACTAATAATTGTTTTAATGTAAAAACAATTTATTTAGAGTGTTGACAATATAAGTTGTTTAAGCGCGGGCACTCGCTAATTAAATTATTACATATTTTTGGGAATTGTCGTTTTAACTCTCTAACTTTTATTTTCGTGCTCATTCTTTTTTCCCAAAAGTTATTTATTAAAATTTCAAAGTGATCAATTGAGGGGTTTTAGCTAGTTCCTATGCGCATTTCACTGGGGCTAATGCAGATCATCAGTGAACCTTTACCCAACATTTCTTAGAATAACTAGAGATGTTTATTTTAAACTTCCACATTAATTAATGGGAAGTCTGAACAAACATCAAAGTCACAACAAGAACTCACTGATCACTTTGCCTTTTTAATTTTCTTACGTTCTTATTTCATTCTACAATTGGTTGGCTTTTTTCCGACTCTAATTGTAGTTGTAAGAGAAATAAAGAACAACAACAACTAATAATTGTTTTAATGTAAAAAAAATTTATTTAGAGTGTTGACAATATAAGTTGTTTAAGCGCGGGCACTCGCTAATTAAATTATTACATATTTTTGGGAATTGTCGTTTTAACTCTTTAACTTTTATTTTCGTGCTCATTCTTTTTTCCCAAAAGTTATTTATTAAAATTTCAAAGTGATCAATTGAGGGGTTTTAGCTAGTTACTATGCGCATTTCACTGGGGCTAATGCAGATCATCAGGGAACCTTTACCCAACATTTCTTAGAATAACTAGAGATGTTTATTTTAAACTTCCACATTAATTAATGGGAAGTCTGAACAAACATCAGAGTCACAACAAGAACTCACTGATCACTTTGCCTTTTTAATTTTCTTACGTTTTTATTTCATTCTACAATTGGTTGGCTTTTTTCCGACTCTAATTGTAGTTGTAAGAGAAATAAAGAACAACAACAACTAATAATTGTTTTAATGTAAAAAAAATTTATTTAGAGTGTTGACAATATAAGTTGTTTAAGCGCGGGCACTCGCTAATTAAATTATTATATATTTTTGGGAATTGTCGTTTTAACTCTTTAACTTTTATTTTCGTGCTCATTCTTTTTTCCCAAAAGTTATTTATTAAAATTTCAAAGTGATCAATTGAGGGGTTTTAGCTAGTTCCTATGCGCATTTCACTGGGGCTAATGCAGATCATCAGGGAACCTTTACCCAACATTTCTTAGAATAACTAGAGATGTTTATTTTAAACTTCCACATTAATTAATGGGAAGTCTGAACAAACATCAAAGTCACAACAAGAACTCACTGATCACTTTGCCTTTTTAATTTTCTTACGTTTTTATTTCATTCTACAATTGGTTGGCTTTTTTCCGACTCTAATTGTAGTTGTAAGAGAAATAAAGAACAACAACAACTAATAATTGTTTTAATGTAAAAACAATTTATTTAGAGTGTTGACAATATAAGTTGTTTAAGCGCGGGCACTCGCTAATTAAATTATTACATATTTTTGGGAATTGTAGTTTTAACTCTTCAACTTTTATTTTCGTGCTCATTCTTTTTTCCCAAAAGTTATTTATTAAAATTTTAAAGTGATCAATTGAGGGGTTTTAGCTAGTTCCTATGCGCATTTCACTGGGGCTAATGCAGATCATCAGGGAACCTTTACCCAACATTTCTTAGAATAACTAGAGATGTTTATTTTAAACTTCCACATTAATTAATGGGAAGTCTGAACAAACATCAAAGTCACAACAAGAACTCACTGATCACTTTGCCTTTTTAATTTTCTTACGTTTTTATTTCATTCTACAATTGGTTGGCTTTTTGCCGACTCTAATTGTAGTTGTAAGAGAAATAAAGAACAACAACAACTAATAATTGTTTTAATGTAAAAACAATTTATTTAGAGTGTTGACAATATAAGTTGTTTAAGCGCGGGCACTCGCTAATTAAATTATTACATATTTTTGGGAATTGTCGTTTTAACTCTTTAACTTTTATTTTCGTGCTCATTCTTTTTTCCCAAAAGTTATTTATTAAAATTTCAAAGTGATCAATTGAGGGGTTTTAGCTAGTTCCTATGCGCATTTCACTGGGGCTAATGCAGATCATCAGGGAACCTTTACCCAACATTTCTTAGAATAACTAGAGATGTTTATTTTAAACTTCCACATTAATTAATGGGAAGTCTGAACAAACATCAAAGTCACAACAAGAACTCACTGATCACTTTGCCTTTTTAATTTTCTTACGTTTTTATTTCATTCTACAATTGGTTGGCTTTTTTCCGACTCTAATTGTAGTTGTAAGAGAAATAAAGAACAACAACAACTAATAATTGTTTTAATGTAAAAACAATTTATTTAGAGTGTTGACAATATAAGTTGTTTAAGCGCGGGCACTCGCTAATTAAATTATTACATATTTTTGGGAATTGTAGTTTTAACTCTTCAACTTTTATTTTCGTGCTCATTCTTTTTTCCCAAAAGTTATTTATTAAAATTTTAAAGTGATCAATTGAGGGGTTTTAGCTAGTTACTATGCGCATTTCACTGGGGCTAATGCAGATCATCAGGGAACCTTTACCCAACATTTCTTAGAATAACTAGAGATGTTTATTTTAAACTTCCACATTAATTAATGGGAAGTCTGAACAAACATCAAAGTCACAACAAGAACTCACTGATCACTTTGCCTTTTTAATTTTCTTACGTTTTTATTTCATTCTACAATTGGTTGGCTTTTTGCCGACTCTAATTGTAGTTGTAAGAGAAATAAAGAACAACAACAACTAATAATTGTTTTAATGTAAAAACAATTTATTTAGAGTGTTGACAATATAAGTTGTTTAAGCGCGGGCACTCGCTAATTAAATTATTACATATTTTTGGGAATTGTCGTTTTAACTCTTTAACTTTTATTTTCGTGCTCATTCTTTTTTCCCAAAAGTTATTTATTAAAATTTCAAAGTGATCAATTGAGGGGTTTTAGCTAGTTCCTATGCGCATTTCACTGGGGCTAATGCAGATCATCAGGGAACCTTTACCCAACATTTCTTAGAATAACTAGAGATGTTTATTTTAAACTTCCACATTAATTAATGGGAAGTCTGAACAAACATCAAAGTCACAACAAGAACTCACTGATCACTTTGCCTTTTTAATTTTCTTACGTTTTTATTTCATTCTACAATTGGTTGGCTTTTTGCCGACTCTAATTGTAGTTGTAAGAGAAATAAAGAACAACAACAACTAATAATTGTTTTAATATAAAAGCAATTTATTTAGAGTGTTGACAATATAAGTTGCTTAAGCGCGGGCACTCGCTAATTAAATTATTACATATTTTTGGGAATTGTCGTTTTAACTCTTTAACTTTTATTTTCGTGCTCATTCTTTTTTCCCAAAAGTTATTTATTAAAATTTCAAAGTGATCAATTGAGGGGTTTTAGCTAGTTACTATGCGCATTTCACTGGGGCTAATGCAGATCATCAGGGAACCTTTACCCAACATTTCTTAGAATAACTAGAGATGTTTATTTTAAACTTCCACATTAATTAATGGGAAGTCTGAACAAACATCAAAGTCACAACAAGAACTCACTGATCACTTTGCCTTTTTAATATTCTTACGTGTTTATTTCATTCTACAATTGGTTGGCTTTTTTCCGACTCTAATTGTAGTTGTAAGAGAAATAAAGAACAACAACAACTAATAATTGTTTTAATGTAAAAACAATTTATTTAGAGTGTTGACAATATAAGTTGTTTAAGCGCGGGCACTCGCTAATTAAATTATTACATATTTTTGGGAATTGTCGTTTTAACTCTTTAACTTTTATTTTCGTGCTCATTCTTTTTTCCCAAAAGTTATTTATTAAAATTTCAAAGTGATCAATTGAGGGGTTTTAGCTAGTTACTATGCGCATTTCACTGGGGCTAATGCAGATCATCAGGGAACCTTTACCCAACATTTCTTAGAATAACTAGAGATGTTTATTTTAAACTTCCACATTAATTAATGGGAAGTCTGAACAAACATCAAAGTCACAACAAGAACTCACTGATCACTTTGCCTTTTTAATTTTCTTACGTTTTTATTTCATTCTACAATTGGTTGGCTTTTTGCCGACTCTAATTGTAGTTGTAAGAGAAATAAAGAACAACAACAACTAATAATTGTTTTAATGTAAAAACAATTTATTTAGAGTGTTGACAATATAAGTTGTTTAAGCGCGGGCACTCGCTAATTAAATTATTACATATTTTGGGAATTGTCGTTTTAACTCTTTAACTTTTATTTTCGTGCTCATTCTTTTTTCCCAAAAGTTATTTATTAAAATTTCAAAGTGATCAATTGAGGGGTTTTAGCTAGTTACTATGCGCATTTCACTGGGGCTAATGCAGATCATCAGGGAACCTTTACCCAACATTTCTTAGAATAACTAGAGATGTTTATTTTAAACTTCCACATTAATTAATGGGAAGTCTGAACAAACATCAAAGTCACAACAAGAACTCACTGATCACTTTGCCTTTTTAATTTTCTTACGTTTTTATTTCATTCTACAATTGGTTGGCTTTTTGCCGACTCTAATTGTAGTTGTAAGAGAAATAAAGAACAACAACAACTAATAATTGTTTTAATGTAAAAACAATTTATTTAGAGTGTTGACAATATAAGTTGCTTAAGCGCGGGCACTCGCTAATTAAATTATTACATATTTTTGGGAATTGTCGTTTTAACTCTTTAACTTTTATTTTCGTGCTCATTCTTTTTTCCCAAAAGTTATTTATTAAAATTTCAAAGTGATCAATTGAGGGGTTTTAGCTAGTTCCTATGCGCATTTCACTGGGGCTAATGCAGATCATCAGGGAACCTTTACCCAACATTTCTTAGAATAACTAGAGATGTTTATTTTAAACTTCCACATTAATTAATGGGAAGTCTGAACAAACATCAAAGTCACAACAAGAACTCACTGATCACTTTGCCTTTTTAATATTCTTACGTGTTTATTTCATTCTACAATTGGTTGGCTTTTTTCCGACTCTAATTGTAGTTGTAAGAGAAATAAAGAACAACAACAACTAATAATTGTTTTAATGTAAAAGCAATTTATTTAGAGTGTTGACAATATAAGTTGTTTAAGCGCGGGCACTCGCTAATTAAATTATTACATATTTTTGGGAATTGTCGTTTTAACTCTTTAACTTTTATTTTCGTGCTCATTCTTTTTTCCCAAAAGTTATTTATTAAAATTTCAAAGTGATCAATTGAGGGGTTTTAGCTAGTTACTATGCGCATTTCACTGGGGCTAATGCAGATCATCAGGGAACCTTTACCCAACATTTCTTAGAATAACTAGAGATGTTTATTTTAAACTTCCACATTAATTAATGGGAAGTCTGAACAAACATCAAAGTCACAACAAGAACTCACTGATCACTTTGCCTTTTTAATTTTCTTACGTTTTTATTTCATTCTACAAGTTGGTTGGCTTTTTTCCGACTCTAATTGTAGTTGTAAGAGAAATAAAGAACAACAACAACTAATAATTGTTTTAATGTAAAAACAATTTATTTAGAGTGTTGACAATATAAGTTGTTTAAGCGCGGGCACTCGCTAATTAAATTATTACATATTTTGGGAATTGTCGTTTTAACTCTTTAACTTTTATTTTCGTGCTCATTCTTTTTTCCCAAAAGTTATTTATTAAAATTTCAAAGTGATCAATTGAGGGGTTTTAGCTAGTTACTATGCGCATTTCACTGGGGCTAATGCAGATCATCAGGGAACCTTTACCCAACATTTCTTAGAATAACTAGAGATGTTTATTTTAAACTTCCACATTAATTAATGGGAAGTCTGAACAAACATCAAAGTCACAACAAGAACTCACTGATCACTTTGCCTTTTTAATTTTCTTACGTTTTTATTTCATTCTACAATTGGTTGGCTTTTTGCCGACTCTAATTGTAGTTGTAAGAGAAATAAAGAACAACAACAACTAATAATTGTTTTAATGTAAAAGCAATTTATTTAGAGTGTTGACAATATAAGTTGCTTAAGCGCGGGCACTCGCTAATTAAATTATTACATATTTTTGGGAATTGTCGTTTTAACTCTTTAACTTTTATTTTCGTGCTCATTCTTTTTTCCCAAAAGTTATTTATTAAAATTTCAAAGTGATCAATTGAGGGGTTTTAGCTAGTTACTATGCGCATTTCACTGGGGCTAATGCAGATCATCAGGGAACCTTTACCCAACATTTCTTAGAATAACTAGAGATGTTTATTTTAAACTTCCACATTAATTAATGGGAAGTCTGAACAAACATCAAAGTCACAACAAGAACTCACTGATCACTTTGCCTTTTTAATTTTCTTACGTTTTTATTTCATTCTACAATTGGTTGGCTTTTTGCCGACTCTAATTGTAGTTGTAAGAGAAATAAAGAACAACAACAACTAATAATTGTTTTAATGTAAAAACAATTTATTAAGAGTGTTGGCAATATAAGTTGTTTAAGCGCGGGCAATCGCTAATTAAATTATTACATATTTTGGGAATTGTCGTTTTAACTCTTTAACTTTTATTTTCGTGCTCATTCTTTTTTCCCAAAAGTTATTTATTAAAATTTCAAAGTGATCAATTGAGGGGTCTTAGCTAGTTACTATGCGCATTTCACTGGGGCTAATGCAGATCATCAGGGAACCTTTACCCAACATTTCTTAGAATAACTAGAGATGTTTATTTTAAACTTCCACATTAATTAATGGGAAGTCTGAACAAACATCAAAGTCACAACAAGAACTCACTGATCACTTTGCCTTTTTAATTTTCTTACGTTTTTATTTCATTCTACAATTGGTTGGCTTTTTGCCGACTCTAATTGTAGTTGTAAGAGAAATAAAGAACAACAACAACTAATAATTGTTTTAATGTAAAAACAATTTATTTAGAGTGTTGACAATATAAGTTGTTTAAGCGCGGGCACTCGCTAATTAAATTATTACATATTTTGGGAATTGTCGTTTTAACTCTTTAACTTTTATTTTCGTGCTCATTCTTTTTTCCCAAAAGTTATTTATTAAAATTTCAAAGTGATCAATTGAGGGGTTTTAGCTAGTTACTATGCGCATTTCACTGGGGCTAATGCAGATCATCAGGGAACCTTTACCCAACATTTCTTAGAATAACTAGAGATGTTTATTTTAAACTTCCACATTAATTAATGGGAAGTCTGAACAAACATCAAAGTCACAACAAGAACTCACTGATCACTTTGCCTTTTTAATTTTCTTACGTTTTTATTTCATTCTACAATTGGTTGGCTTTTTGCCGACTCTAATTGTAGTTGTAAGAGAAATAAAGAACAACAACAACTAATAATTGTTTTAATGTAAAAGCAATTTATTTAGAGTGTTGACAATATAAGTTGCTTAAGCGCGGGCACTCGCTAATTAAATTATTACATATTTTTGGGAATTGTCGTTTTAACTCTTTAACTTTTATTTTCGTGCACATTCTTTTTTCCCAAAAGTTATTTATTAAAATTTCAAAGTGATCAATTGAGGGGTTTTAGCTAGTTACTATGCGCATTTCACTGGGGCTAATGCAGATCATCAGGGAACCTTTACCCAACATTTCTTAGAATAACTAGAGATGTTTATTTTAAACTTCCACATTAATTAATGGGAAGTCTGAACAAACATCAAAGTCACAACAAGAACTCACTGATCACTTTGCCTTTTTAATTTTCTTACGTTTTTATTTCATTCTACAATTGGTTGGCTTTTTGCCGACTCTAATTGTAGTTGTAAGAGAAATAAAGAACAACAACAACTAATAATTGTTTTAATGTAAAAACAATTTATTTAGAGTGTTGGCAATATAAGTTGTTTAAGCGCGGGCAATCGCTAATTAAATTATTACATATTTTGGGAATTGTCGTTTTAACTCTTTAACTTTTATTTTCGTGCTCATTCTTTTTTCCCAAAAGTTATTTATTAAAATTTCAAAGTGATCAATTGAGGGGTTTTAGCTAGTTACTATGCGCATTTCACTGGGGCTAATGCAGATCATCAGGGAACCTTTACCCAACATTTCTTAGAATAACTAGAGATGTTTATTTTAAACTTCCACATTAATTAATGGGAAGTCTGAACAAACATCAAAGTCACAACAAGAACTCACTGATCACTTTGCCTTTTTAATTTTCTTACGTTTTTATTTCATTCTACAATTGGTTGGCTTTTTTCCGACTCTAATTGTAGTTGTAAGAGAAATAAAGAACAACAACAACTAATAATTGTTTTAATGTAAAAACAATTTATTTAGAGTGTTGACAATATAAGTTGCTTAAGCTCGGGCACTCGCTAATTAAATTATTACATATTTTTGGGAATTGTCGTTTTAACTCTTTAACTTTTATTTTCGTGCTCATTCTTTTTTCCCAAAAGTTATTTATTAAAATTTCAAAGTGATCAATTGAGGGGTTTTAGCTAGTTCCTATGCGCATTTCACTGGGGCTAATGCAGATCATCAGGGAACCTTTACCCAACATTTCTTAGAATAACTAGAGATGTTTATTTTAAACTTCCACATTAATTAATGGGAAGTCTGAACAAACATCAAAGTCACAACAAGAACTCACTGATCACTTTGCCTTTTTAATTTTCTTACGTTTTTATTTCATTCTACAATTGGTTGGCTTTTTGCCGACTCTAATTGTAGTTGTAAGAGAAATAAAGAACAACAACAACTAATAATTGTTTTAATGTAAAAGCAATTTATTTAGAGTGTTGACAATATAAGTTGCTTAAGCGCGGGCACTCGCTAATTAAATTATTACATATTTTTGGGAATTGTCGTTTTAACTCTTTAACTTTTATTTTCGTGCTCATTCTTTTTTCCCAAAAGTTATTTATTAAAATTTCAAAGTGATCAATTGAGGGGTTTTAGCTAGTTACTATGCGCATTTCACTGGGGCTAATGCAGATCATCAGGGAACCTTTACCCAACATTTCTTAGAATAACTAGAGATGTTTATTTTAAACTTCCACATTAATTAATGGGAAGTCTGAACAAACATCAAAGTCACAACAAGAACTCACTGATCACTTTGCCTTTTTAATTTTCTTACGTTTTTATTTCATTCTAAAATTGGTTGGCTTTTTGCCGACTCTAATTGTAGTTGTAAGAGAAATAAAGAACAACAACAACTAATAATTGTTTTAATGTAAAAACAATTTATTAAGAGTGTTGGCAATATAAGTTGTTTAAGCGCGGGCAATCGCTAATTAAATTATTACATATTTTGGGAATTGTCGTTTTAACTCTTTAACTTTTATTTTCGTGCTCATTCTTTTTTCCCAAAAGTTATTTATTAAAATTTCAAAGTGATCAATTGAGGGGTCTTAGCTAGTTACTATGCGCATTTCACTGGGGCTAATGCAGATCATCAGGGAACCTTTACCCAACATTTCTTAGAATAACTAGAGATGTTTATTTTAAACTTCCACATTAATTAATGGGAAGTCTGAACAAACATCAAAGTCACAACAAGAAGTCACTGATCACTTTGCCTTTTTAATTTTCTTACGTTTTTATTTCATTCTACAATTGGTTGGCTTTTTGCCGACTCTAATTGTAGTTGTAAGAGAAATAAAGAACAACAACAACTAATAATTGTTTTAATGTAAAAACAATTTATTTAGAGTGTTGACAATATAAGTTGTTTAAGCGCGGGCACTCGCTAATTAAATTATTACATATTTTGGGAATTGTCGTTTTAACTCTTTAACTTTTATTTTCGTGCTCATTCTTTTTTCCCAAAAGTTATTTATTAAAATTTCAAAGTGATCAATTGAGGGGTTTTAGCTAGTTACTATGCGCATTTCACTGGGGCTAATGCAGATCATCAGGGAACCTTTACCCAACATTTCTTAGAATAACTAGAGATGTTTATTTTAAACTTCCACATTAATTAATGGGAAGTCTGAACAAACATCAAAGTCACAACAAGAACTCACTGATCACTTTGCCTTTTTAATTTTCTTACGTTTTTATTTCATTCTACAATTGGTTGGCTTTTTGCCGACTCTAATTGTAGTTGTAAGAGAAATAAAGAACAACAACAACTAATAATTGTTTTAATGTAAAAGCAATTTATTTAGAGTGTTGACAATATAAGTTGCTTAAGCGCGGGCACTCGCTAATTAAATTATTACATATTTTTGGGAATTGTCGTTTTAACTCTTTAACTTTTATTTTCGTGCACATTCTTTTTTCCCAAAAGTTATTTATTAAAATTTCAAAGTGATCAATTGAGGGGTTTTAGCTAGTTACTATGCGCATTTCACTGGGGCTAATGCAGATCATCAGGGAACCTTTACCCAACATTTCTTAGAATAACTAGAGATGTTTATTTTAAACTTCCACATTAATTAATGGGAAGTCTGAACAAACATCAAAGTCACAACAAGAACTCACTGATCACTTTGCCTTTTTAATTTTCTTACGTTTTTATTTCATTCTACAATTGGTTGGCTTTTTGCCGACTCTAATTGTAGTTGTAAGAGAAATAAAGAACAACAACAACTAATAATTGTTTTAATGTAAAAACAATTTATTTAGAGTGTTGGCAATATAAGTTGTTTAAGCGCGGGCAATCGCTAATTAAATTATTACATATTTTGGGAATTGTCGTTTTAACTCTTTAACTTTTATTTTCGTGCTCATTCTTTTTTCCCAAAAGTTATTTATTAAAATTTCAAAGTGATCAATTGAGGGGTTTTAGCTAGTTACTATGCGCATTTCACTGGGGCTAATGCAGATCATCAGGGAACCTTTACCCAACATTTCTTAGAATAACTAGAGATGTTTATTTTAAACTTCCACATTAATTAATGGGAAGTCTGAACAAACATCAAAGTCACAACAAGAACTCACTGATCACTTTGCCTTTTTAATTTTCTTACGTTTTTATTTCATTCTACAATTGGTTGGCTTTTTTCCGACTCTAATTGTAGTTGTAAGAGAAATAAAGAACAACAACAACTAATAATTGTTTTAATGTAAAAACAATTTATTTAGAGTGTTGACAATATAAGTTGCTTAAGCTCGGGCACTCGCTAATTAAATTATTACATATTTTTGGGAATTGTCGTTTTAACTCTTTAACTTTTATTTTCGTGCTCATTCTTTTTTCCCAAAAGTTATTTATTAAAATTTCAAAGTGATCAATTGAGGGGTTTTAGCTAGTTCCTATGCGCATTTCACTGGGGCTAATGCAGATCATCAGGGAACCTTTACCCAACATTTCTTAGAATAACTAGAGATGTTTATTTTAAACTTCCACATTAATTAATGGGAAGTCTGAACAAACATCAAAGTCACAACAAGAACTCACTGATCACTTTGCCTTTTTAATATTCTTACGTGTTTATTTCATTCTACAATTGGTTGGCTTTTTTCCGACTCTAATTGTAGTTGTAAGAGAAATAAAGAACAACAACAACTAATAATTGTTTTAATGTAAAAGCAATTTATTTAGAGTGTTGACAATATAAGTTGTTTAAGCGCGGGCACTCGCTAATTAAATTATTACATATTTTTGGGAATTGTCGTTTTAACTCTTTAACTTTTATTTTCGTGCTCATTCTTTTTTCCCAAAAGTTATTTATTAAAATTTCAAAGTGATCAATTGAGGGGTTTTAGCTAGTTACTATGCGCATTTCACTGGGGCTAATGCAGATCATCAGGGAACCTTTACCCAACATTTCTTAGAATAACTAGAGATGTTTATTTTAAACTTCCACATTAATTAATGGGAAGTCTGAACAAACATCAAAGTCACAACAAGAACTCACTGATCACTTTGCCTTTTTAATTTTCTTACGTTTTTATTTCATTCTACAATTGGTTGGCTTTTTGCCGACTCTAATTGTAGTTGTAAGAGAAATAAAGAACAACAACAACTAATAATTGTTTTAATGTAAAAACAATTTATTTAGAGTGTTGACAATATAAGTTGTTTAAGCGCGTGCACTCGCTAATTAAATTATTACATATTTTGGGAATTGTCGTTTTAACTCTTTAACTTTTATTTTCGTGCTCATTCTTTTTTCCCAAAAGTTATTTATTAAAATTTCAAAGTGATCAATTGAGGGGTTTTAGCTAGTTACTATGCGCATTTCACTGGGGCTAATGCAGATCATCAGGGAACCTTTACCCAACATTTCTTAGAATAACTAGAGATGTTTATTTTAAACTTCCACATTAATTAATGGGAAGTCTGAACAAACATCAAAGTCACAACAAGAACTCACTGATCACTTTGCCTTTTTAATTTTCTTACGTTTTTATTTCATTCTACAATTGGTTGGCTTTTTGCCGACTCTAATTGTAGTTGTAAGAGAAATAAAGAACAACAACAACTAATAATTGTTTTAATGTAAAAACAATTTATTTAGAGTGTTGACAATATAAGTTGTTTAAGCGCGGGCACTCGCTAATTAAATTATTACATATTTTTGGGAATTGTCGTTTTAACTCTCTAACTTTTATTTTCGTGCTCATTCTTTTTTCCCAAAAGTTATTTATTAAAATTTCAAAGTGATCAACTGAGGGGTTTTAGCTAGTTCCTATGCGCATTTCACTGGGGCTAATGCAGATCATCAGTGAACCTTTACCCAACATTTCTTAGAATAACTAGAGATGTTTATTTTAAACTTCCACATTAATTAATGGGAAGTCTGAACAAACATCAAAGTCACAACAAGAACTCACTGATCACTTTGCCTTTTTAATTTTCTTACGTTTTTATTTCATTCTACAATTGGTTGGCTTTTTTCCGACTCTAATTGTAGTTGTAAGAGAAATAAAGAACAACAACAACTAATAATTGTTTTAATGTAAAAACAATTTATTTAGAGTGTTGACAATATAAGTTGTTTAAGCGCGGGCACTCGCTAATTAAATTATTACATATTTTTGGGAATTGTCGTTTTAACTCTTTAACTTTTATTTTCGTGCTCATTCTTTTTTCCCAAAAGTTATTTATTAAAATTTCAAAGTGATCAATTGAGGGGTTTTAGCTAGTTCCTATGCGCATTTCACTGGGGCTAATGCAGATCATCAGGGAACCTTTACCCAACATTTCTTAGAATAACTAGAGATGTTTATTTTAAACTTCCACATTAATTAATGGGAAGTCTGAACAAACATCAAAGTCACAACAAGAACTCACTGATCACTTTGCCTTTTAAATTTTCTTACGTTCTTATTTCATTCTACAATTGGTTGGCTTTTTTCCGACTCTAATTGTAGTTGTAAGAGAAATAAAGAACAACAACAACTAATAATTGTTTTAATGTAAAAAAAATTTATTTAGAGTGTTGACAATATAAGTTGTTTAAGCGCGGGCACTCGCTAATTAAATTATTACATATTTTTGGGAATTGTCGTTTTAACTCTTTAACTTTTATTTTCGTGCTCATTCTTTTTTCCCAAAAGTTATTTATTAAAATTTCAAAGTGATCAATTGAGGGGTTTTAGCTAGTTACTATGCGCATTTCACTGGGGCTAATGCAGATCATCAGGGAACCTTTACCCAACATTTCTTAGAATAACTAGAGATGTTTATTTTAAACTTCCACATTAATTAATGGGAAGTCTGAACAAACATCAAAGTCACAACAAGAACTCACTGATCACTTTGCCTTTTTAATTTTCTTACGTTTTTATTTCATTCTACAATTGGTTGGCTTTTTTCCGACTCTAATTGTAGTTGTAAGAGAAATAAAGAACAACAACAACTAATAATTGTTTTAATGTAAAAACAATTTATTTAGAGTGTTGACAATATAAGTTGTTTAAGCGCGGGCACTCGCTAATTAAATTATTACATATTTTTGGGAATTGTCGTTTTAACTCTTTAACTTTTATTTTCGTGCTCATTCTTTTTTCCCAAAAGTTATTTATTAAAATTTCAAAGTGATCAATTGAGGGGTTTTAGCTAGTTCCTATGCGCATTTCACTGGGGCTAATGCTGATCATCAGGGAACCTTTACCCAACATTTCTTAGAATAACTAGAGATGTTTATTTTAAACTTCCACATTAATTAATGGGAAGTCTGAACAAACATCAAAGTCACAACAAGAACTCACTGATCACTTTGCCTTTTTAATTTTCTTACGTTTTTATTTCATTCTACAATTGGTTGGCTTTTTTCCGACTCTAATTGTAGTTGTAAGAGAAATAAAGAACAACAACAACTAATAATTGTTTTAATGTAAAAACAATTTATTTAGAGTGTTGACAATATAAGTTGTTTAAGCGCGGGCACTCGCTAATTAAATTATTACATATTTTTGGGAATTGTAGTTTTAACTCTTTAACTTTTATTTTCGTGCTCATTCTTTTTTCCCAAAAGTTATTTATTAAAATTTCAAAGTGATCAATTGAGGGGTTTTAGCTAGTTCCTATGCGCATTTCACTGGGGCTAATGCAGATCATCAGGGAACCTTTACCCAACATTTCTTAGAATAACTAGAGATGTTTATTTTAAACTTCCACATTAATTAATGGGAAGTCTGAACAAACATCAAAGTCACAACAAGAACTCACTGATCACTTTGCCTTTTTAATTTTCTTACGTTTTTATTTCATTCTACAATTGGTTGGCTTTTTGCCGACTCTAATTGTAGTTGTAAGAGAAATAAAGAACAACAACAACTAATAATTGTTTTAATGTAAAAACAATTTATTTAGAGTGTTGACAATATAAGTTGTTTAAGCGCGGGCACTCGCTAATTAAATTATTACATATTTTTGGGAATTGTCGTTTTAACTCTTTAACTTTTATTTTCGTGCTCATTCTTTTTTCCCAAAAGTTATTTATTAAAATTTCAAAGTGATCAATTGAGGGGTTTTAGCTAGTTCCTATGCGCATTTCACTGGGGCTAATGCAGATCATCAGGGAACCTTTACCCAACATTTCTTAGAATAACTAGAGATGTTTATTTTAAACTTCCACATTAATTAATGGGAAGTCTGAACAAACATCAAAGTCACAACAAGAACTCACTGATCACTTTGCCTTTTTAATTTTCTTACGTTTTTATTTCATTCTACAATTGGTTGGCTTTTTGCCGACTCTAATTGTAGTTGTAAGAGAAATAAAGAACAACAACAACTAATAATTGTTTTAATGTAAAAGCAATTTATTTAGAGTGTTGACAATATAAGTTGTTTAAGCGCGGGCACTCGCTAATTAAATTATTACATATTTTTGGGAATTGTCGTTTTAACTCTTTAACTTTTATTTTCGTGCTCATTCTTTTTTCCCAAAAGTTATTTATTAAAATTTCAAAGTGATCAATTGAGGGGTTTTAGCTAGTTACTATGCGCATTTCACTGGGGCTAATGCAGATCATCAGGGAACCTTTACCCAACATTTCTTAGAATAACTAGAGATGTTTATTTTAAACTTCCACATTAATTAATGGGAAGTCTGAACAAACATCAAAGTCACAACAAGAACTCACTGATCACTTTGCCTTTTTAATTTTCTTACGTTTTTATTTCATTCTACAATTGGTTGGCTTTTTTCCGACTCTAATTGTAGTTGTAAGAGAAATAAAGAACAACAACAACTAATAATTGTTTTAATGTAAAAACAATTTATTTAGAGTGTTGACAATATAAGTTGTTTAAGCGCGGGCACTCGCTAATTAAATTATTACATATTTTTGGGAATTGTCGTTTTAACTCTCTAACTTTTATTTTCGTGCTCATTCTTTTTTCCCAAAAGTTATTTATTAAAATTTCAAAGTGATCAATTGAGGGGTTTTAGCTAGTTCCTATGCGCATTTCACTGGGGCTAATGCAGATCATCAGTGAACCTTTACCCAACATTTCTTAGAATAACTAGAGATGTTTATTTTGAACTTCCACATTAATTAATGGGAAGTCTGAACAAACATCAAAGTCACAACAAGAACTCACTGATCACTTTGCCTTTTTAATTTTCTTACGTTTTTATTTCATTCTACAATTGGTTGGCTTTTTTCCGACTCTAATTGTAGTTGTAAGAGAAATAAAGAACAACAACAACTAATAATTGTTTTAATGTAAAAACAATTTATTTAGAGTGTTGACAATATAAGTTGTTTAAGCGCGGGCACTCGCTAATTAAATTATTACATATTTTTGGGAATTGTCGTTTTAACTCTTTAACTTTTATTTTCGTGCTCATTCTTTTTTCCCAAAAGTTATTTATTAAAATTTCAAAGTGATCAATTGAGGGGTTTTAGCTAGTTCCTATGCGCATTTCACTGGGGCTAATGCAGATCATCAGGGAACCTTTACCCAACATTTCTTAGAATAACTAGAGATGTTTATTTTAAACTTCCACATTAATTAATGGGAAGTCTGAACAAACATCAAAGTCACAACAAGAACTCACTGATCACTTTGCCTTTTAAATTTTCTTACGTTCTTATTTCATTCTACAATTGGTTGGCTTTTTTCCGACTCTAATTGTAGTTGTAAGAGAAATAAAGAACAACAACAACTAATAATTGTTTTAATGTAAAAAAAATTTATTTAGAGTGTTGACAATATAAGTTGTTTAAGCGCGGGCACTCGCTAATTAAATTATTACATATTTTTGGGAATTGTCGTTTTAACTCTTTAACTTTTATTTTCGTGCTCATTCTTTTTTCCCAAAAGTTATTTATTAAAATTTCAAAGTGATCAATTGAGGGGTTTTAGCTAGTTACTATGCGCATTTCACTGGGGCTAATGCAGATCATCAGGGAACCTTTACCCAACATTTCTTAGAATAACTAGAGATGTTTATTTTAAACTTCCACATTAATTAATGGGAAGTCTGAACAAACATCAAAGTCACAACAAGAACTCACTGATCACTTTGCCTTTTTAATTTTCTTACGTTTTTATTTCATTCTACAATTGGTTGGCTTTTTTCCGACTCTAATTGTAGTTGTAAGAGAAATAAAGAACAACAACAACTAATAATTGTTTTAATGTAAAAACAATTTATTTAGAGTGTTGACAATATAAGTTGTTTAAGCGCGGGCACTCGCTAATTAAATTATTACATATTTTTGGGAATTGTCGTTTTAACTCTTTAACTTTTATTTTCGTGCTCATTCTTTTTTCCCAAAAGTTATTTATTAAAATTTCAAAGTGATCAATTGAGGGGTTTTAGCTAGTTCCTATGCGCATTTCACTGGGGCTAATGCTGATCATCAGGGAACCTTTACCCAACATTTCTTAGAATAACTAGAGATGTTTATTTTAAACTTCCACATTAATTAATGGGAAGTCTGAACAAACATCAAAGTCACAACAAGAACTCACTGATCACTTTGCCTTTTTAATTTTCTTACGTTTTTATTTCATTCTACAATTGGTTGGCTTTTTTCCGACTCTAATTGTAGTTGTAAGAGAAATAAAGAACAACAACAACTAATAATTGTTTTAATGTAAAAACAATTTATTTAGAGTGTTGACAATATAAGTTGTTTAAGCGCGGGCACTCGCTAATTAAATTATTACATATTTTTGGGAATTGTAGTTTTAACTCTTTAACTTTTATTTTCGTGCTCATTCTTTTTTCCCAAAAGTTATTTATTAAAATTTCAAAGTGATCAATTGAGGGGTTTTAGCTAGTTCCTATGCGCATTTCACTGGGGCTAATGCAGATCATCAGGGAACCTTTACCCAACATTTCTTAGAATAACTAGAGATGTTTATTTTAAACTTCCACATTAATTAATGGGAAGTCTGAACAAACATCAAAGTCACAACAAGAACTCACTGATCACTTTGCCTTTTTAATTTTCTTACGTTTTTATTTCATTCTACAATTGGTTGGCTTTTTGCCGACTCTAATTGTAGTTGTAAGAGAAATAAAGAACAACAACAACTAATAATTGTTTTAATGTAAAAACAATTTATTTAGAGTGTTGACAATATAAGTTGTTTAAGCGCGGGCACTCGCTAATTAAATTATTACATATTTTTGGGAATTGTCGTTTTAACTCTTTAACTTTTATTTTCGTGCTCATTCTTTTTTCCCAAAAGTTATTTATTAAAATTTCAAAGTGATCAATTGAGGGGTTTTAGCTAGTTCCTATGCGCATTTCACTGGGGCTAATGCAGATCATCAGGGAACCTTTACCCAACATTTCTTAGAATAACTAGAGATGTTTATTTTAAACTTCCACATTAATTAATGGGAAGTCTGAACAAACATCAAAGTCACAACAAGAACTCACTGATCACTTTGCCTTTTTAATTTTCTTACGTTTTTATTTCATTCTACAATTGGTTGGCTTTTTGCCGACTCTAATTGTAGTTGTAAGAGAAATAAAGAACAACAACAACTAATAATTGTTTTAATGTAAAAGCAATTTATTTAGAGTGTTGACAATATAAGTTGTTTAAGCGCGGGCACTCGCTAATTAAATTATTACATATTTTTGGGAATTGTCGTTTTAACTCTTTAACTTTTATTTTCGTGCTCATTCTTTTTTCCCAAAAGTTATTTATTAAAATTTCAAAGTGATCAATTGAGGGGTTTTAGCTAGTTACTATGCGCATTTCACTGGGGCTAATGCAGATCATCAGGGAACCTTTACCCAACATTTCTTAGAATAACTAGAGATGTTTATTTTAAACTTCCACATTAATTAATGGGAAGTCTGAACAAACATCAAAGTCACAACAAGAACTCACTGATCACTTTGCCTTTTTAATTTTCTTACGTTTTTATTTCATTCTACAATTGGTTGGCTTTTTGCCGACTCTAATTGTAGTTGTAAGAGAAATAAAGAACAACAACAACTAATAATTGTTTTAATGTAAAAACAATTTATTTAGAGTGTTGACAATATAAGTTGTTTAAGCGCGGGCAATCGCTAATTAAATTATTACATATTTTGGGAATTGTCGTTTTAACTCTTTAACTTTTATTTTCGTGCTCATTCTTTTTTCCCAAAAGTTATTTATTAAAATTTCAAAGTGATCAATTGAGGGGTTTTAGCTAGTTACTATGCGCATTTCACTGGGGCTAATGCAGATCATCAGGGAACCTTTACCCAACATTTCTTAGAATAACTAGAGATGTTTATTTTAAACTTCCACATTAATTAATGGGAAGTCTGAACAAACATCAAAGTCACAACAAGAACTCACTGATCACTTTGCCTTTTTAATTTTCTTACGTTTTTATTTCATTCTACAATTGGTTGGCTTTTTTCCGACTCTAATTGTAGTTGTAAGAGAAATAAAGAACAACAACAACTAATAATTGTTTTAATGTAAAAACAATTTATTTAGAGTGTTGACAATATAAGTTGCTTAAGCGCGGGCACTCGCTAATTAAATTATTACATATTTTTGGGAATTGTCGTTTTAACTCTTTAACTTTTATTTTCGTGCTCATTCTTTTTTCCCAAAAGTTATTTATTAAAATTTCAAAGTGATCAATTGAGGGGTTTTAGCTAGTTCCTATGCGCATTTCACTGGGGCTAATGCAGATCATCAGGGAACCTTTACCCAACATTTCTTAGAATAACTAGAGATGTTTATTTTAAACTTCCACATTAATTAATGGGAAGTCTGAACAAACATCAAAGTCACAACAAGAACTCACTGATCACTTTGCCTTTTTAATTTTCTTACGTTTTTATTTCATTCTACAATTGGTTGGCTTTTTTCCGACTCTAATTGTAGTTGTAAGAGAAATAAAGAACAACAACAACTAATAATTGTTTTAATGTAAAAACAATTTATTTAGAGTGTTGACAATATAAGTTGCTTAAGCGCGGGCACTCGCTAATTAAATTATTACATATTTTTGGGAATTGTCGTTTTAACTCTTTAACTTTTATTTTCGTGCTCATTCTTTTTTCCCAAAAGTTATTTATTAAAATTTCAAAGTGATCAATTGAGGGGTTTTAGCTAGTTCCTATGCGCATTTCACTGGGGCTAATGCAGATCATCAGGGAACCTTTACCCAACATTTCTTAGAATAACTAGAGATGTTTATTTTAAACTTCCACATTAATTAATGGGAAGTCTGAACAAACATCAAAGTCACAACAAGAACTCACTGATCACTTTGCCTTTTTAATTTTCTTACGTTCTTATTTCATTCTACAATTGGTTGGCTTTTTTCCGACTCTAATTGTAGTTGTAAGAGAAATAAAGAACAACAACAACTAATAATTGTTTTAATGTAAAAAAAATTTATTTAGAGTGTTGACAATATAAGTTGTTTAAGCGCGGGCACTCGCTAATTAAATTATTACATATTTTTGGGAATTGTCGTTTTAACTCTTTAACTTTTATTTTCGTGCTCATTCTTTTTTCCCAAAAGTTATTTATTAAAATTTCAGAGTGATCAATTGAGGGGTTTTAGCTAGTTACTATGCGCATTTCACTGGGGCTAATGCAGATCATCAGGGAACCTTTACCCAACATTTCTTAGAATAACTAGAGATGTTTATTTTAAACTTCCACATTAATTAATGGGAAGTCTGAACAAACATCAAAGTCACAACAAGAACTCACTGATCACTTTGCCTTTTTAATTTTCTTACGTTTTTATTTCATTCTACAATTGGTTGGCTTTTTTCCGACTCTAATTGTAGTTGTAAGAGAAATAAAGAACAACAACAACTAATAATTGTTTTAATGTAAAAACAATTTATTTAGAGTGTTGACAATATAAGTTGTTTAAGCGCGGGCACTCGCTAATTAAATTATTACATATTTTTGGGAATTGTCGTTTTAACTCTTTAACTTTTATTTTCGTGCTCATTCTTTTTTCCCAAAAGTTATTTATTAAAATTTCAAAGTGATCAATTGAGGGGTTTTAGCTAGTTCCTATGCGCATTTCACTGGGGCTAATGCAGATCATCAGGGAACCTTTACCCAACATTTCTTAGAATAACTAGAGATGTTTATTTTAAACTTCCACATTAATTAATGGGAAGTCTGAACAAACATCAAAGTCACAACAAGAACTCACTGATCACTTTGCCTTTTTAATTTTCTTACGTTTTTATTTCATTCTACAATTGGTTGGCTTTTTGCCGACTCTAATTGTAGTTGTAAGAGAAATAAAGAACAACAACAACTAATAATTGTTTTAATGTAAAAACAATTTATTTAGAGTGTTGACAATATAAGTTGTTTAAGCGCGGGCACTCGCTAATTAAATTATTACATATTTTTGGGAATTGTCGTTTTAACTCTTTAACTTTTATTTTCGTGCTCATTCTTTTTTCCCAAAAGTTATTTATTAAAATTTCAAAGTGATCAATTGAGGGGTTTTAGCTAGTTACTATGCGCATTTCACTGGGGCTAATGCAGATCATCAGGGAACCTTTACCCAACATTTCTTAGAATAACTAGAGATGTTTATTTTAAACTTCCACATTAATTAATGGGAAGTCTGAACAAACATCAAAGTCACAACAAGAACTCACTGATCACTTTGCCTTTTTAATTTTCTTACGTTTTTATTTCATTCTACAATTGGTTGGCTTTTTTCCGACTCTAATTGTAGTTGTAAGAGAAATAAAGAACAACAACAACTAATAATTGTTTTAATGTAAAAACAATTTATTTAGAGTGTTGACAATATAAGTTGCTTAAGCGCGGGCACTCGCTAATTAAATTATTACATATTTTTGGGAATTGTCGTTTTAACTCTTTAACTTTTATTTTCGTGCTCATTCTTTTTTCCCAAAAGTTATTTATTAAAATTTCAAAGTGATCAATTGAGGGGTTTTAGCTAGTTCCTATGCGAATTTCACTGGGGCTAATGCAGATCATCAGGGAACCTTTACCCAACATTTCTTAGAATAACTAGAGATGTTTATTTTAAACTTCCACATTAATTAATGGGAAGTCTGAACAAACATCAAAGTCACAACAAGAACTCACTGATCACTTTGCCTTTTTAATATTCTTACGTGTTTATTTCATTCTACAATTGGTTGGCTTTTTTCCGACTCTAATTGTAGTTGTAAGAGAAATAAAGAACAACAACAACTAATAATTGTTTTAATGTAAAAGCAATTTATTTAGAGTGTTGACAATATAAGTTGTTTAAGCGCGGGCACTCGCTAATTAAATTATTACATATTTTTGGGAATTGTCGTTTTAACTCTTTAACTTTTATTTTCGTGCTCATTCTTTTTTCCCAAAAGTTATTTATTAAAATTTCAAAGTGATCAATTGAGGGGTTTTAGCTAGTTACTATGCGCATTTCACTGGGGCTAATGCAGATCATCAGGGAACCTTTACCCAACATTTCTTAGAATAACTAGAGATGTTTATTTTAAACTTCCACATTAATTAATGGGAAGTCTGAACAAACATCAAAGTCACAACAAGAACTCACTGATCACTTTGCCTTTTTAATTTTCTTACGTTTTTATTTCATTCTACAATTGGTTGGCTTTTTGCCGACTCTAATTGTAGTTGTAAGAGAAATAAAGAACAACAACAACTAATAATTGTTTTAATGTAAAAACAATTTATTTAGAGTGTTGACAATATAAGTTGTTTAAGCGCGGGCACTCGCTAATTAAATTATTACATATTTTGGGAATTGTCGTTTTAACTCTTTAACTTTTATTTTCGTGCTCATTCTTTTTTCCCAAAAGTTATTTATTAAAATTTCAAAGTGATCAATTGAGGGGTTTTAGCTAGTTACTATGCGCATTTCACTGGGGCTAATGCAGATCATCAGGGAACCTTTACCCAACATTTCTTAGAATAACTAGAGATGTTTATTTTAAACTTCCACATTAATTAATGGGAAGTCTGAACAAACATCAAAGTCACAACAAGAACTCACTGATCACTTTGCCTTTTTAATTTTCTTACGTTTTCATTTCATTCTACAATTGGTTGGCTTTTTTCCGACTCTAATTGTAGTTGTAAGAGAAATAAAGAACAACAACAACTAATAATTGTTTTAATGTAAAAACAATTTACTTAGAGTGTTGACAATATAAGTTGTTTAAGCGCGGGCACTCGCTAATTAAATTATTACATATTTTTGGGAATTGTCGTTTTAACTCTTTAACTTTTATTTCCGTGCTCATTCTTTTTTCCCAAAAGTTATTTATTAAAATTTCAAAGTGATCAATTGAGGGGTTTTAGCTAGTTACTATGCGCATTTCACTGGGGCTAATGCAGATCATCAGGGAACCTTTACCCAACATTTCTTAGAATAACTAGAGATGTTTATTTAAACTTCCACATTAATTAATGGGAAGTCTGAACAAACATCAAAGTCACAACAAGAACTCACTGATCACTTTACCTTTTTAATTTTCTTACGTTTTTATTTCATTCTACAATTGGTTGGCTTTTTGCCGACTCTAATTGTAGTTGTAAGAGAAATAAAGAACAACAACAACTAATAATTGTTTTAATGTAAAAACAATTTATTTAGAGTGTTGACAATATAAGTTGTTTAAGCGCGGGCACTCGCTAATTAAATTATTACATATTTTTGGGAATTGTCGTTTTAACTCTTTAACTTTTATTTTCGTGCTCATTCTTTTTCCCCAAAAGTTATTTATTAAAATTTCAAAGTGATCAATTGAGGGGTTTTAGCTAGTTACTATGCGCATTTCACTGGGGCTAATGCAGATCATCAGGGAACCTTTACCCAACATTTCTTAGAATAACTAGAGATGTTTATTTTAAACTTCCACATTAATTTATGGGAAGTCTGAACAAACATCAAAGTCACAACAAGAACTCACTGATCACTTTGCCTTTTTAATTTTCTTACGTTTTTATTTCATTCTACAATTGGTTGGCTTTTTGCCGACTCTAATTGTAGTTGTAAGAGAAATAAAGAACAACAACAACTAATAATTGTTTTAATGTAAAAACAATTTATTTAGAGTGTTGACAATATAAGTTGCTTAAGCGCGGGAACTCGCTAATTAAATTATTACATATTTTTGGGAATTGTCGTTTTAACTCTTTAACTTTTATTTTCGTGCTCATTCTTTTTTCCCAAAAGTTATTTATTAAAATTTCAAAGTGATCAATTGAGGGGTTTTAGCTAGTTACTATGCGCATTTCACTGGGGCTAATGCAGATCATCAGGGAACCTTTACCCAACATTTCTTAGAATAACTAGAGATGTTTATTTTAAACTTCCACATTAATTAATGGGAAGTCTGAACAAACATCAAAGTCACAACAAGAACTCACTGATCACTTTGCCTTTTTAATTTTCTTACGTTTTCATTTCATTCTACAATTGGTTGGCTTTTTTCCGACTCTAATTGTAGTTGTAAGAGAAATAAAGAACAACAACAACTAATAATTGTTTTAATGTAAAAACAATTTACTTAGAGTGTTGACAATATAAGTTGTTTAAGCGCGGGCACTCGCTAATTAAATTATTACATATTTTTGGGAATTGTCGTTTTAACTCTTTAACTTTTATTTCCGTGCTCATTCTTTTTTCCCAAAAGTTATTTATTAAAATTTCAAAGTGATCAATTGAGGGGTTTTAGCTAGTTACTATGCGCATTTCACTGGGGCTAATGCAAATCATCAGGGAACCTTTACCCAACATTTCTTAGAATAACTAGAGATGTTTATTTTAAACTTCCACATTAATTAATGGGAAGTCTGAACAAACATCAAAGTCACAACAAGAACTCACTGATCACTTTGCCTTTTTAATTTTCTTACGTTTTTATTTCATTCTACAATTGGTTGGCTTTTTGCCGACTCTAATTGTAGTTGTAAGAGAAATAAAGAACAACAACAACTAATAATTGTTTTAATGTAAAAACAATTTATTTAGAGTGTTGACAATATAAGTTGTTTAAGCGCGGGCACTCGCTAATTAAATTATTACATATTTTTGGGAATTGTCGTTTTAACTCTTTAACTTTTATTTTCATGCTCATTCTTTTTTCCCAAAAGTTATTTATTAAAATTTCAAAGTGATCAATTGAGGGGTTTTAGCTAGTTACTATGCGCATTTCACTGGGGCTAATGCAAATCATCAGGGAACCTTTACCCAACATTTCTTAGAATAACTAGAGATGTTTATTTTAAACTTCCACATTAATTAATGGGAAGTCTGAACAAACATCAAAGTCACAACAAGAACTCACTGATCACTTTGCCTTTTTAATTTTCTTACGTTTTTATTTCATTCTACAATTGGTTGGCTTTTTGCCGACTCTAATTGTAGTTGTAAGAGAAATAAAGAACAACAACAACTAATAATTGTTTTAATGTAAAAACAATTTATTTAGAGTGTTGACAATATAAGTTGTTTAAGCGCGGGCACTCGCTAATTAAATTATTACATATTTTGGGAATTGTCGTTTTAACTCTTTAACTTTTATTTTCGTGCTCATTCTTTTTTCCCAAAAGTTATTTATTAAAATTTCAAAGTGATCAATTGAGGGGTTTTAGCTAGTTACTATGCGCATTTCACTGGGGCTAATGCAGATCATCAGGGAACCTTTACCCAACATTTCTTAGAATAACTAGAGATGTTTATTTTAAACTTCCACATTAATTAATGGGAAGTCTGAACAAACATCAAAGTCACAACAAGAACTCACTGATCACTTTGCCTTTTTAATTTTCTTACGTTTTTATTTCATTCTACAATTGGTTGGCTTTTTGCCGACTCTAATTGTAGTTGTAAGAGAAATAAAGAACAACAACAACTAATAATTGTTTTAATGTAAAAACAATTTATTTAGAGTGTTGACAATATAAGTTGTTTAAGCGCGGGCACTCGCTAATTAAATTATTACATATTTTTGGGAATTGTCGTTTTAACTCTTTAACTTTTATTTTCATGCTCATTCTTTTTTCCCAAAAGTTATTTATTAAAATTTCAAAGTGATCAATTGAGGGGTTTTAGCTAGTTACTATGCGCATTTCACTGGGGCTAATGCAAATCATCAGGGAACCTTTACCCAACATTTCTTAGAATAACTAGAGATGTTTATTTTAAACTTCCACATTAATTAATGGGAAGTCTGAACAAACATCAAAGTCACAACAAGAACTCACTGATCACTTTGCCTTTTTAATTTTCTTACGTTTTTATTTCATTCTACAATTGGTTGGCTTTTTGCCGACTCTAATTGTAGTTGTAAGAGAAATAAAGAACAACAACTAATAATTGTTTTAATGTAAAAACAATTTATTTAGAGTGTTGACAATATAAGTTGTTTAAGCGCGGGCACTTGCTAATTAAATTATTACATATTTTTGGGAATTGTCGTTTTAACTCTTTAACTTTTATTTTCGTGCTCATTCTTTTTTCCCAAAAGTTATTTATTAAAATTTCAAAGTGATCAATTGAGGGGTTTTAGCTAGTTACTATGCGCATTTCACTGGGGCTAATGCAGATCATCAGGGAACCTTTACCCAACATTTCTTAGAATAACTAGAGATGTTTATTTTAAACTTCCACATTAATTAATGGGAAGTCTGAACAAACATCAAAGTCACAACAAGAACTCACTGATCACTTTGCCTTTTTAATTTTCTTACGTTTTTATTTCATTCTACAATTGGTTGGCTTTTTGCCGACTCTAATTGTAGTTGTAAGAGAAATAAAGAACAACAACAACTAATAATTGTTTTAATGTAAAAACAATTTATTTAGAGTGTTGACAATATAAGTTGTTTAAGCGCGGGCACTCGCTAATTAAATTATTACATATTTTTGGGAATTGTCGTTTTAACTCTTTAACTTTTATTTTCGTGCTCATTCTTTTTCCCCAAAAGTTATTTATTAAAATTTCAAAGTGATCAATTGAGGGGTTTTAGCTAGTTACTATGCGCATTTCACTGGGGCTAATGCAGATCATCAGGGAACCTTTACCCAACATTTCTTAGAATAACTAGAGATGTTTATTTTAAACTTCCACATTAATTTATGGGAAGTCTGAACAAACATCAAAGTCACAACAAGAACTCACTGATCACTTTGCCTTTTTAATTTTCTTACGTTTTTATTTCATTCTACAATTGGTTGGCTTTTTGCCGACTCTAATTGTAGTTGTAAGAGAAATAAAGAACAACAACAACTAATAATTGTTTTAATGTAAAAACAATTTATTTAGAGTGTTGACAATATAAGTTGTTTAAGCGCGGGAACTCGCTAATTAAATTATTACATATTTTTGGGAATTGTCGTTTTAACTCTTTAACTTTTATTTTCGTGCTCATTCTTTTTTCCCAAAAGTTATTTATTAAAATTTCAAAGTGATCAATTGAGGGGTTTTAGCTAGTTACTATGCGCATTTCACTGGGGCTAATGCAGATCATCAGGGAACCTTTACCCAACATTTCTTAGAATAACTAGAGATGTTTATTTTAAACTTCCACATTAATTAATGGGAAGTCTGAACAAACATCAAAGTCACAACAAGAACTCACTGATCACTTTGCCTTTTTAATTTTCTTACGTTTTCATTTCATTCTACAATTGGTTGGCTTTTTTCCGACTCTAATTGTAGTTGTAAGAGAAATAAAGAACAACAACAACTAATAATTGTTTTAATGTAAAAACAATTTACTTAGAGTGTTGACAATATAAGTTGTTTAAGCGCGGGCACTCGCTAATTAAATTATTACATATTTTTGGGAATTGTCGTTTTAACTCTTTAACTTTTATTTCCGTGCTCATTCTTTTTTCCCAAAAGTTATTTATTAAAATTTCAAAGTGATCAATTGAGGGGTTTTAGCTAGTTACTATGCGCATTTCACTGGGGCTAATGCAAATCATCAGGGAACCTTTACCCAACATTTCTTAGAATAACTAGAGATGTTTATTTTAAACTTCCACATTAATTAATGGGAAGTCTGAACAAACATCAAAGTCACAACAAGAACTCACTGATCACTTTGCCTTTTTAATTTTCTTACGTTTTTATTTCATTCTACAATTGGTTGGCTTTTTGCCGACTCTAATTGTAGTTGTAAGAGAAATAAAGAACAACAACTAATAATTGTTTTAATGTAAAAACAATTTATTTAGAGTGTTGACAATATAAGTTGTTTAAGCGCGGGCACTTGCTAATTAAATTATTACATATTTTTGGGAATTGTCGTTTTAACTCTTTAACTTTTATTTTCGTGCTCATTCTTTTTTCCCAAAAGTTATTTATTAAAATTTCAAAGTGATCAATTGAGGGGTTTTAGCTAGTTACTATGCGCATTTCACTGAGGCTAATGCAGATCATCAGGGAACCTTTACCCAACATTTCTTAGAATAACTAGAGATGTTTATTTTAAACTTCCACATTAATTAATGGGAAGTCTGAACAAACATCAAAGTCACAACAAGAACTCACTGATCACTTTGCCTTTTTAATTTTCTTACGTTTTTATTTCATTCTACAATTGGTTGGCTTTTTGCCGACTCTAATTATAGTTGTAAGAGAAATAAAGAACAACAACAACTAATAATTGTTTTAATGTAAAAACAATTTATTTAGAGTGTTGACAATATAAGTTGTTTAAGCGCGGGCACTCGCTAATTAAATTATTACATATTTTTGGGAATTGTCGTTTTAACTCTTTAACTTTTATTTCCGTGCTCATTCTTTTTTCCCAAAAGTTATTTATTAAAATTTCAAAGTGATCAATTGAGGGGTTTTAGCTAGTTACTATGCGCATTTCACTGGGGCTAATGCAGATCATCAGGGAACCTTTACCCAACATTTCTTAGAATAACTAGAGATGTTTATTTTAAACTTCCACATTAATTAATGGGAAGTCTGAACAAACATCAAAGTCACAACAAGAACTCACTGATCACTTTGCCTTTTTAATTTTCTTACGTTTTTATTTCATTCTACAATTGGTTGGCTTTTTGCCGACTCTAATTGTAGTTGTAAGAGAAATAAAGAACAACAACAACTAATAATTGTTTTAATGTAAAAACAATTTATTTAGAGTGTTGACAATATAAGTTGTTTAAGCGCGGGCACTCGCTAATTAAATTATTACATATTTTTGGGAATTGTCGTTTTAACTCTTTAACTTTTATTTTCGTGCTCATTCTTTTTTCCCAAAAGTTATTTATTAAAATTTCAAAGTGATCAATTGAGGGGTTTTAGCTAGTTCCTATGCGCATTTCACTGGGGCTAATGCAGATCATCAGGGAACCTTTACCCAACATTTCTTAGAATAACTAGAGATGTTTATTTTAAACTTCCACATTAATTTATGGGAAGTCTGAACAAACATCAAAGTCACAACAAGAACTCACTGATCACTTTGCCTTTTTAATTTTCTTACGTTTTTATTTCATTCTACAATTGGTTGGCTTTTTGCCGACTCTAATTGTAGTTGTAAGAGAAATAAAGAACAACAACAACTAATAATTGTTTTAATGTAAAAACAATTTATTTAGAGTGTTGACAATATAAGTTGTTTAAGCGCGGGCACTCGCTAATTAAATTATTACATATTTTTGGGAATTGTCGTTTTAACTCTTTAACTTTTATTTTCGTGCTCATTCTTTTTTCCCAAAAGTTATTTATTAAAATTTCAAAGTGATCAATTGAGGGGTTTTAGCTAGTTACTATGCGCATTTCACTGGGGCTAATGCAGATCATCAGGGAACCTTTACCCAACATTTCTTAGAATAACTAGAGATGTTTATTTTAAACTTCCACATTAATTAATGGGAAGTCTGAACAAACATCAAAGTCACAACAAGAACTCACTGATCACTTTGCCTTTTTAATTTTCTTACGTTTTTATTTCATTCTACAATTGGTTGGCTTTTTTCCGACTCTAATTGTAGTTGTAAGAGAAATAAAGAACAACAACAACTAATAATTGTTTTAATGTAAAAACAATTTATTTAGAGTGTTAACAATATAAGTTGTTTAAGCGCGGGCACTCGCTAATTAAATTATTACATATTTTTGGGAATTGTCGTTTTAACTCTTTAACTTTTATTTTCGTGCTCATTCTTTTTTCCCAAAAGTTATTTATTAAAATTTCAAAGTGATCAATTGAGGGGTTTTAGCTAGTTCCTATGCGCATTTCACTGGGGCTAATGCAGATCATCAGGGAACCTTTACCCAACATTTCTTAGAATAACTAGAGATGTTTATTTTAAACTTCCACATTAATTAATGGGAAGTCTGAACAAACATCAAAGTCACAACAAGAACTCACTGATCACTTTGCCTTTTTAATTTTCTTACGTTTTTATTTCATTCTACAATTGGTTGGCTTTTTTCCGACTCTAATTGTAGTTGTAAGAGAAAGAAAGAACAACAACAACTAATAATTGTTTTAATGTAAAAACAATTTATTTAGAGTGATGACAATATAAGTTGCTTAAGCGCGGGCACTCGCTAATTAAATTATTACATATTTCTGGGAATTGTCGTTTTAACTCTTTAACTTTTATTTTCGTGCTCATTCTTTTTTCCCAAAAGTTATTTATTAAAATTTCAAAGTGATCAATTGAGGGGTTTTAGCTAGTTCCTATGCGCATTTCACTGGGGCTAATGCAGATCATCAGGGAACCTTTACCCAACATTTCTTAGAATAACTAGAGATGTTTATTTTAAACTTCCACATTAATTAATGGGAAGTCTGAACAAACATCAAAGTCACAACAAGAACTCACTGATCACTTTGCCTTTTTAATTTTCTTACGTTTTTATTTCATTCTACAATTGGTTGGCTTTTTTCCGGCTCTAATTGTAGTTGTAAGAGAAATAAAGAACAACAACAACTAATAATTGTTTTAATGTAAAAACAATTTATTTAGAGTGTTGACAATATAAGTTGCTTAAGCGCGGGCACTCGCTAATTAAATTATTACATATTTTTGGGAATTGTCGTTTTAACTCTTTAACTTTTATTTTCGTGCTCATTCTTTTTTTCCCAAAAGTTATTTATTAAAATTTCAAAGTGATCAATTGAGGGGTTTTAGCTAGTTCCTATGCGTATTTCACTGGGGCTAATGCAGATCATCAGGGAACCTTTACCCAACATTTCTTAGAATAACTAGAGATGTTTATTTTAAACTTCCACATTAATTAATGGGAAGTCTGAACAAACATCAAAGTCACAACAAGAACTCACTGATCACTTTGCCTTTTTAATTTTCTTACGTTTTTATTTCATTCTACAATTGGTTGGCTTTTTTCCGACTCTAATTGTAGTTGTAAGAGAAATAAAGAACAACAACAACTAATAATTGTTTTAATGTAAAAACAATTTATTTAGAGTGTTGACAATATAAGTTGTTTAAGCGCGGGCACTCGCTAATTAAATTATTACATATTTTTGGGAATTGTCGTTTTAACTCTTTAACTTTTATTTTCGTGCTCATTCTTTTTTCCCAAAAGTTATTTATTAAAATTTCAAAGTGATCAATTGAGGGGTTTTAGCTAGTTCCTATGCGCATTTCACTGGGGCTAATGCAGATCATCAGGGAACCTTTACCCAACATTTCTTAGAATAACTAGAGATGTTTATTTTAAACTTCCACATTAATTAATGGGAAGTCTGAACAAACATCAAAGTCACAGCAAGAACTCACTGATCACTTTGCCTTTTTAATTTTCTTACGTTTTTATTTCATTCTACAATTGGTTGGCTTTTTTCCGACTCTAATTGTAGTTGTAAGAGAAATAAAGAACAACAACAACTAATAATTGTTTTAATGTAAAAACAATTTATTTAGAGTGTTGACAATATAAGTTGTTTAAGCGCGGGCACTCGCTAATTAAATTATTACATATTTTTGGGAATTGTCGTTTTAACTCTTTAACTTTTATTTTCGTGCTCATTCTTTTTTCCCAAAAGTTATTTATTAAAATTTCAAAGTGATCAATTGAGGGGTTTTAGCTAGTTCCTATGCGCATTTCACTGGGGCTAATGCAGATCATCAGGGAACCTTTACCCAACATTTCTTAGAATAACTAGAGATGTTTATTTTAAACTTCCACATTAATTAATGGGAAGTCTGAACAAACATCAAAGTCACAACAAGAACTCACTGATCACTTTGCCTTTTTAATTTTCTTACGTTCTTATTTCATTCTACAATTGGTTGGCTTTTTTCCGACTCTAATTGTAGTTGTAAGAGAAATAAAGAACAACAACAACTAATAATTGTTTTAATGTAAAAACAATTTATTTAGAGTGTTGACAATATAAGTTGTTTAAGCGCGGGCACTCGCTAATTAAATTATTACATATTTTTGGGAATTGTCGTTTTAACTCTTTAACTTTTATTTTCGTGCTCATTCTTTTTTCCCAAAAGTTATTTATTAAAATTTCAAAGTGATCAATTGAGGGGTTTTAGCTAGTTCCTATGCGCATTTCACTGGGGCTAATGCAGATCATCAGGGAACCTTTACCCAACATTTCTTAGAATAACTAGAGATGTTTATTTTAAACTTCCACATTAATTAATGGGAAGTCTGAACAAACATCAAAGTCACAACAAGAACTCACTGATCACTTTGCCTTTTTAATTTTCTTACGTTTTTATTTCATTCTACAATTGGTTGGCTTTTTTCCGACTCTAATTGTAGTAGTAAGAGAAATAAAGAACAACAACAACTAATAATTGTTTTAATGTAAAAACAATTTATTTAGAATGTTGACAATATAAGTTGTTTAAGCGCGGGCACTCGCTAATTAAATTATTACATATTTTTGGGAATTGTCGTTTTAACTCTTTAACTTTTATTTTCGTGCTCATTCTTTTTTCCCAAAAGTTATTTATTAAAATTTCAAAGTGATCAATTGAGGGGTTTTAGCTAGTTCCTATGCGCATTTCACTGGGGCTAATGCAGATCATCAGGGAACCTTTACCCAACATTTCTTAGAATAACTAGAGATGTTTATTTTAAACTTCCACATTAATTAATGGGAAGTCTGAACAAACATCAAAGTCACAACAAGAACTCACTGATCACTTTGCCTTTTTAATTTTCATACGTTTTTATTTCATTCTACAATTGGTTGGCTTTTTTCCGACTCTAATTGTAGTTGTAAGAGAAATAAAGAACAACAACAACTAATAATTGTTTTAATGTAAAAACAATTTATTTAGAGTGTTGACAATATAAGTTGCTTAAGCGCGGGCACTCGCTAATTAAATTATTACATATTTTTGGGAATTGTCGTTTTAACTCTTTAACTTTTATTTTCATGCTCATTCTTTTTTCCCAAAAGTTATTTATTAAAATTTCAAAGTGATCAATTGAGGGGTTTTAGCTAGTTCCTATGCGCATTTCACTGGGGCTAATGCAGATCATCAGGGAACCTTTACCCAACATTTCTTAGAATAACTAGAGATGTTTATTTTAAACTTCCACATTAATTAATGGGAAGTCTGAACAAACATCAAAGTCACAACAAGAACTCACTGATCACTTTGCCTTTTTAATTTTCTTACGTTTTTATTTCATTCTACAATTGGTTGGCTTTTTTCCGACTCTAATTGTAGTTGTAAGAGAAATAAAGAACAACAACAACTAATAATTGTTTTAATGTAAAAACAATTTATTTAGAGTGTTGACAATATAAGTTGTTTAAGCGCGGGCACTCGCTAATTAAATTATTACATATTTTTGGGAATTGTCGTTTTAACTCTTTAACTTTTATTTTCGTGCTCATTCTTTTTTCCCAAAAGTTATTTATTAAAATTTCAAAGTGATCAATTGAGGGGTTTTAGCTAGTTCCTATGCGCATTTCACTGGGGCTAATGCAGATCATCAGGGAACCTTTACCCAACATTTCTTAGAATAACTAGAGATGTTTATTTTAAACTTCCACATTAATTAATGGGAAGTCTGAACAAACATCAAAGTCACAACAAGAACTCACTGATCACTTTGCCTTTTTAATTTTCTTACGTTTTTATTTCATTCTACAATTGGTTGGCTTTTTTCCGACTCTAATTGTAGTTGTAAGAGAAATAAAGAACAACAACAACTAATAATTGTTTTAATGTAAAAACAATTTATTTAGAGTGTTGACAATATAAGTTGTTTAAGCGCGGGCACTCGCTAATTAAATTATTACATATTTTTGGGAATTGTCGTTTTAACTCTTTAACTTTTATTTTCGTGCTCATTCTTTTTTCCCAAAAGTTATTTATTAAAATTTCAAAGTGATCAATTGAGGGGTTTTAGCTAGTTCCTATGCGCATTTCACTGGGGCTAATGCAGATCATCAGGGAACCTTTACCCAACATTTCTTAGAATAACTAGAGATGTTTATTTTAAACTTCCACATTAATTAATGGGAAGTCTGAACAAACATCAAAGTCACAACAAGAACTCACTGATCACTTTGCCTTTTTAATTTTCTTACGTTTTTATTTCATTCCACAATTGGTTGGCTTTTTTCCGACTCTAATTGTAGTTGTAAGAGAAATAAAGAACAACAACAACTAATAATTGTTTTAATGTAAAAACAATTTATTTAGAGTGTTGACAATATAAGTTGTTTAAGCGCGGGCACTCGCTAATTAAATTATTACATATATTTGGGAATTGTCGTTTTAACTCTTTAACTTTTATTTTCGTGCTCATTCTTTTTTCCCAAAAGTTATTTATTAAAATTTCAAAGTGATCAATTGAGGGGTTTTAGCTAGTTCCTATGCGCATTTCACTGGGGCTAATGCAGATCATCAGGGAACCTTTACCCAACATTTCTTAGAATAACTGGAGATGTTTATTTTAAACTTCCACATTAATTAATGGGAAGTCTGAACAAACATCAAAGTCACAACAAGAACTCACTGATCACGTTGCCTTTTTAATTTTCTTACGTTTTTATTTCATTCTACAATTGGTTGGCTTTTTTCCGACTCTAATTGTAGTTGTAAGAGAAATAAAGAACAACAACAACTAATAATTGTTTAATGTAAAAACAATTTATTTAGAGTGTTGACAATATAAGTTGTTTAAGCGCGGGCACTCGCTAATTAAATTATTACATATTTTTGGGAATTGTCGTTTTAACTCTTTAACTTTTATTTTCGTGCTCATTCTTTTTTCCCAAAAGTTATTTATTAAAATTTCAAAGTGATCAATTGAGGGGTTTTAGCTAGTTCCTATGCGCATTTCACTGGGGCTAATGCAGATCATCAGGGAACCTTTACCCAACATTTCTTAGAATAACTAGAGATGTTTATTTTAAACTTCCACATTAATTAATGGGAAGTCTGAACAAACATCAAAGTCACAACAAGAACTCACTGATCACTTTGCCTTTTTAATTTTCTTACGTTTTTATTTCATTCTACAATTGGTTGGCTTTTTTCCGACTCTAATTGTAGTTGTAAGAGAAATAAAGAACAACAACAACTAATAATTGTTTTAATGTAAAAACAATTTATTTAGAGTGTTGACAATATAAGTTGTTTAAGCGCGGGCACTCGCTAATTAAATTATTACATATTTTTGGGAATTGTCGTTTTAACTCTTTAACTTTTATTTTCGTGCTCATTCTTTTTTCCCAAAAGTTATTTATTAAAATTTCAAAGTGATCAATTGAGGGGTTTTAGCTAGTTACTATGCGCATTTCACTGGGGCTAATGCAGATCATCAGGGAACCTTTACCCAACATTTCTTAGAATAACTAGAGATGTTTATTTTAAACTTCCACATTAATTAATGGGAAGTCTGAACAAACATCAAAGTCACAACAAGAACTCACTGATCACTTTGCCTTTTTAATTTTCTTACGTTTTTATTTCATTCCACAATTGGTTGGCTTTTTTCCGACTCTAATTGTAGTTGTAAGAGAAATAAAGAACAACAACAACTAATAATTGTTTTAATGTAAAAACAATTTATTTAGAGTGTTGACAATATAAGTTGCTTAAGCGCGGGCACTCGCTAATTAAATTATTACATATTTTTGGGAATTGTCGTTTTAACTCTTTAACTTTTATTTTCGTGCTCATTCTTATTTCCCAAAAGTTATTTATTAAAATTTCAAAGTGATCAATTGAGGGGTTTTAGCTAGTTCCTATGCGCATTTCACTGGGGCTAATGCAGATCATCAGGGAACCTTTACCCAACATTTCTTAGAATAACTAGAGATGTTTATTTTAAACTTCCACATTAATTAATGGGAAGTCTGAACAAACATCAAAGTCACAACAAGAACTCACTGATCACTTTGCCTTTTTAATTTTCTTACGTTTTTATTTCATTCTACAATTGGTTGGCTTTTTTCCGACTCTAATTGTAGTTGTAAGAGAAATAAAGAACAACAACAACTAATAATTGTTTTAATGTAAGAACAATTTATTTAGACTGTTGACAATATAAGTTGTTTAAGCGCGGGCACTCGCTAATTAAATTATTACATATTTTTGGGAATTGTCGTTTTAACTCTTTAACTTTTATTTTCGTGCTCATTCTTTTTTCCCAAAAGTTATTTATTAAAATTTCAAAGTGATCAATTGAGGGGTTTTAGCTAGTTCCTATGCGCATTTCACTGGGGCTAATGCAGATCATCAGGGAACCTTTACCCAACATTTCTTAGAATAACTAGAGATGTTTATTTTAAACTTCCACATTAATTAATGGGAAGTCTGAACAAACATCAAAGTCACAACAAGAACTCACTGATCACTTTGCCTTTTTAATTTTCTTACGTTTTTATTTCATTCTACAATTGGTTGGCTTTTTGCCGACTCTAATTGTAGTTGTAAGAGAAATAAAGAACAACAACAACTAATAATTGTTTTAATGTAAAAGCAATTTATTTAGAGTGTTGACAATATAAGTTGTTTAAGCGCGGGCACTCGCTAATTAAATTATTACATATTTTTGGGAATTGTCGTTTTAACTCTTTAACTTTTATTTTCGTGCTCATTCTTTTTTCCCAAAAGTTATTTATTAAAATTTCAAAGTGATCAATTGAGGGGTTTTAGCTAGTTCCTATGCGCATTTCACTGGGGCTAATGCAGATCATCAGGGAACCTTTACCCAACATTTCTTAGAATAACTAGAGATGTTTATTTTAAACTTCCACATTAATTAATGGGAAGTCTGAACAAACATCAAAGTCACAACAAGAACTCACTGATCACTTTGCCTTTTTAATTTTCTTACGTTTTTATTTCATTCTACAATTGGTTGGCTTTTTTCCGACTCTAATTGTAGTTGTAAGAGAAATAAAGAACAACAACAACTAATAATTGTTTTAATGTAAGAACAATTTATTTAGACTGTTGACAATATAAGTTGTTTAAGCGCGGGCACTCGCTAATTAAATTATTACATATTTTTGGGAATTGTCGTTTTAACTCTTTAACTTTTATTTTCGTGCTCATTCTTTTTTCCCAAAAGTTATTTATTAAAATTTCAAAGTGATCAATTGAGGGGTTTTAGCTAGTTCCTATGCGCATTTCACTGGGGCTAATGCAGATCATCAGGGAACCTTTACCCAACATTTCTTAGAATAACTGGAGATGTTTATTTTAAACTTCCACATTAATTAATGGGAAGTCTGAACAAACATCAAAGTCACAACAAGAACTCACTGATCACTTTGCCTTTTTAATTTTCTTACGTTTTTATTTCATTCTACAATTGGTTGGCTTTTTTCCGACTCTAATTGTAGTTGTAAGAGAAATAAAGAACAACAACAACTAATAATTGTTTTAATGTAAAAACAATTTATTTAGAGTGTTGACAATATAAGTTGTTTAAGCGCGGGCACTCGCTAATTAAATTATTACATATTTTTGGGAATTGTCGTTTTAACTCTTTAACTTTTATTTTCGTGCTCATTCTTTTTTCCCAAAAGTTATTTATTAAAATTTCAAAGTGATCAATTGAGGGGTTTTAGCTAGTTCCTATGCGCATTTCACTGGGGCTAATGCAGATCATCAGGGAACCTTTACCCAACATTTCTTAGAATAACTATAGATGTTTATTTTAAACTTCCACATTAATTAATGGGAAGTCTGAACAAACATCAAAGTCACAACAAGAACTCACTGATCACTTTGCCTTTTTAATTTTCTTACGTTTTTATTTCATTCTACAATTGGTTGGCTTTTTTCCGACTCTAATTGTAGTTGTAAGAGAAATAAAGAACAACAACAACTAATAATTGTTTTAATGTAAAAACAATTTATTTAGAGTGTTGACAATATAAGTTGTTTAAGCGCGGGCACTCGCTAATTAAATTATTACATATTTTTGGGAATTGTCGTTTTAACTCTTTAACTTTTATTTTCGTGCTCATTCTTTTTTCCCAAAAGTTATTTATTAAAATTTCAAAGTGATCAATTGAGGGGTTTTAGCTAGTTCCTATGCGCATTTCACTGGGGCTAATGCAGATCATCAGGGAACCTTTACCCAACATTTCTTAGAATAACTAGAGATGTTTATTTTAAACTTCCACATTAATTAATGGGAAGTCTGAACAAACATCAAAGTCACAACAAGAACTCACTGATCACTTTGCCTTTTTAATTTTCTTACGTTTTTATTTCATTCTACAATTGGTTGGCTTTTTTCCGACTCTAATTGTAGTTGTAAGAGAAATAAAGAACAACAACAACTAATAATTGTTTTAATGTAAAAACAATTTATTTAGAGTGTTGACAATATAAGTTGTTTAAGCGCGGGCACTCGCTAATTAAATTATTACATATTTTTGGGAATTGTCGTTTTAACTCTTTAACTTTTATTTTCGTGCTCATTCTTTTTTCCCAAAAGTTATTTATTAAAATTTCAAAGTGATCAATTGAGGGGTTTTAGCTAGTTCCTATGCGCATTTCACTGGGGCTAATGCAGATCATCAGGGAACCTTTACCCAACATTTCTTAGAATAACTAGAGATGTTTATTTTAAACTTCCACATTAATTAATGGGAAGTCTGAACAAACATCAAAGTCACAACAAGAACTCACTGATCACTTTGCCTTTTTAATTTTCTTACGTTTTTATTTCATTCTACAATTGGTTGGCTTTTTTCCGACTCTAATTGTAGTTGTAAGAGAAATAAAGAACAACAACAACTAATAATTGTTTTAATGTAAAAACAATTTATTTAGAGTGTTGACAATATAAGTTGTTTAAGCGCGGGCACTCGCTAATTAAATTATTACATATTTTTGGGAATTGTCGTTTTAACTCTTTAACTTTTATTTTCGTGCTCATTCTTTGTTCCCAAAAGTTATTTATTAAAATTTCAAAGTGATAAATTGAGGGATTTTAGCTAGTTCCTATGCGCATTTCACTGGGGCTAATGCAGATCATCAGGGAACCTTTACCCAACATTTCTTAGAATAACTAGAGATGTTTATTTTAAACTTCCACATTAATTAATGGGAAGTCTGAACAAACATAAAAGTCACAACAAGAACTCACTGATCACTTTGCCTTTTTAATTTTCTTACGTTTTTATTTCATTCTACAATTGGTTGGCTTTTTTCCGACTCTAATTGTAGTTGTAAGAGAAATAAAGAACAACAACAACTAATAATTGTTTTAATGTAAAAACAATTTATTTAGAGTGTTGACAATATAAGTTGCTTAAGCGCGGGCACTCGCTAATTAAATTATTACATATTTTTGGGAATTGTCGTTTTAACTCTTTAACTTTTATTTTCGTGCTCATTCTTTTTTCCCAAAAGTTATTTATTAAAATTTCAAAGTGATCAATTGAGGGTTTTAGCTAGTTCCTATGCGCATTTCACTGGGGCTAATGCAGATCATCAGGGAACCTTCACCCAACATTTCTTAGAATAACTAGAGATGTTTATTTTAAACTTCCACATTAATTAATGGGAAGTCTGAACAAACATCAAAGTCACAACAAGAACTCACTGATCACTTTGCCTTTTTAATTTTCTTACGTTTTTATTTCATTCTACAATTGGTTGGCTTTTTTCCGACTCTAATTGTAGTTGTAAGAGAAATAAAGAACAACAACAACTAATAATTGTTTTAATGTAAAAACAATTTATTTAGAGTGTTGACAATATAAGTTGTTTAAGCGCGGGCACTCGCTAATTAAATTATTACATATTTTTGGGAATTGTCGTTTTAACTCTCTAACTTTTATTTTCGTGCTCATTCTTTTTTCCCAAAAGTTATTTATTAAAATTTCAAAGTGATCAATTGAGGGGTTTTAGCTAGTTCCTATGCGCATTTCACTGGGGCTAATGCAGATCATCAGTGAACCTTTACCCAACATTTCTTAGAATAACTAGAGATGTTTATTTTGAACTTCCACATTAATTAATGGGAAGTCTGAACAAACATCAAAGTCACAACAAGAACTCACTGATCACTTTGCCTTTTTAATTTTCTTACGTTTTTATTTCATTCTACAATTGGTTGGCTTTTTTCCGACTCTAATTGTAGTTGTAAGAGAAATAAAGAACAACAACAACTAATAATTGTTTTAATGTAAAAACAATTTATTTAGAGTGTTGACAATATAAGTTGTTTAAGCGCGGGCACTCGCTAATTAAATTATTACATATTTTTGGGAATTGTCGTTTTAACTCTTTAACTTTTATTTTCGTGCTCATTCTTTTTTCCCAAAAGTTATTTATTAAAATTTCAAAGTGATCAATTGAGGGGTTTTAGCTAGTTCCTATGCGCATTTCACTGGGGCTAATGCAGATCATCAGGGAACCTTTACCCAACATTTCTTAGAATAACTAGAGATGTTTATTTTAAACTTCCACATTAATTAATGGGAAGTCTGAACAAACATCAAAGTCACAACAAGAACTCACTGATCACTTTGCCTTTTTAATTTTCTTACGTTTTTATTTCATTCTACAATTGGTTGGCTTTTTTCCGACTCTAATTGTAGTTGTAAGAGAAATAAAGAACAACAACAACTAATAATTGTTTTAATGTAAAAAAAATTTATTTAGAGTGTTGACAATATAAGTTGTTTAAGCGCGGGCACTCGCTAATTAAATTATTACATATTTTTGGGAATTGTCGTTTTAACTCTTTAACTTTTATTTTCGTGCTCATTTTTTTTTCCCAAAAGTTATTTATTAAAATTTCAAAGTGATCAATTGAGGGGTTTTAGCTAGTTACTATGCGCATTTCACTGGGGCTAATGCAGATCATCAGGGAACCTTTACCCAACATTTCTTAGAATAACTAGAGATGTTTATTTTAAACTTCCACATTAATTAATGGGAAGTCTGAACAAACATCAAAGTCACAACAAGAACTCACTGATCACTTTGCCTTTTTAATTTTCTTACGTTTTTATTTCATTCTACAATTGGTTGGCTTTTTTCCGACTCTAATTGTAGTTGTAAGAGAAATAAAGAACAACAACAACTAATAATTGTTTTAATGTAAAAACAATTTATTTAGAGTGTTGACAATATAAGTTGCTTAAGCGCGGGCACTCGCTAATTAAATTATTACATATTTTTGGGAATTGTCGTTTTAACTCTTTAACTTTTATTTTCGTGCTCATTCTTTTTTCCCAAAAGTTATTTATTAAAATTTCAAAGTGATCAATTGAGGGGTTTTAGCTAGTTCCTATGCGCATTTCACTGGGGCTAATGCAGATCATCAGGGAACTTTTACCCAACATTTCTTAGAATAACTAGAGATGTTTATTTTAAACTTCCACATTAATTAATGGGAAGTCTGAACAAACATCAAAGTCACAACAAGAACTCACTGATCACTTTGCCTTTTTAATTTTCTTACGTTTTTATTTCATTCTACAATTGGTTGGCTTTTTTCCGACTCTAATTGTAGTTGTAAGAGAAATAAAGAACAACAACAACTAATAATTGTTTTAATGTAAAAACAATTTATTTAGAGTGTTGACAATATAAGTTGTTTAAGCGCGGGCACTCGCTAATTAAATTATTACATATTTTTGGGAATTGTCGTTTTAACTCTTTAACTTTTATTTTCGTGCTCATTCTTTTTTCCCAAAAGTTATTTATTAAAATTTCAAAGTGATCAATTGAGGGGTTTTAGCTAGTTCCTATGCGCATTTCACTGGGGCTAATGCAGATCATCAGGGAACCTTTACCCAAAATTTCTTAGAATAACTATAGATGTTTATTTTAAACTTCCACATTAATTAATGGGAAGTCTGAACAAACATCAAAGTCACAACAAGAACTCACTGATCACTTTGCCTTTTTAATTTTCTTACGTTTTTATTTCATTCTACAATTGGTTGGCTTTTTTCCGACTCTAATTGTAGTTGTAAGAGAAATAAAGAACAACAACAACTAATAATTGTTTTAATGTAAAAACAATTTATTTAGAGTGTTGACAATATAAGTTGTTTAAGCGCGGGCACTCGCTAATTAAATTATTACATATTTTTGGGAATTGTCGTTTTAACTCTTTAACTTTTATTTTCGTGCTCATTCTTTTTTCCCAAAAGTTATTTATTAAAATTTCAAAGTGATCAATTGAGGGGTTTTAGCTAGTTCCTATGCGCATTTCACTGGGGCTAATGCAGATCATCAGGGAACCTTTACCCAACATTTCTTAGAATAACTAGAGATGTTTATTTTAAACTTCCACATTAATTAATGGGAAGTCTGAACAAACATCAAAGTCACAACAAGAACTCACTGATCACTTTGCCTTTTTAATTTTCTTACGTTTTTATTTCATTCTACAATTGGTTGGCTTTTTTCCGACTCTAATTGTAGTTGTAAGAGAAATAAAGAACAACAACAACTAATAATTGTTTTAATGTAAAAACAATTTATTTAGAGTGTTGACAATATAAGTTGTTTAAGCGCGGGCACTCGCTAATTAAATTATTACATATTTTTGGGAATTGTCGTTTTAACTCTTTAACTTTTATTTTCGTGCTCATTCTTTTTTCCCAAAAGTTATTTATTAAAATTTCAAAGTGATCAATTGAGGGGTTTTAGCTAGTTCCTATGCGCATTTCACTGGGGCTAATGCAGATCATCAGGGAACCTTTACCCAACATTTCTTAGAATAACTAGAGATGTTTATTTTAAACTTCCACATTAATTAATGGGAAGTCTGAACAAACATCAAAGTCACAACAAGAACTCACTGATCACTTTGCCTTTTTAATTTTCTTACGTTTTTATTTCATTCTACAATTGGTTGGCTTTTTTCCGACTCTAATTGTAGTTGTAAGAGAAATAAAGAACAACAACAACTAATAATTGTTTTAATGTAAAAACAATTTATTTAGAGTGTTGACAATATAAGTTGTTTAAGCGCGGGCACTCGCTAATTAAATTATTACATATTTTTGGGAATTGTCGTTTTAACTCTTTAACTTTTATTTTCGTGCTCATTCTTTTTTCCCAAAAGTTATTTATTAAAATTTCAAAGTGATCAATTGAGGGATTTTAGCTAGTTCCTATGCGCATTTCACTGGGGCTAATGCAGATCATCAGGGAACCTTTACCCAACATTTCTTAGAATAACTAGAGATGTTTATTTTAAACTTCCACATTAATTAATGGGAAGTCTGAACAAACATCAAAGTCACAACAAGAACTCACTGATCACTTTGCCTTTTTAATTTTCTTACGTTTTTATTTCATTCTACAATTGGTTGGCTTTTTTCCGACTCTAATTGTAGTTGTAAGAGAAATAAAGAACAACAACAACTAATAATTGTTTTAATGTAAAAACAATTTATTTAGAGTGTTGACAATATAAGTTGCTTAAGCGCGGGCACTCGCTAATTAAATTATTACATATTTTTGGGAATTGTCGTTTTAACTCTTTAACTTTTATTTTCGTGCTCATTCTTTTTTCCCAAAAGTTATTTATTAAAATTTCAAAGTGATCAATTGAGGGTTTTAGCTAGTTCCTATGCGCATTTCACTGGGGCTAATGCAGATCATCAGGGAACCTTCACCCAACATTTCTTAGAATAACTAGAGATGTTTATTTTAAACTTCCACATTAATTAATGGGAAGTCTGAACAAACATCAAAGTCACAACAAGAACTCACTGATCACTTTGCCTTTTTAATTTTCTTACGTTTTTATTTCATTCTACAATTGGTTGGCTTTTTTCCGACTCTAATTGTAGTTGTAAGAGAAATAAAGAACAACAACAACTAATAATTGTTCTAATGTAAAAACAATTTATTTAGAGTGTTGACAATATAAGTTGTTTAAGCGCGGGCACTCGCTAATTAAATTATTACATATTTTTGGGAATTGTCGTTTTAACTCTCTAACTTTTATTTTCGTGCTCATTCTTTTTTCCCAAAAGTTATTTATTAAAATTTCAAAGTGATCAATTGAGGGGTTTTAGCTAGTTCCTATGCGCATTTCACTGGGGCTAATGCAGATCATCAGTGAACCTTTACCCAACATTTCTTAGAATAACTAGAGATGTTTATTTTGAACTTCCACATTAATTAATGGGAAGTCTGAACAAACATCAAAGTCACAACAAGAACTCACTGATCACTTTGCCTTTTTAATTTTCTTACGTTTTTATTTCATTCTACAATTGGTTGGCTTTTTTCCGACTCTAATTGTAGTTGTAAGAGAAATAAAGAACAACAACAACTAATAATTGTTTTAATGTAAAAACAATTTATTTAGAGTGTTGACAATATAAGTTGTTTAAGCGCGGGCACTCGCTAATTAAATTATTACATATTTTTGGGAATTGTTGTTTTAACTCTTTAACTTTTATTTTCGTGCTCATTCTTTTTTCCCAAAAGTTATTTATTAAAATTTCAAAGTGATCAATTGAGGGGTTTTAGCTAGTTCCTATGCGCATTTCACTGGGGCTAATGCAGATCATCAGGGAACCTTTACCCAACATTTCTTAGAATAACTAGAGATGTTTATTTTAAACTTCCACATTAATTAATGGGAAGTCTGAACAAACATCAAAGTCACAACAAGAACTCACTGATCACTTTGCCTTTTTAATTTTCTTACGTTTTTATTTCATTCTACAATTGGTTGGCTTTTTTCCGACTCTAATTGTAGTTGTAAGAGAAATAAAGAACAACAACAACTAATAATTGTTTTAATGTAAAAAAAATTTATTTAGAGTGTTGACAATATAAGTTGTTTAAGCGCGGGCACTCGCTAATTAAATTATTACATATTTTTGGGAATTGTCGTTTTAACTCTTTAACTTTTATTTTCGTGCTCATTTTTTTTTCCCAAAAGTTATTTATTAAAATTTCAAAGTGATCAATTGAGGGGTTTTAGCTAGTTACTATGCGCATTTCACTGGGGCTAATGCAGATCATCAGGGAACCTTTACCCAACATTTCTTAGAATAACTAGAGATGTTTATTTTAAACTTCCACATTAATTAATGGGAAGTCTGAACAAACATCAAAGTCACAACAAGAACTCACTGATCACTTTGCCTTTTTAATTTTCTTACGTTTTTATTTCATTCTACAATTGGTTGGCTTTTTTCCGACTCTAATTGTAGTTGTAAGAGAAATAAAGAACAACAACAACTAATAATTGTTTTAATGTAAAAACAATTTATTTAGAGTGTTGACAATATAAGTTGCTTAAGCGCGGGCACTCGCTAATTAAATTATTACATATTTTTGGGAATTGTCGTTTTAACTCTTTAACTTTTATTTTCGTGCTCATTCTTTTTTCCCAAAAGTTATTTATTAAAATTTCAAAGTGATCAATTGAGGGGTTTTAGCTAGTTCCTATGCGCATTTCACTGGGGCTAATGCAGATCATCAGGGAACTTTTACCCAACATTTCTTAGAATAACTAGAGATGTTTATTTTAAACTTCCACATTAATTAATGGGAAGTCTGAACAAACATCAAAGTCACAACAAGAACTCACTGATCACTTTGCCTTTTTAATTTTCTTACGTTTTTATTTCATTCTACAATTGGTTGGCTTTTTTCCGACTCTAATTGTAGTTGTAAGAGAAATAAAGAACAACAACAACTAATAATTGTTTTAATGTAAAAACAATTTATTTAGAGTGTTGACAATATAAGTTGTTTAAGCGCGGGCACTCGCTAATTAAATTATTACATATTTTTGGGAATTGTCGTTTTAACTCTTTAACTTTTATTTTCGTGCTCATTCTTTTTTCCCAAAAGTTATTTATTAAAATTTCAAAGTGATCAATTGAGGGGTTTTAGCTAGTTCCTATGCGCATTTCACTGGGGCTAATGCAGATCATCAGGGAACCTTTACCCAACATTTCTTAGAATAACTAGAGATGTTTATTTTAAACTTCCACATTAATTAATGGGAAGTCTGAACAAACATCAAAGTCACAACAAGAACTCACTGATCACTTTGCCTTTTTAATTTTCTTACGTTTTTATTTCATTCTACAATTGGTTGGCTTTTTGCCGACTCTAATTGTAGTTGTAAGAGAAATAAAGAACAACAACAACTAATAATTGTTTTAATGTAAAAACAATTTATTTAGAGTGTTGACAATATAAGTTGTTTAAGCGCGGGCACTCGCTAATTAAATTATTACATATTTTTGGGAATTGTCGTTTTAACTCTAACTTTTATTTTCGTGCTCATTCTTTGTTCCCAAAAGTTATTTATTAAAATTTCAAAGTGATAAATTGAGGGATTTTAGCTAGTTCCTATGCGCATTTCACTGGGGCTAATGCAGATCATCAGGGAACCTTTACCCAACATTTCTTAGAATAACTAGAGATGTTTATTTTAAACTTCCACATTAATTAATGGGAAGTCTGAACAAACATCAAAGTCACAACAAGAACTCACTGATCACTTTGCCTTTTTAATTTTCTTACGTTTTTATTTCATTCTACAATTGGTTGGCTTTTTTCCGACTCTAATTGTAGTTGTAAGAGAAATAAAGAACAACAACAACTAATAATTGTTTTAATGTAAAAACAATTTATTTAGAGTGTTGACAATATAAGTTGCTTAAGCGCGGGCACTCGCTAATTAAATTATTACATATTTTTGGGAATTGTCGTTTTAACTCTTTAACTTTTATTTTCGTGCTCATTCTTTTTTCCCAAAAGTTATTTATTAAAATTTCAAAGTGATCAATTGAGGGTTTTAGCTAGTTCCTATGCGCATTTCACTGGGGCTAATGCAGATCATCAGGGAACCTTCACCCAACATTTCTTAGAATAACTAGAGATGTTTATTTTAAACTTCCACATTAATTAATGGGAAGTCTGAACAAACATCAAAGTCACAACAAGAACTCACTGATCACTTTGCCTTTTTAATTTTCTTACGTTTTTATTTCATTCTACAATTGGTTGGCTTTTTTCCGACTCTAATTGTAGTTGTAAGAGAAATAAAGAACAACAACAACTAATAATTGTTTTAATGTAAAAACAATTTATTTAGAGTGTTGACAATATAAGTTGTTTAAGCGCGGGCACTCGCTAATTAAATTATTACATATTTTTGGGAATTGTCGTTTTAACTCTTTAACTTTTATTTTCGTGCTCATTCTTTTTTCCCAAAAGTTATTTATTAAAATTTCAAAGTGATCAATTGAGGGGTTTTAGCTAGTTCCTATGCGCATTTCACTGGGGCTAATGCAGATCATCAGGGAACCTTTACCCAACATTTCTTAGAATAACTAGAGATGTTTATTTTAAACTTCCACATTAATTAATGGGAAGTCTGAACAAACATCAAAGTCACAACAAGAACTCACTGATCACTTTGCCTTTTTAATTTTCTTACGTTTTTATTTCATTCTACAATTGGTTGGCTTTTTTCCGACTCTAATTGTAGTTGTAAGAGAAATAAAGAACAACAACAACTAATAATTGTTTTAATGTAAAAACAATTTATTTAGAGTGTTGACAATATAAGTTGTTTAAGCGCGGGCACTCGCTAATTAAATTATTACATATTTTTGGGAATTGTCGTTTTAACTCTAACTTTTATTTTCGTGCTCATTCTTTGTTCCCAAAAGTTATTTATTAAAATTTCAAAGTGATAAATTGAGGGATTTTAGCTAGTTCCTATGCGCATTTCACTGGGGCTAATGCAGATCATCAGGGAACCTTTACCCAACATTTCTTAGAATAACTAGAGATGTTTATTTTAAACTTCCACATTAATTAATGGGAAGTCTGAACAAACATCAAAGTCACAACAAGAACTCACTGATCACTTTGCCTTTTTAATTTTCTTACGTTTTTATTTCATTCTACAATTGGTTGGCTTTTTTCCGACTCTAATTGTAGTTGTAAGAGAAATAAAGAACAACAACAACTAATAATTGTTTTAATGTAAAAACAATTTATTTAGAGTGTTGACAATATAAGTTGCTTAAGCGCGGGCACTCGCTAATTAAATTATTACATATTTTTGGGAATTGTCGTTTTAACTCTTTAACTTTTATTTTCGTGCTCATTCTTTTTTCCCAAAAGTTATTTATTAAAATTTCAAAGTGATCAATTGAGGGTTTTAGCTAGTTCCTATGCGCATTTCACTGGGGCTAATGCAGATCATCAGGGAACCTTCACCCAACATTTCTTAGAATAACTAGAGATGTTTATTTTAAACTTCCACATTAATTAATGGGAAGTCTGAACAAACATCAAAGTCACAACAAGAACTCACTGATCACTTTGCCTTTTTAATTTTCTTACGTTTTTATTTCATTCTACAATTGGTTGGCTTTTTTCCGACTCTAATTGTAGTTGTAAGAGAAATAAAGAACAACAACAACTAATAATTGTTCTAATGTAAAAACAATTTATTTAGAGTGTTGACAATATAAGTTGTTTAAGCGCGGGCACTCGCTAATTAAATTATTACATATTTTTGGGAATTGTCGTTTTAACTCTCTAACTTTTATTTTCGTGCTCATTCTTTTTTCCCAAAAGTTATTTATTAAAATTTCAAAGTGATCAATTGAGGGGTTTTAGCTAGTTCCTATGCGCATTTCACTGGGGCTAATGCAGATCATCAGTGAACCTTTACCCAACATTTCTTAGAATAACTAGAGATGTTTATTTTGAACTTCCACATTAATTAATGGGAAGTCTGAACAAACATCAAAGTCACAACAAGAACTCACTGATCACTTTGCCTTTTTAATTTTCTTACGTTTTTATTTCATTCTACAATTGGTTGGCTTTTTTCCGACTCTAATTGTAGTTGTAAGAGAAATAAAGAACAACAACAACTAATAATTGTTTTAATGTAAAAACAATTTATTTAGAGTGTTGACAATATAAGTTGTTTAAGCGCGGGCACTCGCTAATTAAATTATTACATATTTTTGGGAATTGTCGTTTTAACTCTTTAACTTTTATTTTCGTGCTCATTCTTTTTTCCCAAAAGTTATTTATTAAAATTTCAAAGTGATCAATTGAGGGGTTTTAGCTAGTTCCTATGCGCATTTCACTGGGGCTAATGCAGATCATCAGGGAACCTTTACCCAACATTTCTTAGAATAACTAGAGATGTTTATTTTAAACTTCCACATTAATTAATGGGAAGTCTGAACAAACATCAAAGTCACAACAAGAACTCACTGATCACTTTGCCTTTTTAATTTTCTTACGTTTTTATTTCATTCTACAATTGGTTGGCTTTTTTCCGACTCTAATTGTAGTTGTAAGAGAAATAAAGAACAACAACAACTAATAATTGTTTTAATGTAAAAAAAATTTATTTAGAGTGTTGACAATATAAGTTGTTTAAGCGCGGGCACTCGCTAATTAAATTATTACATATTTTTGGGAATTGTCGTTTTAACTCTTTAACTTTTATTTTCGTGCTCATTTTTTTTTCCCAAAAGTTATTTATTAAAATTTCAAAGTGATCAATTGAGGGGTTTTAGCTAGTTACTATGCGCATTTCACTGGGGCTAATGCAGATCATCAGGGAACCTTTACCCAACATTTCTTAGAATAACTAGAGATGTTTATTTTAAACTTCCACATTAATTAATGGGAAGTCTGAACAAACATCAAAGTCACAACAAGAACTCACTGATCACTTTGCCTTTTTAATTTTCTTACGTTTTTATTTCATTCTACAATTGGTTGGCTTTTTTCCGACTCTAATTGTAGTTGTAAGAGAAATAAAGAACAACAACAACTAATAATTGTTTTAATGTAAAAACAATTTATTTAGAGTGTTGACAATATAAGTTGCTTAAGCGCGGGCACTCGCTAATTAAATTATTACATATTTTTGGGAATTGTCGTTTTAACTCTTTAACTTTTATTTTCGTGCTCATTCTTTTTTCCCAAAAGTTATTTATTAAAATTTCAAAGTGATCAATTGAGGGGTTTTAGCTAGTTCCTATGCGCATTTCACTGGGGCTAATGCAGATCATCAGGGAACTTTTACCCAACATTTCTTAGAATAACTAGAGATGTTTATTTTAAACTTCCACATTAATTAATGGGAAGTCTGAACAAACATCAAAGTCACAACAAGAACTCACTGATCACTTTGCCTTTTTAATTTTCTTACGTTTTTATTTCATTCTACAATTGGTTGGCTTTTTTCCGACTCTAATTGTAGTTGTAAGAGAAATAAAGAACAACAACAACTAATAATTGTTTTAATGTAAAAACAATTTATTTAGAGTGTTGACAATATAAGTTGTTTAAGCGCGGGCACTCGCTAATTGAATTATTACATATTTTTGGGAATTGTCGTTTTAACTCTTTAACTTTTATTTTCGTGCTCATTCTTTTTTCCCAAAAGTTATTTATTAAAATTTCAAAGTGATCAATTGAGGGGTTTTAGCTAGTTCCTATGCGCATTTCACTGGGGCTAATGCAGATCATCAGGGAACCTTTACCCAACATTTCTTAGAATAACTAGAGATGTTTATTTTAAACTTCCACATTAATTAATGGGAAGTCTGAACAAACATCAAAGTCACAACAAGAACTCACTGATCACTTTGCCTTTTTAATTTTCTTACGTTTTTATTTCATTCTACAATTGGTTGGCTTTTTGCCGACTCTAATTGTAGTTGTAAGAGAAATAAAGAACAACAACAACTAATAATTGTTTTAATGTAAAAACAATTTATTTAGAGTGTTGACAATATAAGTTGTTTAAGCGCGGGCACTCGCTAATTAAATTATTACATATTTTTGGGAATTGTCGTTTTAACTCTTTAACTTTTATTTTCGTGCTCATTCTTTTTTCCCAAAAGTTATTTATTAAAATTTCAAAGTGATCAATTGAGGGGTTTTAGCTAGTTACTATGCGCATTTCACTGGGGCTAATGCAGATCATCAGGGAACCTTTACCCAACATTTCTTAGAATAACTAGAGATGTTTATTTTAAACTTCCACATTAATTAATGGGAAGTCTGAACAAACATCAAAGTCACAACAAGAACTCACTGATCACTTTGCCCTTTTAATTTTCTTACGTTTTTATTTCATTCTACAATTGGTTGGCTTTTTGCCGACTCTAATTGTAGTTGTAAGAGAAATAAAGAACAACAACAACTAATAATTGTTTTAATGTAAAAACAATTTATTTAGAGTGTTGACAATATAAGTTGTTTAAGCGCGGGCACTCGCTAATTAAATTATTACATATTTTGGGAATTGTCGTTTTAACTCTTTAACTTTTATTTTCGTGCTCATTCTTTTTTCCCAAAAGTTATTTATTAAAATTTCAAAGTGATCAATTGAGGGGTTTTAGCTAGTTACTATGCGCATTTCACTGGGGCTAATGCAGATCATCAGGGAACCTTTACCCAACATTTCTTAGAATAACTAGAGATGTTTATTTTAAACTTCCACATTAATTAATGGGAAGTCTGAACAAACATCAAAGTCACAACAAGAACTCACTGATCACTTTGCCTTTTTAATTTTCTTACGTTTTTATTTCATTCTACAATTGGTTGGCTTTTTTCCGACTCTAATTGTAGTTGTAAGAGAAATAAAGAACAACAACAACTAATAATTGTTTTAATGTAAAAACAATTTATTTAGAGTGTTGACAATATAAGTTGTTTAAGCGCGGGCACTCGCTAATTAAATTATTACATATTTTTGGGAATTGTCGTTTTAACTCTTTAACTTTTATTTTCGTGCTCATTCTTTTTTCCCAAAAGTTATTTATTAAAATTTCAAAGTGATAAATTGAGGGATTTTAGCTAGTTCCTATGCGCATTTCACTGGGGCTAATGCAGATCATCAGGGAACCTTTAACCAACATTTCTTAGAATAACTAGAGATGTTTATTTTAAACTTCCACATTAATTAATGGGAAGTCTGAACAAACATCAAAGTCACAACAAGAACTCACTGATCACTTTGCCTTTTTAATTTTCTTACGTTTTTATTTAATTCTACAATTGGTTGGCTTTTTTCCGACTCTAATTGTAGTTGTAAGAGAAATAAAGAACAACAACAACTAATAATTGTTTTAATGTAAAAACAATTTATTTAGAGTGTTGACAATATAAGTTGTTTAAGCGCGGGCACTCGCTAATTAAATTATTACATATTTTTGGGAATTGTCGTTTTAACTCTTTAACTTTTATTTTCGTGCTCATTCTTTTTTCCCAAAAGTTATTTATTAAAATTTCAAAGTGATCAATTGAGGGGTTTTAGCTAGTTACTATGCGCATTTCACTGGGGCTAATGCAGATCATCAGGGAACCTTTACCCAACATTTCTTAGAATAACTAGAGATGTTTATTTTAAACTTCCACATTAATTAATGGGAAGTCTGAACAAACATCAAAGTCACAACAAGAACTCACTGATCACTTTGCCCTTTTAATTTTCTTACGTTTTTATTTCATTCTACAATTGGTTGGCTTTTTGCCGACTCTAATTGTAGTTGTAAGAGAAATAAAGAACAACAACAACTAATAATTGTTTTAATGTAAAAACAATTTATTTAGAGTGTTGACAATATAAGTTGTTTAAGCGCGGGCACTCGCTAATTAAATTATTACATATTTTGGGAATTGTCGTTTTAACTCTTTAACTTTTATTTTCGTGCTCATTCTTTTTTCCCAAAAGTTATTTATTAAAATTTCAAAGTGATCAATTGAGGGGTTTTAGCTAGTTACTATGCGCATTTCACTGGGGCTAATGCAGATCATCAGGGAACCTTTACCCAACATTTCTTAGAATAACTAGAGATGTTTATTTTAAACTTCCACATTAATTAATGGGAAGTCTGAACAAACATCAAAGTCACAACAAGAACTCACTGATCACTTTGCCTTTTTAATTTTCTTACGTTTTTATTTCATTCTACAATTGGTTGGCTTTTTTCCGACTCTAATTGTAGTTGTAAGAGAAATAAAGAACAACAACAACTAATAATTGTTTTAATGTAAAAACAATTTATTTAGAGTGTTGACAATATAAGTTGTTTAAGCGCGGGCACTCGCTAATTAAATTATTACATATTTTTGGGAATTGTCGTTTTAACTCTTTAACTTTTATTTTCGTGCTCATTCTTTTTTCCCAAAAGTTATTTATTAAAATTTCAAAGTGATAAATTGAGGGATTTTAGCTAGTTCCTATGCGCATTTCACTGGGGCTAATGCAGATCATCAGGGAACCTTTAACCAACATTTCTTAGAATAACTAGAGATGTTTATTTTAAACTTCCACATTAATTAATGGGAAGTCTGAACAAACATCAAAGTCACAACAAGAACTCACTGATCACTTTGCCTTTTTAATTTTCTTACGTTTTTATTTAATTCTACAATTGGTTGGCTTTTTTCCGACTCTAATTGTAGTTGTAAGAGAAATAAAGAACAACAACAACTAATAATTGTTTTAATGTAAAAACAATTTATTTAGAGTGTTGACAATATAAGTTGTTTAAGCGCGGGCACTCGCTAATTAAATTATTACATATTTTTGGGAATTGTCGTTTTAACTCTTTAACTTTTATTTTCGTGCTCATTCTTTTTTCCCAAAAGTTATTTATTAAAATTTCAAAGTGATCAATTGAGGGGTTTTAGCTAGTTCCTATGCGCATTTCACTGGGGCTAATGCAGATCATCAGGGAACCTTTACCCAACATTTCTTAGAATAACTAGAGATGTTTATTTTAAACTTCCACATTAATTAATGGGAAGTCTGAACAAACATCAAAGTCACAACAAGAACTCACTGATCACTTTGCCTTTTTAATTTTCTTACGTTTTTATTTCATTCTACAATTGGTTGGCTTTTTTCCGACTCTAATTGTAGTTGTAAGAGAAATAAAGAACAACAACAACTAATAATTGTTTTAATGTAAAAACAATTTATTTAGAGTGTTGACAATATAAGTTGTTTAAGCGCGGGCACTCGCTAATTAAATTATTACATATTTTTGGGAATTGTCGTTTTAACTCTTCAACTTTTATTTTCGTGCTCATTCTTTTTTCCCAAAAGTTATTTATTAAAATTTTAAAGTGATCAATTGAGGGGTTTTAGCTAGTTCCTATGCGCATTTCACTGGGGCTAATGCAGATCATCAGGGAACCTTTACCCAACATTTCTTAGAATAACTAGAGATGTTTATTTTAAACTTCCACATTAATTAATGGGAAGTCTGAACAAACATCAAAGTCACAACAAGAACTCACTGATCACTTTGCCTTTTTAATTTTCTTACGTTTTTATTTCATTCTACAATTGGTTGGCTTTTTTCCGACTCTAATTGTAGTTGTAAGAGAAATAAAGAACAACAACAACTAATAATTGTTTTAATGTAAAAACAATTTATTTAGAGTGTTGACAATATAAGTTGTTTAAGCGCGGGCACTCGCTAATTAAATTATTACATATTTTTGGGAATTGTCGTTTTAACTCTCTAACTTTTATTTTCGTGCTCATTCTTTTTTCCCAAAAGTTATTTATTAAAATTTCAAAGTGATCAATTGAGGGGTTTTAGCTAGTTCCTATGCGCATTTCACTGGGGCTAATGCAGATCATCAGTGAACCTTTACCCAACATTTCTTAGAATAACTAGAGATGTTTATTTTAAACTTCCACATTAATTAATGGGAAGTCTGAACAAACATCAAAGTCACAACAAGAACTCACTGATCACTTTGCCTTTTTAATTTTCTTACGTTTTTATTTCATTCTACAATTGGTTGGCTTTTTTCCGACTCTAATTGTAGTTGTAAGAGAAATAAAGAACAACAACAACTAATAATTGTTTTAATGTAAAAACAATTTATTTAGAGTGTTGACAATATAAGTTGTTTAAGCGCGGGCACTCGCTAATTAAATTATTACATATTTTGGGAATTGTCGTTTTAACTCTTTAACTTTTATTTTCGTGCTCATTCTTTTTTCCCAAAAGTTATTTATTAAAATTTCAAAGTGATCAATTGAGGGGTTTTAGCTAGTTACTATGCGCATTTCACTGGGGCTAATGCAGATCATCAGGGAACCTTTACCCAACATTTCTTAGAATAACTAGAGATGTTTATTTTAAACTTCCACATTAATTAATGGGAAGTCTGAACAAACATCAAAGTCACAACAAGAACTCACTGATCACTTTGCCTTTTTAATTTTCTTACGTTTTTTATTTCATTCTACAATTGGTTGGCTTTTTTCCGACTCTAATTGTAGTTGTAAGAGAAATAAAGAACAACAACAACTAATAATTGTTTTAATGTAAAAACAATTTATTTAGAGTGTTGACAATATAAGTTGTTTAAGCGCGGGCACTCGCTAATTAAATTATTACATATTTTTGGGAATTGTCGTTTTAACTCTTTAACTTTTATTTTCGTGCTCATTCTTTTTTCCCAAAAGTTATTTATTAAAATTTCAAAGTGATCAATTGAGGGGTTTTAGCTAGTTCCTATGCGCATTTCACTGGGGCTAATGCAGATCATCAGGGAACCTTTACCCAACATTTCTTAGAATAACTAGAGATGTTTATTTTAAACTTCCACATTAATTAATGGGAAGTCTGAACAAACATCAAAGTCACAACAAGAACTCACTGATCACTTTGCCTTTTTAATTTTCTTACGTTTTTATTTCATTCTACAATTGGTTGGCTTTTTTCCGACTCTAATTGTAGTTGTAAGAGAAATAAAGAACAACAACAACTAATAATTGTTTTAATGTAAAAACAATTCATTTAGAGTGTTGACAATATAAGTTGTTTAAGCGCGGGCACTCGCTAATTAAATTATTACATATTTTTGGGAATTGTCGTTTTAACTCTTTAAGTTTTATTTTCGTGCTCATTCTTTTTTCCCAAAAGTTATTTATTAAAATTTCAAAGTGATCAATTGAGGGGTTTTAGCTAGTTCCTATGCGCATTTCACTGGGGCTAATGCAGATCATCAGGGAACCTTTACCCAACATTTCTTAGAATAACTAGAGATGTTTATTTTAAACTTCCACATTAATTAATGGGAAGTCTGAACAAACATCAAAGTCACAACAAGAACTCACTGATCACTTTGCCTTTTTAATTTTCTTACGTTTTTTATTTCATTCTACAATTGGTTGGCTTTTTTCCGACTCTAATTGTAGTTGTAAGAGAAATAAAGAACAACAACAACTAATAATTGTTTTAATGTAAAAACAATTTATTTAGAGTGTTGACAATATAAGTTGTTTAAGCGCGGGCACTCGCTAATTAAATTATTACATATTTTTGGGAATTGTCGTTTTAACTCTTTAACTTTTATTTTCGTGCTCATTCTTTTTTCCCAAAAGTTATTTATTAAAATTTCAAAGTGATCAATTGAGGGGTTTTAGCTAGTTCCTATGCGCATTTCACTGGGGCTAATGCAGATCATCAGGGAACCTTTACCCAACATTTCTTAGAATAACTAGAGATGTTTATTTTAAACTTCCACATTAATTAATGGGAAGTCTGAACAAACATCAAAGTCACAACAAGAACTCACTGATCACTTTGCCTTTTTAATTTTCTTACGTTTTTATTTCATTCTACAATTGGTTGGCTTTTTTCCGACTCTAATTGTAGTTGTAAGAGAAATAAAGAACAACAACAACTAATAATTGTTTTAATGTAAAAACAATTTATTTAGAGTGTTGACAATATAAGTTGCTTAAGCGCGGACACTCGCTAATTAAATTATTACATATTTTTGGGAATTGTCGTTTTAACTCTTTTTTTCCCAAAAGTTATTTATTAAAATTTCAAAGTGATCAATTGAGGGGTTTTAGCTAGTTCCTATGCGCATTTCACTGGGGCTAATGCAGATCATCAGGGAACCTTTACCCAACATTTCTTAGAATAACTAGAGATGTTTATTTTAAACTTCCACATTAATTAATGGGAAGTCTGAACAAACATCAAAGTCACAACAAGAACTCACTGATCACTTTGCCTTTTTAATTTTCTTACGTTTTTATTTCATTCTACAATTGGTTGGCTTTTTTCCGACTCTAATTGTAGTTGTAAGAGAAATAAAGAACAACAACAACTAATAATTGTTTTAATGTAAAAACAATTCATTTAGAGTGTTGACAATATAAGTTGTTTAAGCGCGGGCACTCGCTAATTAAATTATTACATATTTTTGGGAATTGTCGTTTTAACTCTTTAAGTTTTATTTTCGTGCTCATTCTTTTTTCCCAAAAGTTATTTATTAAAATTTCAAAGTGATCAATTGAGGGGTTTTAGCTAGTTCCTATGCGCATTTCACTGGGGCTAATGCAGATCATCAGGGAACCTTTACCCAACATTTCTTAGAATAACTAGAGATGTTTATTTTAAACTTCCACATTAATTAATGGGAAGTCTGAACAAACATCAATGTCACAACAAGAACTCACTGATCACTTTGCCTTTTTAATTTTCTTACGTTTTTATTTCATTCTACAATTGGTTGGCTTTTTTCCGACTCTAATTGTAGTTGTAAGAGAAATAAAGAACAACAACAACTAATAATTGTTTTAATGTAAAAATAATTTATTTAGAGTGTTGACAATATAAGTTGTTAAAGCGCGGGCACTCGCTAATTAAATTATTACAAATTTTTGGGAATTGTCGTTTTAACTCTTTAACTTTTATTTTCGTGCTCATTCTTTTTTCCCAAAAGTTATTTATTAAAATTTCAAAGTGATCAATTGCGGGGTTTTAGCTAGTTCCTATGCGCATTTCACTGGGGCTAATGCAGATCATCAGGGAACCTTTACCCAACATTTCTTAGAATAACTAGAGATGTTTATTTTAAACTTCCACATTAATTAATGGGAAGTCTGAACAAACATCAAAGTCACAACAAGAACTCACTGATCACTTTGCCTTTTTAATTTTCTTACGTTTTTATTTCATTCTACAATTGGTTGGCTTTTTTCCGACTCTAATTGTAGTTGTAAGAGAAATAAAGAACAACAACAACTAATAATTGTTTTAATGTAAAAACAATTTATTTAGAGTGTTGACAATATAAGTTGTTTAAGCGCGGGCACTCGCTAATTAAATTATTACATATTTTTGGGAATTGTCGTTTTAACTCTTCAACTTTTATTTTCGTGCTCATTCTTTTTTCCCAAAAGTTATTTATTAAAATTTTAAAGTGATCAATTGAGGGGTTTTAGCTAGTTCCTATGCGCATTTCACTGGGGCTAATGCAGATCATCAGGGAACCTTTACCCAACATTTCTTAGAATAACTAGAGATGTTTATTTTAAACTTCCACATTAATTAATGGGAAGTCTGAACAAACATCAAAGTCACAACAAGAACTCACTGATCACTTTGCCTTTTTAATTTTCTTACGTTTTTATTTCATTCTACAATTGGTTGGCTTTTTTCCGACTCTAATTGTAGTTGTAAGAGAAATAAAGAACAACAACAACTAATAATTGTTTTAATGTAAAAACAAATTATTTAGAGTGTTGACAATATAAGTTGTTTAAGCGCGGGCACTCGCTAATTAAATTATTACATATTTTTGGGAATTGTCGTTTTAACTCTCTAACTTTTATTTTCGTGCTCATTCTTTTTTCCCAAAAGTTATTTATTAAAATTTCAAAGTGATCAATTGAGGGGTTTTAGCTAGTTCCTATGCGCATTTCACTGGGGCTAATGCAGATCATCAGTGAACCTTTACCCAACATTTCTTAGAATAACTAGAGATGTTTATTTTAAACTTCCACATTAATTAATGGGAAGTCTGAACAAACATCAAAGTCACAACAAGAACTCACTGATCACTTTGCCTTTTTAATTTTCATACGTTTTTATTTCATTCTACAATTGGTTGGCTTTTTTCCGACTCTAATTGTAGTTGTAAGAGAAATAAAGAACAACAACAACTAATAATTGTTTTAATGTAAAAACAATTTATTTAGAGTGTTGACAATATAAGTTGTTTAAGCGCGGGCACTCGCTAATTAAATTATTACATATTTTTGGGAATTGTCGTTTTAACTCTTTAACTTTTATTTTCGTGCTCATTCTTTTTTCCCAAAAGTTATTTATTAAAATTTCAAAGTGATCAATTGAGGGGTTTTAGCTAGTTCCTATGCGCATTTCACTGGGGCTAATGCAGATCATCAGGGAACCTTTACCCAACATTTCTTAGAATAACTAGAGATGTTTATTTTAAACTTCCACATTAATTAATGGGAAGTCTGAACAAACATCAAAGTCACAACAAGAACTCACTGATCACTTTGCCTTTTTAATTTTCTTACGTTTTTATTTCATTCTACAATTGGTTGGCTTTTTTCCGACTCTAATTGTAGTTGTAAGAGAAATAAAGAACAACAACAACTAATAATTGTTTTAATGTAAAAAAAATTTATTTAGAGTGTTGACAATATAAGTTGTTTAAGCGCGGGCACTCGCTAATTAAATTATTACATATTTTTGGGAATTGTCGTTTTAACTCTTTAACTTTTATTTTCGTGCTCATTCTTTTTTCCCAAAAGTTATTTATTAAAATTTCAAAGTGATCAATTGAGGGGTTTTAGCTAGTTACTATGCGCATTTCACTGGGGCTAATGCAGATCATCAGGGAACCTTTACCCAACATTTCTTAGAATAACTAGAGATGTTTATTTTAAACTTCCACATTAATTAATGGGAAGTCTGAACAAACATCAAAGTCACAACAAGAACTCACTGATCACTTTGCCTTTTTAATTTTCTTACGTTTTTATTTCATTCTACAATTGGTTGGCTTTTTTCCGACTCTAATTGTAGTTGTAAGAGAAATAAAGAACAACAACAACTAATAATTGTTTTAATGTAAAAACAATTTATTTAGAGTGTTGACAATATAAGTTGCTTAAGCGCGGGCACTCGCTAATTAAATTATTACATATTTTTGGGAATTGTCGTTTTAACTCTTTAACTTTTATTTTCGTGCTCATTCTTTTTTCCCAAAAGTTATTTATTAAAATTTCAAAGTGATCAATTGAGGGGTTTTAGCTAGTTCCTATGCGCATTTCACTGGGGCTAATGCAGATCATCAGGGAACCTTTACCCAACATTTCTTAGAATAACTAGAGATGTTTATTTTAAACTTCCACATTAATTAATGGGAAGTCTGAACAAACATCAAAGTCACAACAAGAACTCACTGATCACTTTGCCTTTTTAATTTTCTTACGTTTTTATTTCATTCTACAATTGGTTGGCTTTTTGCCGACTCTAATTGTAGTTGTAAGAGAAATAAAGAACAACAACAACTAATAATTGTTTTAATGTAAAAACAATTTATTTAGAGTGTTGACAATATAAGTTGTTTAAGCGCGGGCACTCGCTAATTAAATTATTACATATTTTTGGGAATTGTCGTTTTAACTCTTTAACTTTTATTTTCGTGCTCATTCTTTTTTCCCAAAAGTTATTTATTAAAATTTCAAAGTGATCAATTGAGGGGTTTTAGCTAGTTCCTATGCGCATTTCACTGGGGCTAATGCAGATCATCAGGGAACCTTTACCCAACATTTCTTAGAATAACTAGAGATGTTTATTTTAAACTTCCACATTAATTAATGGGAAGTCTGAACAAACATCAAAGTCACAACAAGAACTCACTGATCACTTTGCCTTTTTAATTTTCTTACGTTTTTATTTCATTCTACAATTGGTTGGCTTTTTGCCGACTCTAATTGTAGTTGTAAGAGAAATAAAGAACAACAACAACTAATAATTGTTTTAATGTAAAAGCAATTTATTTAGAGTGTTGACAATATAAGTTGTTTAAGCGCGGGCACTCGCTAATTAAATTATTACATATTTTTGGGAATTGTCGTTTTAACTCTTTAACTTTTATTTTCGTGCTCATTCTTTTTTCCCAAAAGTTATTTATTAAAATTTCAAAGTGATCAATTGAGGGGTTTTAGCTAGTTACTATGCGCATTTCACTGGGGCTAATGCAGATCATCAGGGAACCTTTACCCAACATTTCTTAGAATAACTAGAGATGTTGATTTTAAGCTTCTACATTAATTAATGGGAAGTCTGAACAAACATCAAAGTCACAACAAGAACTCACTGATCACTTTGCCTTTTTAATTTTCTTACGTTTTTATTTCATTCTACAATTGGTTGGCTTTTTGCCGACTCTAATTGTAGTTGTAAGAGAAATAAAGAACAACAACAACTAATAATTGTTTTAATGTAAAAACAATTTATTTGGAGTGTTGACAATATAAGTTGTTTAAGCGCGGGCACTCGCTAATTAAATTATTACATATTTTGGGAATTGTCGTTTTAACTCTTTAACTTTTATTTTCGTGCTCATTCTTTTTTCCCAAAAGTTATTTATTAAAATTTCAAAGTGATCAATTGAGGGGTTTTAGCTAGTTACTATGCGCATTTCACTGGGGCTAATGCAGATCATCAGGGAACCTTTACCCAACATTTCTTAGAATAACTAGAGATGTTTATTTTAAACTTCCACATTAATTAATGGGAAGTCTGAACAAACATCAAAGTCACAACAAGAACTCACTGATCACTTTGCCTTTTTAATTTTCTTACGTTTTTATTTCATTCTACAATTGGTTGGCTTTTTTCCGACTCTAATTGTAGTTGTAAGAGAAATAAAGAACAACAACAACTAATAATTGTTTTAATGTAAAAACAATTTATTTAGAGTGTTGACAATATAAGTTGCTTAAGCGCGGGCACTCGCTAATTAAATTATTACATATTTTTGGGAATTGTCGTTTTAACTCTTTAACTTTTATTTTCGTGCTCATTCTTTTTTCCCAAAAGTTATTTATTAAAATTTCTAAGTGATCAATTGAGGGGTTTTAGCTAGTTCCTATGCGCATTTCACTGGGGCTAATGCAGATCATCAGGGAACCTTTACCCAACATTTCTTAGAATAACTAGAGATGTTTATTTTAAACTTCCACATTAATTAATGGGAAGTCTGAACAAACATCAAAGTCACAACAAGAACTCACTGATCACTTTGCCTTTTTAATTTTCTTACGTTTTTATTTCATTCTACAATTGGTTGGCTTTTTTCCGACTCTAATTGTAGTTGTAAGAGAAATAAAGAACAACAACAACTAATAATTGTTTTAATGTAAAAACAATTTATTTAGAGTGTTGACAATATAAGTTGTTTAAGCGCGGGCACTCGCTAATTAAATTATTACATATTTTTGGGAATTGTCGTTTTAACTCTTTAACTTTTATTTTCGTGCTCATTCTTTTTTCCCAAAAGTTATTTATTAAAATTTCAAAGTGATCAATTGAGGGGTTTTAGCTAGTTCCTATGCGCATTTCACTGGGGCTAATGCAGATCATCAGGGAACCTTTACCCAACATTTCTTAGAATAACTAGAGATGTTTATTTTAAACTTCCACATTAATTAATGGGAAGTCTGAACAAACATCAAAGTCACAACAAGAACTCACTGATCACTTTGCCTTTTTAATTTTCTTACGTTTTTATTTCATTCTACAATTGGTTGGCTTTTTGCCGACTCTAATTGTAGTTGTAAGAGAAATAAAGAACAACAACAACTAATAATTGTTTTAATGTAAAAGCAATTTATTTAGAGTGTTGACAATATAAGTTGTTTAAGCGCGGGCACTCGCTAATTAAATTATTACATATTTTTGGGAATTGTCGTTTTAACTCTTTAACTTTTATTTTCGTGCTCATTCTTTTTTCCCAAAAGTTATTTATTAAAATTTCAAAGTGATCAATTGAGGGGTTTTAGCTAGTTACTATGCGCATTTCACTGGGGCTAATGCAGATCATCAGGGAACCTTTACCCAACATTTCTTAGAATAACTAGAGATGTTTATTTTAAACTTCCACATTAACTAATGGGAAGTCTGAACAAACATCAAAGTCACAACAAGAACTCACTGATCACTTTGCCTTTTTAATTTTCTTACGTTTTTATTTCATTCTACAATTGGTTGGCTTTTTGCCGACTCTAATTGTAGTTGTAAGAGAAATAAAGAACAACAACAACTAATAATTGTTTTAATGTAAAAACAATTTATTTAGAGTGTTGACAATATAAGTTGTTTAAGCGCGGGCACTCGCTAATTAAATTATTACATATTTTGGGAATTGTCGTTTTAACTCTTTAACTTTTATTTTCGTGCTCATTCTTTTTTCCCAAAAGTTATTTATTAAAATTTCAAAGTGATCAATTGAGGGGTTTTAGCTAGTTACTATGCGCATTTCACTGGGGCTAATGCAGATCATCAGGGAACCTTTACCCAACATTTCTTAGAATAAGTAGAGATGTTTATTTTAAACTTCCACATTAATTAATGGGAAGTCTGAACAAACATCAAAGTCACAACAAGAACTCACTGATCACTTTGCCTTTTTAATTTTCTTACGTTTTTATTTCATTCTACAATTGGTTGGCTTTTTGCCGACTCTAATTGTAGTTGTAAGAGAAATAAAGAACAACAACAACTAATAATTGTTTTAATGTAAAAACAATTTATTTAGAGTGTTGACAGTATAAGTTGTTTAAGCGCGGGCACTCGCTAATTAAATTATTACATATTTTTGGGAATTGTCGTTTTAACTCTTTAACTTTTATTTTCGTGCTCATTCTTTTTTCCCAAAAGTTATTTATTAAAATTTCAAAGTGATCAATTGAGGGGTTTTAGCTAGTTACTATGCGCATTTCACTGGGGCTAATGCAGATCATCAGGGAACCTTTACCCAACATTTCTTAGAATAACTGGAGATGTTTATTTTAAACTTCCACATTAATTAATGGGAAGTCTGAACAAACATCAAAGTCACAACAAGAACTCACTGATCACTTTGCCTTTTTAATTTTCTTACGTTTTTATTTCATTCTACAATTGGTTGGCTTTTTGCCGACTCTAATTGTAGTTGTAAGAGAAATAAAGAACAACAACAACTAATAATTGTTTTAATGTAAAAACAATTTATTTAGAGTGTTGACAATATAAGTTGTTTAAGCGCGGGCACTCGCTAATTAAATTATTACATATTTTTGGGAATTGTCGTTTTAACTCTTTAACTTTTATTTTCGTGCTCATTCTTTTTTCCCAAAAGTTATTTATTAAAATTTCAAAGTGATCAATTGAGGGGTTTTAGCTAGTTACTATGCGCATTTCACTGGGGCTAATGCAGATCATCAGGGAACCTTTACCCAACATTTCTTAGAATAACTAGAGATGTTTATTTTAAACTTCCACATTAATTAATGGGAAGTCTGAACAAACATCAAAGTCACAACAAGAACTCACTGATCACTTTGCTTTTTTAATTTTCTTACGTTTTTATTTCATTCTACAATTGGTTGGCTTTTTGCCGACTCTAATTGTAGTTGTAAGAGAAATAAAGAACAACAACAACTAATAATTGTTTTAATGTAAAAACAATTTATTTAGAGTGTTGACAATATAAGTTGTTTAAGCGCGGGCACTCGCTAATTAAATTATTACATATTTTTGGGAATTGTCGTTTTAACTCTTTAACTTTTATTTTCGTGCTCATTCTTTTTTCCCAAAAGTTATTTATTAAAATTTCAAAGTGATCAATTGAGGGGTTTTAGCTAGTTACTATGCGCATTTCACTGGGGCTAATGCAGATCATCAGGGAACCTTTACCCAACATTTCTTAGAATAACTAGAGATGTTTATTTTAAACTTCCACATTAATTAATGGGAAGTCTGAACAAACATCAAAGTCACAACAAGAACTCACTGATCACTTTGCCTTTTTAATTTTCTTACGTTTTTATTTCATTCTACAATTGGTTGGCTTTTTGCCGACTCTAATTGTAGTTGTAAGAGAAATAAAGAACAACAACAACTAATAATTGTTTTAATGTAAAAACAATTTATTTAGAGTGTTGACAATATAAGTTGTTTAAGCGCGGGCACTCGCTAATTAAATTATTACATATTTTTGGGAATTGTCGTTTTAACTCTTTAACTTTTATTTTCGTGCTCATTTTTTTTTTCCCAAAAGTTATTTATTAAAATTTCAAAGTGATCAATTGAGGGGTTTTAGCTAGTTACTATGCGCATTTCACTGGGGCTAATGCAGATCATCAGGGAACCTTTACCCAACATTTCTTAGAATAACTAGAGATGTTTATTTTAAACTTCCACATTAATTAATGGGAAGTCTGAACAAACATCAAAGTCACAACAAGAACTCACTGATCACTTTGCCTTTTTAATTTTCTTACGTTTTTATTTCATTCTACAATTGGTTGGCTTTTTGCCGACTCTAATTGTAGTTGTAAGAGAAATAAAGAACAACAACAACTAATAATTGTTTTAATGTAAAAACAATTTATTTAGAGTGTTGACAATATAAGTTGTTTAAGCGCGGGCACTCGCTAATTAAATTATTACATATTTTTGGGAATTGTCGTTTTAACTCTTTAACTTTTATTTTCGTGCTCATTCTTTTTTCCCAAAAGTTATTTATTAAAATTTCAAAGTGATCAATTGAGGGGTTTTAGCTAGTTACTATGCGCATTTCACTGGGGCTAATGCAGATCATCAGGGAACCTTTACCCAACATTTCTTAGAATAACTAGAGATGTTTATTTTAAACTTCCACATTAATTAATGGGAAGTCTGAACAAACATCAAAGTCACAACAAGAACTCACTGATCACTTTGCCTTTTTAATTTTCTTACGTTTTTATTTCATTCTACAATTGGTTGGCTTTTTGCCGACTCTAATTGTAGTTGTAAGAGAAATAAAGAACAACAACAACTAATAATTGTTTTAATGTAAAAACAATTTATTTAGAGTGTTGACAATATAAGTTGTTTAAGCGCGGGCACTAGCTAATTAAATTATTACATATTTTTGGGAATTGTCGTTTTAACTCTTTAACTTTTATTTTCGTGCTCATTCTTTTTTCCCAAAAGTTATTTATTAAAATTTCAAAGTGATCAATTGAGGGGTTTTAGCTAGTTACTATGCGCATTTCACTGGGGCTAATGCAGATCATCAGGGAACCTTTACCCAACATTTCTTAGAATAACTAGAGATGTTTATTTTAAACTTCCACATTAATTAATGGGAAGTCTGAACAAACATCAAAGTCACAACAAGAACTCACTGATCACTTTGCCTTTTTAATTTTCTTACGTTTTTATTTCATTCTACAATTGGTTGGCTTTTTGCCGACTCTAATTGTAGTTGTAAGAGAAATAAAGAACAACAACAACTAATAATAGTTTTAATGTAAAAACAATTTATTTAGAGTGTTGACAATATAAGCTGTTTAAGCGCGGGCACTCGCTAATTAAATTATTACATATTTTTGGGAATTGTCGTTTTAACTCTTTAACTTTTATTTTCGTGCTCATTCTTTTTTCCCAAAAGTTATTTATTAAAATTTCAAAGTGATCAATTGAGGGGTTTTAGCTAGTTACTATGCGCATTTCACTGGGGCTAATGCAGATCATCAGGGAACCTTTACCCAACATTTCTTAGAATAACTAGAGATGTTTATTTTAAACTTCCACATTAATTAATGGGAAGTCTGAACAAACATCAAAGTCACAACAAGAACTCACTGATCACTTTGCCTTTTTAATTTTCTTACGTTTTTATTTCATTCTACAATTGGTTGGCTTTTTTCCGACTCTAATTGTAGTTGTAAGAGAAATAAAGAACAACAACAACTAATAATTGTTTTAATGTAAAAACAATTTATTTAGAGTGTTGACAATATAAGTTGTTTAAGCGCGGGCACTAGCTAATTAAATTATTACATATTTTTGGGAATTGTCGTTTTAACTCTTTAACTTTTATTTTCGTTCTCATTCTTTTTTCCCAAAAGTTATTTATTAAAATTTCAAAGTGATCAATTGAGGGGTTTTAGCTAGTTACTATGCGCATTTCACTGGGGCTAATGCAGATCATCAGGGAACCTTTACCCAACATTTCTTAGAATAACTAGAGATGTTTATTTTAAACTTCCACATTAATTAATGGGAAGTCTGAACAAACATCAAAGTCACAACAAGAACTCACTGATCACTTTGCCTTTTTAATTTTCTTACGTTTTTATTTCATTCTACAATTGGTTGGCTTTTTGCCGACTCTAATTGTAGTTGTAAGAGAAATAAAGAACAACAACAACTAATAATTGTTTTAATGTAAAAACAATTTATTTAGAGTGTTGACAATATAAGCTGTTTAAGCGCGGGCACTCGCTAATTAAATTATTACATATTTTTGGGAATTGTCGTTTTAACTCTTTAACTTTTATTTTCGTGCTCATTCTTTTTCCCCAAAAGTTATTTATTAAAATTTCAAAGTGATCAATTGAGGGGTTTTAGCTAGTTACTATGCGCATTTCACTGGGGCTAATGCAGATCATCAGGGAACCTTTACCCAACATTTCTTAGAATAACTAGAGATGTTTATTTTAAACTTCCACATTAATTAATGGGAAGTCTGAACAAACATCAAAGTCACAACAAGAACTCACTGATCACTTTGCCTTTTTAATTTTCTTACGTTTTTATTTCATTCTACAATTGGTTGGCTTTTTGCCGGCTCTAATTGTAGTTGTAAGAGAAATAAAGAACAACAACAACTAATAATTGTTTTAATGTAAAAACAATTTATTTAGAGTGTTAACAATATAAGTTGTTTAAGCGCGGGCACTCGCTAATTAAATTATTACATATTTTTGGGAATTGTCGTTTTAACTCTTTAACTTTTATTTTCGTGCTCATTCTTTTTTCCCAAAAGTTATTTATTAAAATTTCAAAGTGATCAATTGAGGGGTTTTAGCTAGTTCCTATGCGCATTTCACTGGGGCTAATGCAGATCATCAGGGAACCTTTACCCAACATTTCTTAGAATAACTAGAGATGTTTATTTTAAACTTCCACATTAATTAATGGGAAGTCTGAACAAACATCAAAGTCACAACAAGAACTCACTGATCACTTTGCCTTTTTAATTTTCTTACGTTTTTATTTCATTCTACAATTGGTTGGCTTTTTGCCGACTCTAATTGTAGTTGTAAGAGAAATAAAGAACAACAACAACTAATAATAGTTTTAATGTAAAAACAATTTATTTAGAGTGTTGACAATATAAGCTGTTTAAGCGCGGGCACTCGCTAATTAAATTATTACATATTTTTGGGAATTGTCGTTTTAACTCTTTAACTTTTATTTTCGTGCTCATTCTTTTTTCCCAAAAGTTATTTATTAAAATTTCAAAGTGATCAATTGAGGGGTTTTAGCTAGTTACTATGCGCATTTCACTGGGGCTAATGCAGATCATCAGGGAACCTTTACCCAACATTTCTTAGAATAACTAGAGATGTTTATTTTAAACTTCCACATTAATTAATGGGAAGTCTGAACAAACATCAAAGTCACAACAAGAACTCACTGATCACTTTGCCTTTTTAATTTTCTTACGTTTTTATTTCATTCTACAATTGGTTGGCTTTTTTCCGACTCTAATTGTAGTTGTAAGAGAAATAAAGAACAACAACAACTAATAATTGTTTTAATGTAAAAACAATTTATTTAGAGTGTTGACAATATAAGTTGTTTAAGCGCGGGCACTAGCTAATTAAATTATTACATATTTTTGGGAATTGTCGTTTTAACTCTTTAACTTTTATTTTCGTTCTCATTCTTTTTTCCCAAAAGTTATTTATTAAAATTTCAAAGTGATCAATTGAGGGGTTTTAGCTAGTTACTATGCGCATTTCACTGGGGCTAATGCAGATCATCAGGGAACCTTTACCCAACATTTCTTAGAATAACTAGAGATGTTTATTTTAAACTTCCACATTAATTAATGGGAAGTCTGAACAAACATCAAAGTCACAACAAGAACTCACTGATCACTTTGCCTTTTTAATTTTCTTACGTTTTTATTTCATTCTACAATTGGTTGGCTTTTTGCCGACTCTAATTGTAGTTGTAAGAGAAATAAAGAACAACAACAACTAATAATTGTTTTAATGTAAAAACAATTTATTTAGAGTGTTGACAATATAAGCTGTTTAAGCGCGGGCACTCGCTAATTAAATTATTACATATTTTTGGGAATTGTCGTTTTAACTCTTTAACTTTTATTTTCGTGCTCATTCTTTTTCCCCAAAAGTTATTTATTAAAATTTCAAAGTGATCAATTGAGGGGTTTTAGCTAGTTACTATGCGCATTTCACTGGGGCTAATGCAGATCATCAGGGAACCTTTACCCAACATTTCTTAGAATAACTAGAGATGTTTATTTTAAACTTCCACATTAATTAATGGGAAGTCTGAACAAACATCAAAGTCACAACAAGAACTCACTGATCACTTTGCCTTTTTAATTTTCTTACGTTTTTATTTCATTCTACAATTGGTTGGCTTTTTGCCGGCTCTAATTGTAGTTGTAAGAGAAATAAAGAACAACAACAACTAATAATTGTTTTAATGTAGAAACAATTTATTTAGAGTGTTGACAATATAAGTTGTTTAAGCGCGGGCACTCGCTAATTAAATTATTACATATTTTTGGGAATTGTCGTTTTAACTCTTTAACTTTTATTTTCGTGCTCATTCTTTTTTCCCAAAAGTTATTTATTAAAATTTCAAAGTGATCAATTGAGGGGTTTTAGCTAGTTACTATGCGCATTTCACTGGGGCTAATGCAGATCATCAGGGAACCTTTACCCAACATTTCTTAGAATAACTAGAGATGTTTATTTTAAACTTCCACATTAATTAATGGGAAGTCTGAACAAACATCAAAGTCACAACAAGAACTCACTGATCACTTTGCCTTTTTAATTTTCTTACGTTTTTATTTCATTCTACAATTGGTTGGCTTTTTTCCGACTCTAATTGTAGTTGTAAGAGAAATAAAGAACAACAACAACTAATAATTGTTTTAATGTAAAAACAATTTATTTAGAGTGTTAACAATATAAGTTGTTTAAGCGCGGGCACTCGCTAATTAAATTATTACATATTTTTGGGAATTGTCGTTTTAACTCTTTAACTTTTATTTTCGTGCTCATTCTTTTTTCCCAAAAGTTATTTATTAAAATTTCAAAGTGATCAATTGAGGGGTTTTAGCTAGTTCCTATGCGCATTTCACTGGGGCTAATGCAGATCATCAGGGAACCTTTACCCAACATTTCTTAGAATAACTAGAGATGTTTATTTTAAACTTCCACATTAATTAATGGGAAGTCTGAACAAACATCAAAGTCACAACAAGAACTCACTGATCACTTTGCCTTTTTAATTTTCTTACGTTTTTATTTCATTCTACAATTGGTTGGCTTTTTGCCGACTCTAATTGTAGTTGTAAGAGAAATAAAGAACAACAACAACTAATAATAGTTTTAATGTAAAAACAATTTATTTAGAGTGTTGACAATATAAGCTGTTTAAGCGCGGGCACTCGCTAATTAAATTATTACATATTTTTGGGAATTGTCGTTTTAACTCTTTAACTTTTATTTTCGTGCTCATTCTTTTTTCCCAAAAGTTATTTATTAAAATTTCAAAGTGATCAATTGAGGGGTTTTAGCTAGTTACTATGCGCATTTCACTGGGGCTAATGCAGATCATCAGGGAACCTTTACCCAACATTTCTTAGAATAACTAGAGATGTTTATTTTAAACTTCCACATTAATTAATGGGAAGTCTGAACAAACATCAAAGTCACAACAAGAACTCACTGATCACTTTGCCTTTTTAATTTTCTTACGTTTTTATTTCATTCTACAATTGGTTGGCTTTTTTCCGACTCTAATTGTAGTTGTAAGAGAAATAAAGAACAACAACAACTAATAATTGTTTTAATGTAAAAACAATTTATTTAGAGTGTTGACAATATAAGTTGTTTAAGCGCGGGCACTAGCTAATTAAATTATTACATATTTTTGGGAATTGTCGTTTTAACTCTTTAACTTTTATTTTCGTTCTCATTCTTTTTTCCCAAAAGTTATTTATTAAAATTTCAAAGTGATCAATTGAGGGGTTTTAGCTAGTTACTATGCGCATTTCACTGGGGCTAATGCAGATCATCAGGGAACCTTTACCCAACATTTCTTAGAATAACTAGAGATGTTTATTTTAAACTTCCACATTAATTAATGGGAAGTCTGAACAAACATCAAAGTCACAACAAGAACTCACTGATCACTTTGCCTTTTTAATTTTCTTACGTTTTTATTTCATTCTACAATTGGTTGGCTTTTTGCCGACTCTAATTGTAGTTGTAAGAGAAATAAAGAACAACAACAACTAATAATTGTTTTAATGTAAAAACAATTTATTTAGAGTGTTGACAATATAAGCTGTTTAAGCGCGGGCACTCGCTAATTAAATTATTACATATTTTTGGGAATTGTCGTTTTAACTCTTTAACTTTTATTTTCGTGCTCATTCTTTTTCCCCAAAAGTTATTTATTAAAATTTCAAAGTGATCAATTGAGGGGTTTTAGCTAGTTACTATGCGCATTTCACTGGGGCTAATGCAGATCATCAGGGAACCTTTACCCAACATTTCTTAGAATAACTAGAGATGTTTATTTTAAACTTCCACATTAATTAATGGGAAGTCTGAACAAACATCAAAGTCACAACAAGAACTCACTGATCACTTTGCCTTTTTAATTTTCTTACGTTTTTATTTCATTCTACAATTGGTTGGCTTTTTGCCGGCTCTAATTGTAGTTGTAAGAGAAATAAAGAACAACAACAACTAATAATTGTTTTAATGTAGAAACAATTTATTTAGAGTGTTGACAATATAAGTTGTTTAAGCGCGGGCACTCGCTAATTAAATTATTACATATTTTTGGGAATTGTCGTTTTAACTCTTTAACTTTTATTTTCGTGCTCATTCTTTTTTCCCAAAAGTTATTTATTAAAATTTCAAAGTGATCAATTGAGGGGTTTTAGCTAGTTACTATGCGCATTTCACTGGGGCTAATGCAGATCATCAGGGAACCTTTACCCAACATTTCTTAGAATAACTAGAGATGTTTATTTTAAACTTCCACATTAATTAATGGGAAGTCTGAACAAACATCAAAGTCACAACAAGAACTCACTGATCACTTTGCCTTTTTAATTTTCTTACGTTTTTATTTCATTCTACAATTGGTTGGCTTTTTTCCGACTCTAATTGTAGTTGTAAGAGAAATAAAGAACAACAACAACTAATAATTGTTTTAATGTAAAAACAATTTATTTAGAGTGTTAACAATATAAGTTGTTTAAGCGCGGGCACTCGCTAATTAAATTATTACATATTTTTGGGAATTGTCGTTTTAACTCTTTAACTTTTATTTTCGTGCTCATTCTTTTTTCCCAAAAGTTATTTATTAAAATTTCAAAGTGATCAATTGAGGGGTTTTAGCTAGTTCCTATGCGCATTTCACTGGGGCTAATGCAGATCATCAGGGAACCTTTACCCAACATTTCTTAGAATAACTAGAGATGTTTATTTTAAACTTCCACATTAATTAATGGGAAGTCTGAACAAACATCAAAGTCACAACAAGAACTCACTGATCACTTTGCCTTTTTAATTTTCTTACGTTTTTATTTCATTCTACAATTGGTTGGCTTTTTTCCGACTCTAATTGTAGTTGTAAGAGAAATAAAGAACAACAACAACTAATAATTGTTTTAATGTAAAAACAATTTATTTAGAGTGTTGACAATATAAGTTGTTTAAGCGCGGGCACTCGCTAATTAAATTATTACATATTTTTGGGAATTGTCGTTTTAACTCTTTAACTTTTATTTTCGTGCTCATTCTTTTTTCCCAAAAGTTATTTATTAAAATTTCTAAGTGATCAATTGAGGGGTTTTAGCTAGTTCCTATGCGCATTTCACTGGGGCTAATGCAGATCATCAGGGAACCTTTACCCAACATTTCTTAGAATAACTAGAGATGTTTATTTTAAACTTCCACATTAATTAATGGGAAGTCTGAACAAACATCAAAGTCACAACAAGAACTCACTGATCACTTTGCCTTTTTAATTTTCTTACGTTTTTATTTCATTCTACAATTGGTTGGCTTTTTTCCGACTCTAATTGTAGTTGTAAGAGAAATAAAGAACAACAACAACTAATAATTGTTTTAATGTAAAAACAATTTATTTAGAGTGTTGACAATATAAGTTGCTTAAGCGCGGGCACTCGCTAATTAAATTATTACATATTTTTGGGAATTGTCGTTTTAACTCTTTAACTTTTATTTTCGTGCTCATTCTTTTTTTCCCAAAAGTTATTTATTAAAATTTCAAAGTGATCAATTGAGGGGTTTTAGCTAGTTCCTATGCGTATTTCAGTTTTTACCCAACATTTCTTAGAATAACTAGAGACGTTTATTTTAAACTTCCACATTAATTAATGGGAAGTCTGAACAAACATCAAAGTCACAACAAGAACTCACTGATCACTTTGCCTTTTTAATTTTCTTACGTTTTTATTTCATTCTACAATTGGTTGGCTTTTTTCCGACTCTAATTGTAGTTGTAAGAGAAATAAAGAACAACAACAACTAATAATTGTTTTAATGTAAAAACAATTTATTTAGAGTGTTGACAATATAAGTTGTTTAAGCGCGGGCACTCGCTAATTAAATTATTACATATTTTTGGGAATTGTCGTTTTAACTCTTTAACTTTTATTTTCGTGCTCATTCTTTTTTCCCAAAAGTTATTTATTAAAATTTCAAAGTGATCAATTGAGGGGTTTTAGCTAGTTCCTATGCGCATTTCACTGGGGCTAATGCAGATCATCAGGGAACCTTTACCCAACATTTCTTAGAATAACTAGAGATGTTTATTTTAAACTTCCACATTAATTAATGGGAAGTCTGAACAAACTTCAAAGTCACAACAAGAACTCACTGATCACTTTGCCTTTTTAATTTTCTTACGTTTTTATTTCATTCTACAATTGGTTGGCTTTTTGCCGACTCTAATTGTAGTTGTAAGAGAAATAAAGAACAACAACAACTAATAATTGTTTTAATGTAAAAACAATTTATTTAGAGTGTTGACAATATAAGCTGTTTAAGCGCGGGCACTCGCTAATTAAATTATTACATATTTTTGGGAATTGTCGTTTTAACTCTTTAACTTTTATTTTTTCGTGCTCATTATTTTTCCCCAAAAGTTATTTATTAAAATTTCAAAGTGATCAATTGAGGGGTTTTAGCTAGTTACTATGCGCATTTCACTGGGGCTAATGCAGATCATCAGGGAACCTTTACCCAACATTTCTTAGAATAACTAGAGATGTTTATTTTAAACTTCCACATTAATTAATGGGAAGTCTGAACAAACATCAAAGTCACAACAAGAACTCACTGATCACTTTGCCTTTTTAATTTTCTTACGTTTTTATTTCATTCTACAATTGGTTGGCTTTTTTCCGACTCTAATTGTAGTTGTAAGAGAAATAAAGAACAACAACAACTAATAATTGTTTTAATGTAAAAACAATTTATTTAGAGTGTTAACAATATAAGTTGTTTAAGCGCGGGCACTCGCTAATTAAATTATTACATATTTTTGGGAATTGTCGTTTTAACTCTTTAACTTTTATTTTCGTGCTCATTCTTTTTTCCCAAAAGTTATTTATTAAAATTTCAAAGTGATCAATTGAGGGGTTTTAGCTAGTTCCTATGCGCATTTCACTGGGGCTAATGCAGATCATCAGGGAACCTTTACCCAACATTTCTTAGAATAACTAGAGATGTTTATTTTAAACTTCCACATTAATTAATGGGAAGTCTGAACAAACATCAAAGTCACAACAAGAACTCACTGATCACTTTGCCTTTTTAATTTTCTTACGTTTTTATTTCATTCTACAATTGGTTGGCTTTTTGCCGACTCTAATTGTAGTTGTAAGAGAAATAAAGAACAACAACAACTAATAATTGTTTTAATGTAAAAACAATTTATTTAGAGTGTTGACAATATAAGTTGTTTAAGCGCGGGCACTCGCTAATTAAATTATTACATATTTTTGGGAATTGTCGTTTTAACTCTTTAACTTTTATTTTCGTGCTCATTCTTTTTTCCCAAAAGTTATTTATTAAAATTTCAAAGTGATCAATTGAGGGGTTTTAGCTAGTTCCTATGCGCATTTCACTGGGGCTAATGCAGATCATCAGGGAACCTTTACCCAACATTTCTTAGAATAACTAGAGATGTTTATTTTAAACTTCCACATTAATTAATGGGAAGTCTGAACAAACATCAAAGTCACAACAAGAACTCACTGATCACTTTGCCTTTTTAATTTCCTTACGTTTTTATTTCATTCTACAATTGGTTGGCTTTTTTCCGACTCTAATTGTAGTTGTAAGAGAAAGAAAGAACAACAACAACTAATAATTGTTTTAATGTAAAAACAATTTATTTAGAGTGTTGACAATATAAGTTGCTTAAGCGCGGGCACTCGCTAATTAAATTATTAAATATTTTTGGGAATTGTCGTTTTAACTCTTTAACTTTTATTTTCGTGCTCATTCTTTTTTCCCAAAAGTTATTTATTAAAATTTCAAAGTGATCAATTGAGGGGTTTTAGCTAGTTCCTATGCGCATTTCACTGGGGCTAATGCAGATCATCAGGGAACCTTTACCCAACATTTCTTAGAATAACTAGAGATGTTTATTTTAAACTTCCACATTAATTAATGGGAAGTCTGAACAAACATCAAAGTCACAACAAGAACTCACTGATCACTTTGCCTTTTTAATTTCCTTACGTTTTTATTTCATTCTACAATTGGTTGGCTTTTTTCCGACTCTAATTGTAGTTGTAAGAGAAATAAAGAACAACAACAACTAATAATTGTTTTAATGTAAAAACAATTTATTTAGAGTGTTGACAATATAAGTTGCTTAAGCGCGGGCACTCGCTAATTAAATTATTACATATTTTTGGGAATTGTCGTTTTAACTCTTTAACTTTTATTTTCGTGCTCATTCTTTTTTTCCCAAAAGTTATTTATTAAAATTTCAAAGTGATCAATTGAGGGGTTTTAGCTAGTTCCTATGCGTATTTCACTTTTTACCCAACATTTCTTAGAATAACTAGAGATGTTTATTTTAAACTTCCACATTAATTAATGGGAAGTCTGAACAAACATCAAAGTCACAACAAGAACTCACTGATCACTTTGCCTTTTTAATTTTCTTACGTTTTTATTTCATTCTACAATTGGTTGGCTTTTTTCCGACTCTAATTGTAGTTGTAAGAGAAATAAAGAACAACAACAACTAATAATTGTTTTAATGTAAAAACAATTTATTTAGAGTGTTGACAATATAAGTTGTTTAAGCGCGGGCACTCGCTAATTAAATTATTACATATTTTTGGGAATTGTCGTTTTAACTCTTTAACTTTTATTTTCGTGCTCATTCTTTTTTCCCAAAAGTTATTTATTAAAATTTCAAAGTGATGAATTGAGGGGTTTTAGCTAGTTCCTATGCGCATTTCACTGGGGCTAATGCAGATCATCAGGGAACCTTTACCCAACATTTCTTAGAATAACTAGAGATGTTTATTTTAAACTTCCACATTAATTAATGGGAAGTCTGAACAAACATCAAAGTCACAACAAGAACTCACTGATCACTTTGCCTTTTTAATTTTCTTACGTTTTTATTTCATTCTACAATTGGTTGGCTTTTTTCCGACTCTAATTGTAGTTGTAAGAGAAATAAAGAACAACAACTAATAATTGTTTTAATGTAAAAACAATTTATTTAGAGTGTTGACAATATAAGTTGTTTAAGCGCGGGCACTCGCTAATTAAATTATTACATATTTTTGGGAATTGTCGTTTTAACTCTTTAACTTTTATTTTCGTGCTCATTCTTTTTTCCCAAAAGTTATTTATTAAAATTTCAAAGTGATCAATTGAGGGGTTTTAGCTAGTTCCTATGCGCATTTCACTGGGGCTAATGCAGATCATCAGGGAACCTTTACCCAACATTTCTTAGAATAACTAGAGATGTTTATTTTAAACTTCCACATTAATTAATGGGAAGTCTAAACAAACATCAAAGTCACAACAAGAACTCACTGATCACTTTGCCTTTTTAATTTTCTTACGTTTTTATTTCATTCTACAATTGGTTGGCTTTTTTCCGACTCTAATTGTAGTTGTAAGAGAAATAAAGAACAACAACAACTAATAATTGTTTTAATTTAAAAACAATTTATTTAGAGTGTTGACAATATAAGTTGTTTAAGCGCGGGCACTCGCTAATTAAATTATTACATATTTTTGGGAATTGTCGTTTTAACTCTTTAACTTTTATTTTCGTGCTCATTCTTTTTTCCCAAAAGTTATTTATTAAAATTTCAAAGTGATCAATTGAGGGGTTTTAGCTAGTTCCTATGCGCATTTCACTGGGGCTAATGCAGATCATCAGGGAACCTTTACCCAACATTTCTTAGAATAACTAGAGATGTTTATTTTAAACTTCCACATTAATTAATGGGAAGTCTGAACAAACATCAAAGTCACAACAAGAACTCACTGATCACTTTGCCTTTTTAATTTTCTTACGTTTTTATTTCATTCTACAATTGGTTGGCTTTTTTCCGACTCTAATTGTAGTTGTAAGAGAAATAAAGAACAACAACAACTAATAATTGTTTTAATGTAAAAACAATTTATTTAGAGTGTTGACAATATAAGTTGTTTAAGCGCGGGCACTCGCTAATTAAATTATTACATATTTTTGGGAATTGTCGTTTTAACTCTTTAACTTTTATTTTCGTGATCATTCTTTTTTCCCAAAAGTTATTTATTAAAATTTCAAAGTGATCAATTGAGGGGTTTTAGCTAGTTCCTATGCGCATTTCACTGGGGCTAATGCAGATCATCAGGGAACCTTTACCCAACATTTCTTAGAATAACTAGAGATGTTTATTTTAAACTTCCACATTAATTAATGGGAAGTCTGAACAAACATCAAAGTCACAACAAGAACTCACTGATCACTTTGCCTTTTTAATTTTCTTACGTTTTTATTTCATTCTACAATTGGTTGGCTTTTTTCCGACTCTAATTGTAGTTGTAAGAGAAATAAAGAACAACAACAACTAATAATTGCTTTAATGTAAAAAAAATTTATTTAGAGTGTTGACAATATAAGTTGTTTAAGCGCGGGCACTCGCTAATTAAATTATTACATATTTTTGGGAATTGTCGTTTTAACTCTTTAACTTTTATTTTCGTGCTCATTCTTTTTTCCCAAAAGTTATTTATTAAAATTTCAAAGTGATCAATTGAGGGGTTTTAGCTAGTTACTATGCGCATTTCACTGGGGCTAATGCAGATCATCAGGGAACCTTTACCCAACATTTCTTAGAATAACTAGAGATGTTTATTTTAAACTTCCACATTAATTAATGGGAAGTCTGAACAAACATCAAAGTCACAACAAGAACTCACTGATCACTTTGCCTTTTTAATTTTCTTACGTTTTTATTTCATTCTACAATTGGTTGGCTTTTTTCCGACTCTAATTGTAGTTGTAAGAGAAATAAAGAACAACAACAACTAATAATTGTTTTAATGTAAAAACAATTTATTTAGAGTGTTGACAATATAAGTTGTTTAAGCGCGGGCACTCGCTAATTAAATTATTACATATTTTTGGGAATTGTCGTTTTAACTCTTTAACTTTTATTTTCGTGCTCATTCTTTTTTCCCAAAAGTTATTTATTAAAATTTCAAAGTGATCAATTGAGGGGTTTTAGCTAGTTCCTATGCGCATTTCACTGGGGCTAATGCAGATCATCAGGGAACCTTTACCCAACATTTCTTAGAATAACTAGAGATGTTTATTTTAAACTTCCACATTAATTAATGGGAAGTCTGAACAAACATCAAAGTCACAACAAGAACTCACTGATCACTTTGCCTTTTTAATTTTCTTACGTTTTTATTTCATTCTACAATTGGTTGGCTTTTTTCCGACTCTAATTGTAGTTGTAAGAGAAATAAAGAACAACAACAACTAATAATTGTTTTAATGTAAAAACAATTTATTTAGAGTGTTGACAATATAAGTTGTTTAAGCGCGGGCACTCGCTAATTAAATTATTACATATTTTTGGGAATTGTCGTTTTAACTCTTTAACTTTTATTTTCGTGATCATTCTTTTTTCCCAAAAGTTATTTATTAAAATTTCAAAGTGATCAATTGAGGGGTTTTAGCTAGTTCCTATGCGCATTTCACTGGGGCTAATGCAGATCATCAGGGAACCTTTACCCAACATTTCTTAGAATAACTAGAGATGTTTATTTTAAACTTCCACATTAATTAATGGGAAGTCTGAACAAACATCAAAGTCACAACAAGAACTCACTGATCACTTTGCCTTTTTAATTTTCTTACGTTTTTATTTCATTCTACAATTGGTTGGCTTTTTTCCGACTCTAATTGTAGTTGTAAGAGAAATAAAGAACAACAACAACTAATAATTGCTTTAATGTAAAAAAAATTTATTTAGAGTGTTGACAATATAAGTTGTTTAAGCGCGGGCACTCGCTAATTAAATTATTACATATTTTTGGGAATTGTCGTTTTAACTCTTTAACTTTTATTTTCGTGCTCATTCTTTTTTCCCAAAAGTTATTTATTAAAATTTCAAAGTGATCAATTGAGGGGTTTTAGCTAGTTACTATGCGCATTTCACTGGGGCTAATGCAGATCATCAGGGAACCTTTACCCAACATTTCTTAGAATAACTAGAGATGTTTATTTTAAACTTCCACATTAATTAATGGGAAGTCTGAACAAACATCAAAGTCACAACAAGAACTCACTGATCACTTTGCCTTTTTAATTTTCTTACGTTTTTATTTCATTCTACAATTGGTTGGCTTTTTTCCGACTCTAATTGTAGTTGTAAGAGAAATAAAGAACAACAACAACTAATAATTGTTTTAATGTAAAAACAATTTATTTAGAGTGTTGACAATATAAGTTGTTTAAGCGCGGGCACTCGCTAATTATATTATTACATATTTTTGGGAATTGTCGTTTTAACTCTTTAACTTTTATTTTCGTGCTCATTCTTTTTTCCCAAAAGTTATTTATTAAAATTTCAAAGTGATCAATTGAGGGGTTTTAGCTAGTTCCTATGCGCATTTCACTGGGGCTAATGCAGATCATCAGGGAACCTTTACCCAACATTTCTTAGAATAACTAGAGATGTTTATTTTAAACTTCCACATTAATTAATGGGAAGTCTGAACAAACATCAAAGTCACAACAAGAACTCACTGATCACTTTGCCTTTTTAATTTTCTTACGTTTTTATTTCATTCTACAATTGGTTGGCTTTTTGCCGACTCTAATTGTAGTTGTAAGAGAAATAAAGAACAACAACAACTAATAATTGTTTTAATGTAAAAGCAATTTATTTAGAGTGTTGACAATATAAGTTGTTTAAGCGCGGGCACTCGCTAATTAAATTATTACATATTTTTGGGAATTGTCGTTTTAACTCTTTAACTTTTATTTTCGTGCTCATTCTTTTTTCCCAAAAGTTATTTATTAAAATTTCAAAGTGATCAATTGAGGGGTTTTAGCTAGTTACTATGCGCATTTCACTGGGGCTAATGCAGATCATCAGGGAACCTTTACCCAACATTTCTTAGAATAACTAGAGATGTTTATTTTAAACTTCCACGTTAATTAATGGGAAGTCTGAACAAACATCAAAGTCACAACAAGAACTCACTGATCACTTTGCCTTTTTAATTTTCTTACGTTTTTATTTCATTCTACAATTGGTTGGCTTTTTTCCGACTCTAATTGTAGTTGTAAGAGAAATAAAGAACAACAACAACTAATAATTGTTTTAATGTAAAAACAATTTATTTAGAGTGTTGACAATATAAGTTGTTTAAGCGCGGGCACTCGCTAATTAAATTATTACATATTTTGGGAATTGTCGTTTTAACTCTTTAACTTTTATTTTCGTGCTCATTCTTTTTTCCCAAAAGTTATTTATTAAAATTTCAAAGTGATCAATTGAGGGGTTTTAGCTAGTTACTATGCGCATTTCACTGGGGCTATTGCAGATCATCAGGGAACCTTTACCCAACATTTCTTAGAATAACTAGAGATGTTTATTTTAAACTTCCACATTAATTAATGGGAAGTCTGAACAAACATCAAAGTCACAACAAGAACTCACTGATCACTTTGCCTTTTTAATTTTCTTACGTTTTTATTTCATTCTACAATTGGTTGGCTTTTTGCCGACACTAATTGTAGTTGTAAGAGAAATAAAGAACAACAACAACTAATAATTGTTTTAATGTAAAAACAATTTATTTAGAGTGTTGACAATATAAGTTGTTTAAGCGCGGGCACTCGCTAATTAAATTATTACATATTTTTGGGAATTGTCGTTTTAACTCTTTAACTTTTATTTTCGTGCTCATTCTTTTTTCCCAAAAGTTATTTATTAAAATTTCAAAGTGATCAATTGAGGGGTTTTAGCTAGTTACTATGCGCATTTCACTGGGGCTAATGCAGATCATCAGGGAACCTTTACCCAACATTTCTTAGAATAACTAGAGATGTTTATTTTAAACTTCCACATTAATTAATGGGAAGTCTGAACAAACATCAAAGTCACAACAAGAACTCACTGATCACTTTGCCTTTTTAATTTTCTTACGTTTTTATTTCATTCTACAATTGGTTGGCTTCTTGCCGACTCTAATTGTAGTTGTAAGAGAAATAAAGAACAACAACAACTAATAATTGTTTTAATGTAAAAACAATTTATTTAGAGTGTTGACAATATAAGTTGTTTAAGCGCGGGCACTCGCTAATTAAATTATTACATATTTTTGGGAATTGTCGTTTTAACTCTTTAACTTTTATTTTCGTGCTCATTCTTTTTTCCCAAAAGTTATTTATTAAAATTTCAAAGTGATCAATTGAGGGGTTTTATCTAGTTACTATGCGCATTTCACTGGGGCTAATGCAGATCATCAGGGAACCTTTACCCAACATTTCTTAGAATAACTAGAGATGTTTATTTTAAACTTCCACATTAATTAATGGGAAGTCTGAACAAACATCAAAGTCACAACAAGAACTCACTGATCACTTTGCTTTTTTAATTTTCTTACGTTTTTATTTCATTCTACAATTGGTTGGCTTTTTGCCGACTCTAATTGTAGTTGTAAGAGAAATAAAGAACAACAACAACTAATAATTGTTTTAATGTAAAAACAATTTATTTAGAGTGTTGACAATATAAGTTGTTTAAGCGCGGGCACTCGCTAATTAAATTATTACATATTTTTGGGAATTGTCGTTTTAACTCTTTAACTTTTATTTTCGTGCTCATTCTTTTTTCCCAAAAGTTATTTATTAAAATTTCAAAGTGATCAATTGAGGGGTTTTAGCTAGTTACTATGCGCATTTCACTGGGGCTAATGCAGATCATCAGGGAACCTTTACCCAACATTTCTTAGAATAACTAGAGATGTTTATTTTAAACTTCCACATTAATTAATGGGAAGTCTGAACAAACATCAAAGTCACAACAAGAACTCACTGATCACTTTGCCTTTTTAATTTTCTTACGTTTTTATTTCATTCTACAATTGGTTGGCTTTTTGCCGACTCTAATTGTAGTTGTAAGAGAAATAAAGAACAACAACAACTAATAATTGTTTTAATGTAAAAACAATTTATTTAGAGTGTTGACAATATAAGTTGTTTAAGCGCGGGCACTCGCTAATTAAATTATTACATATTTTTGGGAATTGTCGTTTTAACTCTTTAACTTTTATTTTCGTGCTCATTTTTTTTTCCCAAAAGTTATTTATTAAAATTTCAAAGTGATCAATTGAGGGGTTTTAGCTAGTTACTATGCGCATTTCACTGGGGCTAATGCAGATCATCAGGGAACCTTTACCCAACATTTCTTAGAATAACTAGAGATGTTTATTTTAAACTTCCACATTAATTAATGGGAAGTCTGAACAAACATCAAAGTCACAACAAGAACTCACTGATCACTTTGCCTTTTTAATTTTCTTACGTTTTTATTTCATTCTACAATTGGTTGGCTTTTTGCCGACTCTAATTGTAGTTGTAAGAGAAATAAAGAACAACAACAACTAATAATTGTTTTAATGTAAAAACAATTTATTTAGAGTGTTGACAATATAAGTTGTTTAAGCGCGGGCACTCGCTAATTAAATTATTACATATTTTTGGGAATTGTCGTTTTAACTCTTTAACTTTTATTTTCGTGCTCATTCTTTTTTCCCAAAAGTTATTTATTAAAATTTCAAAGTGATCAATTGAGGGGTTTTAGCTAGTTACTATGCGCATTTCACTGGGGCTAATGCAGATCATCAGGGAACCTTTACCCAACATTTCTTAGAATAACTAGAGATGTTTATTTTAAACTTCCACATTAATTAATGGGAAGTCTGAACAAACATCAAAGTCACAACAAGAACTCACTGATCACTTTGCCTTTTTAATTTTCTTACGTTTTTATTTCATTCTACAATTGGTTGGCTTTTTGCCGACTCTAATTGTAGTTGTAAGAGAAATAAAGAACAACAACAACTAATAATTGTTTTAATGTAAAAACAATTTATTTAGAGTGTTGACAATATAAGTTGTTTAAGCGCGGGCACTAGCTAATTAAATTATTACATATTTTTGGGAATTGTCGTTTTAACTCTTTAACTTTTATTTTCGTGCTCATTCTTTTTTCCCAAAAGTTATTTATTAAAATTTCAAAGTGATCAATTGAGGGGTTTTAGCTAGTTACTATGCGCATTTCACTGGGGCTAATGCAGATCATCAGGGAACCTTTACCCAACATTTCTTAGAATAACTAGAGATGTTTATTTTAAACTTCCACATTAATTAATGGGAAGTCTGAACAAACATCAAAGTCACAACAAGAACTCACTGATCACTTTGCCTTTTTAATTTTCTTACGTTTTTATTTCATTCTACAATTGGTTGGCTTTTTTCCGACTCTAATTGTAGTTGTAAGAGAAATAAAGAACAACAACAACTAATAATTGTTTTAATGTAAAAACAATTTATTTAGAGTGTTGACAATATAAGTTGTTTAAGCGCGGGCACTCGCTAATTAAATTATTACATATTTTTGGGAATTATCGTTTTAACTCTTTAACTTTTATTTTCGTGCTCATTCTTTTTTCCCAAAAGTTATTTATTAAAATTTCGAAGTGATGAATTGAGGGGTTTTAGCTAGTTCCTATGCGCATTTCACTGGGGCTAATGCAGATCATCAGGGAACCTTTACCCAACATTTCTTAGAATAACTAGAGATGTTTATTTTAAACTTCCACATTAATTAATGGGAAGTCTGAACAAACATCAAAGTCACAACAAGAACTCACTGATCACTTTGCCTTTTTAATTTTCTTACGTTTTTATTTCATTCTACAATTGGTTGGCTTTTTTCCGACTCTAATTGTAGTTGTAAGAGAAATAAAGAACAACAACTAATAATTGTTTTAATGTAAAAACAATTTATTTAGAGTGTTGACAATATAAGTTGTTTAAGCGCGGGCACTCGCTAATTAAATTATTACATATTTTTGGGAATTGTCGTTTTAACTCTTTAACTTTTATTTTCGTGCTCATTCTTTTTTCCCAAAAGTTATTTATTAAAATTTCAAAGTGATCAATTGAGGGGTTTTAGCTAGTTCCTATGCGCATTTCACTGGGGCTAATGCAGATCATCAGGGAACCTTTACCCAACATTTCTTAGAATAACTAGAGATGTTTATTTTAAACTTCCACATTAATTAATGGGAAGTCTAAACAAACATCAAAGTCACAACAAGAACTCACTGATCACTTTGCCTTTTTAATTTTCTTACGTTTTTATTTCATTCTACAATTGGTTGGCTTTTTTCCGACTCTAATTGTAGTTGTAAGAGAAATAAAGAACAACAACAACTAATAATTGTTTTAATGTAAAAACAATTTATTTAGAGTGTTGACAATATAAGTTGTTTAAGCGCGGGCACTCGCTAATTAAATTATTACATATTTTTGGGAATTGTCGTTTTAACTCTTTAACTTTTATTTTCGTGCTCATTCTTTTTTCCCAAAAGTTATTTATTAAAATTTCAAAGTGATCAATTGAGGGGTTTTAGCTAGTTCCTATGCGCATTTCACTGGGGCTAATGCAGATCATCAGGGAACCTTTACCCAACATTTCTTAGAATAACTAGAGATGTTTATTTTAAACTTCCACATTAATTAATGGGAAGTCTGAACAAACATCAAAGTCACAACAAGAACTCACTGATCACTTTGCCTTTTTAATTTTCTTACGTTTTTATTTCATTCTACAATTGGTTGGCTTTTTTCCGACTCTAATTGTAGTTGTAAGAGAAATAAAGAACAACAACAACTAATAATTGTTTTAATGTAAAAACAATTTATTTAGAGTGTTGACAATATAAGTTGTTTAAGCGCGGGCACTCGCTAATTAAATTATTACATATTTTTGGGAATTGTCGTTTTAACTCTTTAACTTTTATTTTCGTGATCATTCTTTTTTCCCAAAAGTTATTTATTAAAATTTCAAAGTGATCAATTGAGGGGTTTTAGCTAGTTCCTATGCGCATTTCACTGGGGCTAATGCAGATCATCAGGGAACCTTTACCCAACATTTCTTAGAATAACTAGAGATGTTTATTTTAAACTTCCACATTAATTAATGGGAAGTCTGAACAAACATCAAAGTCACAACAAGAACTCACTGATCACTTTGCCTTTTTAATTTTCTTACGTTTTTATTTCATTCTACAATTGGTTGGCTTTTTTCCGACTCTAATTGTAGTTGTAAGAGAAATAAAGAACAACAACAACTAATAATTGCTTTAATGTAAAAAAAATTTATTTAGAGTGTTGACAATATAAGTTGTTTAAGCGCGGGCACTCGCTAATTAAATTATTACATATTTTTGGGAATTGTCGTTTTAACTCTTTAACTTTTATTTTCGTGCTCATTCTTTTTTCCCAAAAGTTATTTATTAAAATTTCAAAGTGATCAATTGAGGGGTTTTAGCTAGTTACTATGCGCATTTCACTGGGGCTAATGCAGATCATCAGGGAACCTTTACCCAACATTTCTTAGAATAACTAGAGATGTTTATTTTAAACTTCCACATTAATTAATGGGAAGTCTGAACAAACATCAAAGTCACAACAAGAACTCACTGATCACTTTGCCTTTTTAATTTTCTTACGTTTTTATTTCATTCTACAATTGGTTGGCTTTTTTCCGACTCTAATTGTAGTTGTAAGAGAAATAAAGAACAACAACAACTAATAATTGTTTTAATGTAAAAACAATTTATTTAGAGTGTTGACAATATAAGTTGTTTAAGCGCGGGCACTCGCTAATTATATTATTACATATTTTTGGGAATTGTCGTTTTAACTCTTTAACTTTTATTTTCGTGCTCATTCTTTTTTCCCAAAAGTTATTTATTAAAATTTCAAAGTGATCAATTGAGGGGTTTTAGCTAGTTCCTATGCGCATTTCACTGGGGCTAATGCAGATCATCAGGGAACCTTTACCCAACATTTCTTAGAATAACTAGAGATGTTTATTTTAAACTTCCACATTAATTAATGGGAAGTCTGAACAAACATCAAAGTCACAACAAGAACTCACTGATCACTTTGCCTTTTTAATTTTCTTACGTTTTTATTTCATTCTACAATTGGTTGGCTTTTTGCCGACTCTAATTGTAGTTGTAAGAGAAATAAAGAACAACAACAACTAATAATTGTTTTAATGTAAAAGCAATTTATTTAGAGTGTTGACAATATAAGTTGTTTAAGCGCGGGCACTCGCTAATTAAATTATTACATATTTTTGGGAATTGTCGTTTTAACTCTTTAACTTTTATTTTCGTGCTCATTCTTTTTTCCCAAAAGTTATTTATTAAAATTTCAAAGTGATCAATTGAGGGGTTTTAGCTAGTTACTATGCGCATTTCACTGGGGCTAATGCAGATCATCAGGGAACCTTTACCCAACATTTCTTAGAATAACTAGAGATGTTTATTTTAAACTTCCACATTAATTAATGGGAAGTCTGAACAAACATCAAAGTCACAACAAGAACTCACTGATCACTTTGCCTTTTTAATTTTCTTACGTTTTTATTTCATTCTACAATTGGTTGGCTTTTTTCCGACTCTAATTGTAGTTGTAAGAGAAATAAAGAACAACAACAACTAATAATTGTTTTAATGTAAAAACAATTTATTTAGAGTGTTGACAATATAAGTTGTTTAAGCGCGGGCACTCGCTAATTAAATTATTACATATTTTGGGAATTGTCGTTTTAACTCTTTAACTTTTATTTTCGTGCTCATTCTTTTTTCCCAAAAGTTATTTATTAAAATTTCAAAGTGATCAATTGAGGGGTTTTAGCTAGTTACTATGCGCATTTCACTGGGGCTATTGCAGATCATCAGGGAACCTTTACCCAACATTTCTTAGAATAACTAGAGATGTTTATTTTAAACTTCCACATTAATTAATGGGAAGTCTGAACAAACATCAAAGTCACAACAAGAACTCACTGATCACTTTGCCTTTTTAATTTTCTTACGTTTTTATTTCATTCTACAATTGGTTGGCTTTTTGCCGACACTAATTGTAGTTGTAAGAGAAATAAAGAACAACAACAACTAATAATTGTTTTAATGTAAAAACAATTTATTTAGAGTGTTGACAATATAAGTTGTTTAAGCGCGGGCACTCGCTAATTAAATTATTACATATTTTTGGGAATTGTCGTTTTAACTCTTTAACTTTTATTTTCGTGCTCATTCTTTTTTCCCAAAAGTTATTTATTAAAATTTCAAAGTGATCAATTGAGGGGTTTTAGCTAGTTACTATGCGCATTTCACTGGGGCTAATGCAGATCATCAGGGAACCTTTACCCAACATTTCTTAGAATAACTAGAGATGTTTATTTTAAACTTCCACATTAATTAATGGGAAGTCTGAACAAACATCAAAGTCACAACAAGAACTCACTGATCACTTTGCCTTTTTAATTTTCTTACGTTTTTATTTCATTCTACAATTGGTTGGCTTCTTGCCGACTCTAATTGTAGTTGTAAGAGAAATAAAGAACAACAACAACTAATAATTGTTTTAATGTAAAAACAATTTATTTAGAGTGTTGACAATATAAGTTGTTTAAGCGCGGGCACTCGCTAATTAAATTATTACATATTTTTGGGAATTGTCGTTTTAACTCTTTAACTTTTATTTTCGTGCTCATTCTTTTTTCCCAAAAGTTATTTATTAAAATTTCAAAGTGATCAATTGAGGGGTTTTAGCTAGTTACTATGCGCATTTCACTGGGGCTAATGCAGATCATCAGGGAACCTTTACCCAACATTTCTTAGAATAACTAGAGATGTTTATTTTAAACTTCCACATTAATTAATGGGAAGTCTGAACAAACATCAAAGTCACAACAAGAACTCACTGATCACTTTGCTTTTTTAATTTTCTTACGTTTTTATTTCATTCTACAATTGGTTGGCTTTTTGCCGACTCTAATTGTAGTTGTAAGAGAAATAAAGAACAACAACAACTAATAATTGTTTTAATGTAAAAACAATTTATTTAGAGTGTTGACAATATAAGTTGTTTAAGCGCGGGCACTCGCTAATTAAATTATTACATATTTTTGGGAATTGTCGTTTTAACTCTTTAACTTTTATTTTCGTGCTCATTCTTTTTTCCCAAAAGTTATTTATTAAAATTTCAAAGTGATCAATTGAGGGGTTTTAGCTAGTTACTATGCGCATTTCACTGGGGCTAATGCAGATCATCAGGGAACCTTTACCCAACATTTCTTAGAATAACTAGAGATGTTTATTTTAAACTTCCACATTAATTAATGGGAAGTCTGAACAAACATCAAAGTCACAACAAGAACTCACTGATCACTTTGCCTTTTTAATTTTCTTACGTTTTTATTTCATTCTACAATTGGTTGGCTTTTTGCCGACTCTAATTGTAGTTGTAAGAGAAATAAAGAACAACAACAACTAATAATTGTTTTAATGTAAAAACAATTTATTTAGAGTGTTGACAATATAAGTTGTTTAAGCGCGGGCACTCGCTAATTAAATTATTACATATTTTTGGGAATTGTCGTTTTAACTCTTTAACTTTTATTTTCGTGCTCATTTTTTTTTCCCAAAAGTTATTTATTAAAATTTCAAAGTGATCAATTGAGGGGTTTTAGCTAGTTACTATGCGCATTTCACTGGGGCTAATGCAGATCATCAGGGAACCTTTACCCAACATTTCTTAGAATAACTAGAGATGTTTATTTTAAACTTCCACATTAATTAATGGGAAGTCTGAACAAACATCAAAGTCACAACAAGAACTCACTGATCACTTTGCCTTTTTAATTTTCTTACGTTTTTATTTCATTCTACAATTGGTTGGCTTTTTGCCGACTCTAATTGTAGTTGTAAGAGAAATAAAGAACAACAACAACTAATAATTGTTTTAATGTAAAAACAATTTATTTAGAGTGTTGACAATATAAGTTGTTTAAGCGCGGGCACTAGCTAATTAAATTATTACATATTTTTGGGAATTGTCGTTTTAACTCTTTAACTTTTATTTTCGTGCTCATTCTTTTTTCCCAAAAGTTATTTATTAAAATTTCAAAGTGATCAATTGAGGGGTTTTAGCTAGTTACTATGCGCATTTCACTGGGGCTAATGCAGATCATCAGGGAACCTTTACCCAACATTTCTTAGAATAACTAGAGATGTTTATTTTAAACTTCCACATTAATTAATGGGAAGTCTGAACAAACATCAAAGTCACAACAAGAACTCACTGATCACTTTGCCTTTTTAATTTTCTTACGTTTTTATTTCATTCTACAATTGGTTGGCTTTTTGCCGACTCTAATTGTAGTTGTAAGAGAAATAAAGAACAACAACAACTAATAATAGTTTTAATGTAAAAACAATTTATTTAGAGTGTTGACAATATAAGCTGTTTAAGCGCGGGCACTCGCTAATTAAATTATTACATATTTTTGGGAATTGTCGTTTTAACTCTTTAACTTTTATTTTCGTGCTCATTCTTTTTTCCCAAAAGTTATTTATTAAAATTTCAAAGTGATCAATTGAGGGGTTTTAGCTAGTTACTATGCGCATTTCACTGGGGCTAATGCAGATCATCAGGGAACCTTTACCCAACATTTCTTAGAATAACTAGAGATGTTTATTTTAAACTTCCACATTAATTAATGGGAAGTCTGAACAAACATCAAAGTCACAACAAGAACTCACTGATCACTTTGCCTTTTTAATTTTCTTACGTTTTTATTTCATTCTACAATTGGTTGGCTTTTTTCCGACTCTAATTGTAGTTGTAAGAGAAATAAAGAACAACAACAACTAATAATTGTTTTAATGTAAAAACAATTTATTTAGAGTGTTGACAATATAAGTTGTTTAAGCGCGGGCACTAGCTAATTAAATTATTACATATTTTTGGGAATTGTCGTTTTAACTCTTTAACTTTTATTTTCGTTCTCATTCTTTTTTCCCAAAAGTTATTTATTAAAATTTCAAAGTGATCAATTGAGGGGTTTTAGCTAGTTACTATGCGCATTTCACTGGGGCTAATGCAGATCATCAGGGAACCTTTACCCAACATTTCTTAGAATAACTAGAGATGTTTATTTTAAACTTCCACATTAATTAATGGGAAGTCTGAACAAACATCAAAGTCACAACAAGAACTCACTGATCACTTTGCCTTTTTAATTTTCTTACGTTTTTATTTCATTCTACAATTGGTTGGCTTTTTGCCGACTCTAATTGTAGTTGTAAGAGAAATAAAGAACAACAACAACTAATAATTGTTTTAATGTAAAAACAATTTATTTAGAGTGTTGACAATATAAGCTGTTTAAGCGCGGGCACTCGCTAATTAAATTATTACATATTTTTGGGAATTGTCGTTTTAACTCTTTAACTTTTATTTTCGTGCTCATTCTTTTTCCCCAAAAGTTATTTATTAAAATTTCAAAGTGATCAATTGAGGGGTTTTAGCTAGTTACTATGCGCATTTCACTGGGGCTAATGCAGATCATCAGGGAACCTTTACCCAACATTTCTTAGAATAACTAGAGATGTTTATTTTAAACTTCCACATTAATTAATGGGAAGTCTGAACAAACATCAAAGTCACAACAAGAACTCACTGATCACTTTGCCTTTTTAATTTTCTTACGTTTTTATTTCATTCTACAATTGGTTGGCTTTTTGCCGGCTCTAATTGTAGTTGTAAGAGAAATAAAGAACAACAACAACTAATAATTGTTTTAATGTAGAAACAATTTATTTAGAGTGTTGACAATATAAGTTGTTTAAGCGCGGGCACTCGCTAATTAAATTATTACATATTTTTGGGAATTGTCGTTTTAACTCTTTAACTTTTATTTTCGTGCTCATTCTTTTTTCCCAAAAGTTATTTATTAAAATTTCAAAGTGATCAATTGAGGGGTTTTAGCTAGTTACTATGCGCATTTCACTGGGGCTAATGCAGATCATCAGGGAACCTTTACCCAACATTTCTTAGAATAACTAGAGATGTTTATTTTAAACTTCCACATTAATTAATGGGAAGTCTGAACAAACATCAAAGTCACAACAAGAACTCACTGATCACTTTGCCTTTTTAATTTTCTTACGTTTTTATTTCATTCTACAATTGGTTGGCTTTTTTCCGACTCTAATTGTAGTTGTAAGAGAAATAAAGAACAACAACAACTAATAATTGTTTTAATGTAAAAACAATTTATTTAGAGTGTTAACAATATAAGTTGTTTAAGCGCGGGCACTCGCTAATTAAATTATTACATATTTTTGGGAATTGTCGTTTTAACTCTTTAACTTTTATTTTCGTGCTCATTCTTTTTTCCCAAAAGTTATTTATTAAAATTTCAAAGTGATCAATTGAGGGGTTTTAGCTAGTTCCTATGCGCATTTCACTGGGGCTAATGCAGATCATCAGGGAACCTCTACCCAACATTTCTTAGAATAACTAGAGATGTTTATTTTAAACTTTCACATTAATTAATGGGAAGTCTGAACAAACATCAAAGTCACAACAAGAACTCACTGATCACTTTGCCTTTTTAATTTTCTTACGTTTTTATTTCATTCTACAATTGGTTGGCTTTTTTCCGACTCTAATTGTAGTTGTAAGAGAAATAAAGAACAACAACAACTAATAATTGTTTTAATGTAAAAACAATTTATTTAGAGTGTTGACAATATAAGTTGTTTAAGCGCGGGCACTAGCTAATTAAATTATTACATATTTTTGGGAATTGTCGTTTTAACTCTTTAACTTTTATTTTCGTTCTCATTCTTTTTTCCCAAAAGTTATTTATTAAAATTTCAAAGTGATCATTTGAGGGGTTTTAGCTAGTTACTATGCGCATTTCACTGGGGCTAATGCAGATCATCAGGGAACCTTTACCCAACATTTCTTAGAATAACTAGAGATGTTTATTTTAAACTTCCACATTAATTAATGGGAAGTCTGAACAAACATCAAAGTCACAACAAGAACTCACTGATCACTTTGCCTTTTTAATTTTCTTACGTTTTTATTTCATTCTACAATTGGTTGGCTTTTTTCCGACTCTAATTGTAGTTGTAAGAGAAATAAAGAACAACAACAACTAATAATTGTTTTAATGTAAAAACAATTTATTTAGAGTGTTGACAATATAAGTTGCTTAAGCGCGGGCACTCGCTAATTAAATTATTACATATTTTTGGGAATTGTCGTTTTAACTCTTTAACTTTTATTTTCGTGCTCATTCTTTTTTTCCCAAAAGTTATTTATTAAAATTTCAAAGTGATCAATTGAGGGGTTTTCGCTAGTTCCTATGCGTATTTCACTGGGGCTAATGCAGATCATCAGGGAACCTTTACCCAACATTTCTTAGAATAACTAGAGATGTTTATTTTAAACTTCCACATTAATTAATGGGAAGTCTGAACAAACATCAAAGTCACAACAAGAACTCACTGATCACTTTGCCTTTTTAATTTTCTTACGTTTTTATTTCATTCTACAATTGGTTGGCTTTTTTCCGACTCTAATTGTAGTTGTAAGAGAAATAAAGAACAACAACAACTAATAATTGTTTTAATGTAAAAACAATTTATTTAGAGTGTTGACAATATAAGTTGCTTAAGCGCGGGCACTCGCTAATTAAATTATTACATATTTTTGGGAATTGTCGTTTTAACTCTTTAACTTTTATTTTCGTGCTCATTCTTTTTTCCCAAAAGTTATTTATTAAAATTTCAAAGTGATCAATTGAGGGGTTTTAGCTAGTTCCTATGCGCATTTCACTGGGGCTAATGCAGATCATCAGGGAACCTTTACCCAACATTTCTTAGAATAACTAGAGATGTTTATTTTAAACTTCCACATTAATTAATGGGAAGTCTGAACAAACATCAAAGTCACAACAAGAACTCACTGATCACTTTGCCTTTTTAATTTTCTTACGTTTTTATTTCATTCTACAATTGGTTGGCTTTTTTCCGACTCTAATTGTAGTTGTAAGAGAAATAAAGAACAACAACAACTAATAATTGTTTTAATGTAAAAACAATTTATTTAGAGTGTTGACAATATAAGTTGTTTAAGCGCGGGCACTCGCTAATTAAATTATTACATATTTTTGGGAATTGTCGTTTTAACTCTTTAACTTTTATTTTCGTGCTCATTCTTTTTTCCCAAAAGTTATTTATTAAAATTTCAAAGTGATCAATTTAGGGGTTTTAGCTAGTTCCTATGCGCATTTCACTGGGGCTAATGCAGATCATCAGGGAACCTTTACCCAACATTTCTTAGAATAAATAGAGATGTTTATTTTAAACTTCCACATTAATTAATGGGAAGTCTGAACAAACATCAAAGTCACAACAAGAACTCACTGATCACTTTGCCTTTTTAATTTTCTTACGTTTTTATTTCATTCTACCATTGGTTGGCTTTTTTCCGACTCTAATTGTAGTTGTAAGAGAAATAAAGAACAACAACAACTAATAATTGTTTTAATGTAAAAACAATTTATTTAGAGTGTTGACAATATAAGTTGTTTAAGCGCGGGCACTCGCTAATTAAATTATTACATATTTTTGGGAATTGTCGTTTTAACTCTTTAACTTTTATTTTCGTGCTCATTCTTTTTTCCCAAAAGTTATTTATTAAAATTTCAAAGTGATCAATTGAGGGGTTTTAGCTAGTTCCTATGCGCATTTCACTGGGGCTAATGCAGATCATCAGGGAACCTTTACCCAACATTTCTTAGAATAACTAGAGATGTTTATTTTAAACTTCCACATTAATTAATGGGAAGTCTGAACAAACATCAAAGTCACAACAAGAACTCACTGATCACTTTGCCTTTTTAATTTTCTACGTTTTTATTTCATTCTACAATTGGTTGGCTTTTTTCCGACTCTAATTGTAGTTGTAAGAGAAATAAAGAACAACAACAACTAATAATTGTTTTAATGTAAAAAAAATTTATTTAGAGTGTTGACAATATAAGTTGTTTAAGCGCGGGCACTCGCTAATTAAATTATTACATATTTTTGGGAATTGTCGTTTTAACTCTTTAACTTTTATTTTCGTGCTCATTCTTTTTTCCCAAAAGTTATTTATTAAAATTTCAAAGTGATCAATTGAGGGGTTTTAGCTAGTTACTATGCGCATTTCACTGGGGCTAATGCAGATCATCAGGGAACCTTTACCCAACATTTCTTAGAATAACTAGAGATGTTTATTTTAAACTTCCACATTAATTAATGGGAAGTCTGAACAAACATCAAAGTCACAACAAGAACTCACTGATCACTTTGCCTTTTTAATTTTCTTACGTTTTTATTTCATTCTACAATTGGTTGGCTTTTTTCCGACTCTAATTGTAGTTGTAAGAGAAATAAAGAACAACAACAATTAATAATTGTTTTAATGTAAAAACAATTTATTTAGAGTGTTGACAATATAAGTTGCTTAAGCGCGGGCACTCGCTAATTAAATTATTACATATTTTTGGGAATTGTCGTTTTAACTCTTTAACTTTTATTTTCGTGCTCATTCTTTTTTCCCAAAAGTTATTTATTAAAATTTCTAAGTGATCAATTGAGGGGTTTTAGCTAGTTCCTATGCGCATTTCACTGGGGCTAATGCAGATCATCAGGGAACCTTTACCCAACATTTCTTAGAATAACTAGAGATGTTTATTTTAAACTTCCACATTAATTAATGGGAAGTCTGAACAAACATCAAAGTCACAACAAGAACTCACTGATCACTTTGCCTTTTTAATTTTCTTACGTTTTTATGTCATTCTACAATTGGTTGGCTTTTTTCCGACTCTAATTGTAGTTGTAAGAGAAATAAAGAACAACAACAACTAATAATTGTTTTAATGTAAAAACAATTTATTTAGAGTGTTGACAATATAAGTTGCTTAAGCGCGGGCACTCGCTAATTAAATTATTACATATTTTTGGGAATTGTCGTTTTAACTCTTTAACTTTTATTTTCGTGCTCATTCTTTTTTTCCCAAAAGTTATTTATTAAAATTTCAAAGTGATCAATTGAGGGGTTTTAGCTAGTTCCTATGCGTATTTCAGTTTTTACCCAACATTTCTTAGAATAACTAGAGACGTTTATTTTAAACTTCCACATTAATTAATGGGAAGTCTGAACAAACATCAAAGTCACAACAAGAACTCACTGATCACTTTGCCTTTTTAATTTTCTTACGTTTTTATTTCATTCTACAATTGGTTGGCTTTTTTCCGACTCTAATTGTAGTTGTAAGAGAAATAAAGAACAACAACAACTAATAATTGTTTTAATGTAAAAACAATTTATTTAGAGTGTTGACAATATAAGTTGTTTAAGCGCGGGCACTCGCTAATTAAATTATTACATATTTTTGGGAATTGTCGTTTTAACTCTTTAACTTTTATTTTCGTGCTCATTCTTTTTTCCCAAAAGTTATTTATTAAAATTTCAAAGTGATCAATTGAGGGGTTTTAGCTAGTTCCTATGCGCATTTCACTGGGGCTAATGCAGATCATCAGGGAACCTTTACCCAACATTTCTTAGAATAACTAGAGATGTTTATTTTAAACTTCCACATTAATTAATGGGAAGTCTGAACAAACTTCAAAGTCACAACAAGAACTCACTGATCACTTTGCCTTTTTAATTTTCTTACGTTTTTATTTCATTCTACAATTGGTTGGCTTTTTGCCGACTCTAATTGTAGTTGTAAGAGAAATAAAGAACAACAACAACTAATAATTGTTTTAATGTAAAAACAATTTATTTAGAGTGTTGACAATATAAGCTGTTTAAGCGCGGGCACTCGCTAATTAAATTATTACATATTTTTGGGAATTGTCGTTTTAACTCTTTAACTTTTATTTTCGTGCTCATTATTTTTCCCCAAAAGTTATTTATTAAAATTTCAAAGTGATCAATTGAGGGGTTTTAGCTAGTTACTATGCGCATTTCACTGGGGCTAATGCAGATCATCAGGGAACCTTTACCCAACATTTCTTAGAATAACTAGAGATGTTTATTTTAAACTTCCACATTAATTAATGGGAAGTCTGAACAAACATCAAAGTCACAACAAGAACTCACTGATCACTTTGCCTTTTTAATTTTCTTACGTTTTTATTTCATTCTACAATTGGTTGGCTTTTTTCCGACTCTAATTGTAGTTGTAAGAGAAATAAAGAACAACAACAACTAATAATTGTTTTAATGTAAAAACAATTTATTTAGAGTGTTAACAATATAAGTTGTTTAAGCGCGGGCACTCGCTAATTAAATTATTACATATTTTTGGGAATTGTCGTTTTAACTCTTTAACTTTTATTTTCGTGCTCATTCTTTTTTCCCAAAAGTTATTTATTAAAATTTCAAAGTGATCAATTGAGGGGTTTTAGCTAGTTCCTATGCGCATTTCACTGGGGCTAATGCAGATCATCAGGGAACCTTTACCCAACATTTCTTAGAATAACTAGAGATGTTTATTTTAAACTTCCACATTAATTAATGGGAAGTCTGAACAAACATCAAAGTCACAACAAGAACTCACTGATCACTTTGCCTTTTTAATTTTCTTACGTTTTTATTTCATTCTACAATTGGTTGGCTTTTTGCCGACTCTAATTGTAGTTGTAAGAGAAATAAAGAACAACAACAACTAATAATTGTTTTAATGTAAAAACAATTTATTTAGAGTGTTGACAATATAAGTTGTTTAAGCGCGGGCACTCGCTAATTAAATTATTACATATTTTTGGGAATTGTCGTTTTAACTCTTTAACTTTTATTTTCGTGCTCATTCTTTTTTCCCAAAAGTTATTTATTAAAATTTCAAAGTGATCAATTGAGGGGTTTTAGCTAGTTCCTATGCGCATTTCACTGGGGCTAATGCAGATCATCAGGGAACCTTTACCCAACATTTCTTAGAATAACTAGAGATGTTTATTTTAAACTTCCACATTAATTAATGGGAAGTCTGAACAAACATCAAAGTCACAACAAGAACTCACTGATCACTTTGCCTTTTTAATTTCCTTACGTTTTTATTTCATTCTACAATTGGTTGGCTTTTTTCCGACTCTAATTGTAGTTGTAAGAGAAAGAAAGAACAACAACAACTAATAATTGTTTTAATGTAAAAACAATTTATTTAGAGTGTTGACAATATAAGTTGCTTAAGCGCGGGCACTCGCTAATTAAATTATTAAATATTTTTGGGAATTGTCGTTTTAACTCTTTAACTTTTATTTTCGTGCTCATTCTTTTTTCCCAAAAGTTATTTATTAAAATTTCAAAGTGATCAATTTAGGGGTTTTAGCTAGTTCCTATGCGCATTTCACTGGGGCTAATGCAGATCATCAGGGAACCTTTACCCAACATTTCTTAGAATAAATAGAGATGTTTATTTTAAACTTCCACATTAATTAATGGGAAGTCTGAACAAACATCAAAGTCACAACAAGAACTCACTGATCACTTTGCCTTTTTAATTTTCTTACGTTTTTATTTCATTCTACCATTGGTTGGCTTTTTTCCGACTCTAATTGTAGTTGTAAGAGAAATAAAGAACAACAACAACTAATAATTGTTTTAATGTAAAAACAATTTATTTAGAGTGTTGACAATATAAGTTGTTTAAGCGCGGGCACTCGCTAATTAAATTATTACATATTTTTGGGAATTGTCGTTTTAACTCTTTAACTTTTATTTTCGTGCTCATTCTTTTTTCCCAAAAGTTATTTATTAAAATTTCAAAGTGATCAATTGAGGGGTTTTAGCTAGTTCCTATGCGCATTTCACTGGGGCTAATGCAGATCATCAGGGAACCTTTACCCAACATTTCTTAGAATAACTAGAGATGTTTATTTTAAACTTCCACATTAATTAATGGGAAGTCTGAACAAACATCAAAGTCACAACAAGAACTCACTGATCACTTTGCCTTTTTAATTTCCTTACGTTTTTATTTCATTCTACAATTGGTTGGCTTTTTTCCGACTCTAATTGTAGTTGTAAGAGAAAGAAAGAACAACAACAACTAATAATTGTTTTAATGTAAAAACAATTTATTTAGAGTGTTGACAATATAAGTTGCTTAAGCGCGGGCACTCGCTAATTAAATTATTAAATATTTTTGGGAATTGTCGTTTTAACTCTTTAACTTTTATTTTCGTGCTCATTCTTTTTTCCCAAAAGTTATTTATTAAAATTTCAAAGTGATCAATTTAGGGGTTTTAGCTAGTTCCTATGCGCATTTCACTGGGGCTAATGCAGATCATCAGGGAACCTTTACCCAACATTTCTTAGAATAAATAGAGATGTTTATTTTAAACTTCCACATTAATTAATGGGAAGTCTGAACAAACATCAAAGTCACAACAAGAACTCACTGATCACTTTGCCTTTTTAATTTTCTTACGTTTTTATTTCATTCTACCATTGGTTGGCTTTTTTCCGACTCTAATTGTAGTTGTAAGAGAAATAAAGAACAACAACAACTAATAATTGTTTTAATGTAAAAACAATTTATTTAGAGTGTTGACAATATAAGTTGTTTAAGCGCGGGCACTCGCTAATTAAATTATTACATATTTTTGGGAATTGTCGTTTTAACTCTTTAACTTTTATTTTCGTGCTCATTCTTTTTTCCCAAAAGTTATTTATTAAAATTTCAAAGTGATCAATTGAGGGGTTTTAGCTAGTTCCTATGCGCATTTCACTGGGGCTAATGCAGATCATCAGGGAACCTTTACCCAACATTTCTTAGAATAACTAGAGATGTTTATTTTAAACTTCCACATTAATTAATGGGAAGTCTGAACAAACATCAAAGTCACAACAAGAACTCACTGATCACTTTGCCTTTTTAATTTTCTACGTTTTTATTTCATTCTACAATTGGTTGGCTTTTTTCCGACTCTAATTGTAGTTGTAAGAGAAATAAAGAACAACAACAACTAATAATTGTTTTAATGTAAAAAAAATTTATTTAGAGTGTTGACAATATAAGTTGTTTAAGCGCGGGCACTCGCTAATTAAATTATTACATATTTTTGGGAATTGTCGTTTTAACTCTTTAACTTTTATTTTCGTGCTCATTCTTTTTTCCCAAAAGTTATTTATTAAAATTTCAAAGTGATCAATTGAGGGGTTTTAGCTAGTTACTATGCGCATTTCACTGGGGCTAATGCAGATCATCAGGGAACCTTTACCCAACATTTCTTAGAATAACTAGAGATGTTTATTTTAAACTTCCACATTAATTAATGGGAAGTCTGAACAAACATCAAAGTCACAACAAGAACTCACTGATCACTTTGCCTTTTTAATTTTCTTACGTTTTTATTTCATTCTACAATTGGTTGGCTTTTTTCCGACTCTAATTGTAGTTGTAAGAGAAATAAAGAACAACAACAATTAATAATTGTTTTAATGTAAAAACAATTTATTTAGAGTGTTGACAATATAAGTTGCTTAAGCGCGGGCACTCGCTAATTAAATTATTACATATTTTTGGGAATTGTCGTTTTAACTCTTTAACTTTTATTTTCGTGCTCATTCTTTTTTCCCAAAAGTTATTTATTAAAATTTCTAAGTGATCAATTGAGGGGTTTTAGCTAGTTCCTATGCGCATTTCACTGGGGCTAATGCAGATCATCAGGGAACCTTTACCCAACATTTCTTAGAATAACTAGAGATGTTTATTTTAAACTTCCACATTAATTAATGGGAAGTCTGAACAAACATCAAAGTCACAACAAGAACTCACTGATCACTTTGCCTTTTTAATTTTCTTACGTTTTTATGTCATTCTACAATTGGTTGGCTTTTTTCCGACTCTAATTGTAGTTGTAAGAGAAATAAAGAACAACAACAACTAATAATTGTTTTAATGTAAAAACAATTTATTTAGAGTGTTGACAATATAAGTTGCTTAAGCGCGGGCACTCGCTAATTAAATTATTACATATTTTTGGGAATTGTCGTTTTAACTCTTTAACTTTTATTTTCGTGCTCATTCTTTTTTTCCCAAAAGTTATTTATTAAAATTTCAAAGTGATCAATTGAGGGGTTTTAGCTAGTTCCTATGCGTATTTCAGTTTTTACCCAACATTTCTTAGAATAACTAGAGACGTTTATTTTAAACTTCCACATTAATTAATGGGAAGTCTGAACAAACATCAAAGTCACAACAAGAACTCACTGATCACTTTGCCTTTTTAATTTTCTTACGTTTTTATTTCATTCTACAATTGGTTGGCTTTTTTCCGACTCTAATTGTAGTTGTAAGAGAAATAAAGAACAACAACAACTAATAATTGTTTTAATGTAAAAACAATTTATTTAGAGTGTTGACAATATAAGTTGTTTAAGCGCGGGCACTCGCTAATTAAATTATTACATATTTTTGGGAATTGTCGTTTTAACTCTTTAACTTTTATTTTCGTGCTCATTCTTTTTTCCCAAAAGTTATTTATTAAAATTTCAAAGTGATCAATTGAGGGGTTTTAGCTAGTTCCTATGCGCATTTCACTGGGGCTAATGCAGATCATCAGGGAACCTTTACCCAACATTTCTTAGAATAACTAGAGATGTTTATTTTAAACTTCCACATTAATTAATGGGAAGTCTGAACAAACTTCAAAGTCACAACAAGAACTCACTGATCACTTTGCCTTTTTAATTTTCTTACGTTTTTATTTCATTCTACAATTGGTTGGCTTTTTGCCGACTCTAATTGTAGTTGTAAGAGAAATAAAGAACAACAACAACTAATAATTGTTTTAATGTAAAAACAATTTATTTAGAGTGTTGACAATATAAGCTGTTTAAGCGCGGGCACTCGCTAATTAAATTATTACATATTTTTGGGAATTGTCGTTTTAACTCTTTAACTTTTATTTTCGTGCTCATTATTTTTCCCCAAAAGTTATTTATTAAAATTTCAAAGTGATCAATTGAGGGGTTTTAGCTAGTTACTATGCGCATTTCACTGGGGCTAATGCAGATCATCAGGGAACCTTTACCCAACATTTCTTAGAATAACTAGAGATGTTTATTTTAAACTTCCACATTAATTAATGGGAAGTCTGAACAAACATCAAAGTCACAACAAGAACTCACTGATCACTTTGCCTTTTTAATTTTCTTACGTTTTTATTTCATTCTACAATTGGTTGGCTTTTTTCCGACTCTAATTGTAGTTGTAAGAGAAATAAAGAACAACAACAACTAATAATTGTTTTAATGTAAAAACAATTTATTTAGAGTGTTAACAATATAAGTTGTTTAAGCGCGGGCACTCGCTAATTAAATTATTACATATTTTTGGGAATTGTCGTTTTAACTCTTTAACTTTTATTTTCGTGCTCATTCTTTTTTCCCAAAAGTTATTTATTAAAATTTCAAAGTGATCAATTGAGGGGTTTTAGCTAGTTCCTATGCGCATTTCACTGGGGCTAATGCAGATCATCAGGGAACCTTTACCCAACATTTCTTAGAATAACTAGAGATGTTTATTTTAAACTTCCACATTAATTAATGGGAAGTCTGAACAAACATCAAAGTCACAACAAGAACTCACTGATCACTTTGCCTTTTTAATTTTCTTACGTTTTTATTTCATTCTACAATTGGTTGGCTTTTTGCCGACTCTAATTGTAGTTGTAAGAGAAATAAAGAACAACAACAACTAATAATTGTTTTAATGTAAAAACAATTTATTTAGAGTGTTGACAATATAAGTTGTTTAAGCGCGGGCACTCGCTAATTAAATTATTACATATTTTTGGGAATTGTCGTTTTAACTCTTTAACTTTTATTTTCGTGCTCATTCTTTTTTCCCAAAAGTTATTTATTAAAATTTCAAAGTGATCAATTGAGGGGTTTTAGCTAGTTCCTATGCGCATTTCACTGGGGCTAATGCAGATCATCAGGGAACCTTTACCCAACATTTCTTAGAATAACTAGAGATGTTTATTTTAAACTTCCACATTAATTAATGGGAAGTCTGAACAAACATCAAAGTCACAACAAGAACTCACTGATCACTTTGCCTTTTTAATTTCCTTACGTTTTTATTTCATTCTACAATTGGTTGGCTTTTTTCCGACTCTAATTGTAGTTGTAAGAGAAAGAAAGAACAACAACAACTAATAATTGTTTTAATGTAAAAACAATTTATTTAGAGTGTTGACAATATAAGTTGCTTAAGCGCGGGCACTCGCTAATTAAATTATTAAATATTTTTGGGAATTGTCGTTTTAACTCTTTAACTTTTATTTTCGTGCTCATTCTTTTTTCCCAAAAGTTATTTATTAAAATTTCAAAGTGATCAATTGAGGGGTTTTAGCTAGTTCCTATGCGCATTTCACTGGGGCTAATGCAGATCATCAGGGAACCTTCACCCAACATTTCTTAGAATAACTAGAGATGTTTATTTTAAACTTCCACATTAATTAATGGGAAGTCTGAACAAACATCAAAGTCACAACAAGAACTCACTGATCACTTTGCCTTTTTAATTTTCTTACGTTTTTATTTCATTCTACAATTGGTTGGCTTTTTTCCGACTCTAATTGTAGTTGTAAGAGAAATAAAGAACAACAACAACTAATAATTGTTTTAATGTAAAAACAATTTATTTAGAGTGTTGACAATATAAGTTGCTTAAGCGCGGGCACTCGCTAATTAAATTATTACATATTTTTGGGAATTGTCGTTTTAACTCTTTAACTTTTATTTTCGTGCTCATTCTTTTTTCCCAAAAGTTATTTATTAAAATTTCTAAGTGATCAATTGAGGGGCTTTAGCTAGTTCCTATGCGCATTTCACTGGGGCTAATGCAGATCATCAGGGAACCTTTACCCAACATTTCTTAGAATAACTAGAGATGTTTATTTTAAACTTCCACATTAATTAATGGGAAGTCTGAACAAACATCAAAGTCACAACAAGAACTCACTGATCACTTTGCCTTTTTAATTTTCTTACGTTTTTATTTCATTCTACAATTGGTTGGCTTTTTTCCGACTCTAATTGTAGTTGTAAGAGAAATAAAGAACAACAACAACTAATAATTGTTTTAATGTAAAAACAATTTATTTAGAGTGTTGACAATATAAGTTGCTTAAGCGCGGGCACTCGCTAATTAAATTATTACATATTTTTGGGAATTGTCGTTTTAACTCTTTAACTTTTATTTTCGTGCTCATTCTTTTTTTCCCAAAAGTTATTTATTAAAATTTCAAAGTGATCAATTGAGGGGTTTTAGCTAGTTCCTATGCGTATTTCACTTTTTACCCAACATTTCTTAGAATAACTAGAGATGTTTATTTTAAACTTCCACATTAATTAATGGGAAGTCTGAACAAACATCAAAGTCACAACAAGAACTCACTGATCACTTTGCCTTTTTAATTTTCTTACGTTTTTATTTCATTCTACAATTGGTTGGCTTTTTTCCGACTCTAATTGTAGTTGTAAGAGAAATAAAGAACAACAACAACTAATAATTGTTTTAATGTAAAAACAATTTATTTAGAGTGTTGACAATATAAGTTGTTTAAGCGCGGGCACTCGCTAATTAAATTATTACATATTTTTGGGAATTGTCGTTTTAACTCTTTAACTTTTATTTTCGTGCTCATTCTTTTTTCCCAAAAGTTATTTATTAAAATTTCAAAGTGATCAATTGAGGGGTTTTAGCTAGTTCCTATGCGCATTTCACTGGGGCTAATGCAGATCATCAGGGAACCTTTACCCAACATTTCTTAGAATAACTAGAGATGTTTATTTTAAACTTCCACATTAATTAATGGGAAGTCTGAACAAACATCAAAGTCACAACAAGAACTCACTGATCACTTTGCCTTTTTAATTTTCTTACGTTTTTATTTCATTCTACAATTGGTTGGCTTTTTTCCGACTCTAATTGTAGTTGTAAGAGAAATAAAGAACAACAACAACTAATAATTGTTTTAATGTAAAAACAATTTATTTAGAGTGTTGACAATATAAGTTGTTTAAGCGCGGGCACTCGCTAATTAAATTATTACATATTTTTGGGAATTGTCGTTTTAACTCTTTAACTTTTATTTTCGTGCTCATTCTTTTTTCCCAAAAGTTATTTATTAAAATTTCAAAGTGATCAATTGAGGGGTTTTAGCTAGTTCCTATGCGCATTTCACTGGGGCTAATGCAGATCATCAGGGAACCTTTACCCAACATTTCTTAGAATAACTAGAGATGTTTATTTTAAACTTCCACATTAATTAATGGGAAGTCTAAACAAACATCAAAGTCACAACAAAAACTCACTGATCACTTTGCCTTTTTAATTTTCTTACGTTTTTATTTCATTCTACAATTAGTTGGCTTTTTTCCGACTCTAATTGTAGTTGTAAGAGAAATAAAGAACAACAACAACTAATAATTGTTTTAATGTAAAAACAATTTATTTAGAGTGTTGACAATATAAGTTGTTTAAGCGCGGGCACTCGCTAATTAAATTATTACATATTTTTGGGAATTGTCGTTTTAACTCTTTAACTTTTATTTTCGTGCTCATTCTTTTTTCCCAAAAGTTATTTATTAAAATTTCAAAGTGATCAATTGAGGGGTTTTAGCTAGTTCCTATGCGCATTTCACTGGGGCTAATGCAGATCATCAGGGAACCTTTACCCAACATTTCTTAGAATAACTAGAGATGTTTATTTTAAACTTCCACATTAATTAATGGGAAGTCTGAACAAACATCAAAGTCACAACAAGAACTCACTGATCACTTTGCCTTTTTAATTTTCTTACGTTTTTATTTCATTCTACAATTGGTTGGCTTTTTTCCGACTCTAATTGTAGTTGTAAGAGAAATAAAGAACAACAACAACTAATAATTGTTTTAATGTAAAAACAATTTATTTAGAGTGTTGACAATATAAGTTGTTTAAGCGCGGGCACTCGCTAATTAAATTATTACATATTTTTGGGAATTGTCGTTTTAACTCTTTAACTTTTATTTTCGTGCTCATTCTTTTTTCCCAAAAGTTATTTATTAAAATTTCAAAGTGATCAATTGAGGGGTTTTAGCTAGTTCCTATGCGTATTTCACTTTTTACCCAACATTTCTTAGAATAACTAGAGATGTTTATTTTAAACTTCCACATTAATTAATGGGAAGTCTGAACAAACATCAAAGTCACAACAAGAACTCACTGATCACTTTGCCTTTTTAATTTTCTTACGTTTTTATTTCATTCTACAATTGGTTGGCTTTTTTCCGACTCTAATTGTAGTTGTAAGAGAAATAAAGAACAACAACAACTAATAATTGTTTTAATGTAAAAACAATTTATTTAGAGTGTTGACAATATAAGTTGTTTAAGCGCGGGCACTCGCTAATTAAATTATTACATATTTTTGGGAATTGTCGTTTTAACTCTTTAACTTTTATTTTCGTGCTCATTCTTTTTTCCCAAAAGTTATTTATTAAAATTTCAAAGTGATCAATTGAGGGGTTTTAGCTAGTTCCTATGCGCATTTCACTGGGGCTAATGCAGATCATCAGGGAACCTTTACCCAACATTTCTTAGAATAACTAGAGATGTTTATTTTAAGCTTCCACATTAATTAATGGGAAGTCTGAACAAACATCAAAGTCACAACAAGAACTCACTGATCACTTTGCCTTTTTAATATTCTTACGTTTTTATTTCATTCTACAATTGGTTGGCTTTTTTCCGACTCTAATTGTAGTTGTAAGAGAAATAAAGAACAACAACAACTAATAATTGTTTTAATGTAAAAACAATTTATTTAGAGTGTTGACAATATAAGTTGCTTAAGCGCGGGCACTCGCTAATTAAATTATTACATATTTTTGGGAATTGTCGTTTTAACTCTTTAACTTTTATTTTCGTGCTCATTCTTTTTTTCCCAAAAGTTATTTATTAAAATTTCAAAGTGATCAATTGAGGGGTTTTAGCTAGTTCCTATGCGTATTTCACTTTTTACCCAACATTTCTTAGAATAACTAGAGATGTTTATTTTAAACTTCCACATTAATTAATGGGAAGTCTGAACAAACATCAAAGTCACAACAAGAACTCACTGATCACTTTGCCTTTTTAATTTTCTTACGTTTTTATTTCATTCTACAATTGGTTGGCTTTTTTCCGACTCTAATTGTAGTTGTAAGAGAAATAAAGAACAACAACAACTAATAATTGTTTTAATGTAAAAACAATTTATTTAGAGTGTTGACAATATAAGTTGCTTAAGCGCGGGCACTCGCTAATTAAATTATTACATATTTTTGGGAATTGTCGTTTTAACTCTTTAACTTTTATTTTCGTGCTCATTCTTTTTTCCCAAAAGTTATTTATTAAAATTTCAAAGTGATCAATTGAGGGGTTTTAGCTAGTTCCTATGCGCATTTCACTGGGGCTAATGCAGATCATCAGGGAACCTTTACCCAACATTTCTTAGAATAACTAGAGATGTTTATTTTAAACTTCCACATTAATTAATGGGAAGTCTGAACAAACATCAAAGTCACAACAAGAACTCACTGATCACTTTGCCTTTTTAATTTTCTTACGTTTTTATTTCATTCTACAATTGGTTGGCTTTTTTCCGACTCTAATTGTAGTTGTAAGAGAAATAAAGAACAACAACAACTAATAATTGTTTTAATGTAAAAACAATTTATTTAGAGTGTTGACAATATAAGTTGTTTAAGCGCGGGCACTCGCTAATTAAATTATTACATATTTTTGGGAATTGTCGTTTTAACTCTTTAACTTTTATTTTCGTGCTCATTCTTTTTTCCCAAAAGTTATTTATTAAAATTTCAAAGTGATCAATTGAGGGGTTTTAGCTAGTTCCTATGCGCATTTCACTGGGGCTAATGCAGATCATCAGGGAACCTTTACCCAACATTTCTTAGAATAACTAGAGATGTTTATTTTAAACTTCCACATTAATTAATGGGAAGTCTAAACAAACATCAAAGTCACAACAAGAACTCACTGATCACTTTGCCTTTTTAATTTTCTTACGTTTTTATTTCATTCTACAATTGGTTGGCTTTTTTCCGACTCTAATTGTAGTTGTAAGAGAAATAAAGAACAACAACAACTAATAATTGTTTTAATGTAAAAACAATTTATTTAGAGTGTTGACAATATAAATTGTTTAAGCGCGGGCACTCGCTAATTAAATTATTACATATTTTTGGGAATTGTCGTTTTAACTCTTTAACTTTTATTTTCGTGCTCATTCTTTTTTCCCAAAAGTTATTTATTAAAATTTCAAAGTGATCAATTGAGGGGTTTTAGCTAGTTCCTATGCGCATTTCACTGGGGCTAATGCAGATCATCAGGGAACCTTTACCCAACATTTCTTAGAATAACTAGAGATGTTTATTTTAAACTTCCACATTAATTAATGGGAAGTCTGAACAAACATCAAAGTCACAACAAGAACTCACTGATCACTTTGCCTTTTTAATTTTCTTACGTTTTTATTTCATTCTACAATTGGTTGGCTTTTTTCCGACTCTAATTGTAGTTGTAAGAGAAATAAAGAACAACAACAACTAATAATTGTTTTAATGTAAAAACAATTTATTTAGAGTGTTGACAATATAAGTTGTTTAAGCGCGGGCACTCGCTAATTAAATTATTACATATTTTTGGGAATTGTCGTTTTAACTCTTTAACTTTTATTTTCGTGATCATTCTTTTTTCCCAAAAGTTATTTATTAAAATTTCAAAGTGATCAATTGAGGGGTTTTAGCTAGTTCCTATGCGCATTTCACTGGGGCTAATGCAGATCATCAGGGAACCTTTACCCAACATTTCTTAGAATAACTAGAGATGTTTATTTTAAACTTCCACATTAATTAATGGGAAGTCTGAACAAACATCAAAGTCACAACAAGAACTCACTGATCACTTTGCCTTTTTAATTTTCTTACGTTTTTATTTCATTCTACAATTGGTTGGCTTTTTTCCGACTCTAATTGTAGTTGTAAGAGAAATAAAGAACAACAACAACTAATAATTGCTTTAATGTAAAAAAAATTTATTTAGAGTGTTGACAATATAAGTTGTTTAAGCGCGGGCACTCGCTAATTAAATTATTACATATTTTTGGGAATTGTCGTTTTAACTCTTTAACTTTTATTTTCGTGCTCATTCTTTTTTCCCAAAAGTTATTTATTAAAATTTCAAAGTGATCAATTGAGGGGTTTTAGATAGTTACTATGCGCATTTCACTGGGGCTAATGCAGATCATCAGGGAACCTTTACCCAACATTTCTTAGAATAACTAGAGATGTTTATTTTAAACTTCCACATTAATTAATGGGAAGTCTGAACAAACATCAAAGTCACAACAAGAACTCACTGATCACTTTGCCTTTTTAATTTTCTTACGTTTTTATTTCATTCTACAATTGGTTGGCTTTTTTCCGACTCTAATTGTAGTTGTAAGAGAAATAAAGAACAACAACAACTAATAATTGTTTTAATGTAAAAACAATTTATTTAGAGTGTTGACAATATAAGTTGTTTAAGCGCGGGCACTCGTTAATTATATTATTACATATTTTTGGGAATTGTCGTTTTAACTCTTTAACTTTTATTTTCGTGCTCATTCTTTTTTCCCAAAAGTTATTTATTAAAATTTCAAAGTGATCAATTGAGGGGTTTTAGCTAGTTCCTATGCGCATTTCACTGGGGCTAATGCAGATCATCAGGGAACCTTTACCCAACATTTCTTAGAATAACTAGAGATGTTTATTTTAAACTTCCACATTAATTAATGGGAAGTCTGAACAAACATCAAAGTCACAACAAGAACTCACTGATCACTTTGCCTTTTTAATTTTCTTACGTTTTTATTTCATTCTACAATTGGTTGGCTTTTTGCCGACTCTAATTGTAGTTGTAAGAGAAATAAAGAACAACAACAACTAATAATTGTTTTAATGTAAAAGCAATTTATTTAGAGTGTTGACAATATAAGTTGTTTAAGCGCGGGCACTCGCTAATTAAATTATTACATATTTTTGGGAATTGTCGTTTTAACTCTTTAACTTTTATTTTCGTGCTCATTCTTTTTTCCCAAAAGTTATTTATTAAAATTTCAAAGTGATCAATTGAGGGGTTTTAGCTAGTTACTATGCGCATTTCACTGGGGCTAATGCAGATCATCAGGGAACCTTTACCCAACATTTCTTAGAATAACTAGAGATGTTTATTTTAAACTTCCACATTAATTAATGGGAAGTCTGAACAAACATCAAAGTCACAACAAGAACTCACTGATCACTTTGCCTTTTTAATTTTCTTACGTTTTTATTTCATTCTACAATTGGTTGGCTTTTTTCCGACTCTAATTGTAGTTGTAAGAGAAATAAAGAACAACAACAACTAATAATTGTTTTAATGTAAAAACAATTTATTTAGAGTGTTGACAATATAAGTTGTTTAAGCGCGGGCACTCGCTAATTAAATTATTACATATTTTGGGAATTGTCGTTTTAACTCTTTAACTTTTATTTTCGTGCTCATTCTTTTTTCCCAAAAGTTATTTATTAAAATTTCAAAGTGATCAATTGAGGGGTTTTAGCTAGTTACTATGCGCATTTCACTGGGGCTAATGCAGATCATCAGGGAACCTTTACCCAACATTTCTTAGAATAACTAGAGATGTTTATTTTAAACTTCCACATTAATTAATGGGAAGTCTGAACAAACATCAAAGTCACAACAAGAACTCACTGATCACTTTGCCTTTTTAATTTTCTTACGTTTTTATTTCATTCTACAATTGGTTGGCTTTTTGCCGACACTAATTGTAGTTGTAAGAGAAATAAAGAACAACAACAACTAATAATTGTTTTAATGTAAAAACAATTTATTTAGAGTGTTGACAATATAAGTTGTTTAAGCGCGGGCACTCGCTAATTAAATTATTACATATTTTTGGGAATTGTCGTTTTAACTCTTTAACTTTTATTTTCGTGCTCATTCTTTTTTCCCAAAAGTTATTTATTAAAATTTCAAAGTGATCAATTGAGGGGTTTTAGCTAGTTACTATGCGCATTTCACTGGGGCTAATGCAGATCATCAGGGAACCTTTACCCAACATTTCTTAGAATAACTAGAGATGTTTATTTTAAACTTCCACATTAATTAATGGGAAGTCTGAACAAACATCAAAGTCACAACAAGAACTCACTGATCACTTTGCCTTTTTAATTTTCTTACGTTTTTATTTCATTCTACAATTGGTTGGCTTTTTGCCGACTCTAATTGTAGTTGTAAGAGAAATAAAGAACAACAACAACTAATAATTGTTTTAATGTAAAAACAATTTATTTAGAGTGTTGACAATATAAGTTGTTTAAGCGCGGGCACTCGCTAATTAAATTATTACATATTTTTGGGAATTGTCGTTTTAACTCTTTAACTTTTATTTTCGTGCTCATTCTTTTTTCCCAAAAGTTATTTATTAAAATTTCAAAGTGATCAATTGAGGGGTTTTAGCTAGTTACTATGCGCATTTCACTGGGGCTAATGCAGATCATCAGGGAACCTTTACCCAACATTTCTTAGAATAACTAGAGATGTTTATTTTAAACTTCCACATTAATTAATGGGAAGTCTGAACAAACATCAAAGTCACAACAAGAACTCACTGATCACTTTGCTTTTTTAATTTTCTTACGTTTTTATTTCATTCTACAATTGGTTGGCTTTTTGCCGACTCTAATTGTAGTTGTAAGAGAAATAAAGAACAACAACAACTAATAATTGTTTTAATGTAAAAACAATTTATTTAGAGTGTTGACAATATAAGTTGTTTAAGCGCGGGCACTCGCTAATTAAATTATTACATATTTTTGGGAATTGTCGTTTTAACTCTTTAACTTTTATTTTCGTGCTCATTCTTTTTTCCCAAAAGTTATTTATTAAAATTTCAAAGTGATCAATTGAGGGGTTTTAGCTAGTTACTATGCGCATTTCACTGGGGCTAATGCAGATCATCAGGGAACCTTTACCCAACATTTCTTAGAATAACTAGAGATGTTTATTTTAAACTTCCACATTAATTAATGGGAAGTCTGAACAAACATCAAAGTCACAACAAGAACTCACTGATCACTTTGCCTTTTTAATTTTCTTACGTTTTTATTTCATTCTACAATTGGTTGGCTTTTTGCCGACTCTAATTGTAGTTGTAAGAGAAATAAAGAACAACAACAACTAATAATTGTTTTAATGTAAAAACAATTTATTTAGAGTGTTGACAATATAAGTTGTTTAAGCGCGGGCACTCGCTAATTAAATTATTACATATTTTTGGGAATTGTCGTTTTAACTCTTTAACTTTTATTTTCGTGCTCATTCTTTTTTCCCAAAAGTTATTTATTAAAATTTCAAAGTGATCAATTGAGGGGTTTTAGCTAGTTACTATGCGCATTTCACTGGGGCTAATGCAGATCATCAGGGAACCTTTACCCAACATTTCTTAGAATAACTAGAGATGTTTATTTTAAACTTCCACATTAATTAATGGGAAGTCTGAACAAACATCAAAGTCACAACAAGAACTCACTGATCACTTTGCCTTTTTAATTTTCTTACGCTTTTATTTCATTCTACAATTGGTTGGCTTTTTGCCGACTCTAATTGTAGTTGTAAGAGAAATAAAGAACAACAACAACTAATAATTGTTTTAATGTAAAAAAAATTTATTTAGAGTGTTGACAATATAAGTTGTTTAAGCGCGGGCACTCGCTAATTAAATTATTACATATTTTTGGGAATTGTCGTTTTAACTCTTTAACTTTTATTTTCGTGCTCATTCTTTTTTCCCAAAAGTTATTTATTAAAATTTCAAAGTGATCAATTGAGGGGTTTTAGCTAGTTACTATGCGCATTTCACTGGGGCTAATGCAGATCATCAGGGAACCTTTACCCAACATTTCTTAGAATAACTAGAGATGTTTATTTTAAACTTCCACATTAATTAATGGGAAGTCTGAACAAACATCAAAGTCACAACAAGAACTCACTGATCACTTTGCCTTTTTAATTTTCTTACGTTTTTATTTCATTCTACAATTGGTTGGCTTTTTGCCGACTCTAATTGTAGTTGTAAGAGAAATAAAGAACAACAACAACTAATAATTGTTTTAATGTAAAAACAATTTATTTAGAGTGTTGACAATATAAGTTGTTTAAGCGCGGGCACTCGCTAATTAAATTATTACATATTTTTGGGAATTGTCGTTTTAACTCTTTAACTTTTATTTTCGTGCTCATTCTTTTTTCCCAAAAGTTATTTATTAAAATTTCAAAGTGATCAATTGAGGGGTTTTAGCTAGTTACTATGCGCATTTCACTGGGGCTAATGCAGATCATCAGGGAACCTTTACCCAACATTTCTTAGAATAACTAGAGATGTTTATTTTAAACTTCCACATTAATTAATGGGAAGTCTGAACAAACATCAAAGTCACAACAAGAACTCACTGATCACTTTGCCTTTTTAATTTTCTTACGTTTTTATTTCATTCTACAATTGGTTGGCTTTTTTCCGACTCTAATTGTAGTTGTAAGAGAAATAAAGAACAACAACAACTAATAATTGTTTTAATGTAAAAACAATTTATTTAGAGTGTTGACAATATAAGTTGCTTAAGCGCGGGCACTCGCTAATTAAATTATTACATATTTTTGGGAATTGTCGTTTTAACTCTTTAACTTTTATTTTCGTGCTCATTCTTTTTTCCCAAAAGTTATTTATTAAAATTTCAAAGTGATCAATTGAGGGGTTTTAGCTAGTTCCTATGCGCATTTCACTGGGGCTAATGCAGATCATCAGGGAACCTTTACCCAACATTTCTTAGAATAACTAGAGATGTTTATTTTAAACTTCCACATTAATTAATGGGAAGTCTGAACAAACATCAAAGTCACAACAAGAACTCACTGATCACTTTGCCTTTTTAATTTTCTTACGTTTTTATTTCATTCTACAATTGGTTGGCTTTTTTCCGACTCTAATTGTAGTTGTAAGAGAAATAAAGAACAACAACAACTAATAATTGTTTTAATGTAAAAACAATTTATTTAGAGTGTTGACAATATAAGTTGCTTAAGCGCGGGCACTCGCTAATTAAATTATTACATATTTTTGGGAATTGTCGTTTTAACTCTTTAACTTTTATTTTCGTGCTCATTCTTTTTTTCCCAAAAGTTATTTATTAAAATTTCAAAGTGATCAATTGAGGGGTTTTCGCTAGTTCCTATGCGTATTTCACTGGGGCTAATGCAGATCATCAGGGAACCTTTACCCAACATTTCTTAGAATAACTAGAGATGTTTATTTTAAACTTCCACATTAATTAATGGGAAGTCTGAACAAACATCAAAGTCACAACAAGAACTCACTGATCACTTTGCCTTTTTAATTTTCTTACGTTTTTATTTCATTCTACAATTGGTTGGCTTTTTTCCGACTCTAATTGTAGTTGTAAGAGAAATAAAGAACAACAACAACTAATAATTGTTTTAATGTAAAAAAAATTTATTTAGAGTGTTGACAATATAAGTTGTTTAAGCGCGGGCACTCGCTAATTAAATTATTACATATTTTTGGGAATTGTCGTTTTAACTCTTTAACTTTTATTTTCGTGCTCATTCTTTTTTCCCAAAAGTTATTTATTAAAATTTCAAAGTGATCAATTGAGGGGTTTTAGCTAGTTCCTATGCGCATTTCACTGGGGCTAATGCAGATCATCAGGGAACCTTTACCCAACATTTCTTAGAATAACTAGAGATGTTTATTTTAAACTTCCACATTAATTAATGGGAAGTCTGAACAAACATCAAAGTCACAACAAGAACTCACTGATCACTTTGCCTTTTTAATTTTCTTACGTTTTTATTTCATTCTACAATTGGTTGGCTTTTTTCCGACTCTAATTGTAGTTGTAAGAGAAATAAAGAACAACAACAACTAATAATTGTTTTAATGTAAAAACAATTTATTTAGAGTGTTGACAATATAAGTTGTTTAAGCGCGGGCACTCGCTAATTCAATTATTACATATTTTTGGGAATTGTCGTTTTAACTCTTTAACTTTTATTTTCGTGCTCATTCTTTTTTCCCAAAAGTTATTTATTAAAATTTCAAAGTGATCAATTTAGGGGTTTTAGCTAGTTCCTATGCGCATTTCACTGGGGCTAATGCAGATCATCAGGGAACCTTTACCCAACATTTCTTAGAATAACTAGAGATGTTTATTTTAAACTTCCACATTAATTAATGGGAAGTCTGAACAAACATCAAAGTCACAACAAGAACTCACTGATCACTTTGCCTTTTTAATTTTCTTACGTTTTTATTTCATTCTACCATTGGTTGGCTTATTTCCGACTCTAATTGTAGTTGTAAGAGAAATAAAGAACAACAACAACTAATAATTGTTTTAATGTAAAAACAATTTATTTAGAGTGTTGACAATATAAGTTGTTTAAGCGCGGGCACTCGCTAATTAAATTATTACATATTTTTGGGAATTGTCGTTTTAACTCTTTAACTTTTATTTTCGTGCTCATTCTTTTTTCCCAAAAGTTATTTATTAAAATTTCAAAGTGATCAATTGAGGGGTTTTAGCTAGTTCCTATGCGCATTTCACTGGGGCTAATGCAGATCATCAGGGAACCTTTACCCAACATTTCTTAGAATAACTAGAGATGTTTATTTTAAACTTCCACATTAATTAATGGGAAGTCTGAACAAACATCAAAGTCACAACAAGAACTCACTGATCACTTTGCCTTTTTAATTTTCTACGTTTTTATTTCATTCTACAATTGGTTGGCTTTTTTCCGACTCTAATTGTAGTTGTAAGAGAAATAAAGAACAACAACAACTAATAATTGTTTTAATGTAAAAAAAATTTATTTAGAGTGTTGACAATATAAGTTGTTTAAGCGCGGGCACTCGCTAATTAAATTATTACATATTTTTGGGAATTGTCGTTTTAACTCTTTAACTTTTATTTTCGTGCTCATTCTTTTTTCCCAAAAGTTATTTATTAAAATTTCAAAGTGATCAATTGAGGGGTTTTAGCTAGTTACTATGCGCATTTCACTGGGGCTAATGCAGATCATCAGGGAACCTTTACCCAACATTTCTTAGAATAACTAGAGATGTTTATTTTAAACTTCCACATTAATTAATGGGAAGTCTGAACAAACATCAAAGTCACAACAAGAACTCACTGATCACTTTGCCTTTTTAATTTTCTTACGTTTTTATTTCATTCTACAATTGGTTGGCTTTTTTCCGACTCTAATTGTAGTTGTAAGAGAAATAAAGAACAACAACAATTAATAATTGTTTTAATGTAAAAACAATTTATTTAGAGTGTTGACAATATAAGTTGCTTAAGCGCGGGCACTCGCTAATTAAATTATTACATATTTTTGGGAATTGTCGTTTTAACTCTTTAACTTTTATTTTCGTGCTCATTCTTTTTTCCCAAAAGTTATTTATTAAAATTTCTAAGTGATCAATTGAGGGGTTTTAGCTAGTTCCTATGCGCATTTCACTGGGGCTAATGCAGATCATCAGGGAACCTTTACCCAACATTTCTTAGAATAACTAGAGATGTTTATTTTAAACTTCCACATTAATTAATGGGAAGTCTGAGCAAACATCAAAGTCACAACAAGAACTCACTGATCACTTTGCCTTTTTAATTTTCTTACGTTTTTATGTCATTCTACAATTGGTTGGCTTTTTTCCGACTCTAATTGTAGTTGTAAGAGAAATAAAGAACAACAACAACTAATAATTGTTTTAATGTAAAAACAATTTATTTAGAGTGTTGACAATATAAGTTGTTTAAGCGCGGGCACTCGCTAATTAAATTATTACATATTTTTGGGAATTGTCGTTTTAACTCTTTAACTTTTATTTTCGTGCTCATTCTTTTTTCCCAAAAGTTATTTATTAAAATTTCAAAGTGATCAATTGAGGGGTTTTAGCTAGTTCCTATGCGCATTTCACTGGGGCTAATGCAGATCATCAGGGAACCTTTACCCAACATTTCTTAGAATAACTAGAGATGTTTATTTTAAACTTCCACATTAATTAATGGGAAGTCTGAACAAACATCAAAGTCACAACAAGAACTCACTGATCACTTTGCCTTTTTAATTTTCTTACGTTTTTATTTCATTCTACAATTGGTTGGCTTTTTTCCGACTCTAATTGTAGTTGTAAGAGAAATAAAGAACAACAACAACTAATAATTGTTTTAATGTAAAAACAATTTATTTAGAGTGTTGACAATATAAGTTGTTTAAGCGCGGGCACTCGCTAATTAAATTATTACATATTTTTGGGAATTGTCGTTTTAACTCTTTAACTTTTATTTTCGTGCTCATTCTTTTTTCCCAAAAGTTATTTATTAAAATTTCAAAGTGATCAATTGAGGGGTTTTAGCTAGTTCCTATGCGCATTTCACTGGGGCTAATGCAGATCATCAGGGAACCTTTACCCAACATTTCTTAGAATAACTAGAGATGTTTATTTTAAACTTCCACATTAATTAATGGGAAGTCTGAACAAACATCAAAGTCACAACAAGAACTCACTGATCACTTTGCCTTTTTAATTTTCTTACGTTTTTATTTCATTCTACAATTGGTTGGCTTTTTGCCGACTCTAATTGTAGTTGTAAGAGAAATAAAGAACAACAACAATTAATAATTGTTTTAATGTAAAAACAATTTATTTAGAGTGTTGACAATATAAGTTGTTTAAGCGCGGGCACTCGCTAATTAAATTATTACATATTTTTGGGAATTGTCGTTTTAACTCTTTAACTTTTATTTTCGTGCTCATTCTTTTTTCCCAAAAGTTATTTATTAAAATTTCAAAGTGATCAATTGAGGGGTTTTAGCTAGTTCCTATGCGCATTTCACTGGGGCTAATGCAGATCATCAGGGAACCTTTACCCAACATTTCTTAGAATAACTAGAGATGTTTATTTTAAACTTCCACATTAATTAATGGGAAGTCTGAACAAACATCAAAGTCACAACAAGAACTCACTGATCACTTTGCCTTTTTAATTTTCTTACGTTTTTATTTCATTCTACAATTGGTTGGCTTTTTTCCGACTCTAATTGTAGTTGTAAGAGAAATAAAGAACAACAACAACTAATAATTGTTTTAATGTAAAAACAATTTATTTAGAGTGTTGACAATATAAGTTGCTTAAGCGCGGGCACTCGCTAATTAAATTATTACATATTTTTGGGAATTGTCGTTTTAACTCTTTAACTTTTATTTTCGTGCTCATTCTTTTTTCCCAAAAGTTATTTATTAAAATTTCAAAGTGATCAATTGAGGGGTTTTAGCTAGTTCCTATGCGCATTTCACTGGGGCTAATGCAGATCATCAGGGAACCTTTACCCAACATTTCTTAGAATAACTAGAGATGTTTATTTTAAACTTCCACATTAATTAATGGGAAGTCTGAACAAACATCAAAGTCACAACAAGAACTCACTGATCACTTTGCCTTTTTAATTTTCTTACGTTTTTATTTCATTCTACAATTGGTTGGCTTTTTTCCGACTCTAATTGTAGTTGTAAGAGAAATAAAGAACAACAACAACTAATAATTGTTTTAATGTAAAAACAATTTATTTAGAGTGTTGACAATATAAGTTGTTTAAGCGCGGGCACTCGCTAATTAAATTATTACATATTTTTGGGAATTGTCGTTTTAACTCTTTAACTTTTATTTTCGTGCTCATTCTTTTTTCCCAAAAGTTATTTATTAAAATTTTAAAGTGATCAATTGAGGGGTTTTAGCTAGTTCCTATGCGCATTTCACTGGGGCTAATGCAGATCATCAGGGAACCTTTACCCAACATTTCTTAGAATAACTAGAGATGTTTATTTTAAACTTCCACATTAATTAATGGGAAGTCTGAACAAACATCAAAGTCACAACAAGAACTCACTGATCACTTTGCCTTTTTAATTTTCTTACGTTTTTATTTCATTCTACAATTGGTTGGCTTTTTTCCGACTCTAATTGTAGTTGTAAGAGAAATAAAGAACAACAACAACTAATAATTGTTTTAATGTAAAAACAATTTATTTAGAGTGTTGACAATATAAGTTGCTTAAGCGCGGGCACTCGCTAATTAAATTATTACATATTTTTAGGAATTGTCGTTTTAACTCTTTAACTTTTATTTTCGTGCTCATTCTTTTTTCCCAAAAGTTATTTATTAAAATTTCAAAGTGATCAATTGAGGGGTTTTAGCTAGTTCCTATGCGCATTTCACTGGGGCTAATGCAGATCATCAGGGAACCTTTACCCAACATTTCTTAGAATAACTAGAGATGTTTATTTTAAACTTCCACATTAATTAATGGGAAGTCTGAACAAACATCAAAGTCACAACAAGAACTCACTGATCACTTTGCCTTTTTAATTTTCTTACGTTTTTATTTCATTCTACAATTGGTTGGCTTTTTTCCGACTCTAATTGTAGTTGTAAGAGAAATAAAGAACAACAACAACTAATAATTGTTTTAATGTAAAAACAATTTATTTAGAGTGTTGACAATATAAGTTGTTTAAGCGCGGGCACTCGCTAATTAAATTATTACATATTTTTGGGAATTGTCGTTTTAACTCTTTAACTTTTATTTTCGTGCTCATTCTTTTTTCCCAAAAGTTATTTATTAAAATTTCAAAGTGATCAATTGAGGGGTTTTAGCTAGTTCCTATGCGCATTTCACTGGGGCTAATGCAGATCATCAGGGAACCTTTACCCAACATTTCTTAGAATAACTAGAGATGTTTATTTTAAACTTCCACATTAATTAATGGGAAGTCTGAACAAACATCAAAGTCACAACAAGAACTCACTGATCACTTTGCCTTTTTAATTTTCTTACGTTTTTATTTCATTCTACAATTGGTTGGCTTTTTTCCGACTCTAATTGTAGTTGTAAGAGAAATAAAGAACAACAACAACTAATAATTGTTTTAATGTAAAAACAATTTATTTAGAGTGTTGACAATATAAGTTGTTTAAGCGCGGGCACTCGCTAATTAAATTATTACATATTTTTGGGAATTGTCGTTTTAACTCTTTAACTTTTATTTTCGTGCTCATTCTTTTTTCCCAAAAGTTATTTATTAAAATTTCAAAGTGATCAATTGAGGGGTTTTAGCTAGTTCCTATGCGCATTTCACTGGGGCTAATGCAGATCATCAGGGAACCTTTACCCAACATTTCTTAGAATAACTAGAGATGTTTATTTTAAACTTCCACATTAATTAATGGGAAGTCTGAACAAACATCAAAGTCACAACAAGAACTCACTGATCACTTTGCCTTTTTAATTTTCTTACGTTTTTATTTCATTCTACAATTGGTTGGCTTTTTTCCGACTCTAATTGTAGTTGTAAGAGAAATAAAGAACAACAACAGCTAATAATTGTTTTAATGTAAAAACAATTTATTTAGAGTGTTGACAATATAAGTTGTTTAAGCGCGGGCACTCGCTAATTAAATTATTATATATTTTTGGGAATTGTCGTTTTAACTCTTTAACTTTTATTTTCGTGCTCATTCTTTTTTCCCAAAAGTTATTTATTAAAATTTCAAAGTGATCAATTGAGGGGTTTTAGCTAGTTCCTATGCGCATTTCACTGGGGCTAATGCAGATCATCAGGGAACCTTTACCCAACATTTCTTAGAATAACTAGAGATGTTTATTTTAAACTTCCACATTAATTAATGGGAAGTCTGAACAAACATCAAAGTCACAACAAGAACTCACTGATCACTTTGCCTTTTTAATTTTCTTACGTTTTTATTTCATTCTACAATTGGTTGGCTTTTTTCCGACTCTAATTGTAGTTGTAAGAGAAATAAAGAACAACAACAACTAATAATTGTTTTAATGTAAAAACAATTTATTTAGAGTGTTGACAATATAAGTTGTTTAAGCGCGGGCACTCGCTAATTAAATTATTACATATTTTTGGGAATTGTCGTTTTAACTCTTTAACTTTTATTTTCGTGCTCATTCTTTTTTCCCAAAAGTTATTTATTAAAATTTCAAAGTGATCAATTGAGGGGTTTTAGCTAGTTCCTAAGCGCATTTCACTGGGGCTAATGCAGATCATCAGGGAACCTTTACCCAACATTTCTTAGAATAACTAGAGATGTTTATTTTAAACTTCCACATTAATTAATGGGAAGTCTGAACAAACATCAAAGTCACAACAAGAACTCACTGATCACTTTGCCTTTTTAATTTTCTTACGTTTTTATTTCATTCTACAATTGGTTGGCTTTTTTCCGACTCTAATTGTAGTTGTAAGAGAAATAAAGAACAACAACAACTAATAATTGTTTTAATGTAAAAACAATTTATTTAGAGTGTTGACAATATAAGTTGCTTAAGCGCGGGCACTCGCTAATTAAATTATTACATATTTTTGGGGATTGTCGTTTTAACTCTTTAACTTTTATTTTCGTGCTCATTCTTTTTTCCCAAAAGTTATTTATTAAAATTTCAAAGTGATCAATTGAGGGGTTTTAGCTAGTTCCTATGCGCATTTCACTGGGGCTAATGCAGATCATCAGGGAACCTTTACCCAACATTTCTTAGAATAACTAGAGATGTTTATTTTAAACTTCCACATTAATTAATGGGAAGTCTGAACAAACATCAAAGTCACAACAAGAACTCACTGATCACTTTGCCTTTTTAATTTTCTTACGTTTTTATTTCATTCTACAATTGGTTGGCTTTTTTCCGACTCTAATTGTAGTTGTAAGAGAAATAAAGAACAACAACAACTAATAATTGTTTTAATGTAAAAACAATTTATTTAGAGTGTTGACAATATAAGTTGTTTAAGCGCGGGCACTCGCTAATTAAATTATTACATATTTTTGGGAATTGTCGTTTTAACTCTTTAACTTTTATTTTCGTGCTCATTCTTTTTTCCCAAAAGTTTTTATTAAAATTTCAAAGTGATCAATTGAGGGGTTTTAGCTAGTTCCTATGCGCATTTCACTGGGGCTAATGCAGATCATCAGGGAACCTTTACCCAACATTTCTTAGAATAACTAGAGATGTTTATTTTAAACTTCCACATTAATTAATGGGAAGTCTGAACAAACATCAAAGTCACAACAAGAACTCACTGATCACTTTGCCTTTTTAATTTTCTTACGTTTTTATTTCATTCTACAATTGGTTGGCTTTTTTCCGACTCTAATTGTAGTTGTAAGAGAAATAAAGAACAACAACAACTAATAATTGTTTTGATGTAAAAACAATTTATTTAGAGTGTTGACAATATAAGTTGTTTAAGCGCGGGCACTCGCTAATTAAATTATTACATATTTTTGGGAATTGTCGTTTTAACTCTCTAACTTTTATTTTCGTGCTCATTCTTTTTTCCCAAAAGTTATTTATTAAAATTTCAAAGTGATCAATTGAGGGATTTTAGCTAGTTCCTATGCGCATTTCACTGGGGCTAATGCAGATCATCAGGGAACCTTTACCCAACATTTCTTAGAATAACTAGAGATGTTTATTTTAAACTTCCACATTAATTAATGGGAAGTCTGAACAAACATCAAAGTCACAACAAGAACTCACTGATCACTTTGCCTTTTTAATTTTCTTACGTTTTTATTTCATTCTACAATTGGTTGGCTTTTTTCCGACTCTAATTGTAGTTGTAAGAGAAATAAAGAACAACAACAACTAATAATTGTTTTAATGTAAAAACAATTTATTTAGAGTGTTGACAATATAAGTTGTTTAAGCGCGGGCACTCGCTAATTAAATTATTACATATTTTTGGGAATTGTCGTTTTAACTCTTTAACTTTTATTTTCGTGCTCATTCTTTTTTCCCAAAAGTTATTTATTAAAATTTCAAAGTGATCAATTGAGGGGTTTTAGCTAGTTCCTATGCGCATTTCACTGGGGCTAATGCAGATCATCAGGGAACCTTTACCCAACATTTCTTAGAATAACTAGAGATGTTTATTTTAAACTTCCACATTAATTAATGGGAAGTCTGAACAAACATCAAAGTCACAACAAGAACTCACTGATCACTTTGCCTTTTTAATTTTCTTACGTTTTTATTTCATTCTACAATTGGTTGGCTTTTTTCCGACTCTAATTGTAGTTGTAAGAGAAATAAAGAACAACAACAACTAATAATTGTTTTAATGTAAAAACAATTTATTTAGAGTGTTGACAATATAAGTTGCTTAAGCGCGGGCACTCGCTAATTAAATTATTACATATTTTTGGGGATTGTCGTTTTAACTCTTTAACTTTTATTTTCGTGCTCATTCTTTTTTCCCAAAAGTTATTTATTAAAATTTCAAAGTGATCAATTGAGGGGTTTTAGCTAGTTCCTATGCGCATTTCACTGGGGCTAATGCAGATCATCAGGGAACCTTTACCCAACATTTCTTAGAATAACTAGAGATGTTTATTTTAAACTTCCACATTAATTAATGGGAAGTCTGAACAAACATCAAAGTCACAACAAGAACTCACTGATCACTTTGCCTTTTTAATTTTCTTACGTTTTTATTTCATTCTACAATTGGTTGGCTTTTTTCCGACTCTAATTGTAGTTGTAAGAGAAATAAAGAACAACAACAACTAATAATTGTTTTAATGTAAAAACAATTTATTTAGAGTGTTGACAATATAAGTTGCTTAAGCGCGGGCACTCGCTAATTAAATTATTACATATTTTTGGGAATTGTCGTTTTAACTCTTTAACTTTTATTTTCGTGCTCATTCTTTTTTCCCAAAAGTTATTTATTAAAATTTCAAAGTGATCAATTGAGGGGTTTTAGCTAGTTCCTATGCGCATTTCACTGGGGCTAATGCAGATCATCAGGGAACTTTTACCCAACATTTCTTAGAATAACTAGAGATGTTTATTTTAAACTTCCACATTAATTAATGGGAAGTCTGAACAAACATCAAAGTCACAACAAGAACTCACTGATCACTTTGCCTTTTTAATTTTCTTACATTTTTATTTCATTCTACAATTGGTTGGCTTTTTTCCGACTCTAATTGTAGTTGTAAGAGAAATAAAGAACAACAACAACTAATAATTGTTTTAATGTAAAAACAATTTATTTAGAGTGTTGACAATATAAGTTGCTTAAGCGCGGGCACTCGCTAATTACATTATTACACATTTTTGGGAATTGTCGTTTTAACTCTTTAACTTTTATTTTCGTGCTCATTCTTTTTTCCCAAAAGTTTTTATTAAAATTTCAAAGTGATCAATTGAGGGGTTTTAGCTAGTTCCTATGCGCATTTCACTGGGGCTAATGCAGATCATCAGGGAACCTTTACCCAACATTTCTTAGAATAACTAGAGATGTTTATTTTAAACTTCCACATTAATTAATGGGAAGTCTGAACAAACATCAAAGTCACAACAAGAACTCACTGATCACTTTGCCTTTTTAATTTTCTTACGTTCTTATTTCATTCTACAATTGGTTGGCTTTTTTCCGACTCTAATTGTAGTTGTAAGAGAAATAAAGAACAACAACAACTAATAATTGTTTTGATGTAAAAACAATTTATTTAGAGTGTTGACAATATAAGTTGTTTAAGCGCGGGCACTCACTAATTAAATTATTACATATTTTTGGGAATTGTCGTTTTAACTCTCTAACTTTTATTTTCGTGCTCATTCTTTTTTCCCAAAAGTTATTTATTAAAATTTCAAAGTGATCAATTGAGGGATTTTAGCTAGTTCCTATGCGCATTTCACTGGGGCTAATGCAGATCATCAGGGAACCTTTACCCAACATTTCTTAGAATAACTAGAGATGTTTATTTTAAACTTCCACATTAATTAATGGGAAGTCTGAACAAACATCAAAGTCACAACAAGAACTCACTGATCACTTTGCCTTTTTAATTTTCTTACGTTTTTATTTCATTCTACAATTGGTTGGCTTTTTTCCGACTCTAATTGTAGTTGTAAGAGAAATAAAGAACAACAACAACTAATAATTGTTTTAATGTAAAAACAATTTATTTAGAGTGTTGACAATATAAGTTGCTTAAGCGCGGGCACTCGCTAATTAAATTATTACATATTTTTGGGGATTGTCGTTTTAACTCTTTAACTTTTATTTTCGTGCTCATTCTTTTTTCCCAAAAGTTATTTATTAAAATTTCAAAGTGATCAATTGAGGGGTTTTAGCTAGTTCCTATGCGCATTTCACTGGGGCTAATGCAGATCATCAGGGAACCTTTACCCAACATTTCTTAGAATAACTAGAGATGTTTATTTTAAACTTCCACATTAATTAATGGGAAGTCTGAACAAACATCAAAGTCACAACAAGAACTCACTGATCACTTTGCCTTTTTAATTTTCTTACGTTTTTATTTCATTCTACAATTGGTTGGCTTTTTTCCGACTCTAATTGTAGTTGTAAGAGAAATAAAGAACAACAACAACTAATAATTGTTTTAATGTAAAAACAATTTATTTAGAGTGTTGACAATATAAGTTGCTTAAGCGCGGGCACTCGCTAATTAAATTATTACATATTTTTGGGAATTGTCGTTTTAACTCTTTAACTTTTATTTTCGTGCTCATTCTTTTTTCCCAAAAGTTATTTATTAAAATTTCAAAGTGATCAATTGAGGGGTTTTAGCTAGTTCCTATGCGCATTTCACTGGGGCTAATGCAGATCATCAGGGAACTTTTACCCAACATTTCTTAGAATAACTAGAGATGTTTATTTTAAACTTCCACATTAATTAATGGGAAGTCTGAACAAACATCAAAGTCACAACAAGAACTCACTGATCACTTTGCCTTTTTAATTTTCTTACATTTTTATTTCATTCTACAATTGGTTGGCTTTTTTCCGACTCTAATTGTAGTTGTAAGAGAAATAAAGAACAACAACAACTAATAATTGTTTTAATGTAAAAACAATTTATTTAGAGTGTTGACAATATAAGTTGCTTAAGCGCGGGCACTCGCTAATTACATTATTACACATTTTTGGGAATTGTCGTTTTAACTCTTTAACTTTTATTTTCGTGCTCATTCTTTTTTCCCAAAAGTTTTTATTAAAATTTCAAAGTGATCAATTGAGGGGTTTTAGCTAGTTCCTATGCGCATTTCACTGGGGCTAATGCAGATCATCAGGGAACCTTTACCCAACATTTCTTAGAATAACTAGAGATGTTTATTTTAAACTTCCACATTAATTAATGGGAAGTCTGAACAAACATCAAAGTCACAACAAGAACTCACTGATCACTTTGCCTTTTTAATTTTCTTACGTTCTTATTTCATTCTACAATTGGTTGGCTTTTTTCCGACTCTAATTGTAGTTGTAAGAGAAATAAAGAACAACAACAACTAATAATTGTTTTGATGTAAAAACAATTTATTTAGAGTGTTGACAATATAAGTTGTTTAAGCGCGGGCACTCACTAATTAAATTATTACATATTTTTGGGAATTGTCGTTTTAACTCTCTAACTTTTATTTTCGTGCTCATTCTTTTTTCCCAAAAGTTATTTATTAAAATTTCAAAGTGATCAATTGAGGGATTTTAGCTAGTTCCTATGCGCATTTCACTGGGGCTAATGCAGATCATCAGGGAACCTTTACCCAACATTTCTTAGAATAACTAGAGATGTTTATTTTAAACTTCCACATTAATTAATGGGAAGTCTGAACAAACATCAAAGTCACAACAAGAACTCACTGATCACTTTGCCTTTTTAATTTTCTTACGTTTTTATTTCATTCTACAATTGGTTGGCTTTTTTCCGACTCTAATTGTAGTTGTAAGAGAAATAAAGAACAACAACAACTAATAATTGTTTTAATGTAAAAACAATTTATTTAGAGTGTTGACAATATAAGTTGTTTAAGCGCGGGCACTCGCTAATTAAATTATTACATATCTTCTTTATTTCTCTTACAACTACAATTAGAGTCGGAAAAAAGCCAACCAATTGTAGAATGAAATAAGAACGTAAGAAAATTAAAAAGGCAAAGTGATCAGTGAGTTCTTGTTGTGACTTTGATGTTTGTTCAGACTTCCCATTAATTAATGTGGAAGTTTAAAATAAACATCTCTAGTTATTCTAAGAAATGTTGGGTAAAGGTTCCCTGATGATCTGCATTAGCCCCAGTGAAATGCGCATAGGAACTAGCTAAAACCCCTCAATTGATCACTTTGAAATTTTAATAAAAACTTTTGGGAAAAAAGAATGAGCACGAAAATAAAAGTTAAAGAGTTAAAACGACAATTCCCAAAAATATGTAATAATTTAATTAGCGAGTGCCCGCGCTTAAACAACTTATATTGTCAACACTCTAAATAAATTGTTTTTACATTAAAACAATTATTAGTTGTTGTTGTTCTTTATTTCTCTTACAACTACAATTAGAGTCGGAAAAAAGCCAACCAATTGCAGAATGAAATAAAAACGTAAGAAAATTAAAAAGGCAAAGTGATCAGTGAGTTCTTGTTGTGACTTTGATGTTTGTTCAGACTTCCCATTAATTAATGTGGAAGTTTAAAATAAACATCTCTAGTTATTCTAAGAAATGTTGGGTAAAGGTTCCCTGATGATCTGCATTAGCCCCAGTGAAATGCGCATAGGAACTAGCTAAGACCCATCAATTGATCACTTTGAAATTTTAATAAAAACTTTTGGGAAAAAAGAATGAGCACGAAAATAAAAGTTAAAGAGTTAAAACGACAATTCCCAAAAATATGTAATAATTTAATTAGCGAGTGCCCGCGCTTAAACAACTTATATTGTCAACACTCTAAATAAATTGTTTTTACATTAAAACAATTATTAGTTGTTGTTGTTCTTTATTTCTCTTACAACTATAATTAGAGTCGGAAAAAAGCCAACCAATTGTAGAATGAAATAAAAACGTAAGAAAATTAAAAAGGCAAATTGATCAGTGAGTTCTTGTTGTGACTTTGATGTTTGTTCAGACTTCCCATTAATTAATGTGGAAGTTTAAAATAAACATCTCTAGTTATTCTAAGAAATGTTGGGTAAAGGTTCCCTGATGATCTGCATTAGCCCCAGTGAAATGCGCATAGGAACTAGCTAAAACCCCTCAATTGATCACTTTGAAATTTTAATAAATAACTTTTGGGAAAAAAGAATGAGCACGAAAATAAAAGTTAAAGAGTTAAAACGACAATTCCCAAAAATATGTAATAATTTAATTAGCGAGTGCCCGCGCTTAAACAACTTATATTGTCAACACTCTAAATAAATTGTTTTTACATTAAAACAATTATTAGTTGTTGTTGTTCTTTATTTCTCTTACAACTACAATTAGAGTCGGAAAAAAGCCAACCAATTGTAGAATGAAATAAAAACGTAAGAAAATTAAAAAGGCAAAGTGATCAGTGAGTTCTTGTTGTGACTTTGATGTTTGTTCAGACTTCCCATTAATTAATGTGGAAGTTTAAAATAAACATCTCTAGTTATTCTAAGAAATGTTGGGTAAAGGTTCCCTGATGATCTGCATTAGCCCCAGTGAAATGCGCATAGGAACTAGCTAAAACCCCTCAATTGATCACTTTGAAATTTTAATAAATAACTTTTGGGAAAAAAGAATGAGCACGAAAATAAAAGTTAAAGAGTTAAAACGACAATTCCCAAAAATATGTAATAATTTAATTAGCGAGTGCCCGCGCTTAAACAACTTATATTGTCAACACTCTAAATAAATTGTTTTTACATTAAAACAATTATTAGCTGTTGTTGTTCTTTATTTCTCTTACAACTACAATTAGAGTCGGAAAAAAGCCAACCAATTGTAGAATGAAATAAAAACGTAAGAAAATTAAAAAGGCAAAGTGATCAGTGAGTTCTTGTTGTGACTTTGATGTTTGTTCAGACTTCCCATTAATTAATGTGGAAGTTTAAAATAAACATCTCTAGTTATTCTAAGAAATGTTGGGTAAAGGTTCCCTGATGATCTGCATTAGCCCCAGTGAAATGCGCATAGGAACTAGCTAAAACCCCTCAATTGATCACTTTGAAATTTTAATAAATAACTTTTGGGAAAAAAGAATGAGCACGAAAATAAAAGTTAAAGAGTTAAAACGACAATTCCCAAAAATATGTAATAATTTAATTAGCGAGTGCCCGCGCTTAAACAACTTATATTGTCAACACTCTAAATAAATTGTTTTTACATTAAAACAATTATTAGCTGTTGTTGTTCTTTATTTCTCTTACAACTACAATTAGAGTCGGAAAAAAGCCAACCAATTGTAGAATGAAATAAAAACGTAAGAAAATTAAAAAGGCAAAGTGATCAGTGAGTTCTTGTTGTGACTTTGATGTTTGTTCAGACTTCCCATTAATTAATGTGGAAGTTTAAAATAAACATCTCTAGTTATTCTAAGAAATGTTGGGTAAAGGTTCCCTGATGATCTGCATTAGCCCCAGTGAAATGCGCATAGGAACTAGCTAAAACCCCTCAATTGATCACTTTGAAATTTTAATAAATAACTTTTGGGAAAAAAGAATGAGCACGAAAATAAAAGTTAAAGAGTTAAAACGACAATTCCCAAAAATATTTAATAATTTAATTAGCGAGTGCCCGCGCTTAAGCAACTTATATTGTCAACACTCTAAATAAATTGTTTTTACATTAAAACAATTATTAGTTGTTGTTGTTCTTTATTTCTCTTACAACTACAATTAGAGTCGGAAAAAAGCCAACCAATTGTAGAATGAAATAAAAACGTAAGAAAATTAAAAAGGCAAAGTGATCAGTGAGTTCTTGTTATGACTTTGATGTTTGTTCAGACTTCCCATTAAATAATGTGGAAGTTTAAAATAAACATCTCTAGTTATTCTAAGAAATGTTGGGTAAAGGTTCCCTGATGATCTGCATTATCCCCAGTGAAATGCGCATGGGAACTAGCTAAAACCCCTCAATTGATCACTTTGAAATTTTAATAAATAACTTTTGGGAAAAAAGAATGAGCACGAAAATAAAAGTTAAAGAGTTAAAACGACAATTCCCAAAAATATGTTATAATTTAATTAGCGAGTGCCCGCGCTTAAACAACTTATATTGTCAACACTCTAAATAAATTGTTTTTACATTAAAACAATTATTAGTTGTTGTTGTTCTTTATTTCTCTTACAACTACAATTAGAGTCGGAAAAAAGCCAACCAATTGTAGAATGAAATAAAAACGTAAGAAAATTAAAAAGGCAAAGTGATCAGTGAGTTCTTGTTATGACTTTGATGTTTGTTCAGACTTCCCATTAAATAATGTGGAAGTTTAAAATAAACATCTCTAGTTATTCTAAGAAATGTTGGGTAAAGGTTCCCTGATGATCTGCATTATCCCCAGTGAAATGCGCATGGGAACTAGCTAAAACCCCTCAATTGATCACTTTGAAATTTTAATAAATAACTTTTGGGAAAAAAGAATGAGCACGAAAATAAAAGTTAAAGAGTTAAAACGACAATTCCCAAAAATATGTTATAATTTAATTAGCGAGTGCCCGCGCTTAAACAACTTATATTGTCAACACTCTAAATAAATTGTTTTTACATTAAAACAATTATTAGTTGTTGTTGTTCTTTATTTCTCTTACAACTACAATTAGAGTCGGAAAAAAGCCAACCAATTGTAGAATGAAATAAAAACGTAAGAAAATTAAAAAGGCAAAGTGATCAGTGAGTTCTTGTTGTGACTTTGATGTTTGTTCAGACTTCCCATTAATTAATGTGGAAGTTTAAAATAAACATCTCTAGTTATTCTAAGAAATGTTGGGTAAAGGTTCCCTGATGATCTGCATTAGCCCCAGTGAAATGCGCATAGTAACTAGCTAAAACCCCTCAATTGATCACTTTGAAATTTTAATAAATAACTTTTGGGAAAAAAGAATGAGCACGAAAATAAAAGTTAAAGAGTTAAAACGACAATTCCCAAAAATATGTAATAATTTAATTAGCGAGTGCCCGCGCTTAAACAACTTATATTGTCAACACTCTAAATAAATTGTTTTTACATTAAAACAATTATTAGCTGTTGTTGTTCTTTATTTCTCTTACAACTACAATTAGAGTCGGAAAAAAGCCAACCAATTGTAGAATGAAATAAAAACGTAAGAAAATTAAAAAGGCAAAGTGATCAGTGAGTTCTTGTTGTGACTTTGATGTTTTTTCAGACTTCCCATTAATTAATGTGGAAGTTTAAAATAAACATCTCTAGTTATTCTAAGAAATGTTGGGTAAAGGTTCCCTGATGATCTGCATTAGCCCCAGTGAAATGCGCATAGTAACTAGCTAAAACCCCTCAATTGATCACTTTGAAATTTTAATAAATAACTTTTGGGAAAAAAGAATGAGCACGAAAATAAAAGTTAAAGAGTTAAAACGACAATTCCCAAAAATATGTAATAATTTAATTAGCGAGTGCCCGCGCTTAAACAACTTATATTGTCAACACTCTAAATAAATTGTTTTTACATTAAAACAATTATTAGTTGTTGTTGTTCTTTATTTCTCTTACAACTATAATTAGAGTCGGAAAAAAGCCAACCAATTGTAGAATGAAATAAAAACGTAAGAAAATTAAAAAGGCAAAGTGATCAGTGAGTTCTTGTTGTGACTTTGATGTTTGTTCAGACTTCCCATTAATTAATGTGGAAGTTTAAAATAAACATCTCTAGTTATTCTAAGAAATGTTGGGTAAAGATTCCCTGATGATCTGCATTAGCCCCAGTGAAATGCGCATAGGAACTAGCTAAAACCCCTCAATTGATCACTTTGAAATTTTAATAAATAACTTTTGGGAAAAAAGAATGAGCACGAAAATAAAAGTTAAAGAGTTAAAACGACAATTCCCAAAAATATGTTATAATTTAATTAGCGAGTGCCCGCGCTTAAACAACTTATATTGTCAACACTCTAAATAAATTGTTTTTACATTAAAACAATTATTAGCTGTTGTTGTTCTTTATTTCTCTTACAACTACAATTAGAGTCGGAAAAAAGCCAACCAATTGTAGAATGAAATAAAAACGTAAGAAAATTAAAAAGGCAAAGTGATCAGTGAGTTCTTGTTGTGACTTTGATGTTTGTTCAGACTTCCCATTAATTAATGTGGAAGTTTAAAATAAACATCTCTAGTTATTCTAAGAAATGTTGGGTAAAGGTTCCCTGATGATCTGCATTAGCCCCAGTGAAATGCGCATAGGAACTAGCTAAAACCCCTCAATTGATCACTTTGAAATTTTAATAAATAACTTTTGGGAAAAAAGAATGAGCACGAAAATAAAAGTTAAAGAGTTAAAACGACAATTCCCAAAAATATGTAATAATTTAATTAGCGAGTGCCCGCGCTTAAACAACTTATATTGTCAACACTCTAAATAAATTGTTTTTACATTAAAACAATTATTAGCTGTTGTTGTTCTTTATTTCTCTTACAACTACAATTAGAGTCGGAAAAAAGCCAACCATTTGTAGAATGAAATAAAAACGTAAGAAAATTAAAAAGGCAAAGTGATCAGTGAGTTCTTGTTGTGACTTTGATGTTTGTTCAGACTTCCCATTAATTAATGTGGAAGTTTAAAATAAACATCTCTAGTTATTCTAAGAAATGTTGGGTAAAGGTTCCCTGATGATCTGCATTAGCCCCAGTGAAATGCGCATAGGAACTAGCTAAAACCCCTCAATTGATCACTTTGAAATTTAAATAAATAACTTTTGGGAAAAAAGAATGAGCACGAAAATAAAAGTTAAAGAGTTAAAACGACAATTCCCAAAAATATGTAATAATTTAATTAGCGAGTGCCCGCGCTTAAGCAACTTATATTGTCAACACTCTAAATAAATTGTTTTTACATTAAAACAATTATTAGTTGTTGTTGTTCTTTATTTCTCTTACAACTACAATTAGAGTCGGAAAAAAGCCAACCAATTGTAGAATGAAATAAAAACGTAAGAAAATTAAAAAGGCAAAGTGATCAGTGAGTTCTTGTTGTGACTTTGATGTTTGTTCAGACTTCCCATTAATTAATGTGGAAGTTTAAAATAAACATCTCTAGTTATTCTAAGAAATGTTGGGTAAAGGTTCCCTGATGATCTGCATTAGCCCCAGTGAAATGCGCATAGGAACTAGCTAAAACCCCTCAATTGATCACTTTGAAATTTAAATAAATAACTTTTGGGAAAAAAGAATGAGCACGAAAATAAAAGTTAAAGAGTTAAAACGACAATTCCCAAAAATATGTAATAATTTAATTAGCGAGTGCCCGCGCTTAAACAACTTATATTGTCAACACTCTAAATAAATTGTTTTTACATTAAAACAATTATTAGTTGTTGTTGTTCTTTATTTCTCTTACAACTACAATTAGAGTCGGAAAAAAGCCAACCAATTGTAGAATGAAATAAGAACGTAAGAAAATTAAAAAGGCAAAGTGATCAGTGAGTTCTTGTTATGACTCTGATGTTTGTTCAGACTTCCCATTAAATAATGTGGAAGTTTAAAATAAACATCTCTAGTTATTCTAAGAAATGTTGGGTAAAGGTTCCCTGATGATCTGCATTATCCCCAGTGAAATACGCATGGGAACTAGCTAAAACCCCTCAATTGATCACTTTGAAATTTTAATAAATAACTTTTGGGAAAAAAGAATGAGCACGAAAATAAAAGTTAAAGAGTTAAAACGACAATTCCCAAAAATATGTTATAATTTAATTAGCGAGTGCCCGCGCTTAAACAACTTATATTGTCAACACTCTAAATAAATTGTTTTTACATTAAAACAATTATTAGTTGTTGTTGTTCTTTATTTCTCTTACAACTACAATTAGAGTCGGAAAAAAGCCAACCAATTGTAGAATGAAATAAAAACGTAAGAAAATTAAAAAGGCAAAGTGATCAGTGAGTTCTTGTTGTGACTTTGATGTTTGTTCAGACTTCCCATTAATTAATGTGGAAGTTTAAAATAAACATCTCTAGTTATTCTAAGAAATGTTGGGTAAAGGTTCCCTGATGATCTGCATTAGCCCCAGTGAAATGCGCATAGTAACTAGCTAAAACCCCTCAATTGATCACTTTGAAATTTTAATAAATAACTTTTGGAAAAAAAGAATGAGCACGAAAATAAAAGTTAAAGAGTTAAAACGACAATTCCCAAAAATATGTAATAATTTAATTAGCGAGTGCCCGCGCTTAAGCAACTTATATTGTCAACACTCTAAATAAATTGTTTTTACATTAAAACAATTATTAGTTGTTGTTGTTCTTTATTTCTCTTACAACTACAATTAGAGTCGGAAAAAAGCCAACCAATTGTAGAATGAAATAAAAACGTAAGAAAATTAAAAAGGCAAAGTGATCAGTGAGTTCTTGTTATGACTTTGATGTTTGTTCAGACTTCCCATTAAATAATGTGGAAGTTTAAAATAAACATCTCTAGTTATTCTAAGAAATGTTGGGTAAAGGTTCCCTGATGATCTGCATTATCCCCAGTGAAATGCGCATAGGAACTAGCTAAAACCCCTCAATTGATCACTTTGAAATTTTAATAAATAACTTTTGGGAAAAAAGAATGAGCACGAAAATAAAAGTTAAAGAGTTAAAACGACAATTCCCAAAAATATGTAATAATTTAATTAGCGAGTGCCCGCGCTTAAACAACTTATATTGTCAACACTCTAAATAAATTGTTTTTACATTAAAACAATTATTAGTTGTTGTTGTTCTTTATTTCTCTTACAACTACAATTAGAGTCGGAAAAAAGCCAACCAATTGTAGAATGAAATAAAAACGTAAGAAAATTAAAAAGGCAAAGTGATCAGTGAGTTCTTGTTATGACTTTGATGTTTGTTCAGACTTCCCATTAATTAATGTGGAAGTTTAAAATAAACATCTCTAGTTATTCTAAGAAATGTTGGGTAAAGGTTCCCTGATGATCTGCATTATCCCCAGTGAAATGCGCATAGGAACTAGCTAAAACCCCTCAATTGATCACTTTGAAATTTTAATAAATAACTTTTGGGAAAAAAGAATGAGCACGAAAATAAAAGTTAAAGAGTTAAAACGACAATTCCCAAAAATGTGTAATAATTTAATTAGCGAATGCCCGCGCTTAAACAACTTATATTGTCAACACTCTAAATAAATTGTTTTTACATTAAAACAATTATTAGTTGTTGTTGTTCTTTATTTCTCTTACAACTACAATTAGAGTCGGAAAAAAGCCAACCAATTGTAGAATGAAATAAGAACGTAAGAAAATTAAAAAGGCAAAGTGATCAGTGAGTTCTTGTTGTGACTTTGATGTTTGTTCAGACTTCCCATTAATTAATGTGGAAGTTTAAAATAAACATCTCTAGTTATTCTAAGAAATGTTGGGTAAAGGTTCCCTGATGATCTGCATTAGCCCCAGTGAAATGCGCATAGGAACTAGCTAAAACCCCTCAATTGATCACTTTGAAATTTTAATAAATAACTTTTGGGAAAAAAGAATGAGCACGAAAATAAAAGTTAAAGAGTTAAAACGACAATTCCCAAAAATATGTAATAATTTAATTAGCGAGTGCCCGCGCTTAAACAACTTATATTGTCAACACTCTAAATAAATTGTTTTTACATTAAAACAATTATTAGTTGTTGTTGTTCTTTATTTCTCTTACAACTACAATTAGAGTCGGAAAAAAGCGAACCAATTGTAGAATGAAATAAAAACGTAAGAAAATTAAAAAGGCAAAGTGATCAGTGAGTTCTTGTTGTGACTTTGATGTTTGTTCAGACTTCCCATTAATTAATGTGGAAGTTTAAAATAAACATCTCTAGTTATTCTATGAAATGTTGGGTAAAGGTTCCCTGATGATCTGCATTAGCCCCAGTGAAATGCGCATAGGAACTAGCTAAAACCCCTCAATTGATCACTTTGAAATTTTAATAAATAACTTTTGGGAATAAAGAATGAGCACGAAAATAAAAGTGAAAGAGTTAAAACGACAATTCCCAAAAATATGTAATAATTTAATTAGCGAGTGCCCGCGCTTAAACAACTTATATTGTCAACACTCTAAATAAATTGTTTTTACATTAAAACAATTATTAGTTGTTGTTGTTCTTTATTTCTCTTACAACTACAATTAGAGTCGGAAAAAAGCCAACCAATTGTAGAATGAAATAAAAACGTAAGAAAATTAAAAAGGCAAAGTGATCAGTGAGTTCTTGTTGTGACTTTGATGTTTGTTCAGACTTCCCATTAATTAATGTGGAAGTTTAAAATAAACATCTCTAGTTATTCTAAGAAATGTTGGGTAAAGGTTCCCTGATGATCTGCATTAGCCCCAGTGAAATGCGCATAGGAACTAGCTAAAACCCCTCAATTGATCACTTTGAAATTTTAATAAATAACTTTTGGGAAAAAAGAATGAGCACGAAAATAAAAGTTAAAGAGTTAAAACGACAATTCCCAAAAATATGTAATAATTTAATTAGCGAGTGCCCGCGCTTAAACAACTTATATTGTCAACACTCTAAATAAATTGTTTTTACATTAAAACAATTATTAGTTGTTGTTGTTCTTTATTTCTCTTACAACTACAATTAGAGTCGGAAAAAAGCCAACCAATTGTAGAATGAAATAAAAACGTAAGAATATTAAAAAGGCAAAGTGATCAGTGAGTTCTTGTTGTGACTTTGATGTTTGTTCAGACTTCCCATTAATTAATGTGGAAGCTTAAAATAAACATCTCTAGTTATTCTAAGAAATGTTGGGTAAAGGTTCCCTGATGATCTGCATTAGCCCCAGTGAAATGCGCATAGGAACTAGCTAAAACCCCTCAATTGATCACTTTGAAATTTTAATAAATAACTTTTGGGAAAAAAGAATGAGCACGAAAATAAAAGTTAAAGAGTTAAAACGACAATTCCCAAAAATATGTAATAATTTAATTAGCGAGTGCCCGCGCTTAAACAACTTATATTGTCAACACTCTAAATAAATTGTTTTTACATTAAAACAATTATTAGTTGTTGTTGTTCTTTATTTCTCTTACAACTACAATTAGAGTCGGAAAAAAGCCAACCAATTGTAGAATGAAATAAAAACGTAAGAAAATTAAAAAGGCAAAGTGATCAGTGAGTTCTTGTTGTGACTTTGATGTTTGTTCAGACTTCCCATTAATTAATGTGGAAGTTTAAAATAAACATCTCTAGTTATTCTAAGAAATGTTGGGTAAAGGTTCCCTGATGATCTGCATTAGCCCCAGTGAAATGCGCATAGGAACTAGCTAAAACCCCTCAATTGATCACTTTGAAATTTTAATAAATAACTTTTGGGAAAAAAGAATGAGCACGAAAATAAAAGTTAAAGAGTTAAAACGACAATTCCCAAAAATATGTAATAATTTAATTAGCGAGTGCCCGCGCTTAAACAACTTATATTGTCAACACTCTAAATAAATTGTTTTTACATTAAAACAATTATTAGTTGTTGTTGTTCTTTATTTCTCTTACAACTACAATTAGATCACTTTGAAATTTTGTTTAAATAACTTTTGGGCACTTTTGGAATGAGCACGAAAATAAAATTAAAGAGTTAAAACGACAATTCCCAAAAATATGTAATAATTTAATTAGCGAGTGCCCGCGCTTAAACAACTTATATTGTCAACACTCTAAATAAATTGTTTTTACATTAAAACAATTATTAGTTGTTGTTGTTCTTTATTTCTCTTACAACTACAATTAGAGTCGGAAAAAAGCCAACCAATTGTAGAATGAAATAAAAACGTAAGAAAATTAAAAAGGCAAAGTGATCAGTGAGTTCTTGTTGTGACTTTGATGTTTGTTCAGACTTCCCATTAATTAATGTGGAAGTTTAAAATAAACATCTCTAGTTATTCTAAGAAATGTTGGGTAAAGGTTCCCTGATGATCTGCATTAGCCCCAGTGAAATGCGCATAGGAACTAGCTAAAACCCCTCAATTGATCACTTTGAAATTTTAATAAATAACTTTTGGGAAAAAAGAATGAGCACGAAAATAAAAGTTAAAGAGTTAAAACGACAATTCCCAAAAATATGTAATAATTTAATTAGCGAGTGCCCGCGCTTAAACAACTTATATTGTCAACACTCTAAATAAATTGTTTTTACATTAAAACAATTATTAGTTGTTGTTGTTCTTTATTTCTCTTACAACTACAATTAGAGTCGGAAAAAAGCCAACCAATTGTAGAATGAAATAAAAACGTAAGAAAATTAAAAAGGCAAAGTGATCAGTGAGTTCTTGTTGTGACTTTGATGTTTGTTCAGACTTCCCATTAATTAATGTGGAAGTTTAAAATAAACATCTCTAGTTATTCTAAGAAATGTTGGGTAAAGGTTCCCTGATGATCTGCATTAGCCCCAGTGAAATGCGCATAGGAACTAGCTAAAACCCCTCAATTGATCACTTTGAAATTTTAATAAATAACTTTTGGGAAAAAAGAATGAGCACGAAAATAAAAGTTAAAGAGTTAAAACGACAATTCCCAAAAATAGGTAATAATTTAATTAGCGAGTGCCCGCGCTTAAACAACTTATATTGTCAACACTCTAAATAAATTGTTTTTACATTAAAACAATTATTAGTTGTTGTTGTTCTTTATTTCTCTTACAACTACAATTAGAGTCGGAAAAAAGCCAACCAATTGTAGAATGAAATAAAAACGTAAGAAAATTAAAAAGGCAAAGTGATCAGTGAGTTCTTGTTGTGACTTTGATGTTTGTTCAGACTTCCCATTAATTAATGTGGAAGTTTAAAATAAACATCTCTAGTTATTCTAAGAAATGTTGGGTAAAGGTTCCCTGATGATCTGCATTAGCCCCAGTGAAATGCGCATAGGAACTAGCTAAAACCCCTCAATTGAACACTTTGAAATTTTAATAAATAACTTTTGGGAAAAAAGAATGAGCACGAAAATAAAAGTTAAAGAGTTAAAACGACAATTCCCAAAAATATGTAATAATTTAATTAGCGAGTGCCCGCGCTTAAGCAACTTATATTGTCAACACTCTAAATAAATTGTTTTTACATTAAAACAATTATTAGTTGTTGTTGTTCTTTATTTCTCTTACAACTACAATTAGAGTCGGAAAAAAGCCAACCAATTGTAGAATGAAATAAAAACGTAAGAAAATTAAAAAGGCAAAGTGATCAGTGAGTTCTTGTTGTGACTTTGATGTTTGTTCAGACTTCCCATTAATTAATGTGGAAGTTTAAAATAAACATCTCTAGTTATTCTAAGAAATGTTGGGTAAAGGTTCCCTGATGATCTGCATTAGCCCCAGTGAAATGCGCATAGGAACTAGCTAAAACTCCTCAATTGATCACTTTGAAATTTTAATAAATAACTTTTGGGAAAAAAGAATGAGCACGAAAATAAAAGTTAAAGAGTTAAAACGACAATTCCCAAAAATATGTAATAATTTAATTAGCGAGTGCCCGCGCTTAAACAACTTATATTGTCAACACTCTAAATAAATTGTTTTTACATTAAAACAATTATTAGTTGTTGTTGTTCTTTATTTCTCTTACAACTACAATTAGAGTCGGAAAAAAGCCAACCAATTGTAGAATGAAATAAAAACGTAAGAAAATTAAAAAGGCAAAGTGATCAGTGAGTTCTTGTTGTGACTTTGATGTTTGTTCAGACTTCCCATTAATTAATGTGGAAGTTTAAAATAAACATCTCTAGTTATTCTATGAAATGTTGGGTAAAGGTTCCCTGATGATCTGCATTAGCCCCAGTGAAATGCGCATAGGAACTAGCTAAAACCCCTCAATTGATCACTTTGAAATTTTAATAAATAACTTTTGGGAATAAAGAATGAGCACGAAAATAAAAGTGAAAGAGTTAAAACGACAATTCCCAAAAATATGTAATAATTTAATTAGCGAGTGCCCGCGCTTAAACAACTTATATTGTCAACACTCTAAATAAATTGTTTTTACATTAAAACAATTATTAGTTGTTGTTGTTCTTTATTTCTCTTACAACTACAATTAGAGTCGGAAAAAAGCCAACCAATTGTAGAATGAAATAAAAACGTAAGAAAATTAAAAAGGCAAAGTGATCAGTGAGTTCTTGTTGTGACTTTGATGTTTGTTCAGACTTCCCATTAATTAATGTGGAAGTTTAAAATAAACATCTCTAGTTATTCTAAGAAATGTTGGGTAAAGGTTCCCTGATGATCTGCATTAGCCCCAGTGAAATGCGCATAGGAACTAGCTAAAACCCCTCAATTGATCACTTTGAAATTTTAATAAATAACTTTTGGGAAAAAAGAATGAGCACGAAAATAAAAGTTAAAGAGTTAAAACGACAATTCCCAAAAATATGTAATAATTTAATTAGCGAGTGCCCGCGCTTAAACAACTTATATTGTCAACACTCTAAATAAATTGTTTTTACATTAAAACAATTATTAGTTGTTGTTGTTCTTTATTTCTCTTACAACTACAATTAGAGTCGGAAAAAAGCCAACCAATTGTAGAATGAAATAAAAACGTAAGAATATTAAAAAGGCAAAGTGATCAGTGAGTTCTTGTTGTGACTTTGATGTTTGTTCAGACTTCCCATTAATTAATGTGGAAGCTTAAAATAAACATCTCTAGTTATTCTAAGAAATGTTGGGTAAAGGTTCCCTGATGATCTGCATTAGCCCCAGTGAAATGCGCATAGGAACTAGCTAAAACCCCTCAATTGATCACTTTGAAATTTTAATAAATAACTTTTGGGAAAAAAGAATGAGCACGAAAATAAAAGTTAAAGAGTTAAAACGACAATTCCCAAAAATATGTAATAATTTAATTAGCGAGTGCCCGCGCTTAAACAACTTATATTGTCAACACTCTAAATAAATTGTTTTTACATTAAAACAATTATTAGTTGTTGTTGTTCTTTATTTCTCTTACAACTACAATTAGAGTCGGAAAAAAGCCAACCAATTGTAGAATGAAATAAAAACGTAAGAAAATTAAAAAGGCAAAGTGATCAGTGAGTTCTTGTTGTGACTTTGATGTTTGTTCAGACTTCCCATTAATTAATGTGGAAGTTTAAAATAAACATCTCTAGTTATTCTAAGAAATGTTGGGTAAAGGTTCCCTGATGATCTGCATTAGCCCCAGTGAAATGCGCATAGGAACTAGCTAAAACCCCTCAATTGATCACTTTGAAATTTTAATAAATAACTTTTGGGAAAAAAGAATGAGCACGAAAATAAAAGTTAAAGAGTTAAAACGACAATTCCCAAAAATATGTAATAATTTAATTAGCGAGTGCCCGCGCTTAAACAACTTATATTGTCAACACTCTAAATAAATTGTTTTTACATTAAAACAATTATTAGTTGTTGTTGTTCTTTATTTCTCTTACAACTACAATTAGATCACTTTGAAATTTTGTTTAAATAACTTTTGGGCACTTTTGGAATGAGCACGAAAATAAAATTAAAGAGTTAAAACGACAATTCCCAAAAATATGTAATAATTTAATTAGCGAGTGCCCGCGCTTAAACAACTTATATTGTCAACACTCTAAATAAATTGTTTTTACATTAAAACAATTATTAGTTGTTGTTGTTCTTTATTTCTCTTACAACTACAATTAGAGTCGGAAAAAAGCCAACCAATTGTAGAATGAAATAAAAACGTAAGAAAATTAAAAAGGCAAAGTGATCAGTGAGTTCTTGTTGTGACTTTGATGTTTGTTCAGACTTCCCATTAATTAATGTGGAAGTTTAAAATAAACATCTCTAGTTATTCTAAGAAATGTTGGGTAAAGGTTCCCTGATGATCTGCATTAGCCCCAGTGAAATGCGCATAGGAACTAGCTAAAACCCCTCAATTGATCACTTTGAAATTTTAATAAATAACTTTTGGGAAAAAAGAATGAGCACGAAAATAAAAGTTAAAGAGTTAAAACGACAATTCCCAAAAATATGTAATAATTTAATTAGCGAGTGCCCGCGCTTAAACAACTTATATTGTCAACACTCTAAATAAATTGTTTTTACATTAAAACAATTATTAGTTGTTGTTGTTCTTTATTTCTCTTACAACTACAATTAGAGTCGGAAAAAAGCCAACCAATTGTAGAATGAAATAAAAACGTAAGAAAATTAAAAAGGCAAAGTGATCAGTGAGTTCTTGTTGTGACTTTGATGTTTGTTCAGACTTCCCATTAATTAATGTGGAAGTTTAAAATAAACATCTCTAGTTATTCTAAGAAATGTTGGGTAAAGGTTCCCTGATGATCTGCATTAGCCCCAGTGAAATGCGCATAGGAACTAGCTAAAACCCCTCAATTGATCACTTTGAAATTTTAATAAATAACTTTTGGGAAAAAAGAATGAGCACGAAAATAAAAGTTAAAGAGTTAAAACGACAATTCCCAAAAATAGGTAATAATTTAATTAGCGAGTGCCCGCGCTTAAACAACTTATATTGTCAACACTCTAAATAAATTGTTTTTACATTAAAACAATTATTAGTTGTTGTTGTTCTTTATTTCTCTTACAACTACAATTAGAGTCGGAAAAAAGCCAACCAATTGTAGAATGAAATAAAAACGTAAGAAAATTAAAAAGGCAAAGTGATCAGTGAGTTCTTGTTGTGACTTTGATGTTTGTTCAGACTTCCCATTAATTAATGTGGAAGTTTAAAATAAACATCTCTAGTTATTCTAAGAAATGTTGGGTAAAGGTTCCCTGATGATCTGCATTAGCCCCAGTGAAATGCGCATAGGAACTAGCTAAAACCCCTCAATTGAACACTTTGAAATTTTAATAAATAACTTTTGGGAAAAAAGAATGAGCACGAAAATAAAAGTTAAAGAGTTAAAACGACAATTCCCAAAAATATGTAATAATTTAATTAGCGAGTGCCCGCGCTTAAGCAACTTATATTGTCAACACTCTAAATAAATTGTTTTTACATTAAAACAATTATTAGTTGTTGTTGTTCTTTATTTCTCTTACAACTACAATTAGAGTCGGAAAAAAGCCAACCAATTGTAGAATGAAATAAAAACGTAAGAAAATTAAAAAGGCAAAGTGATCAGTGAGTTCTTGTTGTGACTTTGATGTTTGTTCAGACTTCCCATTAATTAATGTGGAAGTTTAAAATAAACATCTCTAGTTATTCTAAGAAATGTTGGGTAAAGGTTCCCTGATGATCTGCATTAGCCCCAGTGAAATGCGCATAGGAACTAGCTAAAACTCCTCAATTGATCACTTTGAAATTTTAATAAATAACTTTTGGGAAAAAAGAATGAGCACGAAAATAAAAGTTAAAGAGTTAAAACGACAATTCCCAAAAATATGTAATAATTTAATTAGCGAGTGCCCGCGCTTAAACAACTTATATTGTCAACACTCTAAATAAATTGTTTTTACATTAAAACAATTATTAGTTGTTGTTGTTCTTTATTTCTCTTACAACTACAATTAGAGTCGGAAAAAAGCCAACCAATTGTAGAATGAAATAAAAACGTAAGAAAATTAAAAAGGCAAAGTGATCAGTGAGTTCTTGTTGTGACTTTGATGTTTGTTCAGACTTCCCATTAATTAATGTGGAAGTTTAAAATAAACATCTCTAGTTATTCTAAGAAATGTTGGGTAAAGGTTCCCTGATGATCTGCATTAGCCCCAGTGAAATGCGCATAGGAACTAGCTAAAACCCCTCAATTGATCACTTTGAAATTTTAATAAATAACTTTTGGGAAAAAAGAATGAGCACGAAAATAAAAGTTAAAGAATTATTTTTTTTAATTTTTATTTTTATTTTATTCGACCTTGTTTTTTACTTAAATTCTTCTTATAATTATTCTTCAGGCTCTATGTCTAAGACTCGAAAATAAAACTCTTGTTATGTTTTATCTCGTTATATTTGTAAATATTTTATTATTTCGATATTTCGAATACCTTCGGTGTTCTTCTTCAGGCAAAACTGAAAAAACAATTTTGTTGTTACAACATTTAGTATCACAAAAATATAATTTGATTTAAATTAACTAAAGAGTTATTTATAAACAAGTGTTTAAAATTATAAACATAACAACACGTAAATATATTTTGTCTTACTATTGAGTAAAGTCGTCTAGTTTTGAAATTCGTCATCAGTGTTGTAGATATTGGATTGCGTGATTCTGTCCTGGTACGTGTGTTAACGACTTGTAAATCTTTTCCGATTTTGGTGTATGTATATTGTTTAAATTCTTTATCGTGTCCCGTATGATTTTGATTATTAAGGGATATGAAAAGCTCTTTTTTAGTAATATTTTTCTTATTTTTTTGTAGTTTTCGTTGTGAAATTTATTATCGCTTATTTTTAAAACTCTTGTCGCAAAGTTCTTAGCAGTATTTATTTTGACGTGTTTTGGGTGGTTAGAATGGAAGTTTATAATTCTCCCCGACGCAGTTGGTTTTTGATACCAATCAGTTATTAAAAAATAATTTTCTCTTATAATTAAGGCATCTAAAAACGGTAGCTTTCCATCTTTCTCTACTTCTATCGTAAATTGAATCCTTCGATGGAAATTATTTAAACATTTTAGTGTTTCATCTACACTACTGCGCTTAATGATACAAAACATATCGTCCACATATTTGCTTAGAGCTCTGGTTCTTATATCTAGTTTTTCTATGCTGCGGTCTAGTAGCTCCAATATCTACAACACTGATGACGTTAACATTGCTCTAAAAAACACAAACACTTTAAACTCCCTCTTTTCGAATACAAAAACAAAATTGGACAAGTTAGATATATATAATGTTATCTACAAAATACCTTGCTATGGGGATGGCAAAAATGTATGTAAGAAAATATATGTAGGAACAACAAAATCAAAACTTGGACAAGATTGGCTGCACACAAATCTAATTATAAAAATAAAAACGAAAATTTGGAACAAAAAACCGCATTAGCAGCCCACTGTGCAATGCATGGTCACTCGCCAGATATAAATAATACAGAAATATTACAACAAGAACATAATTATAAAAAAAGATTCACTGTAGAAATGCTACATATAATTAACACTCCCGCCGAAATTAGGATGAACTACAAAACAGACACGGAAAATTGCGCGCATACGTATATACATATAATAACAAAACACAATAAACCAAAACAAATTTAGTACACATTTAACCCTTTTCAAAACTAGACGACTTTACTCAATAGTAAGACAAAATATATTTACGTGTTGTTATGTTTATAATTTTAAACACTTGTTTATAAATAACTCTTTAGTTAATTTAAATCAAATTATATTTTTGTGATACTAAATGTTGTAACAACAAAATTGTTTTTTCAGTTTTTCCTGAAGAAGAACACCGAAGGTGTTCGAAATATCGAAATAATAAAATATTTACAAATATAACGAAATAAAACATAACAAAAGTTTTATTTTCGGGTCTTAGGCCTAGAGCTTGAAAAATAATTATAAGAAGAATTTATTTTTATTCAATACATATCAGCTGTTTTTATTTCCATATGTATGTTGCGGCAAAACTTGTGTCATTAAAAAAAAAGAAGGTAGAAAACTTAGAAAAAACAAATTTTAAAATTAAAATTAGTAAATTTAAATGAGTTAAAAAGAGCAGTTTCAGATTTCGGAAGCTCAATCTACACTTACAAGTGCTGCTCTCGAAAATTGTACTCTTGCAAAGCGTAGGAAAGTGCAAGAAGTGAACGAAATTGAAAGTAAGCGTTCAGAAGTTTACGAAAAACTTGGCCAGAAAGTATCTCAAGCAAAAGAAGACATAAGTTGGCGGAAGGCCTATGGAGAGTATGTTGGTTAGCAGCTTTCTGCATATTCAGAGTCAAATGCTCGCAGGTGAGTTTGAAATGCATAGTACTCAAATAATATTTGATACGAACTTATATTTTCAGACTGAGATCTCAAATTAATAATGTCATCGACTCATTTGAAGTGCAACAAGATAATTAACTACGTTTTAAATTTTTATTCTAATATTTTATATGTAAACTGAATGTGATTTGAACGTGACTGAATTTTAATTTTATTTTTTATGAATATGTTTTGTTTTAGACCTTTTTAAATATATTTGTTTGATCGTTATTTGCTTTTCGTCTTTTATTTTTTATATAGAAACACAATGTGATTTGAAGTTTAATAAATAAATAAATGAATAAATGAAAATGAATTTTTTATTTCGATTTATTGGGTTTTAATTAAATTTTTAATAAATATGCTTCTTCATTTAAAAAATATTCCGTGAATTCTTGTCGAATGATCTTGGACGTTTCGCTTTGACGAACTTGATTGCACAATGGTTCTACCAAAGACAAAATATTCTCTGTTCGCACTTCTTCAGCCATCGTCCGTCCGTTATAGATCCATCCGCATTCACTTGGTCGTAGTCTCTTATTTGTGCACACTTGAGTTTGTTCAAAAAACAAAAAACAACTTTGACAACATTTGGTGGGGAAAGTTCCATTGTTTTTCTGACAACACGTTTTCCGAAACACGCCTAAATCTGGACAACCTGTAACTGAAAATTCTTTCCTTCGTGTTTTGATTCCGAAAACTATATGGTTTCATAATATTGGAATTTAAAGAAAACGCATCATCTGCAACAATCACATATGGAATAGTTTTTTGTCTACAGGGCAGTGGTTTCGGTTGCGGCAAATTCAACGTGTTATTATACAGTCCATTTGATAGCGAACATCTACTGAACACTCCGCCATCGGACTCCCTACCCTTTGCACCAACGTCGATGTAAACAAAATTGTAGTTCTCGTCCACAAGCGCCATCAAAACAATGCTGTTTTTCTTTTTATAATTGAAATATGCGCTTCCACAGTGTGCTGGTGCTATAATATTGATGTATTTTCCATCTAATGCCCCGATTGAATTAGGAAAATTCCACGTTTTATTTATACTTTAGGAAATACTCTCCCATTCCTTCTCTGTTGCTGGCATCTGTACCAATAGGTATTATTTTTGATATGTTTTTTTATTTAATAAATTAGGATTTACCTTTAAAAATTCATCTTTTAATACTTTATATAATGCAGCGCAGACTTCAGGCACAATAATGCATATCGATTATCTTGATCTTTTAAACAAGAACACCAGACTAATATATCAAAGACCTATTTAGAATTAAAAGACGTTATTTGTTACCCAAATTTAAGAAAAGAAATACACAAATATATAAACAATTGTATTATATGCAACATGTGCAAGTACGATAGACGACCAATAAAAAATAAGTTATGCGTAACAGAAACACCTTTAACATCAAATGATATTATTCATATTGATATTTGGTTTCTAGACAAATATACAAAATTTTTAACCTATATCGACAAACTTAAGCTAGATTTACACGATTGAAATTTTCTTCAAAATGCTTTAAGCTCGTGTAAACAGCAACATTTCTTCAAAGTTTGTTGATCAAAATTTATTGAACAAAACTTTTGAAGATTTTATTGATGCCTTGTAAATAAGCATCAAAATCGCATCTGGCAATATTGATAACCATAAATAATTTGAAGGCATGTTTATTATTTTTATTCAACAATTATTTTTTTTCATTTTTTTTTTATTTTATTCGACCTTGTTTTTTACTTAAATTCTTCTTATAATTATTCTTCAGGCTCTATGTCTAAGACCCGAAAATAAAACTCTTGTTATGTTTTATCTCGTTATATTTGTAAATATTTTATTATTTCGATATTTCGAACACCTTCGGTGTTCTTCTTCAGGAAAAACTGAAAAAACAATTTTGTTGTTACAACATTTAGTATCACAAAAATATAATTTATTTAAATTAACTAAAGAGTTATTTATAAACAAGTGTTTAAAATTATAAACATAACAACACGTAAATATATTTTGTCTTACTATTGAGTCAAGTCGTCTAGTTTTGAAAAGGGTTAAATGTGTACTAAATTTGTTTTGGTTTATTGTGAGTTTCCATTTCTCGCGTTTAATGCACTATTTCTTTTTATGTTATGGAATTGCATCTTCAAATAAATCAATGTTATGTAGTGATGCATAAGCAAATGTTAAGTTGAGTATTCAGATACTTGTCGAACTTTAAGAATAGCAAACATAAGTTTTTATTATAATTTTTCGATCTTTGTTAATTTACCTGTAATTATCATTACAAAAGCTTTATTTTTTTCCTTTTCTAAGAACTTTGAAGAAAATTTTTTATGATTTTTTCCATTCAAACGAATTACTTAAACAATAGAATCTTTTTGTGTGCATCACTAAACCAAATATGACATATTATTTTCAACAAGGTTGCCAATAGAAAGGAAAAATATGGTAAATACATATGTTTTATTGCTAATCTAGCGTTATTAAACGTTTATGAATATACATTTTTATTATACCCTTATTACTCTAAATCTGTTTCATAACTATAACATAGTTTAACACTGAAATAAAAAAATTTTATGAATTAGACTGGAAGTATTTAAATTATACCCGAACCATGTCAGCATATTTTGGGAAACTGGAATGCATGTTGGTAAAGCGGTGAAAAATGGAAACGCAAATCCCATTACCTTTGTACAGAATTTACTTGATCTGAAGGATTGTTTTGATCATTCAATGATGTCGTTCGCAAGAAAGACAAGAAGTATACCAAAATATAGAGGAAGATAAAGAAAATTTAATAGTTAAATTAAAATATAAATCTCTTACAATATATACAAAAAACGTTTTTATAGTGAAGAGAAAAGAAACTCTTTTCTTGTGAGAATAAAAAATTATGGGAAAAACACGTTTACCGGGTTATCCATTTCGTGATTTCAAAAGTATAGGACTGGCATTCGACATCTGTAAAACTAAGTTGTTAAACCAATTTTTTTCTTTTCAGTTGAAAGTCTGACATTGACGAAAATGGATCGCTTCAGTATCACACAACGCATAAAACTTATCAAAACATACTACAAAAATGGTGATTTCGCAACAGCCACATATCGTGTTTTAAGAGGAGATTATGGTTTACATAATCGTCCAACTACGCAAGCAATTGGCAAAGTTGTGAAGAAATTTGAAAAGACTGGAGCGGTTACAAATATTGTAAGGTCTGTGCATCATCGTTTCGCTCGTTCCGCTGAAAATATCGCTGCTGTAAGTGAAAGTGTTGCCGTAGACCCGAATGTGTCGAATCCTCGTCGTTCTCAGTATTTAGGACTGTCTTACGGAACATTATGGCGTATTTTGCATTTAGATCTACACCTACATCCATATAAAGTCCACCTCACACAACAACTGAAGCCAGCTGAGCATTCACAACGTCGTAGATACGTGGAATGGGTGCTTGAACAACAGGCGGTGGACGGCGATTTTTCGAAAAAAAATTTCTTCAGCGATGAAGCACATTTCTCACTCGGTGGGTATGTTAATAAACAAAATTGTCGTATTTGGGGTTCTGAGAATCCTCAAGTAATTGAAGAGAGGCCATTATATCCAGAAAAAGTAACTGTTTGGTGCGCTCTTTGGTCCGAAAGTGTGATTGGACTTTACTTCTTCGAAAACGACAATGGAACGACTGTCACCGTCAATTCGGAGCGTTATGGTCATATGATAACCGACTTTTTTTTCCTGCTATTGAAGAATACGACTTGGAAAGTATGTGGTTTCAACAACAAGACGGGCTACGCCAAAGACCGTGTGTTATATAGGCTGAATAATCTTAAATTAGAATAATAAACTTTCCAATATGTTGTCGCTTCCAAATTTATGACAATATATATATTTTTATATATGTTATATGTACGTTTATGTGTATATGAATGATATATACTTTTAAATTTTTGTTATGTTAGGCTGTAAAATTCACAAGATCAACTTTTGTTTTAGTTTCCATCTAAAGCCACTTAAGCGCGTAATATGAAAATAAAATCAGTGTGAAAATTTTCCTACAGCTATCTTCACATTAAAAATTACGAAATGGGGAAAAAGGAATTGCAAGAGTACATACATATGTACACTATTTTTAGTTACTCTCTTCCCCTATTGGCTCTAACCTATTTACCCAAAACTAAGTATAATACATATAGCGACTATGCATAAGTTGAACGAAAAAAATTTTTTTCCTCGATTAATTTCTGAGTAATTCCAAAACGATAAGAGATAAAGAAAAACTGTATTTGACTAAATTAAAAACAATTTTCTGGTGTTTTACCTTTTAAAATCGAATGACTCGCTCCCGAGTTAAGGTGAAATATGTCTACGTACCTGGCTAATTTAGGGGCAAAAAATATCCACACCCTTAAAAAATCTAGACCTGATGGAAAAAAAACTGAAAACGGATTCGAGTTTAGCGCATCAAAATCCATATCGTCCATATAGTTGTATTCAAAGGAGGATTTGGCTGCTGAGCAGTGTTATTGGTGTAAGGCGAGCCATGGAACAATATGTTGGTTATTATCCAAATCTAACAAAAGTGTATAAAATAATGTTATATATTTTGACTTATTCTGCGTTTCAGAGAATAACAAACGTTTTGTTGGTGCGATAAGGTCTCACATTAGAATAGAAGAGATATTAATTTCACTTAAAATCATACTATTTTCATACAAATATATAAAATGTTCCCAAATATGGGAGTACTGGTGTTTCGACCAGCTTTTGTTTTCTTAAAATATACTACAATGAGAACAGCCCAGGAAAACGTAGAGGTATACACGTATATATTTATGTATATATATATATATATATATATATATATATACATATATTTATATATATATATATATATATATATATATATATATATATATATATATATGAGTATATATATGAGTATATATATTTAATTATTTATTTATTTAATAAGTCAAGAGGATTTACATCCTTACTGACTAAATAACAAATTAGTTAAACAATTTAAATATAAAATGAGATTTCTTTTCAGTACGGTATTACTCTCAGATAAGTTCATGATATGGTAACATTTGTTAAAGTTGACACATGCGCGACGAAAAGAATCATTATTAGCATAAACAGAGCGGTAATATTTTAATGCCAAGATTTCAAAATTGCGAGTATGTCTTAACGAATAAAGTAGTGTAGGCAATTTTATTAGAGCAAGTCTACTTTAATACGGCGGTAACACATACGAATTCCAACCCAGCCCACGAGGACAAAAAATTAGAAACTGTTTCTGCACAGATTCGATACTATTGATATGAATGGAGTAACAAGGATCCCAGAAAATTGATCCATACTATTATATTAGAGCAAGTCTACTTTGATACGGCGGTAAGACATACGAATTTAACCAAGCCCACGAAGACAAAAAATTAGAAACTGTTTCTGTACATAATGGAGTGACAAGGATCCCAGTCAATTGATCCATACTCAAGAATTGGTCGAACAAGAGATGTATATAATAGTTTTGTAATATATGGATCCAGAAATTTCTTAGACCAGCGTTTCATAAACTAAGTACCCCATAGGCTTTGTTGACCATTATAGAGATGTGATCATGAAAGTTGAGTCTATGATCCAACAGTGTGCCAAGATAAAATATAGTATCAACTTTATTTAAAATATCACTAAAAATATAATAGGAAGTCTCAATCGGATTGTGTCTGAAAAATGACATGTGTTTGCATTTCTTTACATTTAACTCTAATAAATCATATCTGCACCATTGAGAAAAATGTGTAAAGTCAGTACACAATAAATTATGTCCATTAATATCATTAAAAGAGTTAAAAATTTTAACATCGTCGGCATAGATACATGAGCACTTTAAAATGACATACAACCGTCGGAAGATCATTGAGGAACACCAGAAATACATAAATGGTATTTGATGTAGTATTTCCAACCTTAACTTGTTGAGTTCTTCCAGACAGATAAGAGTTTAACCATTTTAAAGCAGAATTATTAAAGCCCATAAGTGATAATTTGTGTAATAAAAGATTGTGGTTAATTTTATCGAACGCCTTACTAAAGTCAATGTATATAGCATCAGTTTGCATTTTATTGGTAAAACCTTCGTTGACAGTAGTAGTGAGTTCCAAAACATTAGTTATAGTTGAACGCGAATTACGAAAACCATGTTGGTAAGGCGATAACATGGAAGAAATTTGATGAGCTAAATAATCAGCAAGAATTTTTTCAAGTAGTTTTGGAATTGCATTAATTTTGTACCCCTATAGTTAGATACATCGGATTTACAGCCATGTTTATATATATATATATATATATATATATATCAATAACGATGGTGAACATATACATTTTTAACCAAATAGTTAAGAAACTCCCAATAAATTAATTTAGAGGAAGAAAACAGGATATCAAATGATAACAGAAGAAATATAGCGTAAGAGCTATATTTCCGAAGCTTATGCTTCGGGAAAGTTCTTTTATTATTTATTTTAATTTGTATTTTATTTATTTCAATTCGACCGCATATTTTTTATTGTAGGAAAATACCAAAAACAAAAAAATAGAGTGGGAGTTGTGTTGAAAAATTCTGAAAACTTTTAATTATTTGTTCTTTTCAATAATAAATTTTTAATTGTTACGTCCCATGTGGCAAGAAGAAAATTACATAAGAAACGTCAAAATGGTTACCTCATGTATGTTGTCTGCACTGCTGTTTTTGCTGCAACTCGCCTTGACTATGCTATTTATCAACACGAACAAACAACGGTAATGGTGTTTTCATTCATGGGTGCGTAGACTATAACAGAAACGGTTAGTTTGAATAAGTCCACGGCTTTACATATTTTAGAAGAGAAAGAATTTGTCTGGATAAATAGCAGGTATAACAAAGAAAATTCTAGAAACTCTTTTATATAAAAGATGGCTGAATTGGCGGGAAATCCGATGGTAAATTTGGAAAATCAGTCAATGCTATTTGAGTCTCGGGATACAAGAAACAGTTTAAAGCATTAAATACAATAACTACAGCAGACTACAACTTATCAAAAATAGAATAGATACATGTGCGTATATACGAATGATCATTTTTACTACTACAGACAACACGGCTACGGGTTGTTCCATGCTGTTTTTGTGGTTGTAGCCACACTAAACTGATTTCTATTTTGGTAAGCGACAATGAGTAAATGCAATGTTGTCAGTATAATATAAATAAATTCAATTATCGTAAACTTGAAAATATGCCGTTTTAATTATACAAAAAGAAACAACAAACTACATTTCCAAGCTAATGAAATGATTTGTTGTCATATACTGTGGACTTTAAATATATTTTATTGGAATAACACTATTTGAGAATATTACATACATGAAAGCGGCTACACTGGCGTATGAAGAGAATTCTACTTCAAACAACAACACATGGTATTTGGTGGTGTCGTTCTAAAAATAATTAAGTAGCTGACTACAAGATGACGATTGTAGCCAACGACTTTTGTAGTCGGTGTTCGTGTAGCCTGCTATCGTTATTGTGTTTAATGCTTTAGGCATCAGACACTAAAATAAGTTTAAAGCGTTCACATCTAATTAAGTCTTGGGATATCTAATATATAGAGTTAAAGTGAAATAAAACAAAAATAGATACACATAAAAATAGGTAAGAAGTGATAGTTAATATGTTTTGTGAAAGTTAGTAAGAAGAATAAATATAATAATAATAATATTGTAGGTGGTAGTGAAAGGCAATAAAAAATTAATGTACCCCACAAAATAAAAAAACAATGTCCAAGTACTAAGGACCTGGCTAGTCGATACCTCTTCAACAGCTAATAAAGAATATGAGCTGCGTAAGAAGATTAAACCAACAGTCCCGAGATCCTCGGTGCTGAATAGCCAAATAGCCAGGCAACAAAAAATTATAAATTCTAATTGTTTTCCAAATACACCCGACAAAGGGTAAGCCAAAGAAACGGCAAAAGAAAAAAAAGGAACGCATATATATGCTAAAGAATGTAATATATAAAAATCATATCTAAAAGAAGAAAATTTTATATTTGTGTAATTATATTATGTTATATCATATTTATATTGTATTATATATTTTTATATCTATTTAAAATCTTTATATACAGGCATGTTCTGGAATCATGGTGATTTTAAATCACGAAGTGTGATTTTTATTGTCCTAAGTTACGAGCTAACAGCTGACTTCATTCGTTTACAATTAAAATATTTTGAATGTAGTCTTTCACACATCAGAATAATATAATGCATTAAAAAGTGTAAAAATGCCTAGAGCAAGTTCGTTGGCAATAATTGAATTAAAAAGTAAGCAATTAAATAATGAGCGTCTCAAAAAACGCTACTTTAGAGACTTATCTAATCCAATGGAAGTGGAGGAGAAATTGTAAATTAAACGAGTTTCTTTATAAACAATGATTTCACATACATAACTGAGATTTCAGATTTACTTCTCTTTGCCGTGTTAACAAGAGTGCTTTCCAATTAATACTGGGTTGTGTAGCATCACACTTACCAAAATATTCCATTCCGGAAAATATACAATTATCAACTGTGCTATAGCTAATGATATGAACATAAGTATGGGACGGTCAACATTTTGCAAAATCTTATGGAACATAATGAACCTTTTGAAGGAAAACTTGTGTCCAGCTTGGATTAAAATCGAGTTGAATCAGCAAGCACAGCGACAATCAAAGTCTAATTTTTATCAAAAGCATGGTATTCCCGGAGTAATTGGATGTGTTGACGGGACACATATAAGAATAACGAAACCACCATCCGATCATTGTGCACATTTTAATAGGAAGGGTTTTTATAGCTTAAATGCTATGATGGTAAACTACAAAGCAATACATATGTATATAAGTAGTTTTCAGTTGCTTAATACACTTTCTGGTTTAGATTTAGTTATGAAATGTTTATTTTAGCAGTAGATGCTTGCAGGTCTGGCTCATGTCATGATTCCTTTGTATGGAAAATGAGTAACGCCAGGCGCTTTTACTCTGATATGTATAATGCAGGCGTTCGCAACTTTTGGTTATTGGGAGATTCCGGGTACCCTTTAAAGCCATATCTTATATCACCCTACAAAAGCCCTAATACGGTACATTTTTAACCAAAGGCATTCCTCAGCAAGGAATGTTGTAGAAAGAACAATAGGAGTTTTGAAAAGTCGGTTCAGATGTCTTCAAACTATTTTACCTTATGTTCCTTCTAAAGTCGTTACTATTGTCCATAACATATGTAAACACTATAATATAGCATTTGATGAAGAAGTGACCGTAGCCATGGATGATGATAACTTCGAAACGGAACAAGATGATATAACATCAGTAGCTGTAAGGGATAATATTGCGAGTTTATTGAATTAACATACAAAAAATTTATAAAACAATAACTTATAACAGTTAAAATAAAAACGTTTTATTAAATAAAATTTCAGTTTTAAAAAAACGTGAACAAAAAAATAGTAATTCAGATACAATAATAAAATATAAAAATCATGAACATTATTAAGTTTTTGAGATCAACATTCATTGAATTGTGTTTTTATACCCAATTTCATTTCCTCCAGCTCCAAAAGTCTCATTTTTATTTCGTTCTTTGTTTTCATGCTGTTTTCCATTACGTAGTTGTGTCTGATTGTTTCCTTTATTTAATTTTCTTTCAACAATCTTATTTCTCTAATGTTTTTAGATAGATCTTTTAAATATCTGCAGCTTTCTTTGATTTTTTCCAAACTACCAGAAATTTTCCTAAAATTTTCGTCTTCCATTTCTAAAACGTCCTGAATATTAGGAACCTGCTTCTTACGTTTTCGGGTATTTACTGGTGTTGTGGTTGTTGGCGTTAGAGAAATAATCGGCGATATTTCAACAGCCAATGTTTGCAATTAAGCACTTGGTATTTCATCTAGTGACATAGATGTACTAGAAAATTCCGGACTGTCTGATGGTACCTTATTAGGGACTAATTTGGATGGGGTAGAAGATTGCAAAGCGGTTGATGTGGTATGTAAGACTTTTTCGCCACACCATAACTTTTGCCACTTTCAATACTATCAACTGATACATACAACTCACATATGACAGCAATCTGTTCATCGATAGCAGATATAACGTATTTATCAAAGCGTCCGACGCCAGTTTTCCTACTTCTATCTCGTTGTGCGCTAAATGTTGTTTTACACCTAGCTTCATATCGGTTCATACCTAAAAATTTACTTTAATGATCGATCTTAGTGCTTTATTTACTTAAATACCTTTTTCCATCCTGGAACTTTCTTAGTGGGTGGTCCCGATGCGTTCAACTCGGTTGCAAGCTCTTCCCACAATTGTTCAAAATGTATTCGATCACCCTTAACAAACCCCTTAGCCATGTCGGAATGTTGCTTCATAAATTTCAAGGCTGTGCCAATAAGAGTAAACCACAACAACAACAAACCTAGCAACATAAATGCTAAGAGATGTTATTCTTAATGATCTTGTATGCAAGTATTCGCTGCTAATAAAGCTAAACAGATTCACAAGTATACACAGCCATATACACGTAGAAGAAACAAAACCACACACTCATCCATACAACCACTCATAGTTACCATAGGCAAAACACACAGAACACTCATACATTCAACCACACATAGTTACCATAAGCAAACCAAACAAGTCAGCATTGTCATGTATACAAACACACACATGTCAAGTAAAATACAACCACCATGCCCAGAACTTTCGCGAGGTTACCAGACGACGTCATTTTTGCTATATAAAGGCGCTGCCAGAGCTCAGCGATAGTCAGAGTGATTTCAAATATAGACGTGTTAACATCGCTAAGTCTTGAGTAGAACAAATACTCGTGTAAATAAGTTGATAAATAAAGTGTTGCCGCATTATATTTGTAAAATTAATTTGTCCATGTTTTAATTTGATGCAATAAAACGAATCCTTGCAGGATAAGTAATAAAACCGTTTTTACGAAAAGGTCTAAAAACGTAACACTATTATCTACATAATTCATGCCATATAATATATGTGATAATATAAAAATAAAATATATATGCCTGTGAATATCTTCTTATTCTTCTTTGCAACTTATATAATGGATAATTCTTCTTTGTATTAGGACGTGTATTCTACCATGTCGGACACTTACTGGTATATTAATATTATGATATAATTAATATTTAGTAGCTGGGGAGCCCTTAAATTGTGATATATATTTACTTATCAATTTGCAAAATTTGTAAATAAAATCAAACATGTACATATGTATATTCTTAAGGCATTTATTGTATAGATGCACTGGTTATGTACACTCATATATTCTTAATTCTATTTTTCGTATCAGTTTGATAACAGCTTCAAAGGTCCAGTTTGTCCCCTTGGGGTTTATACCCCAGTTAAGACCAACTGCCATTTTTCATGTATAAATGGTCACTAGAGTTTATTCCGCTCTCGCTTAAATGTTCAGATTCGATGATAGCTTGCTATCCAGGATTATATCCAAGTACTTGGCGCTGTCAGATATTTTCAAGGGGGTACCGTTCAGCTTCGGGTGCGTGAAGCTGTCCGTCTTATACCTCCTAGTGAACAGTACCAGCTCCGTTTTGGCTGGATTTACACTGAAGCCGCTACTGGAACTACACTTGGTACGGATTGCCAGTGCGGTCTACACGCATTAAGATATGGTATCCAAGTGTTTACCAGAGATCGCCATCGCAACATCATCGCCGTATGCGACAGTCTTGACCAGACAGACTTGCCCCGGTTGATTGCTCTGTATTCAATTGCATCCCTAATAAAGGCCCTGACGACCCTGAAGGTAAGCAGATTCTTAACAAATCTGCAGATATCACTGTTAATCCTTGCCGCCATCATTCCTTCAATGATGGATTCAGGATTGACACAGTTGAAATCCCTCTATGTCCAGAATGGCTACCAAGGTAAATTCCTTGTGTTCAAGGGATTTATCTATGTAGCCTACTAGGGAATGCAATGCGGTTTGCAGAGACTTGCCTTTTATGTATGCATGCTGTGACTCTAAGAGAAGATTCCCAGGTATGGTCATTCTCAAGTGAATATCAATTGCTCTTTCTAATGTCTTAAGCAAAAAAGAAGTAAGACTTATAGTTCAAAAGTCCTTTCGTGTAGTGTGGGATGTCTTACCCCCTTTCGGGATAAAGATGACTCTACACATGTGCCAGCATGCTGGTATATGAGCCTTCTGTTTATGTTGGTATGTTGTTTTCTTACAAGCACTTATAGCCTGAAGAATAAAAATGTTTATTTTGTATGTGGTTTCCTACAAGCACATGTAGCCTGAAAAATTTGTTGGTTTTTGTTTTCCTCTCAAGCTCTTTAACCTGGAGGCAGAGTTCTAATAAAAACAACTCGTTTACTGTCTTTTTATAAACTCTGTCTTCAAACTTTTTTTAATGTTCTTTTATACTAAATAATTAAAGTAAAAAATGCTTATCTATTAAGAATTAAAATTGTGTTAAAGTGCTAACTTAACAATGACCTATAATCATTTGCGGAAATAAAATTGCTAGCTTAAATATTTATAATTGTGAAATGTGCATACGGTTATTGACATTTATTTGTGCATATCGAAAAAAAATATTAAAATACTATTGACCTAATTTAACACATTGATAATATTTAGATATTACAATACATACTTTGTATGAACATGCGCCCCGCGTTGAGAGAAGATCAAAATAATATAGTAGTAACTGAAATATTTCTTATAATTAATATGCTGAGCTGGCATTCAGATGAGAGGCTGTGTTGATTCTTATATGTGTACAGTGAATTCAGTTTCTGCTTGCTGCGTACGAGGTGCTGGAATTGGAGTTGGGTTATTTAGTTGTGATTTGGATTTTCGCTTAATAAGTAGATAAATTGAAATGCAAAGTGTGATGACCAATGCTGTGTAACCGACTGCCATGTGATGGTAATTGTGGACTTTCAGTTTGTTTGGTAATTTCATTATTTCTTGTGAAGCTAATGAGGCTTGTAGAGTTGTCAAGTTTTTTACTTGTGACAGATACTCGCTTGTATGTATTTTGTTTAGTAGAGTAAGTGCAGGTAATGTGGTATAGGCTGGTAATGTGGTATAGTAACGCTTTTCTTAAACTGACAATACAAGAATAATGGAAACATGGTTAATAGTTGGCTGCTCTGAAAGAATTAAGAGAGCAATGATCTGTTTCGTATTTGCAAGTCATTTTTGGAGTCAGTTGAGATAATTCGATTTTGTGTGTGGACGACTTTTTTTCGGTCGGAATTAGAAAAAAAGTTTTTTTTTTAAAGGCTTATATTAAAATTTCCAAGTTAAAGACTAAAATAATTTTTGAGTGCTAAATAAGCAAGGAATGTACGCAATCGCTCCATATATGTAATAGTTTTTTTTTTATATGTATAAATATCTACAGTAAACACAAGTGCAGCTTTTGTGGTATACCTTGAGTCAGCTAATTTGGTATAGTATACCACATTACCTTCCAAAGAAAAGCAGTATGCCGAAAAAAAGAGAAATAAGAAAATGGGCAGCAGAAGACATAAAAAGAGCTGTACAAGCTGTCCGAGATGGTCAAATGGGTGTTCTTTTTAACTGAAAAACATTTGGCCTAGCCCACACAACTTTGCAACGAAATGCAAAAATGATTTAATGCAAAGCATTGAAAATATTAACAGAAAACTTAAAGTTCCCCTCAATGCACCTGTTAAAAATGTAAATTTTAACGGAAAGAATCTCGATCTAATTTACATTGATGTGATACCGATAATAAATAAATTCAAACGACAACCCACGAAGACCAGTATTCAGATGTTCCACCTGTAAAGAACACCTTATGTAATTATTGCGACAAAGCCTATAATTATGATTCAGTTGCTAAGCCATGGGTTTGCTTGCAATGCGACCAAGTTCGGGCTCATGAAGGCTGTATCCCTAAGCGCAGCGCAATTTTTATTTTCCATTCTTGCAATTAATTCAAACCAATTTTATTAGCTTTTTCTAATGATTTATTTTAGTTACTTTTACCTTGTCATTTCAAATAAGTAAGAAGGAATGAATTTGTTATGGTTTATTTTATGTTTTTTAATTATATTTGTTAAATATTTTTTTTCCTTTAAAATTACAATAAAATGTTATGAGCAGGTAATGTGGTACACTATACCACTTTACCAGCATATGGTGTACCACATTACCAGCACATTTCTTAAAAAAGCCTTTAATGGGATTTGAACTACTTTCTTCAATATCTCCGAAATTGTGTTTTTGTCAAATATATTTCCGGATACACAGCACATGTAGCATGTTGACGATTAAATCATAGTTCAATCGAAAACAAAATAAAAATTTGGCAATCAAAAAAGAAATAGGTATACCACATTACCCGCACTTACTCTAATGGTTTCAAATGCTCCTCGTGGCTTTGATCGGTTGGTTACCAAAGCCTAGTGTATGATGTCTTAAGCGAGATGGCAACAACTTGTTGTCCATTCATCGTCATAAATCTGTATTTGAGAATGCACTCTGGTTCCAGGACAAGCAACCCAGATTCTTCAAGTGTTAGTTGTGTAATTTCTTGTGTACATACTGCTGTTGCATGGGATGTGCCAAACACTGCAAAGATCCATTGGTTTTTGTGGCGAAGCGGGATCCATGCCAGAGTATCTTTGATTTGCTGTACTGGGCAATCTGAACGGGTTTTGTTGTAAAATAAATTTATTTCACAGGAACATTTTGAGAAGCCCTGCTCGTATCTTGGTTAGTGGAGCATAAATACGTGTCGTCTGCAAGCAGTGAGCGTAATTCGAGCTCAGAGTTACTTATGTTGATGATCAGAACAGCTGCACAAGGCTTTATTGAAACAAGAGTCTGGTTGATCCAATTTGGCACTGGAATAATATTAAACATTTAAAACCGGTCGCATTCAACTAACGGTAATGTAATACTAAAAATGGCTGTGTTTCTTGTAAGTCCACCCCTTATTCTCATTAGTTTGTACAGTTGTAACGTATACTCGTTTTTCACAGGAAATTCCAGCGATTCGGGTAAATTTAATTTAATTCTCTCAACTTCCTGCTGTAATTGGTGAGGAGTTAATAATAATGGACTTATTATGCCATGGTGAGTGTTTGTCAGAATGTCAAGTATTGATGATTATGTACGCTGTAGATTTGCTGCCGTAATACTTAATTGAATACATAATGATGAAAAATACGGTCGATTTTTGCTTGATGATATTCTTCTCTATTATCCAGTATCATGTTCTGCACCTCTGTTATTTGTAGATCGATTTGGTAAAATTTTTTCTTCACTGCTTCGGTCGGCTTTCATGATGTTGATTGTCGAATATATGATTGACGTCTGATTCTTAGCAGATTCAATGTGCTTCGTTTTACTTGACTTGTGAAATCGTAATTCTTCTTCTTTTCTTAGGCGTTTCAACTTTTTCATTTTGGGTAGCAGACAATTCTTCATTGACAGTATGCATCTCTTGGTGTTGAAGTGTTTCACCACCATTGTCGATAGATAATGGTGCCAAACGAGCAATAGCTCTTCTGCAAACTCCAGTCGCTGTTTTTACATCAACCACCTGGACAACTCCATCATCACCATGATGTATCTTTATCACTCTTCCTAACGTCCACTTTATTCGTGTTGTGCTCTCTTCATTTACTATGACCATATCTCCAGTTTGAATACTATTGTTATGTGTCTTCCACTTGTGTCAATATTGGAGTTCACATAAGTATTTTCGTGACCATCGCCTCCAAAATTCCATTTTTAAATGTGATACCAACTTCCACCTTGTCAACAGATTTATTTTGTGCTCCGCCGCATTTGCGTCGACTTGAGCACTTAGTGACTCCCCAATGGGAAAATTACCGGGAGTTAACGCAGCCAAGTCGTTTGGATTGTTTGACATTTTACTTATTGGACGAGAATTAAGGATGCCTTCAATCTCTATAATTACAGTATCAAGTTCTTCATAGGTCAAGGAGCAGTACTTCTAATTAGATGATGTTTTGCCGACTTTACGGCAGCTTCACACAGACCCCGGAAATGGTGGTATGAAGTGGAACGTTATTCCCCTAGATGTACATTCTTTATTTATATTATTTTGAGCTGCGTTTGTGTGAATTGCGTTAGAAAGTCCCTTTAGCTGATTATTTGCACCAACGAAATTTGTTCCGTTGTCACAGTACAAGTTTCTACAATGACCTCGTCTGCTTATAAACCGCTTTAATGCACCCAAAAACGCTTCTGTTGTTAAATCGCTTACCAATTCCAAATGGACCGCCTTAGTCGCGAAACAACAGAACACAGCTACGTAGGTCTTGGGAGGATGCTTCCCTCTAATTTTGTGATGAATCCAAAAAGCTCCACAAAAATCAACACCGGAGCTTATAAATGTTTTAGCTGGGGTGACTCCTGTAGATGGCAAGTTACCCATAATCTGAGTATGTAATTGTGGTTTGGCTCTGGTACATTTTACACAGTGTTGTACAGTTGATCGAGCTGCTGACTTTCCTTTGACAGGCCAATATCTTTGCCTCACGTGTGCTAAAAGTGCTTGCGGACCACAGTGCCGATTTTGTTTATGCACCTCTTGCATTAGCAATTTTGAAATTGGATCATTATAGGAAATCGGCATTGGGTGCCTGGCGTCATATGGAAGTGATGATGACTCTAATCGTCCTCCGACTCTTAGTATGCTCTTAGTGTCAATAAAAGGAGTAAGATTCTTGAATGGACTATTTCTACCGACTCTTTAAATCTTCAGACTCTTTAAATCTTCACCAAACTCTGAACTCTGCATTCCTCGGACGATCACCACCAGAGCATTTTTTATTACTTGAAATGGTGACTGCAGATATTTTTTTTAGTTCCATGTTGCTATCGTCACTTATAACTAACGTGACCATTGTTTTTTGTAACTCAAACCGGGACACCGCAAAATAATTTTTACCCAGTTTTTTTACACTACCAGTTTTGAAATCTTCAAGTGACGAACAAGAAATATAAATTTTGAACAAGTTGCATTTATTAAATTAAACGCATTTCACAGTATTGGAAGAAAAAAGTTGTTGTTAAAACAAATTTATTTAAATTAAAATCTTATTTTAATCTCAAACATTTGTTACTTTTTAAAGAATTAAAAAACCTTTTTCATAGCATACATGTTAAAAAAAAACTTTAAAAAAAAAATTAATTCAAGTTTAAGTTATACAAGTTATCCTACTTTCAATTTTGTACCTTCATTAATTTTTTTGCTAAAATAAAAATTAGTCCATTTAATTTGTACTCTGTTTTTTTTTTAAGGAAACAAATTTTTTTTCTTCATAGGTACATATATTGCAAATTGAGTTAAAAGTATTTTATAAATAGTAATGCAACAGAAAAGTTGTTATTAATATAAAGTAAATCAAATAAATCTTCATATTTTGATTTTAAATCTCAAAGATTTTTTGCTTTTTAAAAAATTAAAAATTTTTAAATAATAAACACACAAATTGTTAAAAAATATTAATTTAGTTTTATACGTAATATACACCTTTTGTATATAAACATACATTTTCGTACTTTCAGCTTTCCACATTCTTTAATTTGTTTAATTAAAATAAAAATTAAAAGTTTCAACTTATTTAATTAATTTGTACTTAAAGTTTTTTTTTTTTGGAGAATTCAAAAATATAATATTTTTATGAACTAAAAAAATTATTTCAATTTGACGTACCTACACTAAATACTATTTTGTGCACTTACTTTAACACTAAATTTTTGTACTTTTCAACGGAACAAATTTTTTTTAAAATAGCTGGTTTTGATTTTAAATAGGAAAAAAATTCGCTGCATGTTTTTTTAATATTTACTTTAGTTATCAACATCGCCATCAGTACCGAATTTTCTAACTGGGTTTTTTCACTCGTCCACAATTTATTCATTAAAGAAAACACTTTCCACCGGTGCATTTGTGCCAGGCAGGCATAAAATGTATTCAATAACAACAGAGATGTTTTTGTGTGAGAGATTGTTGGTTCGAAAGTGTTTGAATACTTCCACCCAACGTGTTTCCGTAGAAGCATTTAAACTATTCCACTCGGCTACTTTTTGGGATGTGACGTAGCTAGAAATCAATGAAAATTTGTCAAACACTTCTATGTCTTTACTGCACATAACATATTTCTTTTCAATCAACATATCTAGCGCTGGTTGCACGTCTTCCCAAACAGGAATGGTTTTTAGTTCTGCCCAATAAAATGTTTCCAATTCTTTAGTGAAAAAGCAGGTCCACTGTTCCAAATACTCGCGACTTGTTTTATAAAATTCCCTTGCTGTACCTTTTACGCATTCTTCATTAATATTTAAACCACTATTTTTCAGCTCTTTTATCAAACTACGGACTGTAAATGGAATAAATTGATTAGATTCTTTCTGAGCCAAACTATTTTTCAGCAGATTAAGTTCCTTTGCCACCTCAATTGCAGAAATTTTTTGATTTTCAACCTTCAAGACGGCTTGATGAAAGGCTGCAGACTGAGCATGTAAAAAATAAAGCCACAATTCTGATGTTGGTTCTTCAAAAAAGTTTTTCAATATATTGGGACATTTTTCTATGTTTAAAAAATATTTCTTTAAGGGTTGGTACATTTTTAAAACACTTTCAATGGCAGGCATAAGCGCTAGCCACCTTGTCTTGCTATAGCCAAGAATTTTCTGATATTCTGTTTCTGTTTCGATGCAAAACTCCTTCAGAGCTGCAACTCGAACGGTGTATATGTAAAAATATGAATATATCTTTACAATGATACATTCATAGTCTACTGGAAGCCCATCTGCAGCAGATTTAATGGCGTTGTGAATTATATGGGCCCTGCATCCAATACCCACCAATGTTTTTTTCAGTGATGACTGTAGTTTAACTAGCACGTTGTTAGTTCCTCGTCTAGCTGCACCTCCAAAATTGACATTGGCATTGTCGCCGCAAAATGCCACGACTTTTGCAGCTAAACTATTTTCTTTTAACACTTTGACTAAATAATTTACGATGATGTCAGAGGTTTCACCAGGTTGGTCTTGAAGATCTAGAAGTTTAACTTGGACACTTTCATATGGTTGAAAAAACCGAACAAGAACAGGATATATTTTTTTATTGCCGTGATTTGAAGAGTCGGTTAAAATTGTGAAACATGTAGACTTTGCAAGATCATGTTTTAATTCTTGGATTGCTTCACACGCCAAGACATTAACTACAATTGCTTCCGTTTTCGTACGAGCGCATCTAAATTTCTGATCAAAACAGGCTTGGATTAACCTTGATGCACAATCGTTTGAGCGAAAACTGTGATTTTCTTGCACTGTGTGGTAGGCCCAAACGCCTTCCGTAGCTGCAATTTGTAAATCCTTTGATGTTGGATCGTCCAATTTCTTAAAAAAGTTTTTCATTGAAGAGCTTGAAGCGGCTGCATTATCTGCATTTCTATTTTTTTCTGATTTTATGTGACGTTCGACATCAGCGGCGCCACTATGGGAGACACTAAATTCTGCTCGACACTTTTCACATCTGACTCCTGAAGGAGCATTTATAAGTTCAATAAAAGGATATTTTGTTTTTAAATTGTCACTAAAAGCACATTTGCGTTTCGGCATGTTTAAATACCATGTTAAAAAAGCGTATGCACCAAAACAATATTTTTTCTTTTAAAGATTAAACTTTTTAAATGTTTACAAGCTTTTTTATGCAAATTTGAAGAAAAACAAATAAGCCGATTAATAGTTAAGGTCGCCGTTGATTTAGGCGACGGCTGCTAGATTTTGTCGTTTATACTTTTTGATCTACACGAGCAATTTGAAAAAAAGTTTGCTTTCTTATTTCTTGTTTAATCTATTGCTCTATTTTGGAAAAAAAACGTACGGAATAAAAATTTTGAAATTTTGAAACATGTTTATTATGCTACAGGAAACCGGGACAAATTCCCATTTTAAAGCTACCTTCCGGGACACCGGGACGGTGAACTGGAAATCGGGACTGTCCCGCCGAAATCGGGACGGATGGTCACATTACTTATAACGCTATTTTTAGAAGCACAATTTCTGAGTCAGTCCATAGATATGTGGGCGCACCTTCTAGTCTTAAATCCTTCTTTACTCTTGCCGTTAATTGAGCGCTCAGCAGGGCTGCGCAAAGTTCGAGACGGGGTAAGGTTTGGCGTTTTAGTGGAGCTACCCGTGATTTGGCGCATAGTAATCTCACCATTACCTGATTGTTCTTGACGACTGAGCTTATATAAATAGCTGCACCATATGCCTTTTCTGAAGCAACCGCAAAAGCATGAATTTGTGTCATGGAGAAGGCATTCCCTTCAAATATGTATCGTGGAATTTCCAGGTTCTTTAGATGTTGCAATTCGTTGCGGAATGTCTTCCACGTCATATGAAGATTTGTTCGTAATGCATCATCCCATTCCAGTTTTGTTTGCCAAAATTATTGAATGAACATTTTAGCACTGACTACAATTGGTGAAAGCAATCCTAATGGATCAAATATTCTAGCTAAATCTGATGTAACTGTGCGCTTGGTAACTTCTTGCATTTCGTTGAGCACCACCTTAATACAAAATTTATCATGTTTTGGCATCCATGATAAACCTAAGGTTTTTACAATGTGATTATTTTTACTGTTGAAGTCAAAATTAACTTCACATTGCGCTTCTCCAACTGTTTGAAATAGTTGTGAATGATTTCCAGCCTACTTTTGTAACTTGAATCCATACTGGCTAAGTATATTATTAAATTCTCTCTGAATTGCTATAGCTGTGCTTAGGCTATTATCTCCACCGATTCCATCATCCACGTAAAAGTTTTCAAGCAAAAATGTTTATCCGTGTGGGTATCGACTCATATTTGTTTTGGCTATTGTCTCCAAACATTTTGTTGCCAAATATGGGGCAGCTCACGTTTCATAGGTGACAGTATTTAGCTGATAATGTCTTACTGCTATTTTTGGGTCCTCTCTCCATATAATGGTTTGAGATTTTCTATCTTCTGAATTTATTAGTATTTGTCGGTACATCTTAACAGTGGTAACTTAACAATGACCTATATTCATTTGCGGAAATAAAATTGCTTGCTTAAATATTTATAATTGTGAAATGTGCATACGGTTATTGAAATTTATTTGTGCATAGCGAATAAAATATTAAAATACTGTTGACCTAATTTAACACATTGAAAATGTTTTGCAACAACTTAATTATAAAGTAAACAATGGTATTATATTACAATACATAATTTGTATGAACACCAGTCAACAGCAGCTCCTGTTACAGGCGCTACCTGACTGCCAGGAAAGTGAGTGTCAGGTAATAGTTCTAGCGTTTCCTGACTACTCAAGGTCCAGCAACCGCTGTGGTTGATAGTATCTTGCGCAATCTGTTGGGGTCTGAGGACCCTTCAACTTCACTGCAGAAGGTCCTCCAAGACTTCCTTTTTGCGTTTCTCACGAAGTTTTTAAAACGATTCAACGAGGGTTTATATGCCGGCTAGTATTCTGACCTTTTAGCCTTATTGAACAACCTGCAACATTCCTTATGTAAATGTGCGATTTCAGGGCTCCACAATGGTGGTTTGGATTTGCCCCTACAGATTACTGGCCTACATGCCATGTTTGTGGCATAGCGGCATGATTCGTTGAAAATCTCCACTGCAGAACCAATGTCCCCATATTGCTTATTGCTGGAATCAAAGGTAGGGAGTTACAGAGCAGATTATTCTATAATTCCCAGTCAGTCTTCTTTCTATTTACTACAGGATTCGGTCTCTCGACATCAATTCCAATGCTAAAGTCTATATAGTGATGGTCAGAGAAAGAACGGTCTTTCGAAACCCTCCAGTGGCTAATGTCATTTGTGTGACCTGAACTAACCAGTGTGATGTTTAACACCTCCTCACGATTGGATGCAACAAATGTGGGTTCTGAACCCCTGTTAGCTATTTCCAGATTATTAATTAATATAAAATTAAATAGACACTCACCCCGTTCGTTGGTGTTACTACTTCCCCACGGTGTATGGTGCGAGTTGGCTTCAGCACATATGATTAACGGCATCCCCATGCTCACAATTCCACCAATCTTATTGTTAAGTGGGCCGTCTGAGTGGTCATGTGCCATGTATCCTGAGACCAGCCAAAATGTTCCAGATGGGGTCTCCAGGAGTAATTCAACTTGACTAAACCTTCACTTTAACAGTGAATTATATACGATTACATATAAATCTTATTTGATATATTAGATAAAATAATACAAACTTTTTAATATATATATATATATATATATATATATATATATATATATATAAAATATTTGATTATCTTTATTTCGATTTATTTTAAAAACTAAGTAGAAAAAAAATTATATAAATCAATTTATAAAAATCCGACTTAGATTGAAAAAATAATATTATTCAAAATAAAGTTAAATGGAGTAGTTACAATAGTATTCATAATAATAGTATTAACAACAGGAGAGATAGGATAAAACATGTAACTCCCCCACCCTTTGTTCAAACATTACTCCTGGAATATACAGACTTATTAACAGCATGTATGTTTTGAGATATGTACGTATGTATATTAACTATTAATTTTATGAAATATAAATAACCAAACAACATTTAAATAGATTTTATGGTTTAGCAGCAGATAATAATTTTTTTAGCATAATCTCTTCCAGTAATTTTCTTTTTAAACTTTATATCAGGTAGACAATTTTGATATATATATATATATATCTACGTTTGATTATTTGTCTATCACGTTTATAACCCTTTTCATCAATAAAATTATGTTTATTTTTCTCTCTTACTTCTTTTAAAATATACTTAGGTTTTTGTTTTAAATTATAAAAACCAAGATTTTTCACCAATTCTCTTTCCATATAATCACAACATTTTTGTCTATTAGAATTAATTTTTTCAGTTCTTTAAATTTTTTTATAATGAACAACATTATTTAAAGTTTTCCAAACAGATTTTTCTACTTTATTATGAAGATCATTTGGCTTATATCAAAGATTATGTATATAAGATAGTGCATGACAAGCACGAAAAAATTTATATGCGGGTGGTAATATTACGACCCGCATCGAACATGTTCGTCAAACATATTTCATTTTGTCTTGGTTGGTTCGCCAAGAGCATTCAACAATGAAACTTGTAAGACGGAATGTGTTATTATTTTTTGCAGAAAATTGTTATTGTTCATGTACTTTTATGTAGAATAGAATAGCTCTACGTCCGAAGCGAAAAACACTACTGCGTAAATTAATGTAGGGTAAATAATACTTGTGTTGTTGTTGGATAAACGAAAATGTATCTATCAGCACCGATGCGATGATGATAATATATATATATATATATATATATATATATATGTATATATATATATATATATATATATATATATATATACATATATATGTATATATATATATATATATATATATATATATGTATATAACATATATAATGTATATATATTGTGACGACAAAAGTCAGTGGTTCGTTTTTGCCACACCTCAGCAGACGATTATATTATTATCATTAATAGTAGCAGTATTATTTTTAAGTTTTCTGCTGTTATTAGTTACTAAACTAAACTTTGAATTCGTTGAATTATTATCATTATTAACATCATCATTATTAGCTTTGTCGTTGTTCACATAGGCAATAAATAACGGTAGTCACATTCCAAACACTCAGTGTGTGGTTGTACAGCAGGGATGCCCAGCTCATGAAACAATTGTTTGGAGAGAACTCACACATATTCTTATGCTCTTTCATTTAGTCGTTGACAAGTGTACATGTTTAGCGAATGCTCTGTTGCTTTTTTTCAGGTTCACACTCAAAAAATGTTGTGCGGCCATTCAATGAAATGTTAATGCTCTTTCATTTAGTCCTCAATGAACAAGCGATGAATGCGCATGCGTAGCGGCTGTTTTTATTTTTTATTATTATATGATTAGAATCGTTTATATAAGATTCACAATTGCAATCTTTTATTTTTCGAGAAAATTTTTTGATTTTTTATAATGAATTATACTAACAAGTTGTTTTATTTTTGTTAAACAAAATTTATGAGCAATATAACAAAAATATCAAATTAACATCTCTTATTTTTATAGAGTTTATATATAATTGAGTATTTTGATTTCAAATTTAAAAAATTAAGTTGAATTATTTTATTTAAAAATATGTACATACATATATTAATATGTTTGCTTTTTAATATCAATATAATTTTTCTGTTTTTCAATCTCTTACTAACATTATAATTTGGCTGTAAATAAATACATTCTCTCAATTTATTATTTTTCTCTTACTCACTAATACACAAGAAAAAAATTTTTGGGCATCACTGTTGTACAGCTTATTTTATGTCTCGCTACACACATTGACATTACTACATAGTTACGTACATTCACAGGCAGCTGCTTTGCTGGTATGGTTGTAACCAGGTATGGGCACCACTACATCGAAAGGTTGGCATGTGTGTCATGGTATTGGTTTGTTTTTCTTCTCATTTAATGACATCCGACGCACGTCTGCTTCGTTCGGAAGTTTCTGCTAGACTAAGCACAATTTCGTTCTCTGCTTCGCTTATAAATTTTGTGTATGTACACATCGTTCGCTCTTTTTGCATTTTCATTTTGCATTTGCCCATAAATGGTTGTAACGAACATAGCAGCAGAATTTGTGTATAAAAGCAAGAACAAATGAGTAGAAGATCGTCTTTTTAGTCTGACTGTTGAACGGTAAGGTTGGTATTGTTGTGGTGTATTCCAAAGCAATATTGACAGAAATAGTATTTCTATTGAATTTGAGTATCCATTCAATAGAAATATCATAGAGACGACACTGGACATAGCCCTTGGGTGATCACTTCTAGCAGACCGGTGTATTCCGGACTAAGGTTACAAACAAAGGTTAGGTTACTCCTTGTGTAGTGAGTGGGCTTTGCTTATAGTGTTGCTTATGTCTGGGGAGCGTCAGCCTTAGGGTAATACTGTCTAGCGGAGCGGTGTATTCCACTTCACTAGAGGATAACACCCAAGAATCACTATTACAGCGGCGTTCCCTGTAATAGCGGTACCGTCCACTCACCCCAGTATTTCAGTCACTCTAGTGGCCTTCTGTTTCATTATAGGAGTCACCCAGAGACTGGGTAACCTATTAGTTAAGAGCATCCCCTATAGAAGAGACATACCACAAAACGACGTAGACAGCCACACAACGACATAAACTATTCGCGACGTTTTCAATTTCTTCAAAAATAATTTTTTTTTTATGTTCGACACTGGACCCCGCTGAGCTCCCCCAGCGCTAGAGCGGAAGAAACCGTATCGTTACAAAATTCACAAATAATTTAAAAAAATCACATTATAATAAGTGTAGTAGGCTATGAAACTTATACAAACCAAACCCCAACAAACAACTTTTATTCGATATGACTATTTTTTTCTACACCTTTATACAATTAGAAATCCTTTGTATAATAATGAAAGTATTTATAAGGAAAATTAAAAATAAAATCTCAATTTAATTGTTAATAAATTAACTATTTGATTTTTTGAAATCATTTGTGAATTTTTATAGTTAGTTTATTAACATAATTCTCAGATGGATTATAAAAGTCTTTTAATAAGTTGAGAAGTTTGAAACGTTTCAAAATTGTGGTTGAAGTCTACTGACGATTTGGTAAAAAGCGCCAATGAAATGCATATAGACATTGCTTAACCATCCAACAAATAAAATTCATATTATAATAGTACAATGACAGTATGTGAAATAGTTAATTTATTATTAATATATATATATATATATATATATATATATATATATATATATTATTTATTGAAAACTATGTATCAACAAATTTTATTTTATTGGCGCAGGTGATTCGTTTGGCATTAGTAAAATACAAAATCAGCGCCAAAATTATTTATAGACTGATATTTTTCAATGGACCTGTGAATCGTTCAGGAATTGACCTGTTTTATTTTAAATGAACTCATTTTGTCTTAAATATGAATTGAATTGAAATATAAATTAATTCATGATAAATCAAAAATTTTGAATGCATTCGCTTTGTTAAAATAGAAGAATTGATTTTGTATTAGAAATAAGTTATTAAGGAATTGAAAGAAAATCATAGTAATTAGTTTTTTTATTCATATAAAATGGTCACACGCAATAACCCTTTCTATAAGCTATATTACGTTATTGTGCACTAAAGCTAAAACATTTAGGTTTTCTGTAAAATATAATATAAAAAAGGATACATTTATTTTGGTAAAATCAAGAGAGTTGGAGATTTTAATAAAAATGTTTAAACTATTTTAAATATGTTTATATAGACAAAAATTTTTATTATTATTAGTAATATTATGTTAATTTTAATATTTTGCATTTATTTATTTATTTATTTTTTTGTTATATTTCTTTTTTATTACTTTTTTTTAGAATTGCTGTTGTTTTTTTTTTATTTATTTGAAAAAATCTGCACTTTTCTTTGCTTAGAACTACGTACCTTTTTCTATAGCCCAAAAGCAGTGCTTTCGAAGGAGGACCAATAATTAAAAGCCCAATAATTGATGTTTATAGTGGAAACAATCATCACTTAACCATGCTGGGGTGGATCGTTTGCACAAGTCAATAATAAATGATTTTATACCATTTCGTTCCGGTTCAGTTTTAAAGATATTGTGAAATTTAAAATATGTTTCTTACTTGCATTCATTAGTTTGTCTGATGGAGTAGCTAAATTTCCAAAATCTGTCAGAGACTGATAATTCTTAAGGAATACAAAAAGCTCGCTTGGAGCGGTTAAAATTTCATCCATGTTCCTAATGTCATTACAGCATTTTTCACATTGCAATTTTGGAATAATTTTAAATGCAACATACTCAACGAAGTATCTCATGGAAACCAGTTCAAAATTTATATTCTCAGAATTATTAACAATATCTTCTAAAAAATAATCTGCATATACATCGTCGTCAAAATCAACAACAACGCTTCCATCAGAGCTTATTTCAGTATGTTTACATGAAGAATATATATCATAATCATTATTTTTGGGGAACATACATCATAAGTACAAATTTGGTCAATCTCGTTTTGTTTAACTTCACAGTTACTGGAAAAACTTGATTGAATAATTTTAGCAACCATAACTTTTGCAAAAATAATACTCCACTCGGCTATGGAAGGGTTGCTATTGTTGCCTACCTTTTGCCGTAGTTCAGAAAATATATTTTCTAACTTGTCTTGATTAAGAAATTTTGTCTTGAAATAATTTAAATCACCACCTTCTTTTAAAAAGTCATTAACCAGTAAATGGACTGAATTAAGAGTGAGCTTCATAGCATTTAAAAAGAAAACACGCTTCTTCTGGTCAACGAATTTCATTGTTTACTTGAACTGCAGATCTGTAGCCGTTATCGCTATAAAGGGAACCACTACTAAGACAATCGAAAATCTTACCAATTTTTTCCACAAACTGAGGTGTTAAAAGGGCCACTTCTGCATATTGTTTCAATAGCAGCTGTAACAGTTCTGCTAAAAACTTGAGTTGCGAATCTCACACGAATTTTTTCAAATTATACTCCAATTAGAAAACAATGCTTTTACCATAAAACCACACGCATGAGTACCAATACTTTAGTTCTTAAAAGTCCTGTTGTTTCGAATCCATCTATTAAATCTAAACTCTGATTATACCTTAACTCTTTTCTTATGATAATTTCGTCCATAACCAAAACCATTTACTTAGAATCTCTTTCGTCCAACCATGCGCATTGTTGCTTTACAACCTCAAAAGCATTATTCTTTAAAAAAAATATGTATGTGAATAAGAAAACGAGCTTAACAATTGTTTGTATTAATGTAGGGTAAAGAATATGTATTTTATTTGTGTAGAAACAAATAAATATCAACTTGCACCGAAGTGTTAGTACCTACATACATGTGGAATATCTGATGCAATATTTTAGGACAACTTTTAATTTCGTAAAATAAAATATCCATAGTATTTAAATTCAATTACTTTATTGACAATAAAACATATTACAAAAAAGTAGTTTCCTTTTTTAATGATATAAAACTAACCTTCTGAGCACTTGATGATATTATAGATCTACCATGAAGAATGCTTACGCAGTAAAGTTATTATAAGAAGATTAAGCATTTCTATTCTATGTACAACAAACTTTTTATAAAAACTTTTCTACGAAAAATTTTTTGATACACAAACTTTTCGATAAAAAAAATTATCGATATAGAATATTTTATAGAAAATTAATTGTAACAAAAATTTTCTTTCTGCATATACATTTTACAAAAAATGTATCCTATTGAAAGATTTTTATTACAATTTTTTTATGAAGAGATGTAGCTTAGGAATTTTTTTATAATCAAAGAACTTTTTTCCATAGAAATATTTTTGTCTTAAATTTTTTTCTACTAACATTTTTATTATGAATGAATTTTTTACTACATATGAATAATTTTTCTTTATAAACTATTTATTATCCATATATATTAATTGAGATATATTTTTTAGAAAAATATATGAAACATCTTATAATATTTTCTATGGAAAAAATTCCAGTGTGTGCAGACTAAACATTGTAGAAAATAAACATGTATGTACATTTGGAAAAAACAAAACAAAAAAGGACAGTTTTCTTTGGCCTCAGCAATAGTATATATTATAAATAAATAACAGCCACACTTATGTATGGATGTACATACATACATATGGATGTACATACATACATATATACAAACATACACAACACATAGTGTAAGAAAATATATTAAGTTATTAAAAAATTGTGTTTGCAAAAAATATGAGAAAGAGAAAAAAATTTTGGAATTTTAGTAATATACCTATGACGTGCAACATCTTTATATTATAGAGTCTTTGCTTCCGCCTTTAGTTTTTTATCCAAATGAATGAGCTTTCAAAGTTACGGTCGCATATACATATAAAGATTTTTGTGTAGTCTTCTTCAGGCATTAGACATTTTCCCCGCAAAATTTGCCCTAAAACGAATAAAATATCGTAAACCTTTAAAATGTCTTCTAGATCTTTTACACATCTTTACGCAGCATTTCCTTCCCGATATTAAATAGTTTATTTATTCACTTGCATTCATCATGTAAAGCAAAAGAAAATTACACACGCACATATATATTGTAGCTCAATCATTAACAATGTTTTGCAATGAAAATAGAATTTTTTGTAAAGATCTTCAAACAAGTTTGCATGTGTTTTTTGCTTGTTTTTTTTTTCACCATGCCTTCAGTACCTTAAAGCTGGCTTCACATTGCAACTGTGCTGCCAGAAAGTTTAATTTCTTAAGTGAAGTAGAACTGAGATGCCACAGCATATTATATGTACATATGTATAGTAAAATACAGAACTTGTTTTATGCTTTTGTATGTGTAACAACACACTTGTTTCATATTGTTTGTGTATATAATAAAATACGGAGCACTTGTTTTGTATTGTTTGGTATTAAAATATATATATAATAATAAAAAATAATTATAAGAAAAAAAAACAACTAATAGCGTGATTGAAAAAATCAAGTCGGAAATCGTCTACAGCGGAATCGCCCATACATCTGGTGAATATTGTTATAAATAAAATTAAATAAATAGTGGTATTGCCCAATTGTAAAACTCACACACATAGTTTACAAAATTATTTCATATGGTAGCCTTGATGTTGCAAAACAAATGCGCGAAGTGGGTGAATCGCTTCAGAGCATACTCTCAAAAAACTAGAAATGTTGTAGAACGTCAATATTGTACTGAAACCATGGGTGAATTCAGCTTAAGTGCCCAGGAGACGATCACAAGAAACCAACAATCACATAGCAATCGTGTTTTTTCGGCTACAAGTACATGTTGTCGGCTCTGATTGATGAAAATCAAACCATTTCGATATTTTTATTTGTCGCTTGATTTTTTGTACATCACAGAATCTGATTGAAGGAAAAAACGTCATTCGCTTGTTGAATTTGTTGCGGGACGACATGGAGAAGTGTGCGGATGAAAAAAATTTATTTTACATTTTATTCATGAAATATGTTTCTTATCATTTTTCACGTTGAATACATATACATACATATACTTTTTTGATACATTTTTGATTAATATGGTTTTTTATTATAAACTTATTCATATATACATATGTACATTATTTCTTATATTTCTTTTTATAAACTTTGTAACTAAATTTCATATAAATTAAATTTAATTTTTTTATATAGACATATTTATAATGTTTCGTATTGTTAACTCAATCCTATACTGCAATATAAGGCTACAATGTCTCGTGTGTGGGACATAAAAATAAATATACATACATATGTATGTATGTAAAATAAATAAATATATGGAATGTAATATTACAAACATATAGCAATAAAGAAAGAAAAAATAAACAATATGAGATGCTATTAATTGTATTGAAAAAACAATATCCGAAAGAAACAATAGATGTAAAACAATAAATATATTTAAACAAAACTGCACAGGTAGTCAATAACAACAATTCATCATCCGACGACGACATGATTGCATACGAACGCTACGAAGCCAAAACACAAATGCTGATTGCTGAGTTTCTTTGTACATCTCCGAAAAATCAGCAATTAAACGACACTAACACAAACTTACCGCTTGTTGGTTTCTTTTGATCGTCTCCTAGGCCCTTTAAGTTAAATTTGATGAAATCAACTTTTAGACATGTTCGATGACTAACGATCTAACACGTTGGTTTCTGCTTTTTTTTCGCTTTTTCCCTACCGCCGGCACCAATAAAGATTTTAAAATTTTATTTCAAGCTTTGTTCGACATGCGTCTTCTTATAGTGTATATTCTTTGATCAAATATATACTTTAGTAATTTATTATCTGTAACTACAGTGAGTTTTCTACCAAACAAATATTGATGAAATTTAGTGACACCAAATTAAATAGCAACGGCCTCAAGATCAATTTGAGCATTTTTACGTTCCGCTTCACTTAATAAACGCGAAGAAAATTAAATAGACCTTTCTGCATTTTTCTCATCTACTTGGTATAAAATTGATTCTAAGGAACTAGCATCAACCGTCAGCTTTGTTTTAAAATTTTGATTCAACAAATTTCAGATGTCGAAGTCTTTCTTATCTCTTCCCAAGCCTTGAGACCAAACGGTTAATTCTAATTATCATCTTTTCTAAGCAGTTTGTATAAAGGGCCACATACTGTAGATATATCTGGTAGAAACCTTCTACAAAAATGAATCATTCCTACCGGGGATAGTTAATCCTTTAAGTTTGTGGGTTGCTTTAGGTCATTAATTTCCTTAACCTTCTGGAAATTCATATGGCTGTGACCGAAGCCAGTCCATAAATTAAACGAGTATATTTAAATAAGCACTTTGAAGATGCAATAGTGGTGAATTTACGGGAAGCATCATTCAACTCTATCTGTTGATAAGCTGTACTTACATCTAATTTTGTAAACTCTTTACCCCCATGAGGTTTTGCAAATATTTCCTCTGTGCGTGGTAGAGGATACTTTTCTAATTCCCGCCGAAATTAGGATGAACTACAAAATAGACACGGCAAACTGTGCGCGCATACGTATAGATATATAACAATAAAACACAATAAACCAAAACAAGTTCAGTAAACATTTAACCCTTTTCAAAACTAGACGACTTTACTCAAAAGTAAGACAAAATCAATCTAGAGATGCCGATGTCAACATTATGGCTTTTTTTCTAACGCTATCTGTTACACCATTCGCAATGAAAAATTGGAATATTTGCTTCTTGAACACTGCCCATTGATTTCTTCCTGTATCAAAAAACGAAACATTAATTTGGGCACCCCAACTTGGTGGTAGAGCCACATTTGCATTTTGCGATCCTAGGGATATTTCTTGTTACAGATTTGAAATTTTTACAAAATTATGTACTTTTTTTTCGTCGCCAATGTTGTTGCGTTCTTATCGCTTTTAAATTCTTTATTTTAAAAAACTTATTAGACCTAAGAATTCAAAGTGTTCTTTCTTTTATTTCTTCTCTTATTCTTAGCATTCATTTTAGGATAACTACATTAATATAAAAAGTTGCCAGTTAGTTTTTTATCTCTTTTAATTCATTTGACCCTTTAATATTTTTATATTAAAAAAGTCAGTGTTTTGTTATTATTGCAATTAAACGAATCCAGGATAAAATAAAACCGCTTTTCTACGAAAACGTTTAGAATAAATTTATGTATATATATATATATATATATATATATATATATATATATATTTTATCAATATATTAATAATAATATAAACAATTTTTGTATGTATAGACCTTAATATAGATTGTGTATTTGTATTTTTCAAATAACTTTTACCAGTTTAATTTCTTTCATATATAATATCAGGTATTACATATTAATATTCAAAATTCTTTTAATCAACCTTTTTCATCTAAAAAGTTCCTTGTATATTTTCTTTCACTTGTTTTATTATATATTTGGGTTTCTGTTTCAGATTATAAGATCCCAAACTCTTTTTTATTAAAATCGTGGCAATCTTCTCTTTTTTCGATTATTGTTTTTTATTCTATTTATCTTGTTTTCATGAATTTGCTTTTGCAACATTTGCCATATAGATGTGTCCACTTTATTATGAAGTAATTCGTTTGGTTTAAACCCCGTTGTATTGTGCATTGAATCATTATATATATATATATATATATATATATATATATTAACTGATATTAAAAGAAAAGCATACGGATATGTATGTACATACATATATAATAACAAAGAAAATTCCAGTCTCAAGAAAACCAACATAACTCAATTCCAAAAGGTGGTTGAGCTAAGGAAGGAACACACACAACTTGCTACTGGCAGTCCTAGATTTGGTAGCACTAGAGTGGTGGTAGAGGAAGCTGGATAATGATTCGTCTACATTCCGCGGATTGGAATGGAAAAGGATAATTTAGCAACATACTTTTAATTATCTAACTATTTACTATCACCCCTATCATGAATAATTTTTCCCGCGAGTTTTTCACTTTTCGCTTTAATTCATTCGCTTTGTTTTTGGTAGGGAACAGAACAAAAAATGCAAGTAGTTTTTATCACAACTCTAAGTTTAATTATATTTTATTATTATAAACTGCAAATTTTATTTTAAGGGCAAGATCTGTTAATAAGGCGCAAACCGATATGATGCTCAACAAAATGCAAAGCAACAGAGTGATTGCCTGCGGCTTTGTGAAGCTTTCGGAAGATGTGGTTGCAGAATTTTAGAAATGCCTAACAGAAGACCTAAATAGTGCTGGCCCTCTTATCAAAAACGTTACTGAATGGAAAAAGGTAGCATATTGTTTTGTATATCAATTGAATACTTTTTACGTTTGTTTTCATGTATTGCATTTTAGGTGTGGACAGATCAAAAGCGGTATGTTCGCTCAAAAGCTGCAGCGAACTTAATACATATAAAAGAGACAGGAGGTGGCCCAAATCAAACCAAGTGCCTTTAAACAAATGAAGAATTTATATACGAGCTGGTAGAGATGAAGGAGTCCGTAGAGGGTGTGAATAACTCCTTAATTTTTGGTTTACCACAGTGTTCTCACTATAGTGAAAATCAAAGTGATCTACAAAAAAAGATGTTCATGATGAAATTATGGTGAGTGGCTACCAAAGCGTCTTCCCGGAACAGATGACACCAGCTCGACAAAACTTGACCACTACGGAAGATTCTTCAGAAAAAACGCAAAAGGGCTGACCAACATGAAAAATTAAGTACTGCAGATCTGATTGCTAAAGAGGTGAAAACACAAGAGAACATGTACACGAAAATTGCGGAAATAGCTGCTTGCACTCAAACACACAATAAAGAAATGGAGACAATCATGCGAAGGATGTACCGTTTTTGAGAAATCAAAAAATTGAAAATGTTAGAGCGAAATATTTTGCGAAGAGTTGCGCCTGAAAGAAGTACATAGAAAGCAAGATAGAAAGGAACAAAAAGCTATCAGAAATTGAGGAAATCAAACTTGAAATCTTAAAAGAAAACGCTAGCAAGTAAATAGTTTGCTGGTATTAAACCGAGTATTAGTTTTTAGATGAATAAAAAGTACCTACATATGAAAAATATAAGAATGAATTAATTTGTGATATTTGTTATTTATATTTTTTCTATGATTTGTTTTTTTTTTTTAATTATAAATAAATATTTTTGTTAAAAAAATTTAATTTTATTAAAACGTTATGTTAAGCTTTTTAATCATATAAAAAACAATTTTTACATTATTGAATTTGCTATGTCATCGCGAATATAAAATCGCAAGAAACCTATATCCTTCAACTGTATTTTCGCTTTCTAAATGGGAGCGATTAATTTGCTCCATATCAGTTGTTTCGTTGTTGTGTTCACACTTATACGCTATGCAGATGTTGTGTAATGCCACACAGACATTAATAATTTTAACCGCTTTTTTTGGCTCATAGTGGAGTTCCCTGGCCCCTAGCAAGCACCTCCATCTACCTTTTAGAACTCCATTTGTACGTTCTATTATATTCCTGCACCTTGAATGAACATCATTGAATTTTTGTTTATACGAGCCAGATATTGGAGTTCTATATGGTGTTAACAACCGAGGTTCTAAAGGGTATCCGCCATCACCTATAAAAATTTGTTACAACATACATAAGTATTAACACATATATGATTATATAATTTGTTTCTCACCTAACAGCCATACTCGCAGTCCTCTTTGCAAATAGTTTCGTTCCATTATACTTCTTTAAGAATTGCTACTCCAAACAAAGGATCGTGATAGGATGGATATGTGGCATCAACATACCGTATGCTCATTTTACAATTGATGTATTTATTTACAAAAATATAACAAAATATATACAAGTGTAACATTTAAGCTGTGGTTCCCTTTCCTGTTGTAGTAAAGATGGTTATTATCTTGTGGTGTTATAATATTGATGTGTGTTCCATCAATACATCGCACCACACCAGGTATCCCAAACTTCTGGTAAAATTTCTGGGCTGTAACTTTATTTTCCGCTTCAGACGGACAGGTTATCCACTGCCCACAAAGATTTTGCTCAAGAGTATCCAATACGTTTGACAGAATCTAGGAAAAAGTTGGCTGTGTCATTTCTATTTCATAATCTCTAGCTACACCCTTTTGGTAACCTCCTTCTGCAAAAAACCTTAAGCAGGCACTAAGTTTTAAAATTGTAGAAACTCCAAATAACTTCTTTGTGGAAGGCAAAGAATTATTCAGTTTGTCCAGAACGTATAAAAAAGGAGGCTTGTTTAACCTGCAATGTTGGATAAATCTACAGAAGTACAGAAAATTAATTTAAAAGGGAATTTTTATTGAATTTGGCTACTTACAATGTATCTGGTAACTTCAGGGGGTTAGATGCGTCCCGTAAACCTCGACGAGCAATACGCTCGTTTCCTCCTCTGCTTGCTTTCCTCCTCTTACAATAATAAAGCTGCTCCAATTCCAAACATTATTTATTTTTAAAATTTCCTAGGATATTTACATACACTAGGTGTCAAAAATGTACGCTCTCATAGCTTGTTATGTAGTTTTTGCGTAAAATATAAAAAATAAAAGACGTATTTGCTAAGATTTTTTATTAAATTAAATATTGTACTTCAGGTTTATATTATAGGGAACATTTTTTCTTAAATTAATAATATTTTTTTATAAAAACAATAAAAAGTTCTTTTCAAGTCAAAAAATACTACATCAAAAGTCTACGCTCATAACAAAAAACTAAAAAAAAGTATTAGAACTAAAAAATAACTTAAGTTTAATATCGCGTAGGATAGCCACGTCATTTTATAACCTCTCTTAGCCTGGTTTGCTTGGAATTTATTAGATGTGTGGTCTCTTTAGAAGAAATGTTCTCTCACTCGCTCTTAATCAGTTCCTTAAGCATTATCTTACTCGTTAATTATGCTGGCGGATTATTCTTTCTAATAATGCCCATAAATGTTCTACCGGGTTAATACTCGTATCGGGCGATTGTGGTGGCTATAGATTAATTGGCAGTGCTGCCAAGTACATATAGCCACATTGTCGTTTTATTTAAATCTATTTCTAATCTTTGTAACACTGCCGCCCACTTAAGCCTGTTCGACCCGAATAGGCATACAATCACCTCTTCCATAGTGCGCCAATCGTTCGAGAAGTACTATCTTCATTTTCGACCTTGGGCTATTGTGCTTCTGTATCCGGTATACAACGTCATTCACTCTCTTAATCACTTTATACGGGCCATCCCAGTGAGTCTGTAATTTTGGGGACAATCCTTTCTTCCGTTGTGGGTTATACAGTAAAACCAATTGTCCTTCCATAAATCCCTCCGAGTTTGCTGCGCGGTCATACCTAGCCTTCATCTTGTCACTGACCATCTTGATTCTATTACGCGCGAACTCATGCAGTTCGTTTAAGTCCTCTTTCTCTTGGGACGTTATAGCTCCTGAGTTGTACTGTTGTAGCTGCCCCCGGGTTCTTTTTACTGGGCCTTTGGCTGCTTTGCACTGTGGGCAGTTTGCTATCCAGTCGGCTACGGCTTGTTGACATCCAACCCAATAAAAACGCTGCTTCAATTTCTCAAGTGTTTTTGTTACTCCAAGATGACCGCCACTAGGTCCATTATGAAACTCCTGTAAAACTTTACTTATCTTGGAGTGTGGCACAACTATTAAATTTTAAGTTGTTTTGCCATCTACACTTTCCCATACGCGGTATAAACTCCCTTTTATTACCTTAAGGCTGTTCCACTGAGCCCAATAAGATTTGGCGAGTGGGCTTTCAGCCGAAATTTCATTCCGGGATGGTCGTCTGTCCTCTTCTTTGGCCGCTATAATTTTCCTTAGCATGCTGTCATCCCTCTGTGCCACTGACCAGTCTTCATCAGGGCCGATGTGAATTAGCCGAACATCAACAACGCCTTCCTTTTGCTCGGTTGTATCACAATGTTTACGCTCTGAACAGCAGGGTCTTCTTGAAAGAGCATCCGCATTGTTATGCTTTGTGCCTCTTCTATGCTCAATGCTCTTTCTTGGTGGCAAAACAGATCTACCTCTCTTCCTTGATGCTTTGCAGCTGCGCTGAAAATGACCGATCCTTCCGCAGTTGAAGCACCTAGGCTTTTCTTTGATATCACTTTCTGGTTGTTATCTTCCTCAGACAAAACCTCCACATTCCGCACTCTACCTGTCTTCCTTGATGCTTTGCAGGTGCGCTGAAAATGACCGATCTTTCCGCAGTTAAAGCACTTAGGCTTTTCTTTGATAGCCTTCTCTGCCAGCAGTTGTCGCATTGCCTCCTTAACGCTAGCCACTAGGTTGTTATCCTCCTCCACATTCCGCAGTTTACATATCTGTGGCTTGAAAACCATCCTTGCAGTCTCTTGAGCCAGCGCAAATGACACAGTTTCAGCGAAAGTGGATTTCTGCGTAGCGCACACCGCCAGTTTAACGTCAGAGTCGCGAATGCCGTTAACGAAAGCCTCAGTTTTAAAATGGTCCAGGAACGGGTGACTCTCGCCTGGATATGTGAGCTGCACTAAACGCTCGATTTCCATTGCGAAATCTTGTAGAGATTCGTTAGGTTTCTGAACTCTACATCGCAATTCCATTCTGTATAAATCGCGCTTGTGCTCACCACCATACTTGCGCTGCAATGCTGCCATTATTTCATTATAGTTGTTTCTGCAGCTTACTGGCACAGTCTCAAGTACCTCTGCGGCTGTACCCTTTAAGGAAAAAATCAACTCTATGGCCTTTTCTTCAGCATCCCATCAATTTCTGCTAGCAACCGTCTCGAACTAGAATTTGAAGATGCCTAATGGTACGCTGCCGTCGAAGCATGGCGCTTTTATCCGCGCAGAAACTTCCGCAACTGCTCGTACTGGCCCGCCACTACACTCCAGGTTATGCATTTTGTCCTCTAGAGCATGCAATTTCTCTTCGAACTCCTTTGCATGCTGTTCCAGGCCACCGCGTTCTAGATGCTGGACTCTATCCGCCAGCTCTGAGAATTTATTCTCAATAGAATCCACCCTCCTGTTAATGGCTTCAGAAACCTCTACCAGGGTCTCGTTCATGGCCTTATTTGACTCCTGTATCTGCTGAGAGTTCTGTTTTATTTCAGTTATTTCGGCAACAAGTTTTTCCTGCATCTGCTGAGTTTCGGCTACAAGCTTTTCACTGCTGATCCTTGATGCCTCATGCATCTGCTGAGAGTTTTGTTTTATCTCACTTATTTCGGCTACAAGCTTTTCCTGCATCTGCTGAGAGTTCTGTTTTATTTGGATCATCATAGCAGCGAACATTGAATTTATGTCAATGCTGCTGGTCGTGGCAGGAGGGCATACCTGCACATCGTCTTTGTCCTCAAACTCGTATGTCCCGATGTCCATGCCGCGATTCTTAAAATCATTTATCAGCCTCTTCTGCAGTTCAGCCTTATTACCGGCAGTTGGCAATTCCAGCTTACTGAGCTCCTTTTCAGCTGTTCAACTTTTAGCTCATCAAATTTCATGATTATTTATTTTAATTTTCTAATATTCTTTTTTTAAATTGCAATGTCCTTTTAATTATTTTTGCAATCCCACTTCTGACACCAATTGTTACGTTTTTAGACCTTTTCGTAAAAACGGTTTTATTACTTATCCTTCAAGGATTCGTTTTATTGCATCAAATTAAAACACGGACAAATTAATTTTAGAAATATAATGCGGCAACACTTTATTTATCAACTTATTTACACGAGTATTTGTTCTACTCAACACTTAGCGATGTTAACACGTCTATATTTGAAATCACTCTGACTATCGCTGAGCTCTGGCAGCGCCTTTATATAGCAAAAATGACGTCGTCTGGTAACCTTGCGAAAGTTCTGGGTATGGTAGTTGTATTTTCCTTGACATGTGTGTGTTTCTATACATGACAATGCTGACTTGTTTGGTTTGCTTATGGTAACTATGTGTGGTTGAATGTACGAGTGTTCTGTGTGTTTTGCCTATGGTAACTATGAGTGGTTGTATGGATGAGTGTGCGGTTTTGTTTCTTCTACGTGTACATGGCTGTGTATACTTGTGAATCTGTTTAGCTTTATTAGCAGCGAATACTTGCATACAAGATCATTAAGAATAACATCTCTTAGCATTTATGTTGCTAGGTTTGTTGTTGTTGTGGTTTACTCTTATTGGCACAGCCTTGAATGATCTTGTGTATTCTGGAGTATTCCATTTCCGTTAATTTGAATATTATCTATATAGTGTTGACCAGGGTTGTAACATTTTGACAACTATAGATTAATTGGCAGTGCTGCCAAGTACATATAGCCACATTGTCGTTTTATTTAAATCTATTTCTAATCTTTGTAACAATACTTACGTTGCGTACCTTAAATATATATTTCCACATTATGATAGACTGCAACGTAAGCGTAAAATAATTACGTTGCTTAGCTTATATTAGATTTTAAGTATATTAAAAAATTAGTCTCAAGGTTCACATTAATAAACGCATACCTTTAATAAAAAATAATTGGCGTATATTATAAAACGTAACTGGCACAGTCGTCACGGAAATTTATTCAAAAGAATATATTAAAAGAACATATTATAACAAAAAGAAAAAGAGAATAAAATTGAAAAATTTTAAATTTATATTGTGTTACTAAATAGAATTGAGATGAATAAGTTGCACAAAAATTGTCAGATAGATATGGATGAGAGTTTGCAAAGAATAACAGAACTTGAAATAGTTCTAAATGTAGGAGGCCAATGTACGCGGCATGCGATTACGTGCGGTCGTAATATTACCAGTGCAGAAAATGCTGGTTGGTTTACAAAAATATTCATATAAAAATATATCTGAGTAGGATATAATTAAATCTGGCAACACTAAAGGAATCTGCCGCGCGGCAAAGTAGAACTTTGTTCTACTCTTTGTCATTGCCGCATAAAATATGAAAAATGAAACAAGATGGATACCATAGAAGATGAAAAATTTATTGCAGAAGTGAAAAAACATTTAAATTTGTATGAAAAATGTTCGGCTGGTTACAAAAATGTATATAAAAGAAATAATCATAAATTTAATTTAGGATGTAACTAAATATTTTGGGTTTTGATACTTAGAAATGCCGCGTTCATTGGCCTACCATAAGCAACTTCAAGCGGAAAATAAACAGATGACTGCCGCCCGCAGTCGCATGCCGCGTACATTAGCCTCCTACCTTAAGGCAACAAGAAGCAAAAGTATACCAACAACAACAGTAGCTACAACAAGCCCAACAACAAAGAGAACTACAAGCACAAAAACAAGTACTACAACAAGCTCAACAACAGTAACATCAACAATTTATCCCACAAAATTGCCTCTTCTTGACACCAAAGGACGTTATCCAACAATTTCGACAAATTAAAACGCTGGATATCAACCGTTGCATTAACAGTTTCATCAAATCTCTGGAAATGATAATAGGACTTTGTGGAGATAACCAAAAACTAATACGATTCGGAGTTCAAATAATTATCGAAGAAAAAATTACGGCTGAATTTAGAACATATATAAGAGAAGTAGGAGACATTTCCTAGGAGCAGTTAAAAGCAAAATTAAGGGTCAAAGCCAGACCAAAAACGTCGTACGCAGAAATGTTTAATAATTGTCGGTATATTAAAGTAAGTAGTCACAATTGTTTAATTATTTTGAGAAAGCTAAATATTTGATAAGTGAAATCTATGAACTTGATGAAAATAAATCAATCTGAAAATGTAGATAGGGATTTAGTTAATATCCGAATTAAAAACATCGATGGACCACTTAGAGTTCATTTGGACATTAAACGATTAAATACACAAAACTAGGATTACTAGAGGATGAAAGAGCTATTGACAGTAGACATAAAACTAGTAAGAATTTTAAAAATTTTAGAGCAAAAAACAATAATAACTGTAGAAATCAAGGCAGACCCCAAAATTTTAATCAAAATAACGGGAAAGGGAAAAATTATAGTAATCAAGTTCATCATTTTCGTTATTACAAAATAATGATTTTAAATCTAGGCAACCACAAAGCTTCAACAAACGTGTTAACGGGAATGACCAATCCAAATCTAAAAATACCAAACACGTCTATCACATATGAGTGTTGGCCAAATTCACAAAGGACTCATGATTCCAGATATATAGAACTTGATACCTTATAAAAAACACACAAAATTAATTTCGATGAAAACACAAATTTTTTACAACTGCCTCAAAACAAAAATTACCCATAGTCATATTGTCGATAGGTAAACAAAATTTCAAATGCTTAATAGACACTGGCTCAAGTACAAGAGTAGCAAAATGAAACACGTTTTTCCTCTTTGAAAAACAGAATCTAAAAGAAACTATTTATATAAAAACACTTAATGGTTTCAACGAAGTATAGCATTGTGTTGTTACTCCAATGCCTTCAAAACTCCCAATCATAGAACCCTCACATGGAAAATAGTTGACTTTAAAAACTAGGAGTATGATGCTATAATAGGTCAGAATTTTTTAGTACCCTTTTAGTAGCCCAAATTAACCTTGACCAAAATTGTTAGAAGGCTTCGGAAATAAAATATTTTTTGAGGGAAATGCTTATTCATACGCATTCCATATGATTGCAAGTCTTCAGCAAATAGAAAATAAAGACATAAAAGTAAACTTCAGATAAATGACTTAAGTCAAAAAGAGCAAAACTCTGTTAAGAGGCTACTGCCTAACTTTAACGATTTGTTTTTTATAGAAGGAGATACTCTATCCGCAACAACTGAAATCTATCATGAGATAGTTACTACAACAGATAGACCTTTGTATTCGAAAATTTATCGCTATCCGCAAGTTCACGAAAATGAAACCCAAAAACAAGTAAAAGACATGCTTCGACAAAATATTATAAGGGAAAATCATTCTTCTTATAATAGCCCCTTATGGGTTGTACCAAAAATGCAAGATAATTCGGGAATAAAAAAATGGAGAATTGTCATCGGCTACAGAAAGCTAAATGAAAATACAGTCGATGATAAGTTTCCCATACCAAATCTTAATGGTATTCTGGATAAATTGGGAGAATTCCAATATTTTGTAACTTTAGACCTTGCTAAAGGCTTCCACCAAATTTTTGTAAAAGAAGGGGATCGCAAGAAAACAGCATTTTTAACACCTTGCGGACACTACGAGTTTATTCGGATGCCCTTTGGCTTGGAAAGTGCGAAATCAACATTTCAAAAGCTGATGAATTCAATTCTTTGTGATCAAATTCTGGAACTTCCTCAAACGATCAAACAAATCAAATCATTCCTAAGAATAATAGGTTTCTATAAAAAATTCTACTACGCGAAAATCGCAGCCCCTTTGACAAAAGCTCTTAGAAGGGTTGAAAAAATTAATGAATTTGATCCTAATTACATTTCGGCTTTTGAAAAATTAAAATAAATCGTCACCAATGCACCAATTCCAAGATATCCACTATTTTCCAAGATAACCACTGACGCAAGCAATTTCGCAATTGGCGCCGTTCTTTCACAAGAAGGTCACCCAATTGCATATACCTCTCGAACTCTGAACGTAACCGAAACAAACTACTCAACAATTGGAATTGTTGGCGATAGTTTGGGGTGTGAAATATTTCCGACCATATATCTACGGAAGAGAGTTTGATCTTGAGTGCGATCATGAGCCATTAAAGTGGTTGCCAGTAATATATACGAGTAGGGATATCAACCCACGTCTTCAAAGATGGTTGGACCAATTGGGAGAATATAACATAAAAATAAGTTATATTAAAGGTAAACTAATAAAACTAAAATCGGCAAGATTTCTTAAGCCGAATTATTCCGACACAAACGAAATTAATTATTTAACCGAAAACAACAACAATGAAGCAAACGGATATGAGGAAGAAGTGGTTCAAACCGTTCACTCTCAAGAGGAGGAAAGTAATTACCACATATCTATCCTAGATATTGTTGCGCTTCAAAACGCAAATTATCTTGGTAGAAAAAGAAAATACGCCAATACAAGAAATTTTCGATAAGAAATGAATATTCATTGATAAAAATGGTTGTGAAAATGGAAATGTAGCAAACATTCTCAAAAGAGAAAAAATTTCAATATTTTGCGAATTAGGTGATCATGTGTACAATACATTGCAAAGAATCATTATCTCTGAGTTTTCCAGAAACAGCAAAACGAAATTTGTTAAGTGCTCTAAATTTGCTAAAGATATTGTCGAGGAAAATGACTTGAAAAAGCAAATAGCAATATTTAATAAACTCGAAACAGGTCATGCTGTTATAATTCCAATCTTTAAAAAAAGGAGTTCATATAAAAAGTAATTGATAACTGCAAAACTGGCAAAGCAGCTTATTACGACAGAACCTCAATTAAAAACGCTTCAACTACCAATGAAATAATTCACGTCGATACGTATGTGAACAGTAAGCATTCGTTCATAATTTGTATTGACAAATTTTCGAAACATGTAATTTTATTTCACTTACACGATAGAAATAGTTGAATAGTAGTTGCAAGAATTCGGGCATTTTTGGCCATTAAAGGAAATGTTACCGTTTGTATTAGATAATGAGTTCAACAACGCAAATATAAAGAATTTCCTTGACCAAGAGAGAATTCAATATCATTTTACAAAACCCAATACTGGTAACTCGGATGTGGAAAGATTCAATAATACGATTACAGAAGAGATCAGAGCCTTTAATTTAGAAAAAAAAACTTCCAACAAATAACAAAATAATTAAAGCAATAAAATTCTACAATAACAATTATCATACCACAATAAAATGTACAAAATAAATTAATTGATCATAGCATCATAAGGGAAAGATTAAAAACTGAAAAAAGAAATGAATAACAGGGAAATTACATAGAAAAGAAGTATTTATAAAATATTACAGAAGTGCAAGACATAAAGAACAGCCGAAGTTCATTAAAAGGCCTTTGCAAAATGTTTATACTGACGATATCAAACGATCTTTTAAATTTTCAGCCTTTGACGTTTAGGACAATTAAATTTTTTTATTTTAGAAAAAACAAGTGATAATAATTTATTTTATAATTATAAACTAAATATTTTTTTAAACTAATTAACGTTTAAGACAACTATATTTTTTTTATTTTAGAAAAAAAGTGAATAATTTATTTTATAATTATAAACTAAATATTTTATAAACTAATTTTGTAATTTTTCTGTATAAAATAATCTTTAAATATTTTAATTTACTTTAGCTGTAAAAAATATATACCTTATAAATACGTTTACTTTCATTTTATTTGAAAATAAAGACTAAAATCTTTTTTATACGTAATTTATTTAAATATTTCCCTTAAAAAAGAAGACAAAAAACAAAACAAAAGACCAACACAATTTTGGCACAAAAACTTGTGACAATAGAAATTAAAGTTTATCTGGAAACTATTTAATATATTTTAATAACTGCAGTATTAAAATTAATGATCGAAATATAATTCCCACCAACGCAGATTGTTAACATAACTAAACCAAATCTTGAATTTGATGCTATTATTTTAGAACATACACAAAATATTAAGGAAATAGAAGAACTAAAGTTCCATAAAGGCCCAATTAGCGAGACGCTGAAAGGCAAACGCTGCGCAAACGCGTCAGCTGATCGAATCTGTTACACGGAAACTTGTGAAAATGCTTAATTGAACGCTGAAAAACGCAACGCAGCGCAGCCAACCTACAGAAAATAGAATTTTACGCAGTAGTGATGGCATGTATGTATGTTGAATGAGAGTGCGGCACAAAGGCTTTTTTTTTTGTACTTCTTGTTTGGTTTCATATTTGAACATTTAGTTGATACATTTTTAAATATACATAGCATATTCAATAAATGAATTTGCTATATAACTTGTTTTACTTTACAAAATCGTAAAAGACTAAATATATTTTGTACAATAATAAGTTAATGTTATAAATACGTATGTATATGCAGATATAAGAACGCATGGGCATAAATTTATGTGGTACCAATATTACTACATATGTATGTAATTTATGTATGTACATGCAGGCAAATGTGTCGATAATGTTTAGCGACCAGTGCTATGGATACAGCCCGATAACAATAAACACAATCTTGCACTACTGCATGTCAGAAAAATTCGAAACCATATTCATGACTGAGGGCGAAGTCAATCTCGGGATCTAAGGCATCGTAGTCCTGTGTTCAGTACTAGTACTTCAGCCAGTAGCACCCTTATAAAATAAATGTATTAATAAAATTATAATTTAGCTTTACATATAATGAAGATATTACATCAATCACAAGTTTAAAATAATATATTGTACTATTTATATATACAATTTCGTACATTTTCTGTACAAACGCAAAAAGGAAAGTGCCATCACTGTTTCAAGCAGATGTTTTGATTTTTTGTTTTTAAATGATAAACACCACAAGCTAAAGAGTATTCTGTGACATTTTGCACAAACGTAAAAAGTTTAAACAAATAAACATATATTTTCCATATCCATTTTGCAATATACATATCTTCTTTTTTAATATTACCACTCAAATAACTTTAAACACTACAATTTGTTGTATGTAGATACATATACATATATGTACGTATATGTACATACATACATAATGTTTTCTGTAAAAACAAATGGTGCGTTTTTAAGCATTCTATAAGCGGAATTGCGTTAGCACTTGCGCTGCGCTGCGTTGAGCTTGCGTTTCAGCGTCTCGCTAATGGAGCCTTAAGAATGTATGTTATGGCGTAAATATAACGTTAATAATTCTTTTCAATGTGGCGATCATTATATTGTATTGTTGTATGAGGAGAAATAATATTAAGATAAATATTTAAAAAAAAACCAACCTAAAGAAAATAATATAATGAACGATAATGTAAATGATATGATAAGAAGGTATAAAACTAAAGATATGTAAGCAAAAGTGATGTTTTTGCGATGTAACTAATGATGAAAACAATGATTAATATATACAAATATTGTATTAGAACTTTAAACAAATGAAACTCAGGAGTTTTGCAGACAAGGGGTGGAGGAGTTACGTTCTGATCCCCAAAGTAATTATATTGGCTGGCAAAGTGTAGGGAACATTAAAGTTTTATTTCCACATTTTGCTAGACAGCAACGTTAGCATAAAATACTTACGTTGCTTACCTTAAATTTATATTCCCACATTTTGCTAGACTTCAACGTAAGCATAAAATAATTACGTTGCTTAGCTTATATTAGATTTTGAGTATATTAAAAAATTAGTCTTAAGATTCTCTTTAATAAACGCAAACGGCGTTTATTATAAAACGTAACTCGCACTAAAAAGTAGAATTTTTTGTAAAGAATTTCAAACAAGTTTGCAAGTTTGTTTGTTCCATCTTCTCTTCAGTACCTTAAGTTAAATTTGATGAAACCAACTTTAAACAAGTTCGATAACCAACAGGTTCAAACCAACACCTTGGTTTCTGCATTTTTCTTCGTTTCTCCCTTAACCCCAGCATTTATAAAGATTTTAAAATTTCATGCTTTGTTCGACATGCCTCCTCTTATAGTGTATATTCTTTTATACATGTCAACAGTCTCATATACATACATGATATTGTGTACTAAAGCTAAAACATTTAGGTTTTCTGTAAAATATAATATAAAAAAGGATACATTTATTTTAGTAAAATCAAGAGAGTTGGAGATTTTAATAAAAATATTTAAACCTTTTTAAAAATGTTTATATTGAAAAAAAAATTATTTATTATTAGTAATATTATGTTAATTTTAATATTTTGCATTTATTTATTTATTTATTTTTTTGTTATATATCTTTTTTATTACTTTTTTTTCAATTGCTTTTGTATTTTTATTTATTTGAAAATATCTGCACTTTTCTTTGCTTAGAACGATATACCTTTTTCTATAGCCCAAAAGCAGTGCTTTCGAAGGAGGACCAATAATTAAAAGTCCAATAATTGCTGTTTATAGTGGAAACAATCATCACTTAACCATTCTGGGGTTGAGCGTTTGCACAAGTCAATAATAAATTATTTTATACCATTTCGTTCCGGTTCAGTTTTAAAGATAATGTGATAATTTAAAATATGTTTCTTACTTGCATTCATTAGTTTGTCTGATGGAGTAGCTAAATTTCCAAAATCTGTCAGAGACTGATAATTCTTAAGGAATACAAAAAGCTCGCTTGGAGCGGTTAAAATTTCATCCATGTTCCTAAGCTCATTACAGCATTTTTCACATTGCAATTTTGGAATAATTTTAAATGCAACATACTCAACGAAGTATCTCATGGAAACCAGTTCAAAATTTATATTCTCAGGATTATTAAAAATATCTTCTAAAAAGTAATCTGCATATACATCGTCGTCAAAATCAACAACAACGCTTCCATCAGAGCTTATTTCAGTATGTTTACTTGAAGAATATATATCATAATCATTACTTTTTGGTAAACATATATCATAGGTACCAATTTGGTCAATCTCGTCTTGTTCAACTTCACAGTTACTGGAAAAACTTGATTGAATAATTTTAGCGACTATAACTTTTGCAAAAATAATATTCTACTCATCTATTATATCTAAACTCTGATTATACCTTAACTCTTTTCTTATAATCATTTCTTCCATAACCAAAACCATTTACTAAGAATCTCTTTCGTCCAACTGTGAGCATTTTTGCTTTACGACCTCAAGCGCATATATATGTATGAGAATAAGAAAACGAGCTTAACAATTGCTTGTAGTAATGTAGGGTAAAGAATATGTATTTTATTTGTGTAGAAACAAATAAATATCAACTCGCACCGAAGTGTTAATACCTACATACAATATCTGATGCAATATTTGGAGATTACTTTCAATTTCGTAAAACAAAATATCCATAGTATTTAAATTCAAATTACTTTATTGACAATAAAATATATTACAAAAAAGTAGTTTCCTTTTCTAATGATATAAAACTACCCTTCTGAGCACTACATGATATGTACTTATAGATTTCCCATGAAGAATGCTTACGCAGTAAAGTTATTATAAGAAGATTAAGCATATCTATTCTATGTACAACAAATTTTTTAAATAAACTTTTTTACGGAAAATTTTTTTATACACAAACTTTTCGATATAAAAATTATCAATATAGAATATTTTATAGAAAATGAGTTGTAATGAAAAATTTTCTTTCTGTATATATACTTTACAAAAACATTTTCATTATAAAATGTTTATATTGAAAGATTTTTAACACAATTTTTTTATGAAGACGTAGCTTATAAAATTTTTTATAATCAAAGAATATTTTTCTATAGAAACATTTTTGTTCTGAAATTTTTTCTACTAACATTTTTATTATGAATGAATTTTTTACTATAAACAATTTTTCATTATAAAATATTTTTTATCTAAAAATATTAATAGAGATATTTTTTAATAAAAAAATAACTGAAATATTTTATAATATTTTCTATTGAAAAAAGTTCAGTGTGTGCAGACTAAACATTGTAGAAAATAAAAATGTATGTATGTACATTTGGAAAGGACAGTTTTCTTCAGCATCAGCATGAGTATGAAAGAACTATTATAACTAAATAATAGCCATACTTATGTATGCATGTAATTATGTATATACATATATACAAACATACACAACACATAGTGTAAGAAAATAATATAATAAATATAATAATTGTGTTTGCAAAAAACACGAGAAAGAGAATAAATAAGTCATTGGATTTCGAAGCACAAAATTTTGAATTTTAGTAATATATGGCGTGCAACATCTTTATGTTATAGAGTCTTTGCTTCCGCCTTAAGTTTTTTATCCAAATGAATGAGCTTTAAAAGTTTCGGTCGCATATATATAGAGATTTTTGTGTAATCTTCTTCGGGCATTAGACATTTTCCCCGCCAAATTTGCCCTAAAGCTAATAAAATATCGTAAAGCTTTAAAATGTCTTCTAGATATTAAATTGTTTATTTTCTCACTTGCATTCATCACGTAAAGCAAAAGAAAATTACACATGCACATAAATATTGTAGCTCAATCATTAACAATGTTGTGAAATGAAAATAGAATTTTCTGTAAAGATCTTCAAACAAGTTTGCATGTGTTTTTTGCTTATGTTTTTTTCGACCTTCCCTTCAGTACCTTAAGTTAAATTTTATGAAACCAACTTTTAAACATCTGCGATGACCAACGATCCAACACGTTGGTTTCTGCTTTTTCGTTTTTGTTTTTTCCTTTATCGCCGGCCTAAATAAAGATTTCAAAATTTTATTTCATGCTTTGTTCGACATGCGTATATTCTTTGCTTATTATGTATACTGTCGTTATAAATTTGTACCGATTTATAAATCAAAGTTTTATCATTGATATCTTTATTTTCTTGTTGTAATTTAAAAAGTTGTATATGTTCATTCAAAGTAAGGTGAAAACGCTCTATATCAGAATTACCTGTATGTGTGTTAGGGGAAGTAAAATGAAAATTCATTTTTTCTACAATTAGAAAATAATTGTATAAAGGTATAGAAAAACAAAATAGAGTCGTATCGAATAAAAGTTGTTTGTTGGGTTTGGTTTGTATAAGTTTCATAGCCTGCTACACTTATTATAATGTGATTTTTTGAAATTGTTTGTGAATTTTATAGTTAATTTATTTAACATAATTCTCAGATGGTTTTTGGAAGTCTTTTAATAAGTTGAGAAGTTTGAAACTTTGCAAAACTGTGGTTGAAGTCTACTGACGATTTGGTAAAGAGCGCCAATGAAATGCATATAGACATTGCTTAACCACCCAACAAATAAATTTCATAATTCATTTTTTCATTATTTAAAAAATTCTTAATATATGCCGTATTAAACTCATTGTCAGCTACAATTTTACATGGTTTACATAAATTAGCAAACCTTTGAGTTAATTATTTTTTATCATTCAAATGATGAATTGATACATGTTTTTTTAAGTTTGTCTATACAGGTTAAAAATGTTGTATTTTTGTTTAGAAACTAAATATCAATATGAATAATATCATTTGTTTCTGTTAGGCATAACTTATTTTTTATTGGTCGTCTATCGTACTTGCACATGTTGCATATAATACAATTGTTTATATATTTGTGTATTTCTTTTCTTAAATTTGGGTAATAACTAACATCTTTTAATTCTAAATAAGTCTCCTCAATTCCTCTATGGTTCTTATCCGTATGATATTGATGTATGATTTCCAATAGACTTTCAATATTGAAAATATCTTTTACAAATTTTGAACAATAAATAAATTTCATTTCAGCTGTATTTGAAAAATAACGTACTAAAGTGTCTTGAAAATTTTTATATACATTAATATTATTGCAAAAAATTGCTATAATACCTTTTATAGGAAATATTGATTTAAAAAATTGTTTCATATCTTCTTCAAAGGATTCTTTTATTGTAATGCTATATCTTGTCTTACTTTTATATAAAGTTTCTGTTTTGCATAGATATTTATTTCCCAAACTTATTATTATTTGGGTTTTGAACATATATATTGCAGATTCTGATATTGGAATGTAATCATTTACATTTTCGTTCCTACTATGAATTGTTGCTACATCAGATTGATTATCTTGTTCTGCTACTGTTAAAGCATTAACATTAAGGCGACTTAAATAGTCAGCTTCTAGTAATTGAAATGCTGTTATTGACATAGTATGTTGATACTTATTTAGTTGAACAGATGAAATGGGCTTCTTCTTCTTTTATTGTACAAATATATAAAATTTAGCTGATTTTTTCAATAATTTTCAAATATTTTAAATCAACAACCTAAAGTTGATGTTTTGTTGCAACAAATGTTTAATAGTTTGTAGATTTCTTGGATGCAGTAGTTCAAATATATAAAATTGATAATATATTGTACTTCGAAATAACAGCGAAAATACTTTGAAAATGCTTTCTTTATATATATAATGCTTTCTTTGATATATTATGAAAGATTAGTTCGATCCTACCGACTGCGCCAGTAATTTAACTTGACTAAACCTTCACTTTAACTGTGAATTATGTATAATTACATATAAATCTTATGTGATATATTAGATAAAATAAATATAAACTAATTCTTTTTAAAATTTATATATAAAATATTTGATTCTCTCTATTTCGATTTATTTTAAAAACTAATTAGAAAAAAAATTATATAAATTACAATTTATAAAAATCCAAATTAGATTGAAAAAATAAAGTTAAATATAGTAGTTACAATAGTATTCATAATAATAGTATTAACAATAGGAGAGATAGGATAACATGTAACTCAGGGCTGCTGTTACGGTATCCTCATCAGTCTATTCAGATAAAATAGAGTTTTCAGCCAAAATACAAGATCTAATATTACCTGTGTTACTGGCAAAAATGAGCTTGTAGCCCTTGTTTTTGAGTCGGTGCCAGGGATTCTTTGTTCAGAACCAGCACCACACTCCTCCTAGACCCTTTGAATGCATCCACCTTAGCTACCTTCCAATCATGGGTAGGTCCTTAAGGATCTCGAGGATTTCCTTCAGGGAAGAAGGTTCGGAGGGAATTATGGCCATGGCTCTAGGCCTTCTGGGTATTTCCTCCACAGGAACCACATTCAGCTTAGATCCCTTCCACACTTCCCCTTTTTTATTTTCTTACATTTTATTCCATAACTGGTTGGTTTTTTTAATTAATTGTTGTTTTTTATTTCTCTTACACCTACAATTTGAGTCGGCACCAGTTGTGGAATAAAATGTAAGAAAATAAAAAAGGAAAATTGATCAGTGAGTTCTTGTTGTGACTTTGATATTGTTTTAGGCTTCCCATTTATTAATGTGGAAGTTTGAAATAAATGTCTTTAGTTATTCTAAGAAATGTTGGGTGAAGGTTCCCTGATGATCTACAGTAGCCCCAGTGAAATGCGCATAGGAACTAGCTAAAACCCCTCAACTGATCAATTTGAATTTTTTAATAAGATTTTGGGAAAAAAAAACTAACACATAATTAAAATTAAGGAGTTAAAAAAACCCCCAAAACATAAACTAATTTAAATATGCAAGTGCTTGTGCAAAATAAAACAACTTATGTTGTCAACACTTTAAATAAATTGTTTTTATATTAAAACAATTATTAGTTGTTGTTCTAATACTAAAACCCCTCAACTGATCAACTAGCACATAATTAATATTAAAGAGTAAAAAAAACCTCCAAAACATAAAATAATTTCATATATTTATGTCATTGGATTAACATCGTAATGGTGTTTAAAATGAGAAATTATAATCCTTCGTGATGGTGTTCGAAAAACTGTTCCAGACTAATAAAAGTGCAAAGTGATTTTGAATAGTGGAATACTCTGTGAAGGTGCAGTTGGTCGTAGAATGCAGTTTTTCAATTTGTTGAACCTTTGATGAAAAATTCATGGCAGCATGACGAATTATAGTTGGAAGTAGTTTGCCACATTGCTAATGATGTTGTTTATCTGCCATAGGTGATGACAGCAAGAGAATAATTTATGGCGCAGTTGCTAAACTTGCAAAAGATGCAGGATAACAAACCGTTTATTCAGAGATTCATTTGTTGTTGGATATGCAGGAACTATGAAATATATATATATCGCTTAAATACTTTAAATCTGTTTCTTTACAGACAGTCGGCTTAAGTCCAGTAATACTCCATCATACGCTGCAAACAATGCTTCAAGAGAATAATAATTTAAAGAAGAATACTCTTCTGCTAATTTTCCTTATATCGTCCTATGTGTTTGAAACATAAAGTAAAGAACGAATTTCTGTACCTTTAGCGAAGAAATTGTGTCCCAAACAGAAAATATCTTTGAAAAATGGTTTTTGTTTCTTAAAAGTTTTATTAATCAAAGTGTTTTACAAAATTCATGCCAAAAAACTGAATTATTTACTTAAAATTTAAAATTTATTTTAAATGGTCTTTTTATCGGAAAATTATATACAGAATTGGCGATCATTGGTGTATGTGACAAAATTATTGCAAAATAAGATACACGCAATATAAGCAAAGACTTAAGAAATCATTTCAACAAATTTTCTTATATATTTAATATCTGTAAGAATAAAAATAGTTTTTTTTTTTATTTGTGCTCCTGAAAAGGACCGGGGGTTTTTAAAAATGGGATGGTAGTAGTGGTAATTATTGTCATCATCCATTTAATTCAAGTTTGTTCGCCACAAATCCGTCTGGTCAACAGTATATCTTTTGACGTAATAGTATCACGTTTAGCACAGATGGTGCAGAAATTGGTATTTAGGAAGAGACCAACAATATAAACTTCATTGTCTTCCTGAAGAGCCATCATAGTGCTGTGGAAACGCAATTAAGTTTAAAAATCTTGAGCAATTTCACAAACCAAATGTTGGAAGGACAATTTGCGAATCAGCAACTCACTACTTTTGTCATAGCGACGATACTACTGTACCAGGACAAAAACGATGTGGTCTCGTACCACCGCCAGTAGCTGGTGCGCTCTTACGAACTGCCTTGTTTGCTGACAAAGTAAAGAGAATAAAAAGAAATTGTTTTAATAAAGGCAAAGAATTAAAACCAAGATAAAAACGTTACCTGAAATCATAAAATATATTCCACTACTACTTTGTTCCCAAACTATATTTATTTGACTTCCATCTACTCTTTGGCCGACCACTGATTTCACGAACTTCTTGCAATGCTATGTATTTCTTTCTGATGTTCTTTCCTAAAACACAAATAGGCAATTAGTAAATATTTCGTATTTAAAACAAAATTGTTTCCTGTTAATTTTTACTAAAGTCTGTAAATGCTTATGGGTCTGAAAACAACAAACTTGTTTCCTCTTGACTTTTACTTTAATCTGTCCATTGTGTTATTGTGCACTTGTGAATACTATTAAAGGGTTGGTTTTCCTAATTTCCATACAGACAAACACTTTAAGCTTTATCTGAATGTTTAAAAAACCCAACACACAGTATTCCTAATTTCCATACAGCAAACATATAAACACTTTTAACAAACACTATTTTATCTGAATGTTTAAAAAAAACCAACAAACAGTATTAAAAAAAACATTACAATTTACTTGAGGCTGCCTATATTCATGCATCTGCCGATCATACCATTGTTGTTGGGCACTTGGAAATACTGTTGGGTATGTTTTCATAACCAAAACATGTAAACACTTTTTACAAACACTATTTTGTATAACTGTTTAAAAACATAACACAAAACTATTAAGGGAAAATTATGAGAGCAAATACTGCTTATTCTGAATCAATTCCAAGCATTGTCTGCCACTCAAAATTTTCCGGAAGATGTTTATATCTATCATACACTTACCTTTTCGGATTCTTCGGAAAGCTATGGAGCTTCTAAACATCTTGGGAACCCATAATATATTTGCGGCTCCTGAAATATAGGTTTTGTTTTATTTTGCTTCATAAATTTTACCATAATTAATTCTTACATTATTTCTAAAATTTTTTCAGCACAGGTTATATTTGTAGGAAAATGCAACTTCAAAGGCTATCATTATCTTTATCACAGAATAGTGCTATCATTATCTTTATCACTTTGCTATTTTGAAACACAATAAATTTAGGTAAAGTTTGGAAAAAGGCGCAAATTTCTTAATTTTAATAAAAGTAAACGGGTTTTGCTTGCAAAAAAGTTTTTTAACTCATACATTTTTGACGTTTAACTGGCTAATTGAAGAGAGATTTTGACGTTTAACTGGCTAATTGAAGAGATATAGAAATATGCAAAGCAAAATCTTACTGTCCTTCACCAAATGACTGGTTAAGCCCCACTTGGGGTGCCATTCATGGAAATACAATCTGACCGGATTTTCGTATCCTATATGTGTCACCTGTGATTAAGGCATATGGCTAATAATTAGACCATGTCTGCTTAATTGCACATAACTGTTTTAATGTTATATTTTTTGAGACCTGTTGTACATTTTGCTGCAGCCGTTCAAAATTTGAGGAATTTAGAACGATGTGGTAATCGAAGAGGGCTACTACAACTATGAGATTTGAGGAAATCCGTATAACTGGTTACTGAAAATACTTACACACATACCTAATTAGTTAATTTTATTATTGTTTAAGATTAATTATAATAAATTTTCAAAATTATTTAATTTATCTGAAACTATTAGAAGAGGAAACCACGATCCCTTAGAAATCACTAAGGATAAGAACATGGTAGACTCACCTACGTATGCTGGGACTTCATATTCTGAAGAAGCAGAAACTGCAGCATATAGTCAGAAAACAACACCAGTAACCTTAGGGCAGAAATGTCTGAAATGATTCAAATCGCATTAAGGGAGGGTATGAAAGGTATAATGCAGGAAGTCGCAAGGAAAATTAAACCACTTTCAGGTTTAAACAGTTAGTGAAACGGACAATCCATTTAACGCAGGGTTGTATAGAAGCAGCGTAGAGGGTCCAGATCAGGGCCAAAAAGATAAATGCAAAGGAAATTTAGAAAATGCTGCTTTAACAGTATTTTAACAGTAGATGCTTATCACAAGAATAATCCGGCAATAAATGATAAATCAGAAATGGCTCAGCGTGACAATAAAAGACGTTGCGAAAAACAATACCACCCAAATGAAGGTTTTAGGAATCCTATACCCGTACCACGACTGTCTAATATATTATCTAATGCCCCAAACTTCTACACTTGCGAAAGAAGTCTTAATATTCGCCCAGCTGAAGGTCAAATTAGAATCGACAAGTGGGAAGTGATTTTTGAAGGAGCGGACAATTATGACAATTGATGATTTTGTGTTTCGGGTAAAACTATTACAGGCCAGTTACTCCATTCCCTGGGAGGAAGTTCTTAGAGACTGCCACAGGTTGTTAAAAGGCCAGGCGAAAAAGTGATACTGGGTATACCTGAAAAAACAAAATTGAATACCAGATTGGCGCACATTGCGCTACAGTCTTCTGAACAAACTGCAGGTAAATCGTACCGACATTAAAACTATGCAGGAAATTGTAGAAAAGTGCCAACAAAATAATGAGTCGTTAGAAGACCATGCTGAGGCTTTCCTGAATACGAAATGGTTTATGAAAAAACATACACCGGGTGATTAAAAAATTATATTACAGCCTGCAACCGTATTTTCGCCAATGGAGAGGGATGAAGGCCAGAAAAAGATACAATGATCGAAAGTTGATAAAAGATATTTCTAATGCAGACCCGAGAGTCTTTGCGGATGTTTGCATAGGTGATCAATTGATTAAAGGTTTATTAGATACTGGAGCATCAGTTAGTATCTTGGGTAAAGACTGTTATGAATTTCTGGATATATTAGGAGTTGAAGTTTCTAGGTACTATTATATTGTTACAATTGCATGAGGGCAAGCTCATATAATATGTGGCAAAGTTATTCTTCCTATCACTTAAAGGGATGACGTTCAGGTCGTCAGGTTTTATTTATGCCCGTCATTAAAACAAAAATTATATCTCGGCATTGATTTCTAATGGAAATTCAATTTAGTACCGGAAGTGTTAAGCCTGGATGAAAAAGATTTTGAAAAATAAAAAAAAACTTAGAACCTATTCAGAATCAGTGTCCATAGCAACATGACTTATCCACACAGCAAGAACAGCAACTGCAGAAGGTTAAAAGTTTATTTAGAATTTTTGAAAACGATGGCTTAGGCAAAACACAATTGGAATACCATAGCATACAACTAATACCAGACTCAGTGCCATCTAAAGAACGACACTACCCCTTTTCGCCAAAAGTTCAAGAACTATACGAAGAAGTTAGTAGAAGAAAGTGAAAGTCCTTATAACAATCGTGTAACACTTGTGCATAAACCAGGCAAAAATCGACTTTGCTTAGATGCCAGGAAGTAAAATAGTTTTACCATTAAGGATGCTTATTCCATTCAAAACATCGAGGGCATTTTAAGTAGAACTGAGGAAAGCATATATATACTATATATATATATATATATATATATATATATATTAGCAGTGTCGAACTTAAGCATGCATTTTGGCAAATTGGCTTGGAGCCAAAATGTCGTGAATTTACATCATTTACTGTTCTTGGGAGGCTCTATTGCCAGTATACATAGTCGGCATATGTAATGCGTCCCAACGCCTGTGCCGTTTCATAGATAAAGTTATCCTGCAAAAGTTAAAAGACAATGTGTTAACGTATTTGGACGACCGGCTAATTATTTCAAGAGATTTCGAAAGTGTTATTAAAATGTTAAAAGAAGTAGCAAACTGTTTGTCAAAAGCCAACTTAACAAAATGGATGTCAAAGAGCGTATTTTGTTTTAAAGAACTAAAATACTTAGGTTTTATTATTGGTGATGATAAGCTGTAAACTGATCGGGACAAAGTAAAGTCTATTGAACAAATTCCGATACCAAGGACACCAAGACAAGTAAGAAGCTTTTTTGGAACGGCCGGATGGTATCGGCGTTTTATTAAAAATTTCGCTGTAATAGGGGCGCCCCTAAAACGGGTTCGAAGTTCACTAAGAATGATAAGGCAAAAACAGAATTTTATAAACTGAAGGATGCCCTAACCACATCATACCATGTGATGCCTCAGACATTGAAGTGGGAGCTGTTCTGTTTCAAAAGGACGATGAGGGTTATGATCGATCTATTGCTTTTCTTTCACAAAAGCTAAACGGAACACAGTTTAACTATACTGTGACAGAAAAGGAGTGTTTAGCAGCTGTTGTAGCTGTCAAGAGACTTAGGCCGTACGTAGAACTAATAGAATTTACGGTAATAACTGATCATGGCAGTTTAAAATGGCTAATGGGCCTTAAAGATCTAAGTGGCAGTTTAGCTCATTGGTCATTGCAACTACAGGCGTTTAGTTTTCATATTGAACAACGCAAAGGTTCGGATAATGTTATAGCTTATATGCGTCTCAATCCATAGACGACTGCAGCGCAGAAGAACTCGAAATTATAGACTCAGAGACTAAAGAGTTTGAGTCTCCGGAGTATAAAGATCTAATATACACAATTGAAACAAATAAAGATATGTTACCTGATCTGAAAATTGATGACGGGATGGTGTTTAAGAAAATAAGTTTTGCGCAAGATGAAAGTGGAGTTGAATGGAAGTTGTGGGTGCTAGAAAATTTAATCAGGACGGTGATAGCTAAAGCACATGAACCATAAACAGTTTCTCATGCCAAAATAACAAAATCGATTGCGTCGTTTTTACTATTGGCCGAAAATGCTAAAAACTGTATTAACCAGTGTCAAGTATCCTCGGTCAAAAAGAGGGAACACATACGTCTTTATAGTGTTAGATCACTTAAGTAAATTTGTGTTTTTAAACCCAATGAAAAAAGCTACAACTAAACTTTTCGTCAAATATTTGGTGCAGAACATATTTCATATGTTTGGCTTACCGGAAACAATTTATTCTAATAATGGGAAACCATTTGTATCAGAAAAATTTCAACAGCAACTACAGAACCATAAAATCAAACATATCAGGACTCCAACTTATGCACCACAAGCAAATGCCTCTGAAAGAGTCAATCAAATGTTTTTAGCAGGCTCAGAGCATACCTGGATGGGGATAATGCTGAATGGGATGCACACATTACCGAAATAGAGATGCCATACGTACATATAGAGCCCTCTTCGGCTAACAGGTGTTTATGTCTGGTAATATGCCTTGACTAACAAACTGAAATCAGTGGAAGATTGTGGCTTTGATATTCTGGCGAGAAAAGATGATCTAAAAATAATCAGAGAAATCAGGTGAAAAATTTACATAAACCGCATGGAAGAAATAAGCATCAATATAATAAGCGAAGTAGGAATATACGATTCAATGTTTGGCAAGAAGTATTCGTAACAAATTTTGTGCAGAGTGATAATGCGAAATTTTCATCGAAACTTCGAAAATGCAGGGTAAGTAAAATTACTGGGAATAGTACCTACGAATTGGAAACACTTCAAGGGAAAAGTCTGGGTGTGTTCCATGCAAAAGATATGAAATAATGATGAAAGGAGTGAGATAGTGCAATAGACTGGTGATATATAATTTTTTTCATATTATGTGCTTACACTTTGATTGCTCTACAGACAATTTTTTTTACCAGTTTATTAAGGTAAAGTAGTTGATGTTTTTCTTAATGATTATTTCCCATAGTTTTAGTATACCTGCGATATGTACACGAAACGTGCTCCGTGAGTCCTATGTACCTGATAACAGAATAAACAGATCTTACGACAATGTACCAGAACTAGTATAAAATTAAATGAAGTTACTTCCCGTGATGTGAAAGCCGTCGGGCCGATAGCGATAGTAGAAGTTTTGTAAAAAGTTCGTCTTGAGGTTATCTTCATCGTGTTTCACTTCAACTAGGTTGCGCACGCATGCCTCACCTACAATAACTAACATTTTTATCGTAAAGGATCAGACCGTTGAAATAGATACATTACCATGAATTAAAGGGTAAGAAGATTGAACTTTCGGAAGTTTACGAGGTTGCCGTTCTTGCGAGCATCGCGCTCCTCTCGTCTATAAACGGGAACAAGACTTTAACTGATCTTAATAAGTTACAAGAAACATAGTCTGGTTGCAGGCTAAAAACAACCATGTTTCTTTTCAACGAAAAGGGATTTGATGGTTGTACTGATTAATAAATGCATGTTCACCAACGTATAAGTAATTATTCGTCTGTATGAATAGGCATCCTGGGGGTGCTAAATTTAAATTGTGCAAAAACAATTGTGATTTGTAATTATAGACGGCAAAGTTGCCGGCTGCGAGATGCGTAAATAAGGGATGTAAATCGGGCATGGAACGTACAAGTTCCCGAGCAGTTTTTGGGTATGGCGGACAATAATGAGCTATATTGGAAAACTATGAACGTATTTCGTGAGGTGTGGTTTTTGATGGAAAGGTACACTTCCATACGCACATATGTATGCACGTGTGTGCGCGTAGGCGCAGATCAGACGAACTCTTTGACCGTTGGAATTGTTGATTGGTGGGAGTTGAAAATTTTATAGTTTTCGTGGTTGAATGGGTTTATTTTTTTAATAGTATTAATTGCGTTAGATATAATTGTGGAATGTTTACAGCAAATGAATTCGCGTTTTAAGATATTCGTGTTCTATATGCACATGCTGACAAGAGATGTAAGGGATGCCACAGTAGCAAAACTAATAAAAAAAAAAACGATATGTATATATATATATATATATATATATATATATATATATATATAGATATATATATATATATATATATATATATATATATATCTAAATATATATATATATATTTAGATATATAAATATATAAATATATATGGCTGATTCTGAGATTACGGCCTAATTTGCTATATTTGTATTTAAAAGGAGAAAAAAGTTATATATTCCACTTTATTATTTACTTCACAGCAACGTTTTATATGTCGTTTGCTGTCCCTGAAATTATTTTTCCTAAAATTGTTTTTTTTTCTCAAACAAATTGTCTGCTAAAGTGCTAAAAAGTCATTACCCTGGCTGTCCCAAACAATATTTTTCTTATATGTATCTAAATGTTTAACAAAATAGTACATAATATTTTAATAAAATGATTGTATAATAAAAATATAATATATATAATATATTATATCAGTTAATATTTTTATGAATGATAATATTTTGTCCCTCAAGTTTCACTTCATTCCCCTGTAAAATCATATATATTTTAAAACTTCATTTTTGGAAACATTGGTTATTTGCAATAATTTAAATTTGAAAGAACATTATGTTTTCTGCGTATACATGTTGCAGCATTTTCACCAACAATATTAGTAAAGAGAGGCCAGTGTCATTTTGCCTTTCGTATCGAGCATTCACACTTACGTTGGTCATTCCCCGGTGTTGTTTAAATAACAAAATTCTGAATGTTTTATAAATTTTTATGGTTTTTTAAGCTCATTTTAATTATCAGCTTTCAAGTCGGGCAAATTTATTTAGACGTGAGTACTTCTATTATCAGCTATATATATCTCAATTATACTATTTTGATTTAAACTTAATACTGTATTAAAATATTTTCAATGGCCTGTAAGAATTTTTGCATAGGCTGATTAAACAAAATAAATAAATAAATAAAAATAATATAAGAGATTTTTTTAGATATTAGTCATTCCCCTGCCATCATTCCCCTTTCAAAAATATGCACAGGGTAATGGTGACTGCTAACAGGGGAATGATAATTTAACGCAAGTTACTGAAGTGTAATGTTTTAAAGTTTCATGATGCCTAAGAATAAACCAAGGAACAGGTATTGGTGGCTAAGCGAGAGGCAGAAAAAAGCGATATAATAAAATTAAAAACGACCCAGTTAAGTATGAACAGCAAAAGGAAAAGGAGAAATTAAAAGAAAAATCTTAAGAAAAAGTTAGTAAAACCTATTTCTGAAATGACATCACGAGAAAAACGTGCCAAGAGAAAGTCTTGGAGAAATAATTAAAAAAATTATAGAGAAAACAAGAAGAAAAAGGAAACCGTGATTAAAATTTTTTTGAGAGCTCACTCTCCACCAGACTCAGATAACGAGAATGAAAGCAATACACCAGACCTGGAACCAAGTGCATTTCTTGAACCGGTAGCTCTTCACCTTCGAGAGAAAGTTCGAAAGGATAAACTGTTGGCAAACAAGAAACAGGAAAAGATATTCTTTGGCACTAAAGGAAAGAGATAACATCATTCGTATATTAAAAAGCAAAAAAGAAATGTATAAGAAAAGATATAACAGATTAAAGGCTATAAGGAAACCAATATGTGAGCTAAGTAAAATGATTTCGGATTCTGAAATATCTCATAGTCCGGAAAGTGCAAAAAATATTTTGTTCGGAAAAGTTTTACGAGATCGGTTAGTTCATAATTTTGCAAATATGAAATCAGATCGAGAAAGGCAAGTCTTCACAAAAGTAATTTCGGGTAAAATAATTAAAAAATATAGAATGCAAAATCAATGCTCTCGATTCCTAAAATACAAGAGAACATCAAAGGACTATATCAATACTTCATCTTTGACCTATTCACGAAAAGAAAGACTTGACACCATGAAAAACAGGAAATCAGTACAGGAGTTTCTTGAGCTTGATATAAACAGCCGGATTTGTCCTGGCAAGCGTGAGTTTGTCCGAAAAGGAAAAACGTCGAAGCAAAACGCAAAAACAATTCTTAAATGACATCTTAAAGAATTTGCATAAGAAATTTGCAACGTTTTGCACATATTGGGTTCAGCAAATGAGTGTTAGCAACCGCAAAACATGTAAATGCATAAATTACGCCAATTTCGAATTCTTGGTTGAATCACTTTTTAATAACAACGTCCTGCATGAAAAAAAACCCGGTGATGTTATTAGATCTATTTGTTGCAGAAAGGAAGCAAGATGCCTCTTAAGGATGTGTGATTTGTGTAAAGAGTTTAAAGTTACTTTTAAGGATTTTGTAAGCACAGAACCTCTATACTACTTCAAATGGGGATGTAGTAAAGAAACATATTTCGATAAGCGAAGTAACCAAAATAAAACTGTGACAAGAAATCTAAAACAAAAAATTTAATGTCAACTGCAGGATATAGTACGCACTTTTGAAAAACAATTGCCTCTGTTTTTTAATCACGAAGATACGAACATGCATCAGTTTAACGAAATCCAAAACTTAAAAGAAAATCTTAAAGAAAACGATGTATTAATTATAATTTGAAGTATGTGGAAGAAGTGCAAAGTTTTCACTTCGGTGGATCGCGCAAGCAAATAACTCTACACACCGTTGTTGTTTATACAAAATGTGAGAACGGTACTTCGGAAGTCGAGAGTTTTTTTACCTTGTCTCAGTCACTCCTTCACAATGTTTTTGCCACATGGACTCACTTACAGCCAATTTTGGATCGCACAGCTTCAACAACAAAAGCGATGAATATACATTTTTTAAGTGACGGTCCAGCGACACAGTACAGAAACAAAACTATGTTTTATTTTCTTGCCAACGAACTCCACAAGTTTTATCCTCAAATGAAAAACTTTACATGGAACTACAGTGAATCTGGTCACGGAAAAGGTGCTCCCGATGGCATTGCTAAACGATCCGCGGATCATCAAGTTTGTGGTAATCATCTGTCTAGTAGCTTAAAAATTAAAAGTTTAAGTTGTTTCGGTTGTGAAGATTGTCACCACTTTGAATTAGGAATTCTCGATTATCACCAGGAAAGGACAAGACTTAATTCCTGCAGCTCACATGATTCTTTGGCAATTCATACTTCAAAAGCTTGGAAATACGAGGATGTGTACAATTCAAGTGAAGATGATAGCGACAGCGTTCGAAAAGTACAGAGAAAGCTGGCACTTTCATACTATTTAATTTTGCTGAAGGCGATAACGATAAAAAACAATTTAGGTAAAAATTATATATTGGCATTATCTAATATTTCATATTTTTGTAAATTATAATTTTTTAACAAATATGCCATTTGTCAAAAGGACTCCAAAGATGACAAAGTTCAAATTGCAAAACTGCTAAGGCGAACATCGAATATCTTTGTTGTAGATAAAAGTGATATATCTTACATTTCTTTATATCAAGTTCTGAGTATATTGCCAGCACCAATTGTTATTGTGCACGAATTTGGCGTTAAATACAAGTTTCCATACAAAGTACACTCTGACAATTAATAATTATTAATATCTAGTTTATACAATACTTGCTTAGAAAAAGCTTTTTATAATTCTAATAAACGAACTGAATTAAAATAATTGATTTTAAATTAAATAAATTGATCTTATTTGTCATCGTCATTTCCTTGCCCAATAAGTCATTACCCTGGGCGAACATATTTTGTAATTGCACATAATTCGGTTAATCCTTAAGAAATTGATGTGTACCTACGATAATTAAGTAGCTATTCTTTGAAGGATTAAAGCTTTATACTTGAAATTCTTAATTCCGCCAAAAACTTAAATGCCGAAAACTGATGCCTAAATTAGCCGGTAATCTCAGAATCAGCCCTATATATATATATATATATATATATATATATATATATATATATATAGTTAATAAATTAATATTTTATTATTCATTTTGCCTTATGAATACTTTCATTGTTATCCAAAGGATTTATAATTGTATAAAGGTGTAGAAAAATAAGTCATATCGAATAAAAGTTGTTTGTTGGGTTTTGGTTTGTATAAGTTTCATAGCCTACTACACCTATTATAATATGATTTTTTGAAATCATTTGTGAATTTGTATAGTTAATTTATTAACATAATTCTCAGATGGCTTATAAAAGTCTTTTTATAAGTTGAGAAGTTTGAAACTTTTCAAAACTGTGGTTGAAGTCTACTGACGATTTGGTAAAAAACGCCAATGAAATGCATATAGACATTGCTTAACCACCCAATAAATAAATTGCATATTATTATAATAGTCTGGTATATATATATATATATATATATATATATATATATATATATATATGTATATATATATATATATATATATATATATATATATTCATATATATATATATATATATATATATATAATATATATGAATATATATATATACATATATATATATATATATATATATATATATACATATATATATATATATATATATATATATACCAGACTATTATAATAATATGCAATTTATTTGTTGGGCGATTTTCATACTTGAAGCCCAGCTACTTTGTCAGGATAGCATGAGAATCTCAGGGTATGGGCGTCTGCCTACGTTGCACAATTACCTAATAGAAAGTGACTCGCTCTTTTGATTTTCAGCCGACAGGCATAGGTTTGACAACTTCACACACAAGAAACCAAACATCTGCGTTGTTTATAAAAGGTGTGAGTAAAAAAAAGGATGAAAAGAACGAATGAGGTAAAGAAAAATATGAAGATAAAGGACAATCACTCGCAGCAATCTTCATTACGGAAGACCGACTGGATTACATTGTTTCTAAGTTGCAGCTATCACAACGGAAATCTGAAGAGCTTGCACAACTTTTAAAAGAATAAAACTTACTGGAAACTGGGTCAAAGGTCACAAAATATAGAAGACGACAGTCAGGCCTTCAAAAATGTTTTACTGTTGATGACTCAAAAACGTTTTCCTATTATAAGGACACGAAGATGCTCATGGATCCGATGAAAATTGCGTACGATCTTAAGGACTGGTGACTATTCATAGACAGTTCGAAACAAAGTTTAAAATTAATATATAACAAATAAATAGCTCAACAAATACTTTATTAAATTATTCTCCAAAAAATTTATATAAAACTATAAAATTTTAGTTGAAAATTTAAATTTTTAGTCATAAGGGTTTGTTTTTGGTATCTAGACACGTTCAGATTATATTGGTATGTTCGCAAAAGTTATTGACCTTTTCTGTGAATACAATTTTTTCAAATATAGTTTATGAAAAATCGGGATTTCTTAAAAGTTATGATCGAAAAACCGAAAAAAAAGTTTTTGTTCTCTAACTTTTTTGAAAAATCTCTGAGATAAAATACATTTCTTTCACAAAATTTTAGCAAAAATATTCAATGTACTCTTGGCTACATTTTTGCCCAGCATAGCTAAGCGATATTCTTAAGTGCTGATTAGTTATTTGGCAAAAACTGATAACACCTTTTTTTTCGGCATCCTGCCGAAACTTTGGAGGCCCATAAAAAGAAAACGGTCATCAACTTGACCAAACTGAGTTAAGGATTTTACTACATTTTGATAGTATAATCGAACCCATATAGTCACTTTTCAAAAAGTCTTCATTTGTCGCGTACTGTAATCAGCTATTGTTATCAACGTGTGCGTAATTATACAAGTGGATGTTCTGTACTACAGAGTTTCATCTGTTTAATATATGTAATACACTGAAAAAACTTTAAGTTAATTTTTACTCAACCCTGATAGGCATACATATAATTTTAAATAATTAATTGTAAATATAAATTAACGAAATGAGCAAGAACAGAAATAAAATTGTAACTCGTGCCCTCGAACGTATCTCCCCGGTAGCAAAATCTGGTGCACCCAATCAACAACAATCTTTATCTTATAACGTTTGTACAACTCCTGCTTATCCTAGTATTGGCTCTGCTTTTCGTATGTAACAAGTAGTTGACTCCAGATTTGAAAAACAAACTGAGGCCTTAAAAAATTTGCTGAAAACATTATTCTCAGAAAGTGAAAGTCGCATTATGCAAAATATAGATGCCATAGCAAAAGAATGTATTTGGGCTTAAGAAAGAACTCATAGATGTTACTTGCCGAGTTTCTAAACTTGATACAGTTGTGGGCGAAATCAGTTTGTTAAAATCTGAACTGAAAGAACTAAAACTGCAACATCGGAGACAAGAAAACTCTCAAGTTTCATGTGATTTGCGCATTGATGGTATTCCGTATTTTGATAATGAAAACCTGCCTGGGATTTTTAATGACATTTGCCATACGTTGAATATTAACACACCACCTATGAAATTCATATATCGTTTGGATAGCAATAGAAAAAACACCAATGACAAACGTTCCAGCGACGCAGTAAATATTGTCAAGCTTGCAACACCTTTTGACAGAAATTTTATTCTGAAATCTCTGGCTGCCTTTCGTAAAGCTAATCAAAGCTCACTGTTTCTTAGAACATCGGGTTTAAGTCTGACAATTCACTTTATAAGTCAAATAATGCATTTTATATTAATGAGCAACTTACCTCCTACAGTCTGTATTTTCGGAGCGTGGTGTAGTTTTTATTAAGATTGCATTGATGATATTGAGCACTTAGACTAGTTTTTTCCTGCCTCTAACTACATGCCTCCGTCTGATGCTGCTACATGATTATAATTATTATTTTATTATTAATTTTAATTCCTATTTCTTATATAATTATTACCTTACTTATTTTTTCCAATTTCCTATATTATTTATTAATGTGTTTTGCTTATTTTGTTCCAAATTTTTCAGCCACATTTACTTTAACACATAAATTGTTCATTCTGAAATACGTTTTACCACAAAGTGTTGTTTTTTGTCTGGTTTTAAAAGTTAACTTCCATTTTTATTAATATGCAGGATAGTGTAAGTCTCAGTTCCACTGATGGTACGATGAATGTGCTCAGAGTACTGATCAAGCAAAGAAGACTTGGAATTAATATATGCCATATAAATGCACAAAGTCTTTACAATTAGATAGATGAATTCAGGCTAATCTTCGAGAATTCTCCTGTTGATGTAATTTGCGTATCGGAAACGTGGGTGAAAGAAACAACTCCCAACAAACTGATAACCTTGAGGGGTTACAAAACCTTTAGAGCTGATCGTAAAACTCATGCTGGTGGGGTTGCAATTTTTGTAAAAGATAACATAAAATTCAGATTTTTGTGTAGAAAAAAAATCTGATGATGTACAAGTTAATTCTTTACAAGTCGAATATTTATTCGTTGAACTAGTATCGAACACTAAAAATCTCTGGCTTGGCTGTGTTTGTAGACCTCACCGTTACACACCAATTGATCATTTTATGAGCGAGCTTGAAGAGCTTTCGCTACTATACACTTATTTAATAATACCAGGCGACTTTAATTCTAGTATATTATTAGAATCAGCATTAACTGACAGCATGTTGTCCTTGGTAATTAAACCTATCAATCGTCTTATGCCTACTCATTTTACATCCACTTCCAATACCTTGCTTTATTTGTTTTTTGTCTATGATGTTTCAAAAGTTCTACTCTACGATCAACTATCCGCGCATTGTTTTTAGAAACACGATTTGATCTTTCCTATGTAGGACTTCCGCTTAAGTCAGGAGACACAGCTTTTTAGCTATCGAGACTTTAAACGCTGCGACCTTCACGCTCTAAATGAGGGTTTCAATATCATTTACTGGGACTATATATCGCATGATATCTCCTGAAGATCAGCTTACATTCATTGAAAACAAGATAGAGGTAGATTCAGCTATACCTATTATTGTTAAAACTATTTGTGTCAATACTAGACCGTGGTTTTCTCCAGAGTGAAAATCGTTAATTGCACAAAGAGATGTTGCCTACTGGCGTTGGAAGCGTTTTAAGATTCATGTTTTAAAGGAAGAATATCGTACACTAGTTACTTGTTTTATCATATCTCTCCTATTGTTAATACTATTATTAATACCACTATTATGAATACTATTGTAACTACTCTATTTAGCTTTATTTTTAATAATATTATTTTTTCAATCTAAGTCGGATTTTTATAAATTGTAATTTATATTTTTCCTAATCAGTTTTTAAAAGAAATAGAAATAAAGAGAATCAAATATTTTATATATAAATTTTAAAAAGAATTAGTTAATATTATTTTATCTTATATATCAAATAAGATTTATATGTAATCATATAGAATTCACTGTTCAAGTGAAGGTTAAGAAAATTAAATTACTGGCGCAGTCGGTGTTCTCGAACTAATATTTCATAAAATATCAACGAAAGCATTTTAAAGTATTTTAGCTGCTATTTCGAAGTGCAATATACTATCAACTTTATATATTTGAACTACTGCATCCAAGAAATCTACAAACTATTAAACATCTACAAACTATTAATCGTCAATTTTAAGTAGTTGATTTATAATATCCGAAAATTATTGAAAAAATCAGCAAAATTTAATATAACAAATAAAAGAAGAAGAAGCCCATTTCATCTGTTCAACTAAATAAGTATCAACATACTATGTCAATAACAGCATTTCAATTACTAGAAGGTATCCCATGTTTTGATGGAAAACCAGAAGAACTTCAATTATTTATATCAAATATTGATGAAATTCAAAAACATGTTGAAGAAGCCTTACTACCCTTATTCAATTTGAGGATCAGAAATATGCGAACATCACGTTAATTAACAACAACAATCCTATATAGCGGATAGTATAGAAAATATAATAAATAAAATTAAAACAGCAGAACTAAGAAGTAATATTAGTGAGCTTTATGATTATATCTTAAAATTGTTAACTAAATTAAATTTAAAAACTAGTATTAAAAAGATAATCAGTGGTTTAGTTGTAAAAATAATTAATGGTTTTGAAAGTGTTTATTAGTAAAGTACCTTGTGAACCAAAATTGGTTCTTAACTCAAGAAATCCTCAAACTGTATTGAAGGCTAAAGAAATTTTGGTTGAAACGGATTATTTTTATCAAAGTTATCAAAACTCAGAATTTTCTTCATCACAATATCATAATAGAAATTTTCAATGTAAACATTTTTCAAACAATAATAATTCATTTTCTCAACTTCGCAATAATGGAAACGAATCGTTTTCTAAACGTTATATACAAAGCAAATACCAACAATATCAGAATACCAGAATTCTAATAATAATAAATATTATTATCCGGAAAATTTGCAAAATACTCGTCTAAATTCAAGAATTTTAATAGAAATATTTATAATAGATCGAGTAGTGAAAATGATGCTTCTAATCGAAGTCAAATAAGTAATACTACTATAGAAATGGAAGTAGGTAATATACAAACTACAAATTTTCAGTTATTGGCCGAAGAGCTCTTCCCTTCATAATTGTGAGAACAAAAACAGTTCCAATCAAATTGCTAATCGACACAGGATCTGGAACAACTTTAATTTATTTCATAGTTCATTTAAAAGTGAAGTTGAACGTCAAAATAATTTTTAACACAATTTGCTCAAAAGCTATTACAACTTCCAAAATTACTATCCCACTATTTAAAGAATTTAATCGTCCTAATTCAAAAATAGAAATGTTGGAAACAGAAATATATAATGAATTCGATGGTATTATTGGTTGCAACATATTAAAACCATTAGAATCAAGAATAGATTTTAAAATTAATTTACTTATAACAAATGATTCAAAAATTCCTTTAATATTTGACAAATTGTAACGACACATTTCCGCTGAGTGCTGGGGTAGAGTTCAGCGGCATCCAGGGTTGTTGATTGTATATAAAAAGGTACAACAACATAACGATTGCAGTTATTAAACAGTTTATTTACAATCAATTTGCAAAAAAAAAAAAAAAATGTGGAGCAGTTCTTCTGCGGCAGAGGATTTTTTAGTTTTTATTCGCGGGTGGGTTAAGATAGCCTGGAGACGATCGGCACTGTTTATATACCCGTACGGAGACGCTCCTGTTAGGTATATAATTGTGTATGGACGTTCTCCGACCCTAATATAATTCCAACGAATGGAGTCACTAGCTATGGGTGAGTAGCGAACAACGTTTCCAGCAAGGAGACGCTCCGGTTAGGAAACGGTTCGCCAATAACCCACTCCTAGACTCAACAACGAAAGGCTTAGGGGAACACCACAATAACTAATCTCATACACCAGTACGGAGACGCTCCTGTTAGGTGTAATCCAATCGGCTGATTATTCCCTTACCTGGGCGCGAGCGGACCGAATTAAATAGAGTCACTAGCTATGGGTGAGTAACGAACAACGTTTCCAGCAAGGAAACGCTCCGGTTAGGAAACGTTTCGTCAATAACCCACTCCTAGGCTTAACAACAAAAGGATTCGCTGAAAACGCAGTAGCTAAATTCATACACCAGCACGGAGACGCTCCTGTTAGGTGTATTAAATCCAGCTAGGTTTTCCTACAAACGAATATACTTAATAATGCTAAGCTAAACGACTTACCTCTACTGTGGATTCCCAAGAACTGATCTCGATTTGATTCTGCTGTGCTCTTTTATACCTTTGAAAAAACAAAATATTTCTTAACTGTTGTATAAAATAATACATAGCACTGATAGAACGTAACATTTCATTGGTCAATACATCATCATTATCCCTCTACAGCATCAGTATGTTTAAAATAAGGAGAAAAAATAGAACATAATAAATATATGTTTATTAAGGACAATTTATTAAATTTACAACAAAAATAAAAAAATTCATTGAGCATTTTGAAAGAAAAAAAATTAAGCCATACATGGCTTTATATGCACTAAGAATTATTTAAAAAACGACAAGCTATTTAGAGTGGAAACTTGTAAAACAATTTCTTTTGTCATTGTAACATAAGAAAACGTTGCATTTTTCGCAAATGGTGTATGAGCGAAAAGAGCAATAATTTTGACAAAGTTGGCGAGTTTTCATCCATTTCGGGATATGGCCTATTCCGTCAGCTCGTTCTGAGTCCAAGGGGAAATCCTGTCGCTTTCTTTTTTATCGCTAGTGGGTGTATTTTGTCTACTTGTTGATGGGGGGTAGATGGTTTGTAGTGGGATCGACCTCGTTTCTTAACTTTACCAGCTTTGCAATGATGTTCAGCTATTGCTAGCTGGAAGCTTTCGACTTACGGCGCCACAGAATCCAAGCATTTACAACGCACATGTCAATCATATGGAATGCAAATAAATTCGACTGGTCTACAGTATATCTCATCAAATCGTTATTGAACAGAAAACTGAACATTTCTGCTGGTGTTTCCAGTTCCTCAATAAAGTCGGGAAGGTTCGTATCTCCTTCAAATGGAAAATTTTCACTTGAATAAGTAGGCAAACTACTTTCTTTCCAAATTGGAGGTCTAGACTTTTTGATAGATTTTGCATTCGACGTAGTGGGCTTTTCATTGTTAGTTGAGATATCGGTATCCCCAGTCTCTGATATATAAATATGTTCCTGACCTGACAATTGGTCCATAAAGTCTTCTTCGTCTGTACCAGATATATATTCATTATCACTTTGATCACTATTATTAATATCGTTAGCATATTTAAAATTACCATAAAAATATCGTACATCCATTTCTATAATAATTTCATTGTAGTTGATAGAAAGAATAAAAAGCATACATGCATATATGTAAGTCAATTATATACCCTTACTGCATGTAAGACCATATGTGGCTTCGTCAGTTTTTTCAAAAAATCTTACATCAAATACTTACTTTTGAGCTATATTATATTTTTACTTGAAAAATAAATTCACTTTCTATACGAATATATTTTTTGTTTGTTCTATTTTCGCTCTTATATTATTTTGCAAAATTGCACAAAATTTACTTTAAAATTTATTTTTGTTCCGCCACTTGTAGCACTCAAAAAAAACTAACGGAACTAGTAGCTAAAACACACTCTCCAAATATTTTGCTTTGTATTTGAGAAGAAAACAAAGAATAGAAGATGATTAATATTATTCTCTTTTGGTTAAGTACCGTTATTATATAAAAATAGTGTAATGAAAGGCAAAAACCATATTTGGCGTTGTATGCGGGTTAAAATAAACTCTTTTCCTATGCAGCAGAATGTTTCTTACTTGTAAATATATATACAAACAGATATACATTTAGCGATAAAAGAGATTATTATTACAATACACTCTATTCCTATGCTACTGTACTTCAAATATATAAAAACATTATTTCAGTCAATACTTAAATCTAGCATTGTTTCTTCTACTCAGCGTCTACAATCGACTTCGGATGTGACCCAAAAACGAAGCGTGTGACTTTTGGTTGTCACAAAATGCACAAATGAAAATGTTGAATATCAGGAAAACCTAGACGCAATTATTGAAATAAATTTTAATAAGCCAAGAATTGATTACTTAAAGAAAAAATTAGAAGCCCAGTATTGTAGTAAAGAAGAAATTGGTGCTCTAATGGAAATAATAAAAAAAATTAAAAAATGTTTCTTATATGGAAGGGGAAAATTTATCAGCAGTTTGTAAATATAATCATAAAATCCGAACAAAAAATTACATACCAATTTACTCTAAGATATATCGCATTCCTGAAATTCATAAAGAGGAAGTAGAGAAACAGATAAATGAAATGTTAGAATCGGGAATTATCTATAACAAAGTCCAATAGCCCATATAATGCTCCTATTTGGATTGTCCCAAAAAAATTTATAATTCTGGTCAACAAAAATGGAGAATTGTAGCTGATTACAGAAAACTTAATGATGCTTCTTTTGCATATAACTTTTCTATACCTAATACGGAAGATCTTTTTTCAAAACCAGGAAACTCACTTTATTTCAGCACAATAGATCTAGCAAAAGGTTTTCATCAAATATCAATTTCACAGACACAAAACAGCATTCTCGACATTAAGAGGTCTAGAATGCCTTTTTAACTAAAATATACCACAGCTTCATTTCAACGGATGGTGAATGAGGTACTCCAGGATTATATTAATAATATATGTGTAGTATATCTTGATGATATTTTAGTGTTTTCAACTTTTCTTGAAGAACATGTTTTATCACTAAAGAAAATTTTTCAGAGATTATCTCAAAATAACCTTAAAGTTCAGGTTGATAAATGTAATTTCTTCAAACATGAATTGGAATACTTGGGACATATAATTACTTCTCAGGGAATAAAACCGAAACCTTAATAAAATTAGTTTCATACAAAAAATTGCATTGCCTAAAACTATAAAGGAGATCAGATAACTTTTAGGAATAACTGGTTTTTACAGAAAATTTATAAGAGATTATAGTCTCAAGAAAGGTTCAATGATTAATGTCAATGGTCGAAGGTACATTGATTCTTTTAACATATTAAAAAATGTTTTATGTAATACACCAGTTTTAGCGTATCCTTTGTTTGAAAAGTTATTTGTTTTGACTATAGATGCTAAAATGAAGCATTAGGTGCTGTGTTGTCACAAAACGGTCACCCCATAGCTTATACATCCAGAACATTGAATAAACATGAATTAAATTATAGTACAATAGAAAAAGTTATTGGCAATTGTTTGGTCTGTAAACTATTTTAGGCCCTATATATTTGGAAGAAAATTTAAAGTTGAAACAGACAGCCCCTTATATGGCTTAATTCGTAAAAGGAACCAAATTTAAAATTACAAAGATGGAAACTACGACTGAATGAATATGATTTCGATGTAGAATATATTAAAGGTAAAATAAATAAAGTAGCTGACTATTCAAGTCGCCTTAATGTTAGTTAATGCTTTAACAGTGGCAGAACAAGATACTCAATCTGATGCAGCAACAATTCATGATTACATTCCAATATCAGAATCTGCAATAAATATATTCAAAAACGAAATAATAATAAGTTTGGGAAATAAATATCAATGCAAAAAAGAAACTTTATATAAAAATAAGACAAGATATTGCATTACAATAAAAGAATACTTTGAAGAAGATATAAAAAAATTTTTAAAATCAATATTTCCTATAAAAGGTATTATAGCAATTTTTTGCAATAATATTAATATATATGTTGAATCATGATCGGATACTAAACAACAACATAAGTCATCTTTATATTAGTTTATTTATATTCAAATTGTTAGTCAGGGTTCCAACCAATGACTTATATATTGAATTTAATATGCCTATACTTGGCAACTCTAAAATTAAGAACAAAATGTATTTCATTGAACCGGTTTAAAAAAGCAACCGAAAGTTAATGTATACTTAATTTTTAATTATTGAATTATCACTTACCAATAAACCTTCAAGGAATACACTTCGTTGATACAACCTTTGGAATTTATAATTACTCTAAACCCTGGAATGTCTTCTTACTCTAAACCCAAATTTGTACTTATTCTAAACTACTGTATTTGTACATATTATAATACTTACTAAAGGTTGAATCTATTATAAAAAAATCGTTCGGAAGAGAACAAGAAGGAAACCCTACACGTCTTCTACATACTGGTCAACCCTGAAGGTAAGGAGTGATGTTTCATCCATAACCAGTTCAATATTGTCATCTCTAGAGAAGAGATTGTTTTTTAATAACTAAGTTTATTACAATATATAAATATATATATATATATATATATATATATATATATATATATTTTATTTTTTTTAATATATATATATATAAATATATATATATATATATATATATATATATATATATTTATATATACATATATATATATATATATATATATATATATATATACATATATATATATATATATATATATATATATACATGTATATATATATATATATATATATATATATATATATCTTTGCAACACACTTTAGTACGTTATTTTTCAAATACAGCCGAAATGAAATTTATTTATTGTTCAAAATTTGTAAAAAATATTTTTATTATTGAAAGTGTATTGGAAGTCATAGATCAATATTATACGGATAAGAACCATAGAGGAATTGAAGAGACCTATTTAGAATTAAAAGATGTTATTTGTTACCCAAATTTAAGAAAAGAAATACACAAATATATAAACAATTGTATTATATGCAACATGTGCAAATACGATAGACGACCAATAAAAAATAAGTTATGCGTAACAGAAACACCTTTAACATCAAATGATTTTATTCATATTGATATTTGGTTTCTAGACAAAAATACAAAATTTTTAACCTGTATCGACACACTTAAGCTCGATTTACACGATTGAAACTTTCTTCAAAATGCTTTAAACTCGTGTAAATAGCAAAATTTCATCAAAATTTGTTGATCAAAATCTATAGAACAAAACTTTTGAAGATTTTATTGATGATAACCAGGGCAACCAAATTTATGATATATCAAATTTTTTTCTGCATGTCTTACAAACATATGAGGTAGTTATTTATCCGTTTCAGATATTTTTAGGAATTTTGGCCTCGATTTTTTAGAGCATATTTTGGCATATTTTGCCCTTAAGGGCATATGTTGGCATATTTTACTTTTAAAAGCAACTTTAAGAGCATATTTTGCTTTTAAAAGCAACTTTAAGAGCATATTTTGCTTTTAAAAGAGCATTTCTTGCAAAATTATTATGCTACCAATAACGAGAATGTTTTAGATAGTTTAACAGATGATGCTCAATCGATTAAAATTGCTTTAAGTAAATCTAAAACAAAAACAGATTTAGTTTTTATTCCATCGAATTATGGATTTATTGCCAACAATATCAAAAAATTTCAAACTGCTGGTATTTCCCTAACTGAGCAAATAAAAATACTGAACAACACCGTTAAAAAGATCGACAATGTGCCTGACTCCGATTCTAAGCATATTGTTCAAAATAAGTTAAAACGAGTTATGGATAAAAACGAAGACCTTGAAACAATAGAAAATATTTGTAGTCAGCTGAATGGTTCTAAGGCAAGCCCAACTTCAGAATATGATGTGGGCGAAGTTTGTAGATGTAGAAAGAAGTTTTTCTTTTTATAAAAGTATTTTTAGAAGCAACAGACAGAACTTTCTTTTTGAGAATTTAAGTCAACACGTCGTAATTTATTGCAATTCCAATATGAATTAAGCTAATATATTTCACAGACTTATACTTGTACAAATTTGCTTACAAAGTAGTTTTTAATTCGTATTTTGTATTACATAATTTAGTATGTACATATGTATTTAGCATATGTTGTCTTAGACATGTAATATGTTCCTAAAGTAATAAGTTATTTAATGAATTCCCTAACATGTTTATTTTTAATTTTATTTTTTCATTATTTTTTAAATAAAATCTTATATTTTTAAGAAAAATAAAACTTTTTAGAGCATATTTTTTACATTTTAAGAGCATTTTTCCTGTTTTTTACAGCATTTTTATGCGCTTAAAACCCTTTTTTTAAAGCATATTTTTTGGTTGCCCTGATGATAACCAATCTACACATCATCTACACATAGTATATATAGATCCCATACAGTATAGAAGCAAAAGTAGTGTATAAAATACTTAAAAAAGGAAAATCTCCACTATATAAGCATATACTTAGGTACGTGTACATATACGCCAAAAAGTGATTTCTAAAAAGTAAATAAAGAAAATTAAAGTCGTAAGTTATACTTATGTACATAAAAAATATCTAAGATTCCGTTAAAAAAACAGATTTGCTCATTATATACATAACTACGTATATACTAAAAATTTTTGAGTCCTGTAACGTAAATATTGCTGTAAATAATTACTGGTGTTCATATATAATTTACATTTACATTTACATTTACAAAAAAAAATATTTTTTTAGTCCCGATAAAACAAAATTGTGACTTATTGCATATAGTGGTATACTAAGGCAATAAAAGAAAAGTGCGCGAAATCCTAACATGTCTACCTAAAAATCATTAAGAAAGAAAGAATATATTTACATGTAAAAAAAGAGAATTTCTACACTAATGTTAAAAAATAAAATAAAAAAACAAAATCTACGAATTAATTTAGCGCCATACTTTCGTTATATACAAATGATATAAAAAACAAAGAATTGTAAAAATAAACTCATACGCATTACAACAAAAGCTTGCTTGCTAGTACATAAACATAAAGCTGCACGAACAAACATACGTGTTGGATGATTTGGATATATATACACATCCATGCATGAACATAAAAATCTCAATTTTATATATACATATATGTGTGTATGTGTATCTATATATATATATATATATATATATATATATATATATATATATTCATGTATTTATGCAAACATACATACATATGGTAAAAAAAAGATAAAGTGGATAGTAACACATATGTAATTAAAATAAAATTATTCAACAGTCTCATATTTATGTATGTTTAAAATCTCATATATATGTATGTATGTTAAAAGAAAATATACATATCCATACAATACAAGAATTGCACAATAAGAGTAATAACACATCAACCATAGTCACCACGATCTCTCTGAAAAAGAAAAGGAAAATAAGTAAAAGGAGAAACACTCAGTCAGTGTTTCTCAGCTCTTATCCCAACACAATTTACATTTTTTCTGCTCTTAACTTTTATTATCCACAAGAGTTTGCAGCAAGTTAACCTCTTTCATGCATATACTCGTACATACAGTCGATTTTTATAAAGAAAACTAACTTTTTAACATAACTTTTGTTTAAGTACACCTGACACTTTTGTTATGCGGTTCGGTAAAAAATATTAAAAGAAATACGTTAAGTTAGAGGAAATCAGACCCACTAACAAATTCGATAAATAGAATATATGGCCAGTTGAGATACCAAACACACATTTCACCCTGAAGATTCTTACCCTGATACTCATATTATACCCCACTTGAAATTTGGAATATTGATTACTCACATAACCAATACTGAATTGAATAAACGATCACTACGTTATTCTGTAAAAAAATTGCTCCCTGCTACAAGGCATAAATGCGAAATCTTTCATTAAAATAAAAGAAACACGAAACAAAATTAAGTCTAGAATACAAACGAATCAGACACAAGGCTTCGCAACATCAACTCGATACGCCATGAATAACCAGCCCATAGTGCAGGCGATATCTCAAGATAACGCAAATATCTGCATAAAGGTCCCTCCATGCGACACAGAGATATTTTACGGCAGTTACGAACATTGGCCCTCATTCAGAGACATGTTTACTGCCGTGTATATAAATCACATGATATTAACTCCCGTAACAAAACTCTATCACTTAAGAAATAAAACGCAAGGAGAGGCGGGAGCAATCGTTAAACGATATAACTTATCAAACGATAATTTTGACCACGCTTGGAATGCTCTCAAAACACGATATGAAAATAAGCGCGTACTAGTGGATAATCAGATAAAAATAATAGTGGATAATCAGATAAAAAGTTTGACATTCCATCGGCAAAAACTGAATACAGTGAGTCAATTAGACGAATTCAGTCTGCTGTCAATGACTTATTAGCCACATTAAGATCTCTGTAAATACAAGTTGAGAGTTAAGATTCAATTCTTATTCGTTTGATATCTACTAAGCTTCCTCATCACACACTTTCACTCTGGGAACAATCACTTGCGTCTCCCCGAGAACTTCCAGAGTGGTCCCAGATGTCCCAGTTTCTTGTAGACAGGTACGAAGCGTTAGAACGGCTAAGTAGTATACAAAATACGAAGGAATTTTTCACTCTATCGAATAAGCCCAACCCGAATATACAAACCTATGTGTCGCACAAAAATTTGAACTCAAGTTGTAAGTTGGGCAATGAGAATCATTCTGTGAGAATGTGTGCCAAGATTCGGGCATTTACAGTGCAACAAAGAGTGGATTTTGTTTACAAGGACAAGTACTGTAATAATTGCTTAGCCTCGTCTCACTTAAAAGCAAGCACACTTGCATGCATTGTAAAAAGATGTATATGAATCAGATGCGTCAAAATAATCCAACAAAAAGATTCAATTTCTCATGTAGAAACCGGAGTGTCACGAGGTACTCATTCTAGTAATACCCCTCTTAAACAAAATATTGGTCATAATGAAGAACTACCTCACTTTTCGGGAGAAGTTCGATCCAATTTTGTGGCAAGTTATGACAATATACTATTACGCACAGCTTTAATGCAAGTTGAGCACAGGGAGGAACTCTTCACTGTCAGAGCATTAATTGACCCTGGATCACACGAACCTTCTTATCTGAAAGGGTCAGAAGTAGGCCAAATCTTCCATATAGAAAGTCCCTCTTCGAAATCATAGGCATTGGGGGGCAAACGCAAACCGCTTCCAAAGAATGCGAATTCGTAACATTTGCGAAAAGATACAATGTGAAAGTTTCAATCAAGGCTATAGTTCTGCCCAAGGTAACAAAAAGGCTTCCAGTTAATACATTTGATATCCCAATATCACCCGAATTATCTAACCTAGATTTAGCAGACCCGAGTTTTAATATATCGTCACAGATCGATGTAATATTAGGCAATGAGTACGAACATTTTCTTAACATTGATGCCATAAAGAAGGGCATATGTGGAAGGGCCTCAGCCTATAACACCATATTCGGATGGGTACTCAATGATCCCATGTCAGTTAAAAGAGTTCAATCGTTTACAACATCTATAATTGCCTCTGACAGCTCAGAACTCAATGGGCTTCTAAGACAATTTTGGGAGCAAGAAGAAGTTCCAACATCTCGTCCAAAGTCAGAGGAAGAAGAGTATTGTGGAGAATTTTATTAAAAAACAACCAAACTTCAGGAGAAGGGGAGGTATGTGGTGCGGTTACCATTTAAAAAAGAATTTCCCCAGGAAGCATCTCTTGAGGCATCAGGGTTTATTGCATTGGCTCAGTACGCAAGAATGGAGAAAACGTTGGCAAGAAATTCTCTACTTCAAGGTCAGTATAGTCAAGTACTCACAGAATACCTAACCATTTGTCACATGGAAAAAACGTCATCCAGTGAAATAGTGATTCAGGATAAGTATTATTCACACAAGACGACAAAAGTAAGGGTCGTATCTAACGCTTCCAGAAAAACCAAGTCGGATCTCTTCCTCAATGATGTGCTATACACAGGGCCAATACCACAACGCGATTTAATAACCACTATTCTCAGCTGGAGAAAATATGAATACGTATTTAACACTGACATACAAAAGATGTATAGACAAATACTCGTACATCCAAAGGGTAGAGCATTTAAAAAAATTTTGTTTCAAGATGAGCCTGATGGTCCTGTTAAAGACTTTTGTTGAAAACAGTGACCTTTGGGGTAAATTGCGCACCTTATCTCGCGATTAGAAAGCTGCTTCAGATCGCCTCTAATTATGAACTTACGAAACCCAAAGCTGCTAATATATTACGTGAAGAAATGTACGTAGATTATGTACTCTCTGGTGGTCACTAAATAGAAGAAACTCTTTTAGCCCAATCACAATTGGTACATGTTCTAAGAGAAGCTGGCATGCCGTTGAAAAAGTTTACGGCCAATGATAAGCGTTTACTCGATCACTTAGCTTCATGAGGCAAGTTCAACGAAAACACTGGGGATTAATTGGAATGCTCTGGCAGACCCCCAGAGGGTGGTCGCAGATAATGGTAAAAATTTTCTTAGGGCTAGTAGAGCATTTATTCGTAAATTTACATCGTTTTTCAAGTCTGCCGCATCAGATGTATCACACAGGTACGTAACACATGGCTTCGAATGGAACTTTTTACCGCCACACGCACCTCACATGAGCGGTCTTTGGGAAGCTGCTGTTAAGAGCTTCAAATTCCACTTTAAGAGAGTTGCAGGCGCTCAAGAATTGAATTTTGAAGAGTTCTCAACTTTTCTAGAAAAAATTTAAGGGGTTCTCAATTCCCGACCCATCTCAGCCTGGTCATTTTTTAAAAGGGGCGCCTATCATGGCTTTCCCCGAGCAATACGTGCATAAGATGTCAATCGTGAACAGATGAGAAAACCTAAAGGCACTTCATCACAATTTCGCGATTAGATGGACTACCTTAAATCTCTTCACAAGAGATACAAATGGAAAACAAAAGTTCACAATCAGCAATTGGGCGATTCGGTAGTTATAATTGATGACTTACAACCCCCTTGTGAGTGGAGACTGGGACGGGTAAAAAAAACATACCCAGGCTCCGACTCTAACATACGTGTTGCTGATTTACGTACAGTGTCAAGAACTATAACTCGTCCGGTCGTGAAACTATGCTATCTCCCATTATTGAAGGAAAATTTAGACTGATCTAGTTTAATTTAATTTTGTCCCATATTCACTACAAACAAAATGACACTCGCTCCTCTCTATTGCATTTCTTATTATAATAATTTTAAATACTAATTTCTTTTGTTTATTACCAGGAAATACTGCCAACTCCCATCATGACTCAAAACAGAAGCAGCCGATCTAGTAGCAAGTATCGCCGAATTCATCAGCGAAGTCGCGATTCTAAGATATATCAATGCCTGATGTGCAATAAATTTCATCCGTTAAAGTACTGCAAGAAATTCTTATAATTGAGTACAAAGAAAAAAATACAGTTTGTACAACGGCATCACTACTGCCTCAATTGCCTACCAAAAAGCCATACCATCAGAGGGTGTACATCGTTGGATACCTGCCGAAAGTGTGACTCTTTAAATCATACCTTGCTACATGTGCTGAACAAAAAGAAATCAACCCGTCGTTCAGCTAGCCAATGTGAGTCACGGCAAAAAAAACCTAAGGATTCAACTACACTAAACTTTATTCCGAAGCGATTAAGTCGTTAGCTCAAGTCCTTTGTGCAGCAGAATCGTCAAAAAATGTTGCATAACTGCAAGGCCGGCGGCATGTTCAATCATAATCGGACACTAAACAACAATATATGTCATCTTTACATTAGTTTATTTATATTCAAATTGTCAGTCAGGGTTCCAACCAAATAATTATATATTGAATTTAATATACCTATACTTGGCAACTCTAAAATTAAGAACAAAATATATTTCATTGGACCGGTTTAAAAAAGCAACCGACATTTAATGTATACCATCATACTTAATTTTTAATTATTGAATTATCACTTACCAATAAACCTTCAAGGAATTCACTTCGTTGATACAACCTTTGGAATTTATAATTACTCTAAACCCTGGAATGTGTTCTTACTCTAAGCCCAAATTTGTACTTATTCTAAACTACTACATTTGTACATATTATAATACTTACTAAAGGTTGACTCTATTATAAAAAAATCGTTCTGAAGAGAACAAGAAGGAAACCCTACACGTCTTCTATATACTGGTCACCCCTGAAGGTAAGGAGTGATGTTTCATCTATAATCAGTTCAATATTGTCATCTCTAGAGAAGAGATTGTTTTTTAATAACTAAGATTATTACAATATATATATATATATATATATATATATATATATATATATATATACTAGACGACTTTACTCAATAGTAAGACAAAATATATTTACGTGTTGTTATGTTTATAATTTTAAACACTTGTTTATAAATAACTCTTTAGTTAATTTAAATCAAATTATATTTTTGTGATACTAAATGTTGTAACAACAAAATTGTTTTTTCAGTTTTTCCTGAAGAAGAACACCGAAGGTGTTCGAAATATCGAAATAATAAAATATTTACAAATATAACGAAATAAAACATAACAAAAGTTTTATTTTCGGGTCTTAGGCCTAGAGCCTGAAAAATAATTATAAGAAGAATTTATTTTTATTCAATATATATCAGCTGTTTTTATTTCCATATGTATGTTGCGGCAAAACTTGTGTCATTAAAAAAAAAGAAGGTAGAAAAATTAGAAAAAACTAATTTTAAAATTAAAATTAGTAAATTAAAATGAGTTAAAAAGAGCAGTTTCAGATTTCGGAAGCTCAATCTTCACTTACAAGTGCTGCTCTCGAAAATTGTACTCTTGCAAAGCGTAGGAAAGTGCAAGAAGTGAACGAAATTGAAAGTAAGCGTTCAGAAGTTTACGAAAAACTTGGCCAGAAAGTATCTCAAGCAAAAGAAGACATAAGTTAGCAGAAGGCTAACTGTGCACTATGAAATGCATAGTACTCAGACTGAGATCTCAAATTAATAATGTCATCGACTCATTTGAAGTGCAACAAGATAATTAACTACGTTTTAAATTTTTTTATTTTTATTCTAATATTTTATATGTAAACTGAATGTGATTTGAACGTGACTGAATTTTAATTTTATTTTTTATGAATATGCTTTGTTTTAGACCTTTTTAAATATATTTGTTTGTTCGTTATTTGTTTTTCGTCTTTTATTTTTTATATAGAAACACAATGTGATTTGAAGTTTAATAAATAAATAAATGAATAAATGAAAATGAATTTTTTATTTCGATTTATTGGGTTTTAATTAATTTTTAATAAATATGCTTCTTCATTTAAAAAATATTCCGTGAATTCTTGTCGAATGATCTTGGACGTTTCGCTTTGACTCTATCAAAGACAAAATATTCTCTGTTCGCACTTCTTCAGCCATCGTCCGTCCGTTATAGATCCATCCGCATTCACTTGGTTGTAGTCTCTTATTTGTGTACACTTGAGTTTGTTCAAAAAACAAAAAACAACTTTGACAACATTTGGTGGGGAAAGTTCCATTGTTTTTCTGACAACACGTTTTCCGAAACACGCCTAAATCTGGACAACCTGTAACTGAAAATTCTTCTCTTCTCGGTGTATTTCTATAATTTAACAGCGCTAAATAAATATCGCTATTGTCTTTGGAGCATTTTTTTAAAATTGATTTTGCTGATTGCACATACCTTTCAGCGAGGCCATTTGATCTTGGGTAATAAGGGCTGGATGTTTGGTGCTGTATATCCCAAGCTATTGTGAAATCGAAAAATTCTTTTGAGGAAAATTGTGGGCCATTATCTGATTCAAGTATTTGTGGTATTCCATGAGTGGCGAACCAAGTTTTTAATTGTTTTATTACTTCGTATGATGTTGATTGCTCCAAAAGTGTAAAATCCATGAATCCGGAATAGCTGTCAACTATTAGCAAGTAATTATTACCTCTGAAAGAAAACAAGTCCATTTCAACGATTTCCCATGGCAGCGATGGTACGGGCTTAACGATTAGTGGTTCTTTAGGTTTTGATGGTTGATACGACTGACAATTTGAACATTTTTCGACGAAATTTTTAACATCATTGTGCATACCGATCTAAAAAACGAGGGATCGGACCCTGCTTAAACTTCTTTGAATGCCTTGATGACCAGAATGTACCTTTGAAATTATTTCTGGTTGAAGTGTTTTAGGTATAATAATTTTTGTTGATTTATATAAAATACCACCATCATATGTAAGCTCGTCGCGAAAATTCCAGAATTGCCTATTTACTTCCGGCACTTCATTTATTGTTGATGGCCATCCATTTAGTACAATTTCTTTGAGTGTTTTTAAAGTTGGGTCAGCTTTGGTCTCAACGATTATTTTTTTCTTTGTGGTTGTTTCGAGCTTAGAGATTGAGTGTACTTCAATGTTATCATTTTCGGAATTATTTTTTTCATTTTCGCAATCTCTGCTTAATGTGTCAGCCAGCTTAATTTCAGTTCCTTTTTTATAAATAACTTCTGGAGAATATGGAATGACGTGAAGTAGAATTGTTTGTAATCTCTGAGAGGCTGAATGAAGAGGCTTTTTGAAAATTGTTTCTAGAGGCTTGTGATCAGTTTCAATCACAAGTTTTTTCCCGTAAATGTATTCGTGGAACTTTTCGCAAGCAAATCGAATTGCTGTGGCTTCTTTTTCAATCTGGGCATAGTTTTGTTGTGATTTAGACAATGCTCTTGATGCATAAGCTACAGGTTGCCTGTTTTGAAGCAAAGCCGCACCCAAGCTCAGTTTACTAGCATCTACCTGTAGCTTGACATCCATATTGGGGTCGTAGTATCGAAGCAATGATGTTGACGAGAAGGCTTTCTTTAAGTTCTCAAATGAGGTGTCATGTTGTGGCAACCAGTGCCACGGAACATCTTTTTTAAGGAGATTACGAAGAGGAGCTGTAATTTCAGATAGGTTAAAGATGAATTTGCATAAATAAGTGGCCATGCCCAGAATTCTTTGTAACTGCTTACGGTTTTCGGGTTTTTTAAGTTGATTTATGGCTGCAATTTTTTCTGGGTCAGCTTCTATACCCTCTGACGTTAATATATGACCTAGAAACTTTACTTTATTTACGCTGAATATGCATTTTTCTTTATTGAGCTTCAAACCTGAATTCCATAAGATGTTCATAACTCTTTCCGTCTGTTTTTCCAGTTCCTTCTTAGTTTCAGCATGAATCAGTATATCATCCATCGATACCTCTGTATTTGGCAAGTCTTCTAATAACTGCGACATTAACTGTTGATATACCTCCGGTGCTGATGCTAGTCCAAATGGTAAACGAAGATACGAATAGCGACCCCATGGTGTAGCCATAGTTAAATATTTTTGTGTGCGCTCAGAGACTTTAATTTGCCAAAAGCCCTTTTTGCAATCTAGTAATGTAAACCATTTAGAATTTTTTATTTTAGCTGTTATTTCATCAATTGTTTTTAGTGGATGGTAACGTCTATTTATATTTTTATTTATATCAGTGGGGTCAATGCAAACACGAATCTTACCTTTCTGCTTGACGACCACCATTGGTGATACTGCCGGAGTTATTTCGTTGGTCCTTTTTAACACACCTAATTTTACCATATGGTCAATCTCTTTCTTCACCGACTCTTTTAAGGCATGTGGTATTTTCAACCAGATCAATGTCGTAGATAAAATTTTTTACTTTTCCTAATCCATCAAATATATTACTGTCAAACTTCAACTCATTTACTCTAACAATTAATCCAAATCGTTCACAGTCTTCTTTGCCTAGGAGTGGTTCCAGATTTGGGAAGTCTTTTACGACTAGAAATTTCGCTTCATAAACCTTCTTTCGAACTTCACATTTAAGTGTTACCTCTCCACAAATATCAATTTTAGCTCCTCCAAAAGCAATTAATTTATTTCTTTTCAAAAGCATGATTTGCAAATATTTTTTGTTTACTAAACTTAAAGGAATAATATTACCTTCAGCGGCTGAATCAAGTTTAAATTTTATTTTCTTTTTGTCCACTATTATCTCTTCGTACCAATTTTTATTATCATCTTTGTTTGTTTCTGATATTTTGAGGCTGAGAACAAATAGATCGCTGTCGCAGTCAGAGTCAACTTCTTCGCTCTGCTGCAGAGTATTCACTTGCTTTGCTTCGTTTCTTTTATTTTTGAAACAGAATTTAGCAAAGTGACCCTTTTGTTGACAATTTCTGCATATGCTATTGTAGGCTGGACAGTTACGTCTTTCGTGTTGTCTGCCGCATCGTTTGCAGTCGTAGAGCAAAACATTTCTCTCGTTATTTTGAGTTGTTTTTGAAAAGATTTTCGGTTTTGAGTACTTTTGTATTGCTTCAACTTTAAAATCATCATTTTTATGCAGTTCTTTTAGTTGTTGTGTTGCCATTTCACTAGCTTTGCAAATTTTTATCGCTCTTTCCAAATTGATATCATCTTCTGAGAGTAATTTTTCTCTAACTGTATCACTTCCAATACCAACCACAATTTTATCCCTCAAAAGAGATTCCTCGATAGTTCCAAAGTCACACTTTTTTGCTTGATTTTTTTATGTTTGTAAAAAATTCTTCAAATGTTTCACCTTCATTTTGGCAAAGTGTATTAAACGTGTATCTTTCAAATGTAACACTTATTTTAGGAGCAAAGTATTCCTCAAATTTCTTTTGTATTACCTCGATATTTTTTTGTTCAGTTGCTGATAACGAAAACGAGTTGAAAATGTTGATGGCATCTGTCCCAATTGATGACATAAATGTCGCAACCTGAATTTCTGGAGATTTTTTGTCCATTTGAACGGCCGTCGAAAACCAATTATATTGCTGGATCCAATTTTTCCATGATGTTGATAGGTTGTTTCCTGTAATTTGCAAGGGCTTTGGTGGTTTAATGTATGATGCACCAGTTGCTTGTTCGTTAGCCATGCTCGAACAAAAAATAATTTATTTATTTGTTTATTCTTTAATTTCGACTGAAGCTAAATACTTCTGACACCATGTGATGAACAAGACAAGACGATGGTTAAACGTGAACTGAACTTTATTGTAATAATCATTATATATAGTTACCATAATTATATATACATATATGTTATTAATATTATAGAGAGAAAGAAGTAGAGAGAGACGTACATAGCAAGATATACAGGGTGACCTGATATCCAACCTGACATAAACAATTGTATTATATGCAACATGTGCAAGTACGATAGACAACAAATAAAAAATAAGTTATGCGTAACAGAAACACCTTTAACATCAAATGATATTATTCATATTGATATTTGGTTTCTAGACAAATATACAAAATTTTTAACCTATATCGACAAACTTAAGCTAGATTTACACGATTGAAATTTTCTTCAAAATGCTTTAAGCTCGTGTAAACAGCAACATTTCTTCGAAGTTTGTTGATCAAAATTTGTTGAACAAAACTTTTGAAGATTTTATTGATGCCTTGTAAATAAGCATCAAAATCGCATCTGGCAATATTGATAACCATAAATAATTTGAAGGCATGTTTATTATTTTTATTCAACAATTATTTTTTTTAATTTTTTTTTTATTTTATTCGACTTTGTTTTTTACTTAAATTCTTCTTATAATTATTCTTCAGGCTCTATGTCTAAGACTCGAAAATAAAACTCTTGTTATGTTCTATCTCGTTATATTTTTAAATATTTTATTATTTCGATATTTCGAATACCTTCGGTGTTCTTCTTCAGGAAAAACTGAAAAAACAATTTTGTTGTTACAACATTTAGTATCACAAAAATATAATTTGATTTAAATTAACTAAAGAGTTATTTATAAACAAGTGTTTAAAATTATAAACATAACAACACGTAAATATATTTTGTCTTACTATTGAGTAAAGTCGTCTAGTTTTGAAATTCGTCATCAGTGTTGTAGATATTGGATTGCGTGATTCTGTCCTGGTAAGTGTGTTAACGACTTGTAAATCTTTTCCGATTTTGGTGTATGTATTTTGTTTAAATTCTTTATCGTGTCCCGTATGATTTTGATTATTAAGGGATATGAAAAGCTCTTTTTTAGTAATATTTTTCTTATTTTTTTGTAGTTTTCGTTGTGAAATTTATTATCGCTTATTTTTAAAACTCTTGTCGCAAAGTTCTTAGCAGTATTTAGTTTGACGTGTTTTGGGTGGTTAGAATGGAAGTTTATAATTCTCCCCGACGCAGTTGGTTTTTGATACCAATCAGTTATTAAAAAATAATTTTCTCTTATAATTAAGGCATCTAAAAACGGTAGCTTTCCATCTTTCTCAACTTCTATCGTAAATTGAATCCTTCGATGGAAATTATTTAAACATTTTAGTGTTTCATCTACACTACTGCGCTTAATGATACAAAACATATCGTCCACATATTTGCTTAGAGCTCTGGTTCTTATATCTAGTTTTTCTATGCTGCGGTCTAGTAGCTCCAATATCTACAACACTGATGACGTTAACATTGCTCTAAAAAACACAAACACTTTAAACTCCCTCTTTTCGAATACAAAAACAAAATTGGACAAGTTAGATAAATATAATGTTATCTACAAAATACCTTGCTATGGGGATGGCAAAAATGTATGTAAGAAAATATATGTAGGAACAACAAAATCAAAACTTGGACAAGATTGGCTGCACACAAATCTAATTATAAAAATAAAAACGAAAATTTGGAACAAAAAACCGCATTAGCAGCCCACTGTGCAATGCATGGTCACTCGCCAGATATAAATAATACAGAAATATTACAACAAGAACATAATTATAAAAAAAGATTCACTGTAGAAATGCTACATATAATTAACACTCCCGCCGAAATTAGGATGAACTACAAAACAGACACGGAAAATTGCGCGCATACGTATATACATATAATAACAAAACACAATAAACCAAAACAAATTTAGTACACATTTAACCCTTTTCAAAACTAGACGACTTTACTCAATAGTAAGACAAAATATATTTACGTGTTGTTATGTTTATAATTTTAAACACTTGTTTATAAATAACTCTTTAGTTAATTTAAATCAAATTATATTTTTGTGATACTAAATGTTGTAACAACAAAATTGTTTTTTCAGTTTTTCCTGAAGAAGAACACCGAAGGTGTTCGAAATATCGAAATAATAAAATATTTACAAATATAACGAAATAAAACATAACAAAAGTTTTATTTTCGGGTCTTAGGCCTAGAGCCTGAAAAATAATTATAAGAAGAATTTATTTTTATTCAATACATATCAGCTGTTTTTATTTCCATATGTATGTTGCGGCAAAACTTGTGTCATTAAAAAAAAAGAAGGTAGAAAAATTAGAAAAAACAAATTTTAAAATTAAAATTAGTAAATTTAAATGAGTTAAAAAGAGCAGTTTCAGATTTCGGAAGCTCAATCTACACTTACAAGTGCTGCTCTCGAAAATTGTACTCTTGCAAAGCGTAGGAAAGTGCAAGAAGTGAACGAAATTGAAAGTAAGCGTTCAGAAGTTTACGAAAAACTTGGCCAGAAAGTATCTCAAGCAAAAGAAGACATAAGTTGGCGGAAGGCCTATGGAGAGTATGTTGGTTAGCAGCTTTCTGCATATTCAGAGTCAAATGCTCGCAGGTGAGTTTGAAATGCATAGTACTCAAATAATATTTGATACGAACTTATATTTTCAGACTGAGATCTCAAATTAATAATGTCATCGACTCATTTGAAGTGCAACAAGATAATTAACTACGTTTTAAATTTTTATTCTAATATTTTATATGTAAACTGAATGTGATTTGAACGTGACTGAATTTTAATTTTATTTTTTATGAATATGTTTTGTTTTAGACCTTTTTAAATATATTTGTTTGATCGTTATTTGCTTTTCGTCTTTTATTTTTTATATAGAAACACAATGTGATTTGAAGTTTAATAAATAAATAAATGAATAAATGAAAATGAATTTTTTATTTCGATTTATTGGGTTTTAATTAATTTTTAATAAATATGCTTCTTCATTTAAGAAATATTCCGTGAATTCTTGTCGAATGATCTTGGACGTTTCGCTTTGACGAACTTGATTGCACAATGGTTCTATCAAAGACAAAATATTCTCTGTTCGCACTTCTTCAGCCATCGTCCGTCCGTTATAGATCCATCCGCATTCACTTGGTCGTAGTCTCTTATTTGTGCACACTTGAGTTTGTTCAAAAAACAAAAAACAACTTTGACAACATTTGGTGGGGAAAGTTCCATTGTTTTTCTGACAACACGTTTTCCGAAACACGCCTAAATCTGGACAACCTGTAACTGAAAATTCTTTCCTTCGTGTTTTGATTCCGAAAACTATATGGTTTCATAATATTGGAATTTAAAGAAAACGCATCATCTGCAACAATCACATATGGAATAGTTTTTTGTCTACAGGGCAGTGGTTTCGGTTGCGGCAAATTCAACGTGTTATTATACAGTCCATTTGATAGCGAACATCTACTGAACACTCCGCCATCGGACTCCCTACCCTTTGCACCAACGTCGATGTAAACAAAATTGTAGTTCGCGTCCACAAGCGCCATCAAAACAATGCTGTTTTTCTTTTTATAATTGAAATATGCGCTTCCACAGTGTGCTGGTGCTATAATATCGATGTGTTTTCCATCTAATGCCCCGATTGAATTAGGAAAATTCCACGTTTTATTTATACTTTGGGAAATACTCTCCCATTCCTTCTCTGTTGCTGGCATCTGTACCAATAGATATTATTTTTGATATGTTTTTTTATTTAATAAATTAGGATTTACCTTTAAAAATTCATCTTTTAATACTTTATATAATGCAGCGCAGACTTCAGGCACAATATTGCATATCGATTATCTTGATCTTTTAAACAAGAACACCAGACTAATATATCAAAGACCTATTTAGAATTAAAAGACGTTATTTGTTACCCAAATTTAAGAAAAGAAATACACAAATATATAAACTGTGATGAACAAGACAAGACGATGGTTAAACGTGAAGTGAACTTTATTGTAATAATCATTATATATAGTTACCATAATTATATATATATATATATATATATATATATATATATATATATGTTATTAATATTATAGAGAGAAAGAAGTAGAGAGAGACGTACCTAGCTAGATATACAGGGTGACCTGATATCCAACCTGACATCTCCCCTTTTATAAAAAGTATGTTTTTATTATTAAATTTGATGAAATTTTTACATTTTAAGGTTTATACCATTGCGGTGGCTTTATTGGTCGGCCGTATCGTGATACTTTTGTACCAGGCAAACCCGGGCTAGTTGTAGTACCAGGTGAAATGGTAGGGTTTATTTTTGAGCTGGATGTTGAATCTTCTTCAGCAGTATCTGATGTTGAGGGTGTGGGTGGTATGTTTGCTGCAACAGTTTGTGGCACAGGTATTGTCGCTTTTGTTTTTTGTACATGAATTGAGTTTCTTCTTAAAAGTTTTCCGTCATCTGTACGCATGAAAAATGAACGAGGCAAATTTTCGGGCGTGTTTTCAACGGTTCCAGCCACCCAGTTGCGATGACCCTTTTGAACTCGCACGCGATCATTAATTTGAATAGGTTGGGAATTTTTAGTATTCTTGTCAAAATCGTTTTTGTTTTTGTTTCTAATTCTGCTTATGTTGAATTGTACGTTTGGGACAACTTTCGGTATTAAAATTTCTTTCGCTGATGGTATTGTGCTTCTTGTAACTCTGCTCATCAATCTTTGGTTTGGTGACTGCAAACCTTCGCTTCTCGGTGTATTTCTATAATTTAACAGCGCTAAATAAATATCGCTATTGTCTTTGGAGCATTTTTTTAAAATTGATTTTGCTGATTGCACATACCTTTCAGCGAGGCCATTTGATCTTGGGTAATAAGGGCTGGATGTTTGGTGCTGTATATCCCAAGCTATTGTGAAATCGAAAAATTCTTTTGAGGAAAATTGTGGGCCATTATCTGATTCAAGTATTTGTGGTATTCCATGAGTGGCGAACCAAGTTTTTAATTGTTTTATTACTTCGTATGATGTTGATTGCTCCAAAAGTGTAAAATCCATGAATCCGGAGTAGCTGTCAACTATTAGCAAGTAATTATTACCTCTGAAAGAAAACAAGTCCGTTGCAACGATTTCCCATGGCAGCGATGGTACGGGCTTAACGATTAGTGGTTCTTTAGGTTTTGATGGTTGATACGACTGACAAATTGAACATTTTTCGACGAAATTTTTAACATCATTGTGCATACCGATCTAAAAAACGAGGGATCGGACCCTGCTTAAACTTCTTTGAATGCCTTGATGACCAGAATGTACCTTTGAAATTATTTCTGGTTGAAGTGTTTTAGGTATAATAATTTTTGTTGATTTATATAAAATACCACCATCATATGTAAGCTCGTCGCGAAAATTCCAGAATTGCCTATTTACTTCCGGCACTTCATTTATTGTTGATGGCCATCCATTTAGTACAATTTCTTTGAGTGTTTTTAAAGTTGGGTCAGCTTTGGTCTCAACGATTATTTTTTTCTTTGTGGTTGTTTCGAGCTTAGAGATTGAGTGTACTTCAATGTTATCATTTTCGGAATTATTTTTTTCATTTTCGCAATCTCTGCTTAATGTGTCAGCCAGCTTAATTTCAGTTCCTTTTTTATAAATAACTTCTGGAGAATATGGAATGACGTGAAGTAGAATTGTTTGTAATCTCTGAGAGGCTGAATGAAGAGGCTTTTTGAAAATTGTTTCTAGAGGCTTGTGATCAGTTTCAATCACAAGTTTTTTCCCGTAAATGTATTCGTGGAACTTTTCGCAAGCAAATCGAATTGCTGTGGCCTCTTTTTCAATCTGGGCATAGTTTTGTTGTGATTTAGACAATGCTCTTGATGCATAAGCTACAGGTTGCCCGTTTTGAAGCAAAGCCGCACCCAAGCTCAGTTTACTAGCATCTACCTGTAGCTTGACATCCATATTGGGGTCGTAGTATCGAAGCAATGGTGTTGACGAGAAGGCTTTCTTTAAGTTCTCAAATGAGGTGTCATGTTGTGGCAACCAGTGCCACGGAACATCTTTTTTAAGGAGATTACGAAGAGGAGCTGTAATTTCAGATAGGTTAAAGATGAATTTGCATAAATAAGTGGCCATGCCCAGAATTCTTTGTAACTGCTTACGGTTTTCGGGTTTTTTAAGTTGATTTATGGCTGCAATTTTTTCTGGGTCAGCTTCTATACCCTCTGACGTTAATATATGACCTAGAAACTTCACTTTATTTACGCTGAATATGCATTTTTCTTTATTGAGCTTCAAACCTGAATTCCATAAGATGTTCATAACTCTTTCCGTCTGTTTTTCCAGTTCCTTCTTAGTTTCAGCATGAATCAGTATATCATCCATCGATACCTCTGTATTTGGCAAGTCTTCTAATAACTGTGACATTAACTGTTGATATACCTCCGGTGCTGATGCTAGTCCAAATGGTAAACGAAGATACGAATAGCGACCCCATGGTGTAGCCATAGTTAAATATTTTTGTGTGCGCTCAGAGACTTTAATTTGCCAAAAGCCCTTTTTGCAATCTAGTAATGTAAACCATTTAGAATTTTTTATTTTAGCTGTTATTTCATCAATTGTTTTTAGTGGATGGTAACGTCTATTTATATTTTTATTTATATCAGTGGGGTCAATGCAAACACGAATCTTACCTTTCTGCTTGACGACCACCATTGGTGATACTGCCGGAGTTATTTCGTTGGTCCTTTTTAACACACCTAATTTTACCATATGGTCAATCTCTTTCTTCACCGACTCTTTTAAGGCATGTGGTATTCGTCTCGGAGCATAATGTTCGAATGAAGGGTTTTCAACCAGATCAATGTCGTAGATAAAATTTTTTACTTTTCCTAATCCATCAAATATATTACTGTCAAACTTCAACTCATTTACTCTAACAATTAATCCAAATCGTTCACAGTCTTCTTTGCCTAGGAGTGGTTCCAGATTTGGGAAGTCTTCTACGACTAGAAATTTCGCTTCATAAACCTTCTTTCGAACTTCACATTTAAGTGTTACCTCTCCACAAATATCAATTTTAGCTCCTCCAAAAGCAATTAATTTATTTCTTTTCAAAAGCATGATTTGCAAATATTTTTTGTTTACTAAACTTAAAGGAATAATATTACCTTCAGCGGCTGAATCAAGTTTAAATTTTATTTTCTTTTTGTCCACTATTATCTCTTCGTACCAATTTTTATTATCATCTTTGTTTGTTTCTGATATTTTGAGGCTGAGAACAAATAGATCGCTGTCGCAGTCAGAGTCAACTTCTTCGCTCTGCTGCAGAGTATTCACTTGCTTTGCTTCGTTTCTTTTATTTTTGAAACAGAATTTAGCAAAGTGACCCTTTTGTTGACAATTTCTACATATGCTATTGTAGGCTGGACAGTTACGTCTTTCGTGTTGTCTGCCGCATCGTTTGCAGTCGTAGAGCAAAACATTTCTCTCGTTATTTTGAGTTGTTTTTGAAAAGGTTTTCGGTTTTGAGTACTTTTTTATTGCTTCAACTTTAAAATCATCATTTTTATGCAGTTCTTTTAGTTGTTGTGTTGCCATTTCACTAGCTTTGCAAATATTTATCGCTCTTTCCAAATTGATATCATCTTCTGAGAGTAATTTTTCTCTAACTGTATCACTTCCAATACCAACCACAATTTTATCCCTCAAAAGAGATTCCTCGATAGTTCCAAAGTCACACTTTTTTGCTTGATTTTTTTATGTTTGTAAAAAATTCTTCAAATGTTTCACCTTCATTTTGGCAAAGTGTATTAAACGTGTATCTTTCAAATGTAACACTTATTTTAGGAGCAAAGTATTCCTCAAATTTCTTTTGTATTACCTCGATATTTTTTTGTTCAGTTGCTGATAACGAAAACGAGTTGAAAATGTTGATGGCATCTGTCCCAATTGATGACATAAATGTCGCAACCTGAATTTCTGGAGATTTTTTATCCATTTGAACGGCCGTCGAAAACCAATTATATTGCTGGATCCAATTTTTCCATGATGTTGATAGGTTGTTTCCTGTAATTTGCAAGGGCTTTGGTGGTTTAATGTATGATGCACCAGTTGCTTGTTCGTTAGCCATGCTCGAACAAAAAATAATTTATTTATTTATTTATTCTTTAATTTCGACTGAAGCTAAATACTTCTGACACCATGTGATGAACAAGACAAGACGATGGTTAAACGTGAACTGAACTTTATTGTAATAATCATTATATATAGTTACCATAATTATATATACATATATGTTATTAATATTATAGAGAGAAAGAAGTAGAGAGAGACGTACATAGCAAGATATACAGGGTGACCTGATATCCAACCTGACATAAACAATTGTATTATATGCAACATGTGCAAGTACGATAGACGACAAATAAAAAATAAGTTATGCGTAACAGAAACACCTTTAACATCAAATGATATTATTCATATTGATATTTGGTTTCTAGACAAATATACAAAATTTTTAACCTATATCGACAAACTTAAGCTAGATTTACACGATTGAAATTTTCTTCAAAATGCTTTAAGCTCGTGTAAACAGCAACATTTCTTCAAAGTTTGTTGATCAAAATTTATTGAACAAAACTTTTGAAGATTTTATTGATGCCTTGTAAATAAGCATCAAAATCGCATCTGGCAATATTGATAACCATAAATAATTTGAAAGCATGTTTATTATTTTTATTCAACAATTATTTTTTTATTACATATTTTTGGGAATTGTCGTTTTAACTCTTTAACTTTTATTTTCGTGCTCATTCTTTTTTCCCAAAAGTTATTTATTAAAATTTCAAAGTGATCAATTGAGGGGTTTTAGCTAGTTCCTATGCGCATTTCACTGGGGCTAATGCAGATCATCAGGAAACCTTTACCCAACATTTCTTAGAATAACTAGAGATGTTTATTTTAAACTTCCACATTAATTAATGGGAAGTCTGAACAAACATCAAAGTCACAACAAGAACTCACTGATCACTTTGCCTTTTTAATTTTCTTACGTTCTTATTTCATTCTACAATTGGTTGGCTTTTTTCCGACTCTAATTGTAGTTGTAAGAGAAATAAAGAACAACAACAACTAATAATTGTTTTAATGTAAAAACAATTTATTTAGAGTGTTGACAATATAAGTTGTTTAAGCGCGGGCACTCGCTAATTAAATTATTACATATTTTTGGGAATTGTCGTTTTAACTCTTTAACTTTTATTTTCGTGCTCATTCTTTTTTCCCAAAAGTTATTTATTAAAATTTCAAAGTGATCAATTGAGGGGTTTTAGCTAGTTCCTATGCGCATTTCACTGGGGCTAATGCAGATCATCAGGGAACCTTTACCCAACATTTTTTAGAATAACTGGAGATGTTTATTTTAAACTTCCACATTAATTAATGGGAAGTCTGAACAAACATCAAAGTCACAACAAGAACTCACTGATCACTTTGCCTTTTTAATTTTCTTACGTTTTTATTTCATTCTACAATTGGTTGGCTTTTTTCCGACTCTAATTGTAGTTGTAAGAGAAATAAAGAACAACAACAACTAATAATTGTGTTAATGTAAAAACAATTTATTTAGAGTGTTGACAATATAAGTTGTTTAAGCGCGGGCACTCGCTAATTAAATTATTACATATTTTTGGGAATTGTCGTTTTAACTCTTTAACTTTTATTTTCGTGCTCATTCTTTTTTCCCAAAAGTTATTTATTAAAATTTCAAAGTGATCAATTGAGGGGTTTTAGCTAGTTCCTATGCGCATTTCACTGGGGCTAATGCAGATCATCAGGGAACCTTTACCCAACATTTCTTAGAATAACTAGAGATGTTTATTGTAAACTTCCACATTAATTAATGGGAAGTCTGAACAAACATCAAAGTCACAACAAGAACTCACTGATCACTTTGCCTTTTTAATTTTCTTACGTTTTTATTTCATTCTACAATTGGTTGGCTTTTTTCCGATTCTAATTGTAGTTGTAAGAGAAATAAAGAACAACAGCAACTAATAATTGTTTTAATGTAAAAACAATTTATTTAGAGTGTTGACAATATAAGTTGCTTAAGCGCGGGCACTCGCTAATTAAATTATTACATATTTTTGGGAATTGTCGTTTTAACTCTTTAACTTTTATTTTCGTGCTCATTCTTTTTTCCCAAAAGTTATTTATTAAAATTTCAAAGTGATCAATTGAGGCGTTTTAGCTAGTTCCTATGCGCATTTCACTGGGGCTAATGCAGATCATCAGGGAACCTTTACCCAACATTTCTTAGAATAACTAGAGATGTTTATTTTAAACTTCCACATTAATTAATGGGAAGTCTGAACAAACATCAAAGTCACAACAAGAACTCACTGATCACTTTGCCTTTTTAATTTTCTTACGTTTTTATTTCATTCTACAATTGGTTGACTTTTTTCCGACTCTAATTGTAGTTGTAAGAGAAATAAAGAACAACAACAACTAATAATTGTTTTAATGTAAAAACAATTTATTTAGAGTGTTGACAATATAAGTTGTTTAGGCGCGGGCACTCGCTAATTAAATTATTACATATTTTTGGGAATTGTCGTTTTAACTCTTTAACTTTTATTTTCGTGCTCATTCTTTTTTCCCAAAAGTTATTTATTAAAATTTCAAAGTGATCAATTGAGGGGTTTTAGCTAGTTCCTATGCGCATTTCACTGGGGCTAATGCAGATCATCAGGGAACCTTTACCCAACATTTTTTAGAATAACTGGAGATGTTTATTTTAAACTTCCACATTAATTAATGGGAAGTCTGAACAAACATCAAAGTCACAACAAGAACTCACTGATCACTTTGCCTTTTTAATTTTCTTACGTTTTTATTTCATTCTACAATTGGTTGGCTTTTTTCCGACTCTAATTGTAGTTGTAAGAGAAATAAAGAACAACAACAACTAATAATTGTGTTAATGTAAAAACAATTTATTTAGAGTGTTGACAATATAAGTTGTTTAAGCGCGGGCACTCGCTAATTAAATTATTACATATTTTTGGGAATTGTCGTTTTAACTCTTTAACTTTTATTTTCGTGCTCATTCTTTTTTCCCAAAAGTTATTTATTAAAATTTCAAAGTGATCAATTGAGGGGTTTTAGCTAGTTCCTATGCGCATTTCACTGGGGCTAATGCAGATCATCAGGGAACCTTTACCCAACATTTCTTAGAATAACTAGAGATGTTTATTGTAAACTTCCACATTAATTAATGGGAAGTCTGAACAAACATCAAAGTCACAACAAGAACTCACTGATCACTTTGCCTTTTTAATTTTCTTACGTTTTTATTTCATTCTACAATTGGTTGGCTTTTTTCCGATTCTAATTGTAGTTGTAAGAGAAATAAAGAACAACAGCAACTAATAATTGTTTTAATGTAAAAACAATTTATTTAGAGTGTTGACAATATAAGTTGCTTAAGCGCGGGCACTCGCTAATTAAATTATTACATATTTTTGGGAATTGTCGTTTTAACTCTTTAACTTTTATTTTCGTGCTCATTCTTTTTTCCCAAAAGTTATTTATTAAAATTTCAAAGTGATCAATTGAGGCGTTTTAGCTAGTTCCTATGCGCATTTCACTGGGGCTAATGCAGATCATCAGGGAACCTTTACCCAACATTTCTTAGAATAACTAGAGATGTTTATTTTAAACTTCCACATTAATTAATGGGAAGTCTGAACAAACATCAAAGTCACAACAAGAACTCACTGATCACTTTGCCTTTTTAATTTTCTTACGTTTTTATTTCATTCTACAATTGGTTGACTTTTTTCCGACTCTAATTGTAGTTGTAAGAGAAATAAAGAACAACAACAACTAATAATTGTTTTAATGTAAAAACAATTTATTTAGAGTGTTGACAATATAAGTTGTTTAGGCGCGGGCACTCGCTAATTAAATTATTACATATTTTTGGGAATTGTCGTTTTAACTCTTTAACTTTTATTTTCGTGCTCATTCTTTTTTCCCAAAAGTTATTTATTAAAATTTCAAAGTGATCAATTGAGGGGTTTTAGCTAGTTCCTATGCGCATTTCACTGGGGCTAATGCAGATCATCAGGGAACCTTTACCCAACATTTCTTAGAATAACTAGAGATGTTTATTTTAAACTTCCACATTAATTAATGGGAAGTCTGAACAAACATCAAAGTCACAACAAGAACTCACTGATCACTTTGCCTTTTTAATTTTCTTACGTTTTTATTTCATTCTACAATTGGTTGGCTTTTTTCCGACTCTAATTGTAGTTGTAAGAGAAATAAAGAACAACAACAACTAATAATTGTTTTAATGTAAAAACAATTTATTTAGAGTGTTGACAATATAAGTTGTTTAAGCGCGGGCACTCGCTAATTAAATTATTACATATTTTTGGGAATTGTCGTTTTAACTCTTTAACTTTTATTTTCGTGCTCATTCTTTTTTCCCAAAAGTTATTTATTAAAATTTCAAAGTGATCAATTGAGGGGTTTTAGCTAGTTCCTATGCGCATTTCACTGGGGCTAATGCAGATCATCAGGGAACCTTTACCCAACATTTCTTAGAATAACTAGAGATGTTTATTTTAAACTTCCACATTAATTAATGGGAAGTCTGAACAAACATCAAAGTCACAACAAGAACTCACTGATCACTTTGCCTTTTTAATTTTCTTACGTTTTTATTTCATTCTACAATTGGTTGGCTTTTTTCCGACTCTAATTGTAGTTGTAAGAGAAATAAAGAACTACAAAAACTAATAATTGTTTTAATGTAAAAACAATTTAGTTAGAGTGTTGACAATATAAGTTGTTTAAGCGCGGGCACTCGCTAATTAAATTATTACATATTTTTGGGAATTGTCGTTTTAACTCTTTAACTTTTATTTTCGTGCTCATTCTTTTTTCCCAAAAGTTATTTATTAAAATTTCAAAGTGATCAATTGAGGGGTTTTAGCTAGTTCCTATGCGCATTTCACTGGGGCTAATGCAGATCATCAGGGAACCTTTACCCAACATTTCTTAGAATAACTAGAGATGTTTATTTTAAACTTCCACATTAATTAATGGGAAGTCTGAACAAACATCAAAGTCACAACAAGAACTCACTGATCACTTTGCCTTTTTAATTTTCTTACGTTTTTATTTCATTCTACAATTGGTTGGCTTTTTTCCGACTCTAATTGTAGTTGTAAGAGAAATAAAGAACAACAACAACTAATAATTGTTTTAATGTAAAAACAATTTATTTAGAGTGTTGACAATATAAGTTGTTTAAGCGCGGGCACTCGCTAATTAAATTATTACATATTTTTGGGAATTGTCGTTTTAACTCTTTAACTTTTATTTTCGTGCTCATTCTTTTTTCCCAAAAGTTATTTATTAAAATTTCAAAGTGATCAATTGAGGGGTTTTAGCTAGTTCCTATGCGCATTTCACTGGGGCTAATGCAGATCATCAGGGAACCTTTACCCAACATTTCTTAGAATAACTAGAGATGTTTATTTTAAACTTCCACATTAATTAATGGGAAGTCTGAACAAACATCAAAGTCACAACAAGAACTCACTGATCACTTTGCCTTTTTAATTTTCTTACGTTTTTATTTCATTCTACAATTGGTTGGCTTTTTTCCGACTCTAATTGTAGTTGTAAGAGAAATAAAGAACAACAACAACTAATAATTGTTTTAATGTAAAAACAATTTATTTAGAGTGTTGACAATATAAGTTGTTTAAGCGCGGGCACTCGCTAATTAAATTATTACATATTTTTGGGAATTGTCGTTTTCACTCTTTAACTTTTATTTTCGTGCTCATTCTTTTTTCCCAAAAGTTATTTATTAAAATTTCAAAGTGATCAATTGAGGGGTTTTAGCTAGTTCCTATGCGCATTTCACTGGGGCTAATGCAGATCATCAGGGAACCTTTACCCAACATTTCTTAGAATAACTAGAGATGTTTATTTTAAACTTCCACATTAATTAATGGGAAGTCTGAACCAACATCAAAGTCACAACAAGAACTCACTGATCACTTTGCCTTTTTAATTTTCTTACGTTTTTATTTCATTCTACAACTGGTTGGCTTTTTTCCGACTCTAATTGTAGTTGTAAGAGAAATAAAGAACAACAACAACTAATAATTGTTTTAATGTAAAAACAATTTATTTAGAATGTTGACAATATAAGTTGTTTAAGCGCGGGCACTCGCTAATTAAATTATTACATATTTTTGGGAATTGTCGTTTTAACTCTTTAACTTTTATTTTCGTGCTCATTCTTTTTTCCCAAAAGTTATTTATTAAAATTTCAAAGTGATCAAGTGAGGGGTTTTAGCTAGTTCCTATGCGCATTTCACTGGGGCTAATGCAGATCATCAGGGAACCTTTACCCAACATTTCTTAGAATAACTAGAAATGTTTATTTTAAACTTCCACATTAATTAATGGGAAGTCTGAACAAACATCAAAGTCACAACAAGAACTCACTGATCACTTTGCCTTTTTAATTTTCATACGTTTTTATTTCATTCTACAATTGGTTGGCTTTTTTCCGACTCTAATTGTAGTTGTAAGAGAAATAAAGAACAACAACAACTAATAATTGTTTTAATGTAAAAACAATTTATTTAGAGTGTTGACAATATAAGTTGCTTAAGCGCGGGCACTCGCTAATTAAATTATTACATATTTTTGGGAATTGTCGTTTTAACTCTTTAACTTTTATTTTCATGCTCATTCTTTTTTCCCAAAAGTTATTTATTAAAATTTCAAAGTGATCAATTGAGGGGTTTTAGCTAGTTCCTATGCGCATTTCACTGGGGCTAATGCAGATCATCAGGGAACCTTTACCCAACATTTCTTAGAATAACTAGAGATGTTTATTTTAAACTTCCACATTAATTAATGGGAAGTCTGAACAAACATCAAAGTCACAACAAGAACTCACTGATCACTTTGCCTTTTTAATTTTCTTACGTTTTTATTTCATTCTACAATTGGTTGGCTTTTTTCCGACTCTAATTGTAGTTGTAAGAGAAATAAAGAACAACAACAACTAATAATTGTTTTAATGTAAAAACAATTTATTTAGAGTGTTGACAATATAAGTTGTTTAAGCGCGGGCACTCGCTAATTAAATTATTACATATTTTTGGGAATTGTCGTTTTAACTCTTTAACTTTTATTTTCGTGCTCATTCTTTTTTCCCAAAAGTTATTTATTAAAATTTCAAAGTGATCAATTGAGGGGTTTTAGCTAGTTCCTATGCGCATTTCACTGGGGCTAATGCAGATCATCAGGGAACCTTTACCCAACATTTCTTAGAATAACTAGAGATGTTTATTTTAAACTTCCACATTAATTAATGGGAAGTCTGAACAAACATCAAAGTCACAACAAGAACTCACTGATCACTTTGCCTTTTTAATTTTCTTACGTTTTTATTTCATTCTACAATTGGTTGGCTTTTTTCCGACTCTAATTGTAGTTGTAAGAGAAATAAAGAACAACAACAACTAATAATTGTTTTAATGTAAAAACAATTTATTTAGAGTGTTGACAATATAAGTTGTTTAAGCGCGGGCACTCGCTAATTAAATTATTACATATTTTTGGGAATTGTCGTTTTAACTCTTTAAGTTTTATTTTCGTGCTCATTCTTTTTTCCCAAAAGTTATTTATTAAAATTTCAAAGTGATCAATTGAGGGGTTTTAGCTAGTTCCTATGCGCATTTCACTGGGGCTAATGCAGATCATCAGGGAACCTTTACCCAACATTTCTTAGAATAACTAGAGATGTTTATTTTAAACTTCCACATTAATTAATGGGAAGTCTGAACAAACATCAAAGTCACAACAAGAACTCACTGATCACTTTGCCTTTTTAATTTTCTTACGTTTTTATTTCATTCTACAATTGGTTGGCTTTTTTCCGACTCTAATTGTAGTTGTAAGAGAAATAAAGAACAACAACAACTAATAATTGTTTTAATGTAAAAACAATTTATTTAGAGTGTTGACAATATAAGTTGTTTAAGCGCGGGCACTCGCTAATTAAATTATTACATATTTTTGGGAATTGTCGTTTTAACTCTTTAACTTTTATTTTCGTGCTCATTCTTTTTTCCCAAAAGTTATTTATTAAAATTTCAAAGTGATCAATTGAGGGGTTTTAGCTAGTTCCTATGCGCATTTCACTGGGGCTAATGCAGATCATCAGGGAACCTTTACCCAACATTTCTTAGAATAACTAGAGATGTTTATTTTAAACTTCCACATTAATTAATGGGAAGTCTGAACAAACATCAAAGTCACAACAAGAACTCACTGATCACTTTGCCTTTTTAATTTTCTTACGTTTTTATTTCATTCCACAATTGGTTGGCTTTTTTCCGACTCTAATTGTAGTTGTAAGAGAAATAAAGAACAACAACAACTAATAATTGTTTTAATGTAAAAACAATTTATTTAGAGTGTTGACAATATAAGTTGTTTAAGCGCGGGCACTCGCTAATTAAATTATTACATATTTTTGGGAATTGTCGTTTTAACTCTTTAACTTTTATTTTCGTGCTCATTCTTTTTTCCCAAAAGTTATTTATTAAAATTTCAAAGTGATCAATTGAGGGGTTTTAGCTAGTTCTTATGCGCATTTCACTGGGGCTAATGCAGATCATCAGGGAACCTTTACCCAACATTTCTTAGAATAACTAGAGATGTTTATTTTAAACTTCCACATTAATTAATGGGAAGTCTGAACAAACATCAAAGTCACAACAAGAACTCACTGATCACTTTGCCTTTTTAATTTTCTTACGTTTTTATTTCATTCTACAATTGGTTGGCTTTTTTCCGACTCTAATTGTAGTTGTAAGAGAAATAAAGAACAACAACAACTAATAATTGTTTTAATGTAAAAACAATTTATTTAGAGTGTTGACAATATAAGTTGTTTAAGCGCGGGCACTCGCTAATTAAATTATTACATATTTTTGGGAATTGTCGTTTCAACTCTTTAACTTTTATTTTCGTGCTCATTCTTTTTTCCCAAAAGTTATTTATTAAAATTTCAAAGTGATCAATTAAGGGGTTTTAGCTAGTTCCTATGCGCATTTCACTGGGGCTAATGCAGATCATCAGGGAACCTTTACCCAACATTTCTTAGAATAACTAGAGATGTTTATTTTAAACTTCCACATTAATTAATGGGAAGTCTGAACAAACATCAAAGTCACAACAAGAACTCACTGATCACTTTGCCTTTTTAATTTTCTTACGTTTTTATTTCATTCTACAACTGGTTGGCTTTTTTCCGACTCTAATTGTAGTTGTAAGAGAAATAAAGAACAACAACAACTAATAATTGTTTTAATGTAAAAACAATTTATTTAGAGTGTTGACAATATAAGTTGTTTAAGCGCGGGCACTCGCTAATTAAATTATTACATATTTTTGGGAATTGTCGTTTTAACTCTTTAACTTTTATTTTCGTGCTCATTCTTTTTTCCCAAAAGTTATTTATTAAAATTTCAAAGTGATCAATTGAGGGGTTTTAGCTAGTTCCTATGCGCATTTCACTGGGGCTAATGCAGATCATCAGGGAACCTTTACCCAACATTTCTTAGAATAACTAGAGATGTTTATTTTAAACTTCCACATTAATTAATGGGAAGTCTGAACAAACATCAAAGTCACAACAAGAACTCACTGATCACTTTGCCTTTTTAATTTTCTTACGTTTTTATTTCATTCTACAATTGGTTGGCTTTTTTCCGACTCTAATTGTAGTTGTAAGAGAAATAAAGAACAACAACAACTAATAATTGTTTTAATGTAAAAACAATTTATTTAGAGTGTTGACAATATAAGTTGTTTAAGCGCGGGCACTCGCTAATTAAATTATTACATATTTTTGGGAATTGTCGTTTTAACTCTTTAACTTTTATTTTCGTGCTCATTCTTTTTTCCCAAAAGTTATTTATTAAAATTTCAAAGTGATCAATTGAGGGGTTTTAGCTAGTTCCTATGCGCATTTCACTGGGGCTAATGCAGATCATCAGGGAACCTTTACCCAACATTTCTTAGAATAACTAGAGATGTTTATTTTAAACTTCCACATTAATTAATGGGAAGTCTGAACAAACATCAAAGTCACAACAAGAACTCACTGATCACTTTGCCTTTTTAATTTTCTTACGTTTTTATTTCATTCTACAATTGGTTGGCTTTTTTCCGACTCTAATTGTAGTTGTAAGAGAAATAAAGAACAACAACAACTAATAATTGTTTTAATGTAAAAACAATTTATTTAGAATGTTGACAATATAAGTTGTTTAAGCGCGGGCACTCGCTAATTAAATTATTACATATTTTTGGGAATTGTCGTTTTAACTCTTTAACTTTTATTTTCGTGCTCATTCTTTTTTCCCAAAAGTTATTTATTAAAATTTCAAAGTGATCAATTGAGGGGTTTTAGCTAGTTCCTATGCGCATTTCACTGGGGCTAATGCAGATCATCAGGGAACCTTTACCCAACATTTCTTAGAATAACTAGAGATGTTTATTTTAAACTTCCACATTAATTAATGGGAAGTCTGAACAAACATCAAAGTCACAACAAGAACTCACTGATCACTTTGCCTTTTTAATTTTCATACGTTTTTATTTCATTCTACAATTGGTTGGCTTTTTTCCGACTCTAATTGTAGTTGTAAGAGAAATAAAGAACAACAACAACTAATAATTGTTTTAATGTAAAAACAATTTATTTAGAGTGTTGACAATATAAGTTGCTTAAGCGCGGGCACTCGCTAATTAAATTATTACATATTTTTGGGAATTGTCGTTTTAACTCTTTAACTTTTATTTTCATGCTCATTCTTTTTTCCCAAAAGTTATTTATTAAAATTTCAAAGTGATCAATTGAGGGGTTTTAGCTAGTTCCTATGCGCATTTCACTGGGGCTAATGCAGATCATCAGGGAACCTTTACCCAACATTTCTTAGAATAACTAGAGATGTTTATTTTAAACTTCCACATTAATTAATGGGAAGTCTGAACAAACATCAAAGTCACAACAAGAACTCACTGATCACTTTGCCTTTTTAATTTTCTTACGTTTTTATTTCATTCTACAATTGGTTGGCTTTTTTCCGACTCTAATTGTAGTTGTAAGAGAAATAAAGAACAACAACAACTAATAATTGTTTTAATGTAAAAACAATTTATTTAGAGTGTTGACAATATAAGTTGTTTAAGCGCGGGCACTCGCTAATTAAATTATTACATATTTTTGGGAATTGTCGTTTTAACTCTTTAACTTTTATTTTCGTGCTCATTCTTTTTTCCCAAAAGTTATTTATTAAAATTTCAAAGTGATCAATTGAGGGGTTTTAGCTAGTTCCTATGCGCATTTCACTGGGGCTAATGCAGATCATCAGGGAACCTTTACCCAACATTTCTTAGAATAACTAGAGATGTTTATTTTAAACTTCCACATTAATTAATGGGAAGTCTGAACAAACATCAAAGTCACAACAAGAACTCACTGATCACTTTGCCTTTTTAATTTTCTTACGTTTTTATTTCATTCTACAATTGGTTGGCTTTTTTCCGACTCTAATTGTAGTTGTAAGAGAAATAAAGAACAACAACAACTAATAATTGTTTTAATGTAAAAACAATTTATTTAGAGTGTTGACAATATAAGTTGTTTAAGCGCGGGCACTCGCTAATTAAATTATTACATATTTTTGGGAATTGTCGTTTTAACTCTTTAACTTTTATTTTCGTGCTCATTCTTTTTTCCCAAAAGTTATTTATTAAAATTTCAAAGTGATCAATTGAGGGGTTTTAGCTAGTTCCTATGCGCATTTCACTGGGGCTAATGCAGATCATCAGGGAACCTTTACCCAACATTTCTTAGAATAACTAGAGATGTTTATTTTAAACTTCCACATTAATTAATGGGAAGTCTGAACAAACATCAAAGTCACAACAAGAACTCACTGATCACTTTGCCTTTTTAATTTTCTTACGTTTTTATTTCATTCTACAATTGGTTGGCTTTTTTCCGACTCTAATTGTAGTTGTAAGAGAAATAAAGAACAACAACAACTAATAATTGTTTTAATGTAAAAACAATTTATTTAGAGTGTTGACAATATAAGTTGTTTAAGCGCGGGCACTCGCTAATTAAATTATTACATATTTTTGGGAATTGTCGTTTTAACTCTTTAACTTTTATTTTCGTGCTCATTCTTTTTTCCCAAAAGTTATTTATTAAAATTTCAAAGTGATCAATTCAGGGGTTTTAGCTAGTTCCTATGCGCATTTCACTGGGGCTAATGCAGATCATCAGGGAACCTTTACCCAACATTTCTTAGAATAACTAGAGATGTTTATTTTAAACTTCCACATTAATTAATGGGAAGTCTGAACAAACATCAAAGTCACAACAAGAACTCACTGATCACTTTGCCTTTTTAATTTTCTTACGTTTTTATTTCATTCTACAATTGGTTGGCTTTTTTCCGACTCTAATTGTAGTTGTAAGAGAAATAAAGAACAACAACAAGTAATAATTGTTTTAATGTAAAAACAATTTATTTAGAGTGTTGACAATATAAGTTGTTTAAGCGCGGGCACTTGCTAATTAAATTATTACATATTTTTGGGAATTGTCGTTTTAACTCTTTAACTTTTATTTTCGTGCTCATTCTTTTTTCCCAAAAGTTATTTATTAAAATTTCAAAGTGATCAATTGAGGGGTTTTAGCTAGTTCCTATGCGCATTTCACTGGGGCTAATGCAGATCATCAGGGAACCTTTACCCAACATTTCTTAGAATAACTAGAGATGTTTATTTTAAACTTCCACATTAATTAATGGGAAGTCTGAACAAACATCAAAGTCACAACAAGAACTCACTGATCACTTTGCCTTTTTAATTTTCTTACGTTTTTATTTCATTCTACAATTGGTTGGCTTTTTTCCGACTCTAATTGTAACGAGTGATTTTTTTGCTATTATCTTTTTGGCAACACTAGTTTTGACAGCTCGCTCACGTTTTGTACCTTGTGTCACTGTCAAACATCTTCAGTTTGGTCTATAATTTAATCATGAATCGTCTTACAAACGAACAACGCTTGCAAATTATTGAATTTTATTACCAAAATGCGTGCTCTGTTAAGAAAGTTCATCGCGCGCTTCTTCCATTTTATGGTCAGTTTAATCGACCTACTGAGGCTTCTATTCGGGCTATTGTAAAAAAATTTCGCACCAAATTTACATTGTTGGACATTAAACCACCAACACGCTTACGTAGAATGCGAACTGAAGAAAATATCGCAGCCGTATCGGCCAGTGTTGGTGATGACCGTGAATTATCGATTCGGCGCCGTTCGCAGCAATTGGGCCTCTGTTACTCCACTACGTGGAAAATTTTGCGGAAGGATTTGGGTGTGAAGCCTTATAAGATACAGCTGGTGCAAGAATTGAAGCCAAACGACCTACCACAACGCCAAATATTTGGTGAATGGGCTCTTGAAAAGTTAAATGAAGATCCACTTTTTTATCGAAGAATTGTGTTCAGCGACGAGGCTCATTTCTGGTTGAATGGATACCTGAACAAGCAAAACTGCCGTATTTGGAGTGAAGAGCAGCCAGAAGCATTGCAAGAGCTACCAATGCATCCACAAAAAACAACCGTTTGGTGCGGATTATGGGCTGGCGGCATCATTGGGCCGTATTTCTTCAAAGATGATGCGAATCACAACGTTACTGTGAATGGTGAGCGCTACCGTGCGATGATAACAAACTTTTTTTTGCCCAAAATGGAAGAGCTTGACTTGCATGACATGTGGTTTCAACAAGACGGTGCCACATGCCACACAGCACGCGAAACAATGGACCAATTGAGAGGCGAGTTCGGTGAACAGTTTATTTCACGCTTGGGACCAGTCAATTGGCCGCCCAGATCGTGCGATTTAACGCCTCTAGACTATTTTTTGTGGGGCTATGTTAAGGCTAATGTCTATAGCGACAAGCCCGCTTCGATTGACGCACTGGAAGCCAACATTGCCAACATTATTCGTGAGATACCGGCCGAAATGTTGGAAAGAGTATGCCAAAATTGGACTAAGCGGATGGACCATTTGAGGCGCAGCCGCGGCCAACATTTGCATGAAATAATCTTCAAACATTAAATTATATCGACCCAACTATCAATCCAAATAAATATTTCATGCATTTTTCTGAATTTTGTGTGTTTTCTTTTTTTTTAATTTCCGATAGTTCTTATAAAATCACCCATTAGTTGTAAGAGAAATAAAGAACAACAACAACTAATAATTGTTTTAATGTAAAAACAATTTATTTAGAATGTTGACAATATAAGTTGTTTAAGCGCGGGCACTCGCTAATTAAATTATTACATATTTTTGGGAATTGTCGTTTTAAATCTTTAACTTTTATTTTCGTGCTCATTCTTTTTTCCCAAAAGTTATTTATTAAAATTTCAAAGTGATCAATTGAGGGGTTTTAGCTAGTTCCTATGCGCATTTCACTGGGGCTAATGCAGATCATCAGGGAACCTTTACCCAACATTTCTTAGAATAACTAGAGATGTTTATTTTAAACTTCCACATTAATTAATGGGAAGTCTGAACAAACATCAAAGTCACAACAAGAACTCACTGATCACTTTGCCTTTTTAATTTTCATACGTTTTTATTTCATTCTACAATTGGTTGGCTTTTTTCCGACTCTAATTGTAGTTGTAAGAGAAATAAAGAACAACAACAACTAATAATTGTTTTAATGTAAAAACAATTTATTTAGAGTGTTGACAATATAAGTTGCTTAAGCGCGGGCACTCGCTAATTAAATTATTACATATTTTTGGGAATTGTCGTTTTAACTCTTTAACTTTTATTTTCATGCTCATTCTTTTTTCCCAAAAGTTATTTATTAAAATTTCAAAGTGATCAATTGAGGGGTTTTAGCTAGTTCCTATGCGCATTTCACTGGGGCTAATGCAGATCATCAGGGAACCTTTACCCAACATTTCTTAGAATAACTAGAGATGTTTATTTTAAACTTCCCCATTAATTAATGGGAAGTCTGAACAAACATCAAAGTCATAACAAGAACTCACTGATCACTTTGCCTTTTTAATTTTCTTACGTTTTTATTTCATTCTACAATTGGTTGGCTTTTTTCCGACTCTAATTGTAGTTGTAAGAGAAATAAAGAACAACAACAACTAATAATTGTTTTAATGTAAAAACAATTTATTTAGAGTGTTGACAATATAAGTTGTTTAAGCGCGGGCACTCGCTAATTAAATTATTACATATTTTTGGGAATTGTCGTTTTAACTCTTTAACTTTTATTTTCGTGCTCATTCTTTTTTCCCAAAAGTTATTTATTAAAATTTCAAAGTGATCAATTGAGGGGTTTTAGCTAGTTCCTATGCGCATTTCACTGGGGCTAATGCAGATCATCAGGGAACCTTTACCCAACATTTCTTAGAATAACTAGAGATGTTTATTTTAAACTTCCACATTAATTAATGGGAAGTCTGAACAAACATCAAAGTCACAACAAGAACTCACTGATCACTTTGCCTTTTTAATTTTCTTACGTTTTTATTTCATTCTACAATTGGTTGGCTTTTTTCCGACTCTAATTGTAGTTGTAAGAGAAATAAAGAACAACAACAACTAATAATTGTTTTAATGTAAAAACAATTTATTTAGAGTGTTGACAATATAAGTTGTTTAAGCGCGGGCACTCGCTAATTAAATTATTACATATTTTTGGGAATTGTCGTTTTAACTCTTTAACTTTTATTTTCGTGCTCATTCTTTTTTCCCAAAAGTTATTTATTAAAATTTCAAAGTGATCAATTGAGGGGTTTTAGCTAGTTCCTATGCGCATTTCACTGGGGCTAATGCAGATCATCAGGGAACCTTTACCCAACATTTCTTAGAATAACTAGAGATGTTTATTTTAAACTTCCACATTAATTAATGGGAAGTCTGAACAAACATCAAAGTCACAACAAGAACTCACTGATCACTTTGCCTTTTTAATTTTCTTACGTTTTTATTTCATTCCACAATTGGTTGGCTTTTTTCCGACTCTAATTGTAGTTGTAAGAGAAATAAAGAACAACAACAACTAATAATTGTTTTAATGTAAAACCAATTTATTTAGAGTGTTGACAATATAAGTTGTTTAAGCGCGGGCACTCGCTAATTAAATTATTACATATTTTTGGGAATTGTCGTTTTAACTCTTTAACTTTTATTTTCGTGCTCATTCTTTTTTCCCAAAAGTTATTTATTAAAATTTCAAAGTGATCAATTGAGGGGTTTTAGCTAGTTCCTATGCGCATTTCACTGGGGCTAATGCAGATCATCAGGGAACCTTTACCCAACATTTCTTAGAATAACTAGAGATGTTTATTTTAAACTTCCACATTAATTAATGGGAAGTCTGAACAAACATCAAAGTCACAACAAGAACTCTATGATCACTTTGCCTTTTTAATTTTCTTACGTTTTTATTTCATTCCACAATTGGTTGGCTTTTTTCCGACTCTAATTGTAGTTGTAAGAGAAATAAAGAACAACAACAACTAATAATTGTTTTAATGTAAAAACAATTTATTTAGAGTGTTGACAATATAAGTTGTTTAAGCGCGGGCACTCGCTAATTAAATTATTACATATTTTTGGGAATTGTCGTTTTAACTCTTTAACTTTTATTTTCGTGCTCATTCTTTTTTCCCAAAAGTTATTTATTAAAATTTCAAAGTGATCAATTGAGGGGTTTTAGCTAGTTCCTATGCGCATTTCACTGGGGCTAATGCAGATCATCAGGGAACCTTTACCCAACATTTCTTAGAATAACTAGAGATGTTTATTTTAAACTTCCACATTAATTAATGAGAAGTCTGAACAAACATCAAAGTCACAACAAGAACTCACTGATCACTTTGCCTTTTTAATTTTCTTACGTTTTTATTTCATTCTACAACTGGTTGGCTTTTTTCCGACTCTAATTGTAGTTGTAAGAGAAATAAAGAACAACAACAACTAATAATTGTTTTAATGTAAAAACAATTTATTTAGAGTGTTGACAATATAAGTTGTTTAAGCGCGGGCACTCGCTAATTAAATTATTACATATTTTTGGGAATTGTCGTTTTAACTCTTTAACTTTTATTTTCGTGCTCATTCTTTTTTCCCAAAAGTTATTTATTAAAATTTCAAAGTGATCAATTGAGGGGTTTTAGCTAGTTCATATGCGCATTTCACTGGGGCTAATGCAGATCATCAGGGAACCTTTACCCAACATTTCTTAGAATAACTGGAGATGTTTATTTTAAACTTCCACATTAATTAATGGGAAGTCTGAACAAACATCAAAGTCACAACAAGAACTCACTGATCACTTTGCCTTTTTAATTTTCTTACGTTTTTATTTCATTCTACAATTGGTTGGCTTTTTTCCGACTCTAATTGTAGTTGTAAGAGAAATAAAGAACAACAACAACTAATAATTGTTTTAATGTAAAAACAATTTATTTAGAGTGTTGACAATATAAGTTGCTTAAGCGCGGGCACTCGCTAATTAAATTATTACATATTTTTGGGAATTGTCGTTTTAACTCTTTAACTTTTATTTTCGTGCTCATTCTTTTTTCCCAAAAGTTATTTATTAAAATTTCAAAGTGATCAATTGAGGGGTTTTAGCTAGTTCCTATGCGCATTTCACTGGGGCTAATGCAGATCATCAGGGAACCTTTACCCAACATTTCTTAGAATAACTAGAGATGTTTATTTTAAACTTCCACATTAATTAATGGGAAGTCTGAACAAACATCAAAGTCACAACAAGAACTCACTGATCACTTTGCCTTTTTAATTTTCTTACGTTTTTATTTCATTCTACAATTGGTTGGCTTTTTTCCGACTCTAATTGTAGTTGTAAGAGAAATAAAGAACAACAACAACTAATAATTGTTTTAATGTAAAAACAATTTATTTAGAGTGTTGACAATATAAGTTGTTTAAGCGCGGGCACTCGCTAATTAAATTATTACATATTTTTGGGAATTGTCGTTTTAACTCTTTAACTTTTATTTTCGTGCTCATTCTTTTTTCCCAAAAGTTATTTATTAAAATTTCAAAGTGATCAATTGAGGGGTTTTAGCTAGTTCCTATGCGCATTTCACTGGGGCTAATGCAGATCATCAGGGAACCTTTACCCAACATTTCTTAGAATAACTAGAGATGTTTATTTTAAACTTCCACATTAATTAATGGGAAGTCTGAACAAACATCAAAGTCACAACAAGAACTCACTGATCACTTTGCCTTTTTAATTTTCTTACGTTTTTATTTCATTCTACAATTGGTTGGCTTTTTTCCGACTCTAATTGTAGTTGTAAGAGAAATAAAGAACAACAACAACTAATAATTGTTTTAATGTAAAAACAATTTATTTAGAATGTTGACAATATAAGTTGCTTAAGCGCGGGCACTCGCTAATTAAATTATTACATATTTTTGGGAATTGTCGTTTTAACTCTTTAACTTTTATTTTCGTGCTCATTCTTTTTTCCCAAAAGTTATTTATTAAAATTTCAAAGTGATCAATTGAGGGGTTTTAGCTAGTTCCTATGCGCATTTCACTGGGGCTAATGCAGATCATCAGGGAACCTTTACCCAACATTTCTTAGAATAACTAGAGATGTTTATTTTAAACTTCCACATTAATTAATGGGAAGTCTGAACAAACATCAAAGTCACAACAAGAACTCACTGATCACTTTGCCTTTTTAATTTTCATACGTTTTTATTTCATTCTACAATTGGTTGGCTTTTTTCCGACTCTAATTGTAGTTGTAAGAGAAATAAAGAACAACAACAACTAATAATTGTTTTAATGTAAAAACAATTTATTTAGAGTGTTGACAATATAAGTTGCTTAAGCGCGGGCACTCGCTAATTAAATTATTACATATTTTTGGGAATTGTCGTTTTAACTCTTTAACTTTTATTTTCATGCTCATTCTTTTTTCCCAAAAGTTATTTATTAAAATTTCAAAGTGATCAATTGAGGGGTTTTAGCTAGTTCCTATGCGCATTTCACTGGGGCTAATGCAGATCATCAGGGAACCTTTACCCAACATTTCTTAGAATAACTAGAGATGTTTATTTTAAACTTCCACATTAATTAATGGGAAGTCTGAACAAACATCAAAGTCACAACAAGAACTCACTGATCACTTTGCCTTTTTAATTTTCTTACGTTTTTATTTCATTCTACAATTGGTTGGCTTTTTTCCGACTCTAATTGTAGTTGTAAGAGAAATAAAGAACAACAACAACTAATAATTGTTTTAATGTAAAAACAATTTATTTAGAGTGTTGACAATATAAGTTGTTTAAGCGCGGGCACTCGCTAATTAAATTATTACATATTTTTGGGAATTGTCGTTTTAACTCTTTAACTTTTATTTTCGTGCTCATTCTTTTTTCCCAAAAGTTATTTATTAAAATTTCAAAGTGATCAATTGAGGGGTTTTAGCTAGTTCCTATGCGCATTTCACTGGGGCTAATGCAGATCATCAGGGAACCTTTACCCAACATTTCTTAGAATAACTAGAGATGTTTATTTTAAACTTCCACATTAATTAATGAGAAGTCTGAACAAACATCAAAGTCACAACAAGAACTCACTGATCACTTTGCCTTTTTAATTTTCTTACGTTTTTATTTCATTCTACAATTGGTTGGCTTTTTTCCGACTCTAATTGTAGTTGTAAGAGAAATAAAGAACAACAACAACTAATAATTGTTTTAATGTAAAAACAATTTATTTAGAGTGTTGACAATATAAGTTGTTTTAGCGCGGGCACTCGCTAATTAAATTATTACATATTTTTGGGAATTGTCGTTTTAACTCTTTAACTTTTATTTTCGTGCTCATTCTTTTTTCCCAAAAGTTATTTATTAAAATTTCAAAGTGATCAATTGAGGGGTTTTAGCTAGTTCCTATGCGCATTTCACTGGGGCTAATGCAGATCATCAGGGAATCTTTACCCAACATTTCTTAGAATAACTAGAGATGTTTATTTTAAACTTCCACATTAATTAATGGGAAGTCTGAACAAACATCAAAGTCACAACAAGAACTCACTGATCACTTTGCCTTTTTAATTTTCTTACGTTTTTATTTCATTCTACAATTGGTTGGCTTTTTTCCGACTCTAATTGTAGTTGTAAGAGAAATAAAGAACAACAACAACTAATAATTGTTTTAATGTAAAAACAATTTATTTAGAGTGTTGACAATATAAGTTGTTTAAGCGCGGGCACTCGCTAATTAAATTATTACATATTTTTGGGAATTGTCGTTTTAACTCTTTAACTTTTATTTTCGTGCTCATTCTTTTTTCCCAAAAGTTATTTATTAAAATTTCAAAGTGATCAATTGAGGGGTTTTAGCTAGTTCCTATGCGCATTTCACTGGGGCTAATGCAGATCATCAGGGAACCTTTACCCAACATTTCTTAGAATAACTAGAGATGTTTATTTTAAACTTCCACATTAATTAATGGGAAGTCTGAACAAACATCAAAGTCACAACAAGAACTCACTGATCACTTTGCCTTTTTAATTTTCTTACCTTTTTATTTCATTCTACAATTGGTTGGCTTTTTTCCGACTCTAATTGTAGTTGTAAGAGAAATAAAGAACAACAACAACTAATAATTGTTTTAATGTAAAAACAATTTATTTAGAGTGTTGACAATATAAGTTGTTTAAGCGCGGGCACTCGCTAATTAAATTATTACATATTTTTGGGAATTGTCGTTTTAACTCTTTAACTTTTATTTTCGTGCTCATTCTTTTTTCCCAAAAGTTATTTATTAAAATTTCAAAGTGATCAATTGAGGGGTTTTAGCTAGTTCCTATGCGCATTTCACTGGGGCTAATGCAGATCATCAGGGAACCTTTACCCAACATTTCTTAGAATAACTGGAGATGTTTATTTTAAACTTCCACATTAATTAATGGGAAGTCTGAACAAACATCAAAGTCACAACAAGAACTCACTGATCACTTTGCCTTTTTAATTTTCTTACGTTTTTATTTCATTCTACAATTGGTTGGCTTTTTTCCGACTCTAATTGTAGTTGTAAGAGAAATAAAGAACAACAACAACTAATAATTGTTTTAATGTAAAAACAATTTATTTAGAGTGTTGACAATATAAGTTGTTTAAGCGCGGGCACTCGCTAATTAAATTATTACATATTTTTGGGAATTGTCGTTTTAACTCTTTAACTTTTATTTTCGTGCTCATTCTTTTTTCCCAAAAGTTATTTATTAAAATTTCAAAGTGATCAATTGAGGGGTTTTAGCTAGTTCCTATGCGCATTTCACTGGGGCTAATGCAGATCATCAGGGAACCTTTACCCAACATTTCTTAGAATAACTAGAGATGTTTATTTTAAACTTCCACATTAATTAATGGGAAGTCTGAACAAACATCAAAGTCACAACAAGAACTCACTGATCACTTTGCCTTTTTAATTTTCTTACGTTTTTATTTCATTCTACAATTGTTTGGCTTTTTTCCGACTCTAATTGTAGTTGTAAGAGAAATAAAGAACAACAACAACTAATAATTGTCTTAATGTAAAAACAATTTATTTAGAGTGTTGACAATATAAGTTGTTTAAGCGCGGGCACTCGCTAATTAAATTATTACATATTTTTGGGAATTGTCGTTTTAACTCTTTAACTTTTATTTTCGTGCTCATTCTTTTTTCCCAAAAGTTATTTATTAAAATTTCAAAGTGATCAATTGAGGGGTTTTAGCTAGTTCCTATGCGCATTTCACTGGGGCTAATGCAGATCATCAGGGAACCTTTACCCAACATTTCTTAGAATAACTAGAGATGTTTATTTTAAACTTCCACATTAATTAATGGGAAGTCTGAACAAACATCAAAGTCACAACAAGAACTCACTGATCACTTTGCCTTTTTAATTTTCTTACGTTTTTATTTCATTCTACAATTGGTTGGCTTTTTTCCGACTCTAATTGTAGTTGTAAGAGAAATAAAGAACAACAACAACTAATAATTGTTTTAATGTAAAAACAATTTATTTAGAGTGTTGACAATATAAGTTGTTTTAGCGCGGGCACTCGCTAATTAAATTATTACATATTTTTGGGAATTGTCGTTTTAACTCTTTAACTTTTATTTTCGTGCTCATTCTTTTTTCCCAAAAGTTATTTATTAAAATTTCAAAGTGATCAATTGAGGGGTTTTAGCTAGTTCCTATGCGCATTTCACTGGGGCTAATGCAGATCATCAGGGAACCTTTACCCAACATTTCTTAGAATAACTAGAGATGTTTATTTTAAACTTCCACATTAATTAATGGGAAGTCTGAACAAACATCAAAGTCACAACAAGAACTCACTGATCACTTTGCCTTTTTAATTTTCTTACGTTTTTATTTCATTCCACAATTGGTTGGCTTTTTTCCGACTCTAATTGTAGTTGTAAGGGAAATAAAGAACAACAACAACTAATAATTGTTTTAATGTAAAAACAATTTATTTAGAGTGTTGACAATATAAGTTGTTTAAGCGCGGGCACTCGCTAATTAAATTATTACATATTTTTGGGAATTGTCGTTTTAACTCTTTAACTTTTATTTTCGTGCTCATTCTTTTTTCCCAAAAGTTATTTATTAAAATTTCAAAGTGATCAATTGAGGGGTTTTAGCTAGTTCCTATGCGCATTTCACTGGGGCTAATGCAGATCATCAGGGAATCTTTACCCAACATTTCTTAGAATAACTAGAGATGTTTATTTTAAACTTCCACATTAATTAATGGGAAGTCTGAACAAACATCAAAGTCACAACAAGAACTCACTGATCACTTTGCCTTTTTAATTTTCTTACGTTTTTATTTCATTCTACAATTGGTTGGCTTTTTTCCGACTCTAATTGTAGTTGTAAGAGAAATAAAGAACAACAACAACTAATAATTGTTTTAATGTAAAAACAATTTATTTAGAGTGTTGACAATATAAGTTGTTTAAGCGCGGGCACTCGCTAATTAAATTATTACATATTTTTGGGAATTGTCGTTTTAACTCTTTAACTTTTATTTTCGTGCTCATTCTTTTTTCCCAAAAGTTATTTATTAAAATTTCAAAGTGATCAATTGAGGGGTTTTAGCTAGTTCCTATGCGCATTTCACTGGGGCTAATGCAGATCATCAGGGAACCTTTACCCAACATTTCTTAGAATAACTAGAGATGTTTATTTTAAACTTCCACATTAATTAATGGGAAGTCTGAACAAACATCAAAGTCACAACAAGAACTCACTGATCACTTTGCCTTTTTAATTTTCTTACCTTTTTATTTCATTCTACAATTGGTTGGCTTTTTTCCGACTCTAATTGTAGTTGTAAGAAAAATAAAGAACAACAACAACTAATAATTGTTTTAATGTAAAAACAATTTATTTAGAGTGTTGACAATATAAGTTGTTTAAGCGCGGGCACTCGCTAATTAAATTATTACATATTTTTGGGAATTGTCGTTTTAACTCTTTAACTTTTATTTTCGTGCTCATTCTTTTTTCCCAAAAGTTATTTATTAAAATTTCAAAGTGATCAATTGAGGGGTTTTAGCTAGTTCCTATGCGCATTTCACTGGGGCTAATGCAGATCATCAGGGAACCTTTACCCAACATTTCTTAGAATAACTGGAGATGTTTATTTTAAACTTCCACATTAATTAATGGGAAGTCTGAACAAACATCAAAGTTACAACAAGAACTCACTGATCACTTTGCCTTTTTAATTTTCTTACGTTTTTATTTCATTCTACAATTGGTTGGCTTTTTTCCGACTCTAATTGTAGTTGTAAGAGAAATAAAGAACAACAACAACTAATAATTGTTTTAATGTAAAAACAATTTATTTAGAGTGTTGACAATATAAGTTGTTTAAGCGCGGGCACTCGCTAATTAAATTATTACATATTTTTGGGAATTGTCGTTTTAACTCTTTAACTTTTATTTTCGTGCTCATTCTTTTTTCCTAAAAGTTATTTATTAAAATTTCAAAGTGATCAATTGAGGGGTTTTAGCTAGTTCCTATGCGCATTTCACTGGGGCTAATGCAGATCATCAGGGAACCTTTACCCAACATTTCTTAGAATAACTAGAGATGTTTATTTTAAACTTCCACATTAATTAATGGGAAGTCTGAACAAACATCAAAGTCACAACAAGAACTCACTGATCACTTTGCCTTTTTAATTTTCTTACGTTTTTATTTCATTCTACAATTGGTTGGCTTTTTTCCGACTCTAATTGTAGTTGTAAGAGAAATAAAGAACAACAACAACTAATAATTGTTTTAATGTAAAAACAATTTATTTAGAGTGTTGACAATATAAGTTGTTTAAGCGCGGGCACTCGCTAATTAAATTATTACATATTTTTGGGAATTGTCGTTTTAACTCTTTAACTTTTATTTTCGTGCTCATTCTTTTTTCCCAAAAGTTATTTATTAAAATTTCTAAGTGATCAATTGAGGGGTTTTAGCTAGTTCCTATGCGCATTTCACTGGGGCTAATGCAGATCATCAGGGAACCTTTACCCAACATTTCTTAGAATAACTAGAGATGTTTATTTTAAACTTCCACATTAATTAATGGGAAGTCTGAACAAACATCAAAGTCACAACAAGAACTCACTGATCACTTTGCCTTTTTAATTTTCTTACGTTTTTATTTCATTCTACAATTGGTTGGCTTTTTTCCGACTCTAATTGTAGTTGTAAGAGAAATAAAGAACAACAACAACTAATAATTGTTTTAATGTAAAAACAATTTATTTAGAGTGTTGACAATATAAGTTGTTTAAGCGCGGGCACTCGCTAATTAAATTATTACATATTTTTGGGAATTGTCGTTTTAACTCTTTAACTTTTATTTTCGTGCTCATTCTTTTTTCCCAAAAGTTATTTATTAAAATTTCAAAGTGATCAATTGAGGGGTTTTAGCTAGTTCCTATGCGCATTTCACTGGGGCTAATGCAGATCATCAGGGAACCTTTACCCAACATTTCTTAGAATAACTAGAGATGTTTATTTTAAACTTCCACATTAATTAATGGGAAGTCTGAACAAACATCAAAGTCACAACAAGAACTCACTGATCACTTTGCCTTTTTAATTTTCTTACGTTTTTATTTCATTCTACAATTGGTTGGCTTTTTTCCGACTCTAGTTGTAGTTGTAAGAGAAATAAAGAACAACAACAACTAATAATTGTTTTAATGTAAAAACAATTTATTTAGAGTGTTGACAATATAAGTTGTTTAAGCGCGGGCACTCGCTAATTAAATTATTACATATTTTTGGGAATTGTCGTTTCAACTCTTTTTTTCCCAAAAGTTATTTATTAAAATTTCAAAGTGATCAATTGAGGGGTTTTAGCTAGTTCCTATGCGCATTTCACTGGGGCTAATGCAGATCATCAGGGAACCTTTACCCAACATTTCTTAGAATAACTGGAGATGTTTATTTTAAACTTCCACATTAATTAATGGGAAGTCTGAACAAACATCAAAGTCACAACAAGAACTCACTGATCACTTTGCCTTTTTAATTTTCTTACGTTTTTATTTCATTCTACAATTGGTTGGCTTTTTTCCGACTCTAATTGTAGTTGTAAGAGAAATAAAGAACAACAACAACTAATAATTGTTTTAATGTAAAAACAATTTATTTAGAGTGTTGACAATATAAGTTGTTTAAGCGCGGGCACTCGCTAATTAAATTATTACATATTTTTGGGAATTGTCGTTTTAACTCTTTAACTTTTATTTTCGTGCTCATTCTTTTTTCCCAAAAGTTATTTATTAAAATTTCAAAGTGATCAATTGAGGGGTTTTAGCTAGTTCCTATGCGCATTTCACTGGGGCTAATGCAGATCATCAGGGAACCTTTACCCAACATTTCTTAGAATAACTAGAGATGTTTATTTTAAACTTCCACATTAATTAATGGGAAGTCTGAATAAACATCAAAGTCACAACAAGAACTCACTGATCACTTTGCCTTTTTAATTTTCTTACGTTTTTATTTCATTCTACAATTGGTTGGCTTTTTTCCGACTCTAATTGTAGTTGTAAGAGAAATAAAGAACAACAACAACTAATAATTGTTTTAATGTAAAAACAATTTATTTAGAGTGTTGACAATATAAGTTGTTTAAGCGCGGGCACTCGCTAATTAAATTATTACATATTTTTGGGAATTGTCGTTTTAACTCTTTAACTTTTATTTTCGTGCTCATTCTTTTTTCCCAAAAGTTATTTATTAAAATTTCAAAGTGATCAATTGAGGGGTTTTAGCTAGTTCCTATGCGCATTTCACTGGGGCTAATGCAGATCATCAGGGAACCTTTACCCAACATTTCTTAGAATAACTAGAGATGTTTATTTTAAACTTCCACATTAATTAATGGGAAGTCTGAACAAACATCAAAGTCACAACAAGAACTCACTGATCACTTTGCCTTTTTAATTTTCTTACGTTTTTATTTCATTCTACAATTGGTTGGCTTTTTTCCGACTCTAATTGTAGTTGTAAGAGAAATAAAGAACAACAACAACTAATAATTGTTTTAATGTAAAAACAATTTATTTAGAGTGTTGACAATATAAGTTGTTTAAGCGCGGGCACTCGCTAATTAAATTATTACATATTTTTGGGAATTGTCGTTTTAACTCTTTAACTTTTATTTTCGTGCTCATTCTTTTTTCCCAAAAGTTATTTATTAAAATTTCAAAGTGATCAATTGAGGGGTTTTAGCTAGTTCCTATGCGCATTTCACTGGGGCTAATGCAGATCATCAGGGAACCTTTACCCAACATTTCTTAGAATAACTAGAGATGTTTATTTTAAACTTCCACATTAATTAATGGGAAGTCTGAACAAACATCAAAGTCACAACAAGAACTCACTGATCACTTTGCCTTTTTAATTTTCATACGTTTTTATTTCATTCAACAATTGGTTGGCTTTTTTCCGACTCTAATTGTAGTTGTAAGAGAAATAAAGAACAACAACAACTAATAATTGTTTTAATGTAAAAACAATTTATTTAGAGTGTTGACAATATAAGTTGCTTAAGCGCGGGCACTCGCTAATTAAATTATTACATATTTTTGGGAATTGTCGTTTTAACTCTTTAACTTTTATTTTCATGCTCATTCTTTTTTCCCAAAAGTTATTTATTAAAATTTCAAAGTGATCAATTGAGGGGTTTTAGCTAGTTCCTATGCGCATTTCACTGGGGCTAATGCAGATCATCAGGGAACCTTTACCCAACATTTCTTAGAATAACTAGAGATGTTTATTTTAAACTTCCACATTAATTAATGGGAAGTCTGAACAAACATCAAAGTCACAACAAGAACTCACTGATCACTTTGCCTTTTTAATTTTCTTACGTTTTTATTTCATTCTACAATTGGTTGGCTTTTTTCCGACTCTAATTGTAGTTGTAAGAGAAATAAAGAACAACAACAACTAATAATTGTTTTAATGTAAAAACAATTTATTTAGAGTGTTGAAAATATAAGTTGTTTAAGCGCGGGCACTCGCTAATTAAATTATTACATATTTTTGGGAATTGTCGTTTTAACTCTTTAAATTTTATTTTCGTGCTCATTCTTTTTTCCCAAAAGTTATTTATTAAAATTTCAAAGTGATCAATTGAGGGGTTTTAGCTAGTTCCTATGCGCATTTCACTGGGGCTAATGCAGATCATCAGGGAACCTTTACCCAACATTTCTTAGAATAACTAGAGATGTTTATTTTAAACTTCCACATTAATTAATGGGAAGTCTGAACAAACATCAAAGTCACAACAAGAACTCACTGATCACTTTGCCTTTTTAATTTTCTTACGTTTTTATTTCATTCTACAATTGGTTGGCTTTTTTCCGACTCTAATTGTAGTTGTAAGAGAAATAAAGAACAACAACAACTAATAATTGTTTTAATGTAAAAACAATTTATTTAGAGTGTTGACAATATAAGTTGTTTAAGCGCGGGCACTCGCTAATTAAATTATTACATATTTTTGGGAATTGTCGTTTTAACTCTTTAAATTTTATTTTCGTGCTCATTCTTTTTTCCCAAAAGTTATTTATTAAAATTTCAAAGTGATCAATTGAGGGGTTTTAGCTAGTTCCTATGCGCATTTCACTGGGGCTAATGCAGATCATCAGGGAACCTTTACCCAACATTTCTTAGAATAACTAGAGATGTTTATTTTAAACTTCCACATTAATTAATGGGAAGTCTGAACAAACATCAAAGTCACAACAAGAACTCACTGATCACTTTGCCTTTTTAATTTTCTTACGTTTTTATTTCATTCTACAATTGGTTGGCTTTTTTCCGACTCTAATTGTAGTTGTAAGAGAAATAAAGAACAACAACAACTAATAATTGTTTTAATGTAAAAACAATTTATTTAGAGTGTTGACAATATAAGTTGCTTAAGCGCGGGCACTCGCTAATTAAATTATTACATATTTTTGGGAATTGTCGTTTTAACTCTTTAACTTTTATTTTCATGCTCATTCTTTTTTCCCAAAAGTTATTTATTAAAATTTCAAAGTGATCAATTGAGGGGTTTTAGCTAGTTCCTATGCGCATTTCACTGGGGCTAATGCAGATCATCAGGGAACCTTTATCCAACATTTCTTAGAATAACTAGAGATGTTTATTTTAAACTTCCACATTAATTAATGGGAAGTCTGAACAAACATCAAAGTCACAACAAGAACTCACTGATCACTTTGCCTTTTTAATTTTCTTACGTTTTTATTTCATTCTACAATTGGTTGGCTTTTTTCCGACTCTAATTGTAGTTGTAAGAGAAATAAAGAACAACAACAACTAATAATTGTTTTAATGTAAAAACAATTTATTTAGAGTGTTGACAATATAAGTTGCTTAAGCGCGGGCACTCGCTAATTAAATTATTACATATTTTTGGGAATTGTCGTTTTAACTCTTTAACTTTTATTTTCGTGCTCATTCTTTTTTCCCAAAAGTTATTTATTAAAATTTCAAAGTGATCAATTGAGGGGTTTTAGCTAGTTCCTATGCGCATTTCACTGGGGCTAATGCAGATCATCAGGGAAACTTTACCCAACATTTCTTAGAATAACTAGAGATGTTTATTTTAAACTTCCACATTAATTAATGGGAAGTCTGAACAAACATCAAAGTCACAACAAGAACTCACTGATCACTTTGCCTTTTTAATTTTCTTACGTTTTTATTTCATTCTACAATTGGTTGGCTTTTTTCCGACTCTAATTGTAGTTGTAAGAGAAATAAAGAACAACAACAACTAATAATTGTTTTAATGTAAAAACAATTTATTTAGAGTGTTGACAATATAAGTTGTTTAAGCGCGGGCACTCGCTAATTAAATTATTACATATTTTTGGGAATTGTCGTTTTAACTCTTTAACTTTTATTTTCGTGCTCATTCCCTTTTCCCAAAAGTTATTTATTAAAATTTCAAAGTGATCAATTGAGGGGTTTTAGCTAGTTCCTATGCGCATTTCACTGGGGCTAATGCAGATCATCAGGGAACCTTTACCCAACATTTCTTAGAATAACTAGAGATGTTTATTTTAAACTTCCACATTAATTAATGGGAAGTCTGAACAAACATCAAAGTCACAACAAGAACTCACTGATCACTTTGCCTTTTTAATTTTCTTACGTTTTTATTTCATTCTACAATTGGTTGGCTTTTTTCCGACTCTAATTGTAGTTGTAAGAGAAATAAAGAACAACAACAACTAATAATTGTTTTAATGTAAAAACAATTTATTTAGAGTGTTGACAATATAAGTTGTTTAAGCGCGGGCACTCGCTAATTAAATTATTACATATTTTTGGGAATTGTCGTTTTAACTCTTTAACTTTTATTTTCGTGCTCATTCTTTTTTCCCAAAAGTTATTTATTAAAATTTCAAAGTGATCAAGTGAGGGGTCTTAGCTAGTTCCTATGCGCATTTCACTGGGGCTAATGCAGATCATCAGGGAACCTTTACCCAACATTTCTTAGAATAACTAGAGATGTTTATTTTAAACTTCCACATTAATTAATGGGAAGTCTGAACAAACATCAAAGTCACAACAAGAACTCACTGATCACTTTGCCTTTTTAATTTTCATACGTTTTTATTTCATTCTACAATTGGTTGGCTTTTTTCCGACTCTAATTGTAGTTGTAAGAGAAATAAAGAACAACAACAACTAATAATTGTTTTAATGTAAAAACAATTTATTTAGAGTGTTGACAATATAAGTTGCTTAAGCGCGGGCACTCGCTAATTAAATTATTACATATTTTTGGGAATTGTCGTTTTAACTCTTTAACTTTTATTTTCATGCTTATTCTTTTTTCCCAAAAGTTATTTATTAAAATTTCAAAGTGATCAATTGAGGGGTTTTAGCTAGTTCCTATGCGCATTTCACTGGGGCTAATGCAGATCATCAGGGAACCTTTACCCAACATTTCTTAGAATAACTAGAGATGTTTATTTTAAACTTCCACATTAATTAATGGGAAGTCTGAACAAACATCAAAGTCACAACAAGAACTCACTGATCACTTTGCCTTTTTAATTTTCTTACGTTTTTATTTCATTCTACAATTGGTTGGCTTTTTTCCGACTCTAATTGTAGTTGTAAGAGAAATAAAGAACAACAACAACTAATAATTGTTTTAATGTAAAAACAATTTATTTAGAGTGTTGACAATATAAGTTGTTTAAGCGCGGGCACTCGCTAATTAAATTATTACATATTTTTGGGAATTGTCGTTTTAACTCTTTAACTTTTATTTTCGTGCTCATTCTTTTTTCCCAAAAGTTATTTATTAAAATTTCAAAGTGATCAATTGAGGGGTTTTAGCTAGTTCCTATGCGCATTTCACTGGGGCTAATGCAGATCATCAGGGAACCTTTACCCAACATTTCTTAGAATAACTAGAGATGTTTATTTTAAACTTCCACATTAATTAATGGGAAGTCTGAACAAACATCAAAGTCACAACAAGAACTCACTGATCACTTTGCCTTTTTAATTTTCTTACGTTCTTATTTCATTCTACAATTGGTTGGCTTTTTTCCGACTCTAATTGTAGTTGTAAGAGAAATAAAGAACAACAACAACTAATAATTGTTTTAATGTAAAAACAATTTATTTAGAGTGTTGACAATATAAGTTGTTTAAGCGCGGGCACTCGCTAATTAAATTATTACATATTTTTGGGAATTGTCGTTTTAACTCTTTAAATTTTATTTTCGTGCTCATTCTTTTTTCCCAAAAGTTATTTATTAAAATTTCAAAGTGATCAATTGAGGGGTTTTAGCTAGTTCCTATGCGCATTTCACTGGGGCTAATGCAGATCATCAGGGAACCTTTACCCAACATTTCTTAGAATAACTAGAGATGTTTATTTTAAACTTCCACATTAATTAATGGGAAGTCTGAACAAACATCAAAGTCACAACAAGAACTCACTGATCACTTTGCCTTTTTAATTTTCTTACGTTTTTATTTCATTCTACAATTGGTTGGCTTTTTTCCGACTGTAATTGTAGTTGTAAGAGAAATAAAGAACAACAACAACTAATAATTGTTTTAATGTAAAAACAATTTATTTAGAATGTTGACAATATAAGTTGTTTAAGCGCGGGCACTCGCTAATTAAATTATTACATATTTTTGGGAATTGTCGTTTTAACTCTTTAACTTTTATTTTCGTGCTCATTCTTTTTTCCCAAAAGTTATTTATTAAAATTTCAAAGTGATAAATTGAGGGATTTTAGCTAGTTCCTATGCGCATTTCACTGGGGCTAATGCAGATCATCAGGGAACCTTTACCCAACATTTCTTAGAATAACTAGAGATGTTTATTTTAAACTTCCACATTAATTAATGGGAAGTCTGAACAAACATCAAAGTCACAACAAGAACTCACTGATCACTTTGCCTTTTTAATTTTCTTACGTTTTTATTTCATTCTACAATTGGTTGGCTTTTTTCCGACTCTAATTGTAGTTGTAAGAGAAATAAAGAACAACAACAACTAATAATTGTTTTAATGTAAAAACAATTTATTTAGAGTGTTGACAATATAAGTTGCTTAAGCGCGGGCACTCGCTAATTAAATTATTACATATTTTTGGGAATTGTCGTTTTAACTCTTTAACTTTTATTTTCGTGCTCATTCTTTTTTCCCAAAAGTTATTTATTAAAATTTCAAAGTGATCAATCGAGGGGTTTTAGCTAGTTCCTATGCGCATTTCACTGGGGCTAATGCAGATCATCAGGGAACCTTTACCCAACATTTCTTAGAATAACTAGAGATGTTTATTTTAAACTTCCACATTAATTAATGGGAAGTCTGAACAAACATCAAAGTCACAACAAGAACTCACTGATCACTTTGCCTTTTTAATTTTCTTACGTTTTTATTTCATTCTACAATTGGTTGGCTTTTTTCCGACTCTAATTGTAGTTGTAAGAGAAATAAAGAACAACAACAACTAATAATTGTTTTAATGTAAAAACAATTTATTTAGAGTGTTGACAATATAAGTTGTTTAAGCGCGGGCACTCGCTAATTAAATTATTACATATTTTTGGGAATTGTCGTTTTAACTCTTTAACTTTTATTTTCGTGCTCATTCTTTTTTCCCAAAAGTTATTTATTAAAATTTCAAAGTGATCAAGTGAGGGGTTTTAGCTAGTTCCTATGCGCATTTCACTGGGGCTAATGCAGATCATCAGGGAACCTTTACCCAACATTTCTTAGAATAACTAGAGATGTTTATTTTAAACTTCCACATTAATTAATGGGAAGTCTGAACAAACATCAAAGTCACAACAAGAACTCACTGATCACTTTGCCTTTTTAATTTTCATACGTTTTTATTTCATTCTACAATTGGTTGGCTTTTTTCCGACTCTAATTGTAGTTGTAAGAGAAATAAAGAACAACAACAACTAATAATTGTTTTAATGTAAAAACAATTTATTTAGAGTGTTGACAATATAAGTTGCTTAAGCGCGGGCACTCGCTAATTAAATTATTACATATTTTTGGGAATTGTCGTTTTAACTCTTTAACTTTTATTTTCATGCTCATTCTTTTTTCCCAAAAGTTATTTATTAAAATTTCAAAGTGATCAATTGAGGGGTTTTAGCTAGTTCCTATGCGCATTTCACTGGGGCTAATGCAGATCATCAGGGAACCTTTACCCAACATTTCTTAGAATAACTAGAGATGTTTATTTTAAACTTCCACATTAATTAATGGGAAGTCTGAACAAACATCAAAGTCACAACAAGAACTCACTGATCACTTTGCCTTTTTAATTTTCTTACGTTTTTATTTCATTCTACAATTGGTTGGCTTTTTTCCGACTCTAATTGTAGTTGTAAGAGAAATAAAGAACAACAACAACTAATAATTGTTTTAATGTAAAAACAATTTATTTAGAGTGTTGACAATATAAGTTGTTTAAGCGCGGGCACTCGCTAATTAAATTATTACATATTTTTGGGAATTGTCGTTTTAACTCTTTAACTTTTATTTTCGTGCTCATTCTTTTTTCCCAAAAGTTATTTATTAAAATTTCAAAGTGATCAAGTGAGGGGTTTTAGCTAGTTCCTATGCGCATTTCACTGGGGCTAATGCAGATCATCAGGGAACCTTTACCCAACATTTCTTAGAATAACTAGAGATGTTTATTTTAAACTTCCACATTAATTAATGGGAAGTCTGAACAAACATCAAAGTCACAACAAGAACTCACTGATCACTTTGCCTTTTTAATTTTCTTACGTTTTTATTTCATTCTACAATTGGTTGGCTTTTTTCCGACTCTAATTGTAGTTGTAAGAGAAATAAAGAACAACAACAACTAATAATTGTTTTAATGTAAAAACAATTTATTTAGAGTGTTGAAAATATAAGTTGTTTAAGCGCGGGCACTCGCTAATTAAATTATTACATATTTTTGGGAATTGTCGTTTTAACTCTTTAAATTTTATTTTCGTGCTCATTCTTTTTTCCCAAAAGTTATTTATTAAAATTTCAAAGTGATCAATTGAGGGGTTTTAGCTAGTTCCTATGCGCATTTCACTGGGGCTAATGCAGATCATCAGGGAACCTTTACCCAACATTTCTTAGAATAACTAGAGATGTTTATTTTAAACTTCCACATTAATTAATGGGAAGTCTGAACAAACATCAAAGTCACAACAAGAACTCACTGATCACTTTGCCTTTTTAATTTTCTTACGTTTTTATTTCATTCTACAATTGGTTGGCTTTTTTCCGACTCTAATTGTAGTTGTAAGAGAAATAAAGAACAACAACAACTAATAATTGTTTTAATGTAAAAACAATTTATTTAGAGTGTTGACAATATAAGTTGTTTAAGCGCGGGCACTCGCTAATTAAATTATTACATATTTTTGGGAATTGTCGTTTTAACTCTTTAACTTTTATTTTCGTGCTCATTCTTTTTTCCCAAAAGTTATTTATTAAAATTTCAAAGTGATAAATTGAGGGATTTTAGCTAGTTCCTATGCGCATTTCACTGGGGCTAATGCAGATCATCAGGGAACCTTTACCCAACATTTCTTAGAATAACTAGAGATGTTTATTTTAAACTTCCACATTAATTAATGGGAAGTCTGAACAAACATCAAAGTCACAACAAGAACTCACTGATCACTTTGCCTTTTTAATTTTCTTACGTTTTTATTTCATTCTACAATTGGTTGGCTTTTTTCCGACTCTAATTGTAGTTGTAAGAGAAATAAAGAACAACAACAACTAATAATTGTTTTAATGTAAAAACAATTTATTTAGAGTGTTGACAATATAAGTTGCTTAAGCGCGGGCACTCGCTAATTAAATTATTACATATTTTTGGGAATTGTCGTTTTAACTCTTTAACTTTTATTTTCGTGCTCATTCTTTTTTCCCAAAAGTTATTTATTAAAATTTCAAAGTGATCAATTGAGGGGTTTTAGCTAGTTCCTATGCGCATTTCACTGGGGCTAATGCAGATCATCAGGGAACCTTTACCCAACATTTCTTAGAATAACTAGAGATGTTTATTTTAAACTTCCACATTAATTAATGGGAAGTCTGAACAAACATCAAAGTCACAACAAGAACTCACTGATCACTTTGCCTTTTTAATTTTCTTACGTTTTTATTTCATTCTACAATTGGTTGGCTTTTTTCCGACTCTAATTGTAGTTGTAAGAGAAATAAAGAACAACAACAACTAATAATTGTTTTAATGTAAAAACAATTTATTTAGAGTGTTGACAATATAAGTTGCTTAAGCGCGGGCACTCGCTAATTAAATTATTACATATTTTTGGGAATTGTCGTTTTAACTCTTTAACTTTTATTTTCATGCTCATTCTTTTTTCCCAAAAGTTATTTATTAAAATTTCAAAGTGATCAATTGAGGGGTTTTAGCTAGTTCCTATGCGCATTTCACTGGGGCTAATGCAGATCATCAGGGAACCTTTACCCAACATTTCTTAGAATAACTAGAGATGTTTATTTTAAACTTCCACATTAATTAATGGGAAGTCTGAACAAACATCAAAGTCACAACAAGAACTCACTGATAACTTTGCCTTTTTAATTTTCTTACGTTTTTATTTCATTCTACAATTGGTTGGCTTTTTTCCGACTCTAATTGTAGTTGTAAGAGAAATAAAGAACAACAACAACTAATAATTGTTTTAATGTAAAAACAATTTATTTAGAGTGTTGACAATATAAGTTGTTTAAGCGCGGGCACTCGCTAATTAAATTATTACATATTTTTGGGAATTGTCGTTTTAACTCTTTAACTTTTATTTTCGTGCTCATTCTTTTTTCCCAAAAGTTATTTATTAAAATTTCAAAGTGATCAATTGAGGGGTTTTAGCTAGTTCCTATGCGCATTTCACTGGGGCTAATGCAGATCATCAGGGAACCTTTACCCAACATTTCTTAGAATAACTAGAGATGTTTATTTTAAACTTCCACATTAATTAATGGGAAGTCTGAACAAACATCAAAGTCACAACAAGAACTCACTGATCACTTTGCCTTTTTAATTTTCTTACGTTTTTATTTCATTCTACAATTGGTTGGCTTTTTTCCGACTCTAATTGTAATTGTAAGAGAAATAAAGAACAACAACAACTAATAATTGTTTTAATGTAAAAACAATTTATTTAGAGTGTTGAAAATATAAGTTGTTTAAGCGCGGGCACTCGCTAATTAAATTATTACATATTTTTGGGAATTGTCGTTTTAACTCTTTAAATTTTATTTTCGTGCTCATTCTTTTTTCCCAAAAGTTATTTATTAAAATTTCAAAGTGATCAATTGAGGGGTTTTAGCTAGTTCCTATGCGCATTTCACTGGGGCTAATGCAGATCATCAGGGAACCTTTACCCAACATTTCTTAGAATAACTAGAGATGTTTATTTTAAACTTCCACATTAATTAATGGGAAGTCTGAACAAACATCAAAGTCACAACAAGAACTCACTGATCACTTTGCCTTTTTAATTTTCTTACGTTTTTATTTCATTCTACAATTGGTTGGCTTTTTTCCGACTCTAATTGTAGTTGTAAGAGAAATAAAGAACAACAACAACTAATAATTGTTTTAATGTAAAAACAATTTATTTAGAGTGTTGACAATATAAGTTGTTTAAGCGCGGGCACTCGCTAATTAAATTATTACATATTTTTGGGAATTGTCGTTTTAACTCTTTAACTTTTATTTTCGTGCTCATTCTTTTTTCCCAAAAGTTATTTATTAAAATTTCAAAGTGATAAATTGAGGGATTTTAGCTAGTTCCTATGCGCATTTCACTGGGGCTAATGCAGATCATCAGGGAACCTTTACCCAACATTTCTTAGAATAACTAGAGATGTTTATTTTAAACTTCCACATTAATTAATGGGAAGTCTGAACAAACATCAAAGTCACAACAAGAACTCACTGATCACTTTGCCTTTTTAATTTTCTTACGTTTTTATTTCATTCTACAATTGGTTGGCTTTTTTCCGACTCTAATTGTAGTTGTAAGAGAAATAAAGAACAACAACAACTAATAATTGTTTTAATGTAAAAACAATTTATTTAGAGTGTTGACAATATAAGTTGCTTAAGCGCGGGCACTCGCTAATTAAATTATTACATATTTTTGGGAATTGTCGTTTTAACTCTTTAACTTTTATTTTCGTGCTCATTCTTTTTTCCCAAAAGTTATTTATTAAAATTTCAAAGTGATCAATTGAGGGGTTTTAGCTAGTTCCTATGCGCATTTCACTGGGGCTAATGCAGATCATCAGGGAACCTTTACCCAACATTTCTTAGAATAACTAGGGATGTTTATTTTAAACTTCCACATTAATTAATGGGAAGTCTGAACAAACATCAAAGTCACAACAAGAACTCACTGATCACTTTGCCTTTTTAATTTTCTTACGTTTTTATTTCATTCTACAATTGGTTGGCTTTTTTCCGACTCTAATTGTAGTTGTAAGAGAAATAAAGAACAACAACAACTAATAATTGTTTTAATGTAAAAAAAATTTATTTAGAGTGTTGACAATATAAGTTGTTTAAGCGCGGGCACTCGCTAATTAAATTATTACATATTTTTGGGAATTGTCGTTTTAACTCTTTAACTTTTATTTTCGTGCTCATTCTTTTTTCCCAAAAGTTATTTATTAAAATTTCAAAGTGATCAATTGAGGGGTTTTAGCTAGTTACTATGCGCATTTCACTGGGGCTAATGCAGATCATCAGGGAACCTTTACCCAACATTTCTTAGAATAACTAGAGATGTTTATTTTAAACTTCCACATTAATTAATGGGAAGTCTGAACAAACATCAAAGTCACAACAAGAACTCACTGATCACTTTGCCTTTTTAATTTTCTTACGTTTTTATTTCATTCTACAATTGGTTGGCTTTTTTCCGACTCTAATTGTAGTTGTAAGAGAAATAAGGAACAACAACTAATAATTGTTTTAATGTAAAAACAATTTATTTAGAGTGTTGACAATATAAGTTGCTTAAGCTCGGGCACTCGCTAATTAAATTATTATATATTTTTGGGAATTGTCGTTTTAACTCTTTAACTTTTATTTTCGTGCTCATTCTTTTTTCCCAAAAGTTATTTATTAAAATTTCAAAGTGATCAATTGAGGGGTTTTAGCTAGTTCCTATGCGCATTTCACTGGGGCTAATGCAGATCATCAGGGAACCTTTACCCAACATTTCTTAGAATAACTAGAGATGTTTATTTTAAACTTCCACATTAATTAATGGGAAGTCTGAACAAACATCAAAGTCACAACAAGAACTCACTGATCACTTTGCCCTTTTAATTTTCTTACGTTTTTATTTCATTCTACAATTGGTTGGCTTTTTGCCGACTCTAATTGTAGTTGTAAGAGAAATAAAGAACAACAACAACTAATAATTGTTTTAATGTAAAAACAATTTATTTAGAGTGTTGACAATATAAGTTGTTTAAGCGCGGGCACTCGCTAATTAAATTATTACATATTTTGGGAATTGTCGTTTTAACTCTTTAACTTTTATTTTCGTGCTCATTCTTTTTTCCCAAAAGTTATTTATTAAAATTTCAAAGTGATCAATTGAGGGGTTTTAGCTAGTTCCTATGCGCATTTCACTGGGGCTAATGCAGATCATCAGGGAACCTTTACCCAACATTTCTTAGAATAACTAGAGATGTTTATTTTAAACTTCCACATTAATTAATGGGAAGTCTGAACAAACATCAATGTCACAACAAGAACTCACTGATCACTTTGCCTTTTTAATTTTCTTAGGTTTTTATTTCATTCTACAATTGGTTGGCTTTTTTCCGACTCTAATTGTAGTTGTAAGAGAAATAAAGAACAACAACAACTAATAATTGTTTTAATGTAAAAACAATTTATTTAGAGTGTTGACAATATAAGTTGCTTAAGCGCGGGCACTCGCTAATTAAATTATTACATATTTTTGGGAATTGTCGTTTTAACTCTTTAAGTTTTATTTTCGTGCTAACTCTTTTTTCCCAAAAGTTATTTATTAAAATTTCAAAGTGATCAATCGAGGGGTTTTAGCTAGTTCCTATGCGCATTTCACTGGGGCTAATGCAGATCATCAGGGAACCTTTACCCAACATTTCTTAGAATAACTAGAGATGTTTATTTTAAACTTCCACATTAATTAATGGGAAGTCTGAACAAACATCAAAGTCACAACAAGAACTCACTGATCACTTTGCCTTTTTAATTTTCTTACGTTTTTATTTCATTCTACAATTGGTTGGCTTTTTTCCGACTCTAATTGTAGTTGTAAGAGAAATAAAGAACAACAACAACTAATAATTGTTTTAATGTAAAAAAAATTTATTTAGAGTGTTGACAATATAAGTTGTTTAAGCGCGGGCACTCGCTAATTAAATTATTACATATTTTTGGGAATTGTCGTTTTAACTCTTTAACTTTTATTTTCGTGCTCATTCTTTTTTCCCAAAAGTTATTTATTAAAATTTCAAAGTGATCAATTGAGGGGTTTTAGCTAGTTACTATGCGCATTTCACTGGGGCTAATGCAGATCATCAGGGAACCTTTACCCAACATTTCTTAGAATAACTAGAGATGTTTATTTTAAACTTCCACATTAATTAATGGGAAGTCTGAACAAACATCAAAGTCACAACAAGAACTCACTGATCACTTTGCCCTTTTAATTTTCTTACGTTTTTATTTCATTCTACAATTGGTTGGCTTTTTGCCGACTCTAATTGTAGTTGTAAGAGAAATAAAGAACAACAACAACTAATAATTGTTTTAATGTAAAAACAATTTATTTAGAGTGTTGACAATATAAGTTGTTTAAGCGCGGGCACTCGCTAATTAAATTATTACATATTTTGGGAATTGTCGTTTTAACTCTTTAACTTTTATTTTCGTGCTCATTCTTTTTTCCCAAAAGTTATTTATTAAAATTTCAAAGTGATCAATTGAGGGGTTTTAGCTAGTTCCTATGCGCATTTCACTGGGGCTAATGCAGATCATCAGGGAACCTTTACCCAACATTTCTTAGAATAACTAGAGATGTTTATTTTAAACTTCCACATTAATTAATGGGAAGTCTGAACAAACATCAATGTCACAACAAGAACTCACTGATCACTTTGCCTTTTTAATTTTCTTACGTTTTTATTTCATTCTACAATTGGTTGGCTTTTTTCCGACTCTAATTGTAGTTGTAAGAGAAATAAAGAACAACAACAACTAATAATTGTTTTAATGTAAAAACAATTTATTTAGAGTGTTGACAATATAAGTTGCTTAAGCGCGGGCACTCGCTAATTAAATTATTACATATTTTTGGGAAGTGTCGTTTTAACTCTTTAAGTTTTATTTTCGTGCTAACTCTTTTTTCCCAAAAGTTATTTATTAAAATTTCAAAGTGATCAATCGAGGGGTTTTAGCTAGTTCCTATGCGCATTTCACTGGGGCTAATGCAGATCATCAGGGAACCTTTACCCAACATTTCTTAGAATAACTAGAGATGTTTATTTTAAACTTCCACATTAATTAATGGGAAGTCTGAACAAACATCAAAGTCACAACAAGAACTCACTGATCACTTTGCCTTTTTAATTTTCTTACGTTTTTATTTCATTCTACAATTGGTTGGCTTTTTTCCGACTCTAATTGTAGTTGTAAGAGAAATAAAGAACAACAACAACTAATAATTGTTTTAATGTAAAAACAATTTATTTAGAGTGTTGACAATATAAGTTGTTAAAGCGCGGGCACTCGCTAATTAAATTATTACATATTTTTGGGAATTGTCGTTTTAACTCTTTAACTTTTATTTTCGTGCTCATTCTTTTTTCCCAAAAGTTATTTATTAAAATTTCAAAGTGATCAATTGAGGGGTTTTAGCTAGTTCCTATGCGCATTTCACTGGGGCTAATGCAGATCATCAGGGAACCTTTACCCAACATTTCTTAGAATAACTAGGGATGTTTATTTTAAACTTCCACATTAATTAATGGGAAGTCTGAACAAACATCAAAGTCACAACAAGAACTCACTGATCACTTTGCCTTTTTAATTTTCTTACGTTTTTATTTCATTCTACAATTGGTTGGCTTTTTTCCGACTCTAATTGTAGTTGTAAGAGAAATAAAGAACAACAACAACTAATAATTGTTTTAATGTAAAAAAAATTTATTTAGAGTGTTGACAATATAAGTTGTTTAAGCGCGGGCACTTGCTAATTAAATTATTACATATTTTTGGGAATTGTCGTTTTAACTCTTTAACTTTTATTTTCGTGCTCATTCTTTTTTCCCAAAAGTTATTTATTAAAATTTCAAAGTGATCAATTGAGGGGTTTTAGCTAGTTACTATGCGCATTTCACTGGGGCTAATGCAGATCATCAGGGAACCTTTACCCAACATTTCTTAGAATAACTAGAGATGTTTATTTTAAACTTCCACATTAATTAATGGGAAGTCTGAACAAACATCAAAGTCACAACAAGAACTCACTGATCACTTTGCCTTTTTAATTTTCTTACGTTTTTATTTCATTCTACAATTGGTTGGCTTTTTTCCGACTCTAATTGTAGTTGTAAGAGAAATAAAGAACAACAACTAATAATTGTTTTAATGTAAAAACAATTTATTTAGAGTGTTGACAATATAAGTTGCTTAAGCTCGGGCACTCGCTAATTAAATTATTATATATTTTTGGGAATTGTCGTTTTAACTCTTTAACTTTTATTTTCGTGCTCATTCTTTTTTCCCAAAAGTTATTTATTAAAATTTCAAAGTGATCAATTGAGGGGTTTTAGCTAGTTCCTATGCGCATTTCACTGGGGCTAATGCAGATCATCAGGGAACCTTTACCCAACATTTCTTAGAATAACTAGAGATGTTTATTTTAAACTTCCACATTAATTAATGGGAAGTCTGAACAAACATCAAAGTCACAACAAGAACTCACTGATCACTTTGCCCTTTTAATTTTCTTACGTTTTTATTTCATTCTACAATTGGTTGGCTTTTTGCCGACTCTAATTGTAGTTGTAAGAGAAATAAAGAACAACAACAACTAATAATTGTTTTAATGTAAAAACAATTTATTTAGAGTGTTGACAATATAAGTTGTTTAAGCGCGGGCACTCGCTAATTAAATTATTACATATTTTGGGAATTGTCGTTTTAACTCTTTAACTTTTATTTTCGTGCTCATTCTTTTTTCCCAAAAGTTATTTATTAAAATTTCAAAGTGATCAATTGAGGGGTTTTAGCTAGTTCCTATGCGCATTTCACTGGGGCTAATGCAGATCATCAGGGAACCTTTACCCAACATTTCTTAGAATAACTAGAGATGTTTATTTTAAACTTCCACATTAATTAATGGGAAGTCTGAACAAACATCAATGTCACAACAAGAACTCACTGATCACTTTGCCTTTTTAATTTTCTTACGTTTTTATTTCATTCTACAATTGGTTGGCTTTTTTCCGACTCTAATTGTAGTTGTAAGAGAAATAAAGAACAACAACAACTAATAATTGTTTTAATGTAAAAACAATTTATTTAGAGTGTTGACAATATAAGTTGTTAAAGCGCGGGCACTCGCTAATTAAATTATTACATATTTTTGGGAATTGTCGTTTTAACTCTTTAACTTTTATTTTCGTGCTCATTCTTTTTTCCCAAAAGTTATTTATTAAAATTTCAAAGTGATCAATTGAGGGGTTTTAGCTAGTTCCTATGCGCATTTCACTGGGGCTAATGCAGATCATCAGGGAACCTTTACCCAACATTTCTTAGAATAACTAGAGATGTTTATTTTAAACTTCCACATTAATTAATGGGAAGTCTGAACAAACATCAAAGTCACAACAAGAACTCACTGATCACTTTGCCTTTTTAATTTTCTTACGATTTTATTTCATTCTACAATTGGTTGGCTTTTTTCCGACTCTAATTGTAGTTGTAAGAGAAATAAAGAACAACAACAACTAATAATTGTTTTAATGTAAAAACAACTTATTTAGAGTGTTGACAATATAAGTTGTTTAAGCGCGGACACTCGCTAATTAAATTATTACATATTTTGGGAATTGTCGTTTTAACTCTTTAACTTTTATTTTCGTGCTCATTCTTTTTTCCCAAAAGTTATTTATTAAAATTTCAAAGTGATCAATTGAGGGGTGTTAGCTAGTTACTATGCGCATTTCACTGGGGCTAATGCAGATCATCAGGGAACCTTTACCCAACATTTCTTAGAATAACTAGAGATGTTTATTTTAAACTTCCACATTAATTAATGGGAAGTCTGAACAAACATCAAAGTCACAACAAGAACTCACTGATCACTTTGCCTTTTTAATTTTCTTACGTTTTTATTTCATTCTACAATTGGTTGGCTTTTTTCCGACTCTAATTGTAGTTGTAAGAGAAATAATGAACAACAACAACTAATAATTGTTTTAATGTAAAAACAATTTATTTAGAGTGTTGACAATATAAGTTGTTTAAGCGCGGGCACTCGCTAATTAAATTATTACATATTTTTGGGAATTGTCGTTTTAACTCTTTAACTTTTATTTTCGTGCTCATTCTTTTTTCCCAAAAGTTATTTATTAAAATTTCAAAGTGATAAATTGAGGGATTTTAGCTAGTTCCTATGCGCATTTCACTGGGGCTAATGCAGATCATCAGGGAACCTTTACCCAACATTTCTTAGAATAACTAGAGATGTTTATTTTAAACTTCCACATTAATTAATGGGAAGTCTGAACAAACATCAAAGTCACAACAAGAACTCACTGATCACTTTGCCTTTTTAATTTTCTTACGTTTTTATTTCATTCTACAATTGGTTGGCTTTTTTCCGACTCTAATTGTAGTTGTAAGAGAAATAAAGAACAACAACAACTAATAATTGTTTTAATGTAAAAACAATTTATTTAGAGTGTTGACAATATAAGTTGCTTAAGCGCGGGCACTCGCTAATTAAATTATTACATATTTTTGGGAATTGTCGTTTTAACTCTTTAACTTTTATTTTCGTGCTCATTCTTTTTTCCCAAAAGTTATTTATTAAAATTTCAAAGTGATCAATTGAGGGGTTTTAGCTAGTTCCTATGCGCATTTCACTGGGGCTAATGCAGATCATCAGGGAACCTTTACCCAACATTTCTTAGAATAACTAGAGATGTTTATTTTAAACTTCCACATTAATTAATGGGAAGTCTGAACAAACATCAATGTCACAACAAGAACTCACTGATCACTTTGCCTTTTTAATTTTCTTACGTTTTTATTTCATTCTACAATTGGTTGGCTTTTTTCCGACTCTAATTGTAGTTGTAAGAGAAATAAAGAACAACAACAACTAATAATTGTTTTAATGTAAAAACAATTTATTTAGAGTGTTGACAATATAAGTTGTTAAAGCGCGGGCACTCGCTAATTAAATTATTACATATTTTTGGGAATTGTCGTTTTAACTCTTTAACTTTTATTTTCGTGCTCATTCTTTTTTCCCAAAAGTTATTTATTAAAATTTCAAAGTGATCAATTGAGGGGTTTTAGCTAGTTCCTATGCGCATTTCACTGGGGCTAATGCAGATCATCAGGGAACCTTTACCCAACATTTCTTAGAATAACTAGAGATGTTTATTTTAAACTTCCACATTAATTAATGGGAAGTCTGAACAAACATCAAAGTCACAACAAGAACTCACTGATCACTTTGCCTTTTTAATTTTCTTACGTTTTTATTTCATTCTACAATTGGTTGGCTTTTTTCCGACTCTAATTGTAGTTGTAAGAGAAATAAAGAACAACAACAACTAATAATTGTTTTAATGTAAAAACAATTTATTTAGAGTGTTGACAATATAAGTTGTTTAAGCGCGGGCACTCGCTAATTAAATTATTACATATTTTTGGGAATTGTCGTTTTAACTCTTCAACTTTTATTTTCGTGCTCATTCTTTTTTCCCAAAAGTTATTTATTAAAATTTTAAAGTGATCAATTGAGGGGTTTTAGCTAGTTCCTATGCGCATTTCACTGGGGCTAATGCAGATCATCAGGGAACCTTTACCCAACATTTCTTAGAATAACTAGAGATGTTTATTTTAAACTTCCACATTAATTAATGGGAAGTCTGAACAAACATCAAAGTCACAACAAGAACTCACTGATCACTTTGCCTTTTTAATTTTCTTACGTTTTTATTTCATTCTACAATTGGTTGGCTTTTTTCCGACTCTAATTGTAGTTGTAAGAGAAATAAAGAACAACAACAACTAATAATTGTTTTAATGTAAAAACAATTTATTTAGAGTGTTGACAATATAAGTTGTTTAAGCGCGGGCACTCGCTAATTAAATTATTACATATTTTTGGGAATTGTCGTTTTAACTCTTTAACTTTTATTTTCGTGCTCATTCTTTTTTCCCAAAAGTTATTTATTAAAATTTCAAAGTGATCAATTGAGGGGTTTTAGCTAGTTCCTATGCGCATTTCACTGGGGCTAATGCAGATCATCAGTGAACCTTTACCCAACATTTCTTAGAATAACTAGAGATGTTTATTTTAAACTTCCACATTAATTAATGGGAAGTCTGAACAAACATCAAAGTCACAACAAGAACTCACTGATCACTTTGCCTTTTTAATTTTCTTACGTTTTTATTTCATTCTACAATTGGTTGGCTTTTTTCCGACTCTAATTGTAGTTGTAAGAGAAATAAAGAACAACAACAACTAATAATTGTTTTAATGTAAAAACAATTTATTTAGAGTGTTGACAATATAAGTTGTTTAAGCGCGGGCACTCGCTAATTAAATTATTACATATTTTTGGGAATTGTCGTTTTAACTCTTTAACTTTTATTTTCGTGCTCATTCTTTTTTCCCAAAAGTTATTTATTAAAATTTCAAAGTGATCAATTGAGGGGTTTTAGCTAGTTTCTATGCGCATTTCACTGGGGCTAATGCAGATCATCAGGGAACCTTTACCCAACATTTCTTAGAATAACTAGAGATGTTTATTTTAAACTTCCACATTAATTAATGGGAAGTCTGAACAAACATCAAAGTCACAACAAGAACTCACTGATCACTTTGCCTTTTTAATTTTCTTACGTTCTTATTTCATTCTACAATTGGTTGGCTTTTTTCCGACTCTAATTGTAGTTGTAAGAGAAATAAAGAACAACAACAACTAATAATTGTTTTAATGTAAAAACAATTTATTTAGAGTGTTGACAATATAAGTTGTTTAAGCGCGGGCACTCGCTAATTAAATTATTACATATTTTTGGGAATTGTCGTTTTAACTCTTTAACTTTTATTTTCGTGCTCATTCTTTTTTCCCAAAAGTTATTTATTAAAATTTCAAAGTGATCAATTGAGGGGTTTTAGCTAGTTACTATGCGCATTTCACTGGGGCTAATGCAGATCATCAGGGAACCTTTACCCAACATTTCTTAGAATAACTAGAGATGTTTATTTTAAACTTCCACATTAATTAATGGGAAGTCTGAACAAACATCAAAGTCACAACAAGAACTCACTGATCACTTTGCCTTTTTAATTTTCTTACGTTTTTATTTCATTCTACAATTGGTTGGCTTTTTTCCGACTCTAATTGTAGTTGTAAGAGAAATAAAGAACAACAACAACTAATAATTGTTTTAATGTAAAAACAATTTATTTAGAGTGTTGACAATATAAGTTGTTTAAGCGCGGGCACTCGCTAATTAAATTATTACATATTTTTGGGAATTGTCGTTTTAACTCTTTAACTTTTATTTTCGTGCTCATTCTTTTTTCCCAAAAGTTATTTATTAAAATTTCAAAGTGATCAATTGAGGGGTTTTAGCTAGTTCCTATGCGCATTTCACTGGGGCTAATGCAGATCATCAGGGAACCTTTACCCAACATTTCTTAGAATAACTAGAGATGTTTATTTTAAACTTCCACATTAATTAATGGGAAGTCTGAACAAACATCAAAGTCACAACAAGAACTCACTGATCACTTTGCCTTTTTAGTTTTCTTACGTTTTTATTTCATTCTACAATTGGTTGGCTTTTTTCCGACTCTAATTGTAGTTGTAAGAGAAATAAAGAACAACAACAACTAATAATTGTTTTAATGTAAAAACAATTTATTTAGAGTGTTGACACTATAAGTTGTTTAAGCGCGGGCACTCGCTAATTAAATTATTACATATTTTTGGGAATTGTAGTTTTAACTCTTTAACTTTTATTTTCGTGCTCATTCTTTTTTCCCAAAAGTTATTTATTAAAATTTCAAAGTGATCAATTGAGGGGTTTTAGCTAGTTCCTATGCGCATTTCACTGGGGCTAATGCAGATCATCAGGGAACCTTTACCCAACATTTCTTAGAATAACTAGAGATGTTTATTTTAAACTTCCACATTAATTAATGGGAAGTCTGAACAAACATCAAAGTCACAACAAGAACTCACTGATCACTTTGCCTTTTTAGTTTTCTTACGTTTTTATTTCATTCTACAATTGGTTGGCTTTTTTCCGACTCTAATTGTAGTTGTAAGAGAAATAAAGAACAACAACAACTAATAATTGTTTTAATGTAAAAACAATTTATTTAGAGTGTTGACACTATAAGTTGTTTAAGCGCGGGCACTCGCTAATTAAATTATTACATATTTTTGGGAATTGTAGTTTTAACTCTTTAACTTTTATTTTCGTGCTCATTCTTTTTTCCCAAAAGTTATTTATTAAAATTTCAAAGTGATCAATTGAGGGGTTTTAGCTAGTTACTATGCGCATTTCACTGGGGCTAATGCAGATCATCAGGGAACCTTTACCCAACATTTCTTAGAATAACTAGAGATGTTTATTTTAAACTTCCACATTAATTAATGGGAAGTCTGAACAAACATCAAAGTCACAACAAGAACTCACTGATCACTTTGCCTTTTTAATTTTCTTACGTTTTTATTTCATTCTACAATTGGTTGGCTTTTTTCCGACTCTAATTGTAGTTGTAAGAGAAATAAAGAACAACAACAACTAATAATTGTTTTAATGTAAAAACAATTTATTTAGAGTGTTGACAATATAAGTTGTTTAAGCGCGGGCACTCGCTAATTAAATTATTACATATTTTTGGGAATTGTCGTTTTAACTCTTTAACTTTTATTTTCGTGCTCATTCTTTTTTCCCAAAAGTTATTTATTAAAATTTCAAAGTGATCAATTGAGGGGTTTTAGCTAGTTCCTATGCGCATTTCACTGGGGCTAATGCAGATCATCAGGGAACCTTTACCCAACATTTCTTAGAATAACTAGAGATGTTTATTTTAAACTTCCACATTAATTAATGGGAAGTCTGAACAAACTTCAAAGTCACAACAAGAACTCACTGATCACTTTGCCTTTTTAGTTTTCTTACGTTTTTATTTCATTCTACAATTGGTTGGCTTTTTTCCGACTCTAATTGTAGTTGTAAGAGAAATAAAGAACAACAACAACTAATAATTGTTTTAATGTAAAAACAATTTATTTAGAGTGTTGACACTATAAGTTGTTTAAGCGCGGGCACTCGCTAATTAAATTATTACATATTTTTGGGAATTGTAGTTTTAACTCTTTAACTTTTATTTTCGTGCTCATTCTTTTTTCCCAAAAGTTATTTATTAAAATTTCAAAGTGATCAATTGAGGGGTTTTAGCTAGTTCCTATGCGCATTTCACTGGGGCTAATGCAGATCATCAGGGAACCTTTACCCAACATTTCTTAGAATAACTAGAGATGTTTATTTTAAACTTCCACATTAATTAATGGGAAGTCTGAACAAACATCAAAGTCACAACAAGAACTCACTGATCACTTTGCCTTTTTAGTTTTCTTACGTTTTTATTTCATTCTACAATTGGTTGGCTTTTTTCCGACTCTAATTGTAGTTGTAAGAGAAATAAAGAACAGCAACAACTAATAATTGTTTTAATGTAAAAACAATTTATTTAGAGTGTTGACACTATAAGTTGTTTAAGCGCGGGCACTCGCTAATTAAATTATTACATATTTTTGGGAATTGTAGTTTTAACTCTTTAACTTTTATTTTCGTGCTCATTCTTTTTTCCCAAAAGTTATTTATTAAAATTTCAAAGTGATCAATTGAGGGGTTTTAGCTAGTTCCTATGCGCATTTCACTGGGGCTAATGCAGATCATCAGGGAACCTTTACCCAACATTTCTTAGAATAACTAGAGATGTTTATTTTAAACTTCCACATTAATTAATGGGAAGTCTGAACAAACATCAAAGTCACAACAAGAACTCACTGATCACTTTGCCTTTTTAATTTTCTTACGTTTTTATTTCATTCTACAATTGGTTGGCTTTTTGCCGACTCTAATTGTAGTTGTAAGAGAAATAAAGAACAACAACAACTAATAATTGTTTTAATGTAAAAACAATTTATTTAGAGTGTTGACAATATAAGTTGTTTAAGCGCGGGCACTCGCTAATTAAATTATTACATATTTTTGGGAATTGTCGTTTTAACTCTTTAACTTTTATTTTCGTGCTCATTCTTTTTTCCCAAAAGTTATTTATTAAAATTTCAAAGTGATCAATTGAGGGGTTTTAGCTAGTTCCTATGCGCATTTCACTGGGGCTAATGCAGATCATCAGGGAACCTTTACCCAACATTTCTTAGAATAACTAGAGATGTTTATTTTAAACTTCCACATTAATTAATGGGAAGTCTGAACAAACATCAAAGTCACAACAAGAACTCACTGATCACTTTGCCTTTTTAATTTTCTTACGTTTTTATTTCATTCTACAATTGGTTGGCTTTTTGCCGACTCTAATTGTAGTTGTAAGAGAAATAAAGAACAACAACAACTAATAATTGTTTTAATGTAAAAGCAATTTATTTAGAGTGTTGACAATATAAGTTGTTTAAGCGCGGGCACTCGCTAATTAAATTATTACATATTTTTGGGAATTGTCGTTTTAACTCTTTAACTTTTATTTTCGTGCTCATTCTTTTTTCCCAAAAGTTATTTATTAAAATTTCAAAGTGATCAATTGAGGGGTTTTAGCTAGTTACTATGCGCATTTCACTGGGGCTAATGCAGATCATCAGGGAACCTTTACCCAACATTTCTTAGAATAACTAGAGATGTTTATTTTAAACTTCCACATTAATTAATGGGAAGTCTGAACAAACATCAAAGTCACAACAAGAACTCACTGATCACTTTGCCTTTTTAATTTTCTTACGTTTTTATTTCATTCTACAATTGGTTGGCTTTTTGCCGACTCTAATTGTAGTTGTAAGAGAAATAAAGAACAACAACAACTAATAATTGTTTTAATGTAAAAACAATTTATTTAGAGTGTTGACAATATAAGTTGTTTAAGCGCGGGCACTCGCTAATTAAATTATTACATATTTTGGGAATTGTCGTTTTAACTCTTTAACTTTTATTTTCGTGCTCATTCTTTTTTCCCAAAAGCTATTTATTAAAATTTCAAAGTGATCAATTGAGGGGTTTTAGCTAGTTACTATGCGCATTTCACTGGGGCTAATGCAGATCATCAGGGAACCTTTACCCAACATTTCTTAGAATAACTAGAGATGTTTATTTTAAACTTCCACATTAATTAATGGGAAGTCTGAACAAACATCAAAGTCACAACAAGAACTCACTGATCACTTTGCCTTTTTAATTTTCTTACGTTTTTATTTCATTCTACAATTGGTTGGCTTTTTTCCGACTCTAATTGTAGTTGTAAGAGAAATAAAGAACAACAACAACTAATAATTGTTTTAATGTAAAAACAATTTATTTAGAGTGTTGACAATATAAGTTGCTTAAGCGCGGGCACTCGCTAATTAAATTATTACATATTTTTGGGAATTGTCGTTTTAACTCTTTAACTTTTATTTTCGTGCTCATTCTTTTTTCCCAAAAGTTATTTATTAAAATTTCAAAGTGATCAATTGAGGGGTTTTAGCTAGTTCCTATGCGCATTTCACTGGGGCTAATGCAGATCATCAGGGAACCTTTACCCAACATTTCTTAGAATAACTAGAGATGTTTATTTTAAACTTCCACATTAATTAATGGGAAGTCTGAACAAACATCAAAGTCACAACAAGAACTCACTGATCACTTTGCCTTTTTAATATTCTTACGTGTTTATTTCATTCTACAATTGGTTGGCTTTTTTCCGACTCTAATTGTAGTTGTAAGAGAAATAAAGAACAACAACAACTAATAATTGTTTTAATGTAAAAGCAATTTATTTAGAGTGTTGACAATATAAGTTGTTTAAGCGCGGGCACTCGCTAATTAAATTATTACATATTTTTGGGAATTGTCGTTTTAACTCTTTAACTTTTATTTTCGTGCTCATTCTTTTTTCCCAAAAGTTATTTATTAAAATTTCAAAGTGATCAATTGAGGGGTTTTAGCTAGTTACTATGCGCATTTCACTGGGGCTAATGCAGATCATCAGGGAACCTTTACCCAACATTTCTTAGAATAACTAGAGATGTTTATTTTAAACTTCCACATTAATTAATGGGAAGTCTGAACAAACATCAAAGTCACAACAAGAACTCACTGATCACTTTGCCTTTTTAGTTTTCTTACGTTTTTATTTCATTCTACAATTGGTTGGCTTTTTTCCGACTCTAATTGTAGTTGTAAGAGAAATAAAGAACAACAACAACTAATAATTGTTTTAATGTAAAAACAATTTATTTAGAGTGTTGACACTATAAGTTGTTTAAGCGCGGGCACTCGCTAATTAAATTATTACATATTTTTGGGAATTGTAGTTTTAACTCTTTAACTTTTATTTTCGTGCTCATTCTTTTTTCCCAAAAGTTATTTATTAAAATTTCAAAGTGATCAATTGAGGGGTTTTAGCTAGTTCCTATGCGCATTTCACTGGGGCTAATGCAGATCATCAGGGAACCTTTACCCAACATTTCTTAGAATAACTAGAGATGTTTATTTTAAACTTCCACATTAATTAATGGGAAGTCTGAACAAACATCAAAGTCACAACAAGAACTCACTGATCACTTTGCCTTTTTAGTTTTCTTACGTTTTTATTTCATTCTACAATTGGTTGGCTTTTTTCCGACTCTAATTGTAGTTGTAAGAGAAATAAAGAACAACAACAACTAATAATTGTTTTAATGTAAAAACAATTTATTTAGAGTGTTGACACTATAAGTTGTTTAAGCGCGGGCACTCGCTAATTAAATTATTACATATTTTTGGGAATTGTAGTTTTAACTCTTTAACTTTTATTTTCGTGCTCATTCTTTTTTCCCAAAAGTTATTTATTAAAATTTCAAAGTGATCAATTGAGGGGTTTTAGCTAGTTACTATGCGCATTTCACTGGGGCTAATGCAGATCATCAGGGAACCTTTACCCAACATTTCTTAGAATAACTAGAGATGTTTATTTTAAACTTCCACATTAATTAATGGGAAGTCTGAACAAACATCAAAGTCACAACAAGAACTCACTGATCACTTTGCCTTTTTAATTTTCTTACGTTTTTATTTCATTCTACAATTGGTTGGCTTTTTTCCGACTCTAATTGTAGTTGTAAGAGAAATAAAGAACAACAACAACTAATAATTGTTTTAATGTAAAAACAATTTATTTAGAGTGTTGACAATATAAGTTGTTTAAGCGCGGGCACTCGCTAATTAAATTATTACATATTTTTGGGAATTGTCGTTTTAACTCTTTAACTTTTATTTTCGTGCTCATTCTTTTTTCCCAAAAGTTATTTATTAAAATTTCAAAGTGATCAATTGAGGGGTTTTAGCTAGTTCCTATGCGCATTTCACTGGGGCTAATGCAGATCATCAGGGAACCTTTACCCAACATTTCTTAGAATAACTAGAGATGTTTATTTTAAACTTCCACATTAATTAATGGGAAGTCTGAACAAACTTCAAAGTCACAACAAGAACTCACTGATCACTTTGCCTTTTTAGTTTTCTTACGTTTTTATTTCATTCTACAATTGGTTGGCTTTTTTCCGACTCTAATTGTAGTTGTAAGAGAAATAAAGAACAACAACAACTAATAATTGTTTTAATGTAAAAACAATTTATTTAGAGTGTTGACACTATAAGTTGTTTAAGCGCGGGCACTCGCTAATTAAATTATTACATATTTTTGGGAATTGTAGTTTTAACTCTTTAACTTTTATTTTCGTGCTCATTCTTTTTTCCCAAAAGTTATTTATTAAAATTTCAAAGTGATCAATTGAGGGGTTTTAGCTAGTTCCTATGCGCATTTCACTGGGGCTAATGCAGATCATCAGGGAACCTTTACCCAACATTTCTTAGAATAACTAGAGATGTTTATTTTAAACTTCCACATTAATTAATGGGAAGTCTGAACAAACATCAAAGTCACAACAAGAACTCACTGATCACTTTGCCTTTTTAGTTTTCTTACGTTTTTATTTCATTCTACAATTGGTTGGCTTTTTTCCGACTCTAATTGTAGTTGTAAGAGAAATAAAGAACAACAACAACTAATAATTGTTTTAATGTAAAAACAATTTATTTAGAGTGTTGACACTATAAGTTGTTTAAGCGCGGGCACTCGCTAATTAAATTATTACATATTTTTGGGAATTGTAGTTTTAACTCTTTAACTTTTATTTTCGTGCTCATTCTTTTTTCCCAAAAGTTATTTATTAAAATTTCAAAGTGATCAATTGAGGGGTTTTAGCTAGTTCCTATGCGCATTTCACTGGGGCTAATGCAGATCATCAGGGAACCTTTACCCAACATTTCTTAGAATAACTAGAGATGTTTATTTTAAACTTCCACATTAATTAATGGGAAGTCTGAACAAACATCAAAGTCACAACAAGAACTCACTGATCACTTTGCCTTTTTAATTTTCTTACGTTTTTATTTCATTCTACAATTGGTTGGCTTTTTGCCGACTCTAATTGTAGTTGTAAGAGAAATAAAGAACAACAACAACTAATAATTGTTTTAATGTAAAAACAATTTATTTAGAGTGTTGACAATATAAGTTGTTTAAGCGCGGGCACTCGCTAATTAAATTATTACATATTTTTGGGAATTGTCGTTTTAACTCTTTAACTTTTATTTTCGTGCTCATTCTTTTTTCCCAAAAGTTATTTATTAAAATTTCAAAGTGATCAATTGAGGGGTTTTAGCTAGTTCCTATGCGCATTTCACTGGGGCTAATGCAGATCATCAGGGAACCTTTACCCAACATTTCTTAGAATAACTAGAGATGTTTATTTTAAACTTCCACATTAATTAATGGGAAGTCTGAACAAACATCAAAGTCACAACAAGAACTCACTGATCACTTTGCCTTTTTAATTTTCTTACGTTTTTATTTCATTCTACAATTGGTTGGCTTTTTGCCGACTCTAATTGTAGTTGTAAGAGAAATAAAGAACAACAACAACTAATAATTGTTTTAATGTAAAAGCAATTTATTTAGAGTGTTGACAATATAAGTTGTTTAAGCGCGGGCACTCGCTAATTAAATTATTACATATTTTTGGGAATTGTCGTTTTAACTCTTTAACTTTTATTTTCGTGCTCATTCTTTTTTCCCAAAAGTTATTTATTAAAATTTCAAAGTGATCAATTGAGGGGTTTTAGCTAGTTACTATGCGCATTTCACTGGGGCTAATGCAGATCATCAGGGAACCTTTACCCAACATTTCTTAGAATAACTAGAGATGTTTATTTTAAACTTCCACATTAATTAATGGGAAGTCTGAACAAACATCAAAGTCACAACAAGAACTCACTGATCACTTTGCCTTTTTAATTTTCTTACGTTTTTATTTCATTCTACAATTGGTTGGCTTTTTGCCGACTCTAATTGTAGTTGTAAGAGAAATAAAGAACAACAACAACTAATAATTGTTTTAATGTAAAAACAATTTATTTAGAGTGTTGACAATATAAGTTGTTTAAGCGCGGGCACTCGCTAATTAAATTATTACATATTTTGGGAATTGTCGTTTTAACTCTTTAACTTTTATTTTCGTGCTCATTCTTTTTTCCCAAAAGCTATTTATTAAAATTTCAAAGTGATCAATTGAGGGGTTTTAGCTAGTTACTATGCGCATTTCACTGGGGCTAATGCAGATCATCAGGGAACCTTTACCCAACATTTCTTAGAATAACTAGAGATGTTTATTTTAAACTTCCACATTAATTAATGGGAAGTCTGAACAAACATCAAAGTCACAACAAGAACTCACTGATCACTTTGCCTTTTTAATTTTCTTACGTTTTTATTTCATTCTACAATTGGTTGGCTTTTTTCCGACTCTAATTGTAGTTGTAAGAGAAATAAAGAACAACAACAACTAATAATTGTTTTAATGTAAAAACAATTTATTTAGAGTGTTGACAATATAAGTTGCTTAAGCGCGGGCACTCGCTAATTAAATTATTACATATTTTTGGGAATTGTCGTTTTAACTCTTTAACTTTTATTTTCGTGCTCATTCTTTTTTCCCAAAAGTTATTTATTAAAATTTCAAAGTGATCAATTGAGGGGTTTTAGCTAGTTCCTATGCGCATTTCACTGGGGCTAATGCAGATCATCAGGGAACCTTTACCCAACATTTCTTAGAATAACTAGAGATGTTTATTTTAAACTTCCACATTAATTAATGGGAAGTCTGAACAAACATCAAAGTCACAACAAGAACTCACTGATCACTTTGCCTTTTTAATATTCTTACGTGTTTATTTCATTCTACAATTGGTTGGCTTTTTTCCGACTCTAATTGTAGTTGTAAGAGAAATAAAGAACAACAACAACTAATAATTGTTTTAATGTAAAAGCAATTTATTTAGAGTGTTGACAATATAAGTTGTTTAAGCGCGGGCACTCGCTAATTAAATTATTACATATTTTTGGGAATTGTCGTTTTAACTCTTTAACTTTTATTTTCGTGCTCATTCTTTTTTCCCAAAAGTTATTTATTAAAATTTCAAAGTGATCAATTGAGGGGTTTTAGCTAGTTACTATGCGCATTTCACTGGGGCTAATGCAGATCATCAGGGAACCTTTACCCAACATTTCTTAGAATAACTAGAGATGTTTATTTTAAACTTCCACATTAATTAATGGGAAGTCTGAACAAACATCAAAGTCACAACAAGAACTCACTGATCACTTTGCCTTTTTAATTTTCTTACGTTTTTATTTCATTCTACAATTGGTTGGCTTTTTGCCGACTCTAATTGTAGTTGTAAGAGAAATAAAGAACAACAACAACTAATAATTGTTTTAATGTAAAAACAATTTATTTAGAGTGTTGACAATATAAGTTGTTTAAGCGCGGGCACTCGCTAATTAAATTATTACATATTTTGGGAATTGTCGTTTTAACTCTTTAACTTTTATTTTCGTGCTCATTCTTTTTTCCCAAAAGTTATTTATTAAAATTTCAAAGTGATCAATTGAGGGGTTTTAGCTAGTTACTATGCGCATTTCACTGGGGCTAATGCAGATCATCAGGGAACCTTTACCCAACATTTCTTAGAATAACTAGAGATGTTTATTTTAAACTTCCACATTAATTAATGGGAAGTCTGAACAAACATCAAAGTCACAACAAGAACTCACTGATCACTTTGCCTTTTTAATTTTCTTACGTTTTTATTTCATTCTACAATTGGTTGGCTTTTTGCCGACTCTAATTGTAGTTGTAAGAGAAATAAAGAACAACAACAACTAATAATTGTTTTAATGTAAAAACAATTTATTTAGAGTGTTGACAATATAAGTTGCTTAAGCGCGGGCACTCGCTAATTAAATTATTACATATTTTTGGGAATTGTCGTTTTAACTCTTTAACTTTTATTTTCATGCTCATTCTTTTTTCCCAAAAGTTATTTATTAAAATTTCAAAGTGATCAATTGAGGGGTTTTAGCTAGTTACTATGCGCATTTCACTGGGGCTAATGCAAATCATCAGGGAACCTTTACCCAACATTTCATAGAATAACTAGAGATGTTTATTTTAAACTTCCACATTAATTAATGGGAAGTCTGAACAAACATCAAAGTCACAACAAGAACTCACTGATCACTTTGCCTTTTTAATTTTCTTACGTTTTTATTTCATTCTACAATTGGTTGGCTTTTTTCCGACTCTAATTGTAGTTGTAAGAGAAATAAAGAACAACAACAACTAATAATTGTTTTAATGTAAAAACAATTTATTTAGAGTGTTGACAATATAAGTTGTTTAAGCGCGGGCACTCGCTAATTAAATTATTACATATTTTTGGGAATTGTCGTTTTAACTCTTTAACTTTTATTTTCGTGCTCATTCTTTTTCCCCAAAAGTTATTTATTAAAATTTCAAAGTGATCAATTGAGGGGTTTTAGCTAGTTACTATGCGCATTTCACTGGGGCTAATGCAGATCATCAGGGAACCTTTACCCAACATTTCTTAGAATAACTAGAGATGTTTATTTTAAACTTCCACATTAATTTATGGGAAGTCTGAACAAACATCAAAGTCACAACAAGAACTCACTGATCACTTTGCCTTTTTAATTTTCTTACGTTTTTATTTCATTCTACAATTGGTTGGCTTTTTGCCGACTCTAATTGTAGTTGTAAGAGAAATAAAGAACAACAACAACTAATAATTGTTTTAATGTAAAAACAATTTATTTAGAGTGTTGACAATATAAGTTGTTTAAGCGCGGGCACTCGCTAATTAAATTATTACATATTTTTGGGAATTGTCGTTTTAACTCTTTAACTTTTATTTTCGTGCTCATTCTTTTTTCCCAAAAGTTATTTATTAAAATTTCAAAGTGATCAATTGAGGGGTTTTAGCTAGTTACTATGCGCATTTCACTGGGGCTAATGCAGATCATCAGGGAACCTTTACCCAACATTTCTTAGAATAACTAGAGATGTTTATTTTAAACTTCCACATTAATTAATGGGAAGTCTGAACAAACATCAAAGTCACAACAAGAACTCACTGATCACTTTGCCTTTTTAATTTTCTTACGTTTTTATTTCATTCTACAATTGGTTGGCTTTTTTCCGACTCTAATTGTAGTTGTAAGAGAAATAAAGAACAACAACAACTAATAATTGTTTTAATGTAAAAACAATTTATTTAGAGTGTTGACAATATAAGTTGTTTAAGCGCGGGCACTCGCTAATTAAATTATTACATATTTTTGGGAATTGTCGTTTTAACTCTTTAACTTTTATTTTCGTGCTCATTCTTTTTTCCCAAAAGTTATTTATGAAAATTTCAAAGTGATCAATTGAGGGGTTTTAGCTAGTTACTATGCGCATTTCACTGGGGCTAATGCAAATCATCAGGGAACCTTTACCCAACATTTCTTAGAATAACTAGAGATGTTTATTTTAAACTTCCACATTAATTAATGGGAAGTCTGAACAAACATCAAAGTCACAACAAGAACTCACTGATCACTTTGCCTTTTTAATTTTCTTACGTTTTTATTTCATTCTACAATTGGTTGGCTTTTTGCCGACTCTAATTGTAGTTGTAAGAGAAATAAAGAACAACAACTAATAATTGTTTTAATGTAAAAACAATTTATTTAGAGTGTTGACAATATAAGTTGTTTAAGCGCGGGCACTTGCTAATTAAATTATTACATATTTTTGGGAATTGTCGTTTTAACTCTTTAACTTTTATTTTCGTGCTCATTCTTTTTTCCCAAAAGTTATTTATTAAAATTTCAAAGTGATCAATTGAGGGGTTTTAGCTAGTTACTATGCGCATTTCACTGGGGCTAATGCAGATCATCAGGGAACCTTTACCCAACATTTCTTAGAATAACTAGAGATGTTTATTTTAAACTTCCACATTAATTAATGGGAAGTCTGAACAAACATCAAAGTCACAACAAGAACTCACTGATCACTTTGCCTTTTTAATTTTCTTACGTTTTTATTTCATTCTACAATTGGTTGGCTTTTTGCCGACTCTAATTGTAGTTGTAAGAGAAATAAAGAACAACAACAACTAATAATTGTTTTAATGTAAAAACAATTTATTTAGAGTGTTGACAATATAAGTTGTTTAAGCGCGGGCACTCGCTAATTAAATTATTACATATTTTTGGGAATTGTCGTTTTAACTCTTTAACTTTTATTTTCGTGCTCATTCTTTTTTCCCAAAAGTTATTTATTAAAATTTCAAAGTGATCAATTGAGGGGTTTTAGCTAGTTACTATGCGCATTTCACTGGGGCTAATGCAGATCATCAGGGAACCTTTACCCAACATTTCTTAGAATAACTAGAGATGTTTATTTTAAACTTCCACATTAATTAATGGGAAGTCTGAACAAACATCAAAGTCACAACAAGAACTCACTGATCACTTTGCCTTTTTAATTTTCTTACGTTTTTATTTCATTCTACAATTGGTTGGCTTTTTGCCGACTCTAATTGTAGTTGTAAGAGAAATAAAGAACAACAACAACTAATAATTGTTTTAATGTAAAAACAATTTATTTAGAGTGTTGACAATATAAGTTGTTTAAGCGCGGGCACTCGCTAATTAAATTATTACATATTTTTGGGAATTGTCGTTTTAACTCTTTAACTTTTATTTTCGTGCTCATTCTTTTTCCCCAAAAGTTATTTATTAAAATTTCAAAGTGATCAATTGAGGGGTTTTAGCTAGTTACTATGCGCATTTCACTGGGGCTAATGCAGATCATCAGGGAACCTTTACCCAACATTTCTTAGAATAACTAGAGATGTTTATTTTAAACTTCCACATTAATTTATGGGAAGTCTGAACAAACATCAAAGTCACAACAAGAACTCACTGATCACTTTGCCTTTTTAATTTTCTTACGTTTTTATTTCATTCTACAATTGGTTGGCTTTTTGCCGACTCTAATTGTAGTTGTAAGAGAAATAAAGAACAACAACAACTAATAATTGTTTTAATGTAAAAACAATTTATTTAGAGTGTTGACAATATAAGTTGTTTAAGCGCGGGCACTCGCTAATTAAATTATTACATATTTTTGGGAATTGTCGTTTTAACTCTTTAACTTTTATTTTCGTGCTCATTCTTTTTTCCCAAAAGTTATTTATTAAAATTTCAAAGTGATCAATTGAGGGGTTTTAGCTAGTTACTATGCGCATTTCACTGGGGCTAATGCAGATCATCAGGGAACCTTTACCCAACATTTCTTAGAATAACTAGAGATGTTTATTTTAAACTTCCACATTAATTAATGGGAAGTCTGAACAAACATCAAAGTCACAACAAGAACTCACTGATCACTTTGCCTTTTTAATTTTCTTACGTTTTTATTTCATTCTACAATTGGTTGGCTTTTTTCCGACTCTAATTGTAGTTGTAAGAGAAATAAAGAACAACAACAACTAATAATTGTTTTAATGTAAAAACAATTTATTTAGAGTGTTAACAATATAAGTTGTTTAAGCGCGGGCACTCGCTAATTAAATTATTACATATTTTTGGGAATTGTCGTTTTAACTCTTTAACTTTTATTTTCGTGCTCATTCTTTTTTCCCAAAAGTTATTTATTAAAATTTCAAAGTGATCAATTGAGGGGTTTTAGCTAGTTCCTATGCGCATTTCACTGGGGCTAATGCAGATCATCAGGGAACCTTTACCCAACATTTCTTAGAATAACTAGAGATGTTTATTTTAAACTTCCACATTAATTAATGGGAAGTCTGAACAAACATCAAAGTCACAACAAGAACTCACTGATCACTTTGCCTTTTTAATTTTCTTACGTTTTTATTTCATTCTACAATTGGTTGGCTTTTTTCCGACTCTAATTGTAGTTGTAAGAGAAAGAAAGAACAACAACAACTAATAATTGTTTTAATGTAAAAACAATTTATTTAGAGTGTTGACAATATAAGTTGCTTAAGCGCGGGCACTCGCTAATTAAATTATTACATATTTTTGGGAATTGTCGTTTTAACTCTTTAACTTTTATTTTCGTGCTCATTCTTTTTTCCCAAAAGTTATTTATTAAAATTTCAAAGTGATCAATTGAGGGGTTTTAGCTAGTTCCTATGCGCATTTCACTGGGGCTAATGCAGATCATCAGGGAACCTTTACCCAACATTTCTTAGAATAACTAGAGATGTTTATTTTAAACTTCCACATTAATTAATGGGAAGTCTGAACAAACATCAAAGTCACAACAAGAACTCACTGATCACTTTGCCTTTTTAATTTTCTTACGTTTTTATTTCATTCTACAATTGGTTGGCTTTTTTCCGACTCTAATTGTAGTTGTAAGAGAAATAAAGAACAACAACAACTAATAATTGTTTTAATGTAAAAACAATTTATTTAGAGTGTTGACAATATAAGTTGCTTAAGCGCGGGCACTCGCTAATTAAATTATTACATATTTTTGGGAATTGTCGTTTTAACTCTTTAACTTTTATTTTCGTGCTCATTCTTTTTTCCCAAAAGTTATTTATTAAAATTTCTAAGTGATCAATTGAGGGGTTTTAGCTAGTTCCTATGCGCATTTCACTGGGGCTAATGCAGATCATCAGGGAACCTTTACCCAACATTTCTTAGAATAACTAGAGATGTTTATTTTAAACTTCCACATTAATTAATGGGAAGTCTGAACAAACATCAAAGTCACAACAAGAACTCACTGATCACTTTGCCTTTTTAATTTTCTTACGTTTTTATTTCATTCTACAATTGGTTGGCTTTTTTCCGACTCTAATTGTAGTTGTAAGAGAAATAAAGAACAACAACAACTAATAATTGTTTTAATGTAAAAACAATTTATTTAGAGTGTTGACAATATAAGTTGCTTAAGCGCGGGCACTCGCTAATTAAATTATTACATATTTTTGGGAATTGTCGTTTTAACTCTTTAACTTTTATTTTCGTGCTCATTCTTTTTTCCCAAAAGTTATTTATTAAAATTTCTAAGTGATCAATTGAGGGGTTTTAGCTAGTTCCTATGCGCATTTCACTGGGGCTAATGCAGATCATCAGGGAACCTTTACCCAACATTTCTTAGAATAACTAGAGATGTTTATTTTAAACTTCCACATTAATTAATGGGAAGTCTGAACAAACATCAAAGTCACAACAAGAACTCACTGATCACTTTGCCTTTTTAATTTTCTTACGTTTTTATTTCATTCTACAATTGGTTGGCTTTTTTCCGACTCTAATTGTAGTTGTAAGAGAAATAAAGAACAACAACAACTAATAATTGTTTTAATGTAAAAACAATTTATTTAGAGTGTTGACAATATAAGTTGCTTAAGCGCGGGCACTCGCTAATTAAATTATTACATATTTTTGGGAATTGTCGTTTTAACTCTTTAACTTTTATTTTCGTGCTCATTCTTTTTTTCCCAAAAGTTATTTATTAAAATTTCAAAGTGATCAATTGAGGGGTTTTAGCTAGTTCCTATGCGTATTTCACTGGGGCTAATGCAGATCATCAGGGAACCTTTACCCAACATTTCTTAGAATAACTAGAGATGTTTATTTTAAACTTCCACATTAATTAATGGGAAGTCTGAACAAACATCAAAGTCACAACAAGAACTCACTGATCACTTTGCCTTTTTAATTTTCTTACGTTTTTATTTCATTCTACAATTGGTTGGCTTTTTTCCGACTCTAATTGTAGTTGTAAGAGAAATAAAGAACAACAACAACTAATAATTGTTTTAATGTAAAAACAATTTATTTAGAGTGTTGACAATATAAGTTGTTTAAGCGCGGGCACTCGCTAATTAAATTATTACATATTTTTGGGAATTGTCGTTTTAACTCTTTAACTTTTATTTTCGTGCTCATTCTTTTTTCCCAAAAGTTATTTATTAAAATTTCAAAGTGATCAATTGAGGGGTTTTAGCTAGTTCCTATGCGCATTTCACTGGGGCTAATGCAGATCATCAGGGAACCTTTACCCAACATTTCTTAGAATAACTAGAGATGTTTATTTTAAACTTCCACATTAATTAATGGGAAGTCTGAACAAACATCAAAGTCACAGCAAGAACTCACTGATCACTTTGCCTTTTTAATTTTCTTACGTTTTTATTTCATTCTACAATTGGTTGGCTTTTTTCCGACTCTAATTGTAGTTGTAAGAGAAATAAAGAACAACAACAACTAATAATTGTTTTAATGTAAAAACAATTTATTTAGAGTGTTGACAATATAAGTTGTTTAAGCGCGGGCACTCGCTAATTAAATTATTACATATTTTTGGGAATTGTCGTTTTAACTCTTTAACTTTTATTTTCGTGCTCATTCTTTTTTCCCAAAAGTTATTTATTAAAATTTCAAAGTGATCAATTGAGGGGTTTTAGCTAGTTCCTATGCGCATTTCACTGGGGCTAATGCAGATCATCAGGGAACCTTTACCCAACATTTCTTAGAATAACTAGAGATGTTTATTTTAAACTTCCACATTAATTAATGGGAAGTCTGAACAAACATCAAAGTCACAACAAGAACTCACTGATCACTTTGCCTTTTTAATTTTCTTACGTTTTTATTTCATTCTACAATTGGTTGGCTTTTTTCCGACTCTAATTGTAGTTGTAAGAGAAATAAAGAACAACAACAACTAATAATTGTTTTAATGTAAAAACAATTTATTTAGAGTGTTGACAATATAAGTTGTTTAAGCGCGGGCACTCGCTAATTAAATTATTACATATTTTTGGGAATTGTCGTTTTAACTCTTTAACTTTTATTTTCGTGCTCATTCTTTTTTCCCAAAAGTTATTTATTAAAATTTCAAAGTGATCAATTGAGGGGTTTTAGCTAGTTCCTATGCGCATTTCACTGGGGCTAATGCAGATCATCAGGGAACCTTTACCCAACATTTCTTAGAATAACTAGAGATGTTTATTTTAAACTTCCACATTAATTAATGGGAAGTCTGAACAAACATCAAAGTCACAACAAGAACTCACTGATCACTTTGCCTTTTTAATTTTCTTACGTTTTTATTTCATTCTACAATTGGTTGGCTTTTTTGCGACTCTAATTGTAGTAGTAAGAGAAATAAAGAACAACAACAACTAATAATTGTTTTAATGTAAAAACAATTTATTTAGAATGTTGACAATATAAGTTGTTTAAGCGCGGGCACTCGCTAATTAAATTATTCCATATTTTTGGGAATTGTCGTTTTAACTCTTTAACTTTTATTTTCGTGCTCATTCTTTTTTCCCAAAAGCTATTTATTAAAATTTCAAAGTGATCAATTGAGGGGTTTTAGCTAGTTCCTATGCGCATTTCACTGGGGCTAATGCAGATCATCAGGGCACCTTTACCCAACATTTCTTAGAATAACTAGAGATGTTTATTTTAAACTTCCACATTAATTAATGGGAAGTCTGAACAAACATCAAAGTCACAACAAGAACTCACTGATCACTTTGCCTTTTTAATTTTCATACGTTTTTATTTCATTCTACAATTGGTTGGCTTTTTTCCGACTCTAATTGTAGTTGTAAGAGAAATAAAGAACAACAACAACTAATAATTGTTTTAATGTAAAAACAATTTATTTAGAGTGTTGACAATATAAGTTGCTTAAGCGCGGGCACTCGCTAATTAAATTATTACATATTTTTGGGAATTGTCGTTTTAACTCTTTAACTTTTATTTTCATGCTCATTCTTTTTTCCCAAAAGTTATTTATTAAAATTTCAAAGTGATCAATTGAGGGGTTTTAGCTAGTTCCTATGCGCATTTCACTGGGGCTAATGCAGATCATCAGGGAACCTTTACCCAACATTTCTTAGAATAGCTAGAGATGTTTATTTTAAACTTCCACATTAATTAATGGGAAGTCTGAACAAACATCAAAGTCACAACAAGAACTCACTGATCACTTTGCCTTTTTAATTTTCTTACGTTTTTATTTCATTCTACAATTGGTTGGCTTTTTTCCGACTCTAATTGTAGTTGTATGAGAAATAAAGAACAACAACAACTAATAATTGTTTTAATGTAAAAACAATTTATTTAGAGTGTTGACAATATAAGTTGTTTAAGCGCGGGCACTCGCTAATTAAATTATTACATATTTTTGGGAATTGTCGTTTTAACTCTTTAACTTTTATTTTCGTGCTCATTCTTTTTTCCCAAAAGTTATTTATTAAAATTTCAAAGTGATCAATTGAGGGGTTTTAGCTAGTTCCTATGCGCATTTCACTGGGGCTAATGCAGATCATCAGGGAACCTTTACCCAACATTTCTTAGAATAACTAGAGATGTTTATTTTAAACTTCCACATTAATTAATGGGAAGTCTGAACAAACATCAAAGTCACAACAAGAACTCACTGATCACTTTGCCTTTTTAATTTTCTTACGTTTTTATTTCATTCTACAATTGGTTGGCTTTTTTCCGACTCTAATTGTAGTTGTAAGAGAAATAAAGAACAACAACAACTAATAATTGTTTTAATGTAAAAACAATTTATTTAGAGTGTTGACAATATAAGTTGTTTAAGCGCGGGCACTCGCTAATTAAATTATTACATATTTTTGGGAATTGTCGTTTTAACTCTTTAACTTTTATTTTCGTGCTCTTTCTTTTTTCCCAAAAGTTATTTATTAAAATTTCAAAGTGATCAATTGAGGGGTTTTAGCTAGTTCCTATGCGCATTTCACTGGGGCTAATGCAGATCATCAGGGAACCTTTACCCAACATTTCTTAGAATAACTAGAGATGTTTATTTTAAACTTCCACATTAATTAATGGGAAGTCTGAACAAACATCAAAGTCACAACAAGAACTCACTGATCACTTTGCCTTTTTAATTTTCTTACATTTTTATTTCATTCTACAATTGGTTGGCTTTTTTCCGACTCTAATTGTAGTTGTAAGAGAAATAAAGAACAACAACAACTAATAATTGTTTTAATGTAAAAACAATTTATTTAGAATGTTGACAATATAAGTTGTTTAAGCGCGGGCACTCGCTAATTAAATTATTCCATATTCTTGGGAATTGTCGTTTTAACTCTTTAACTTTTATTTTCGTGCTCATTCTTTTTTCCCAAAAGTTATTTATTAAAATTTCAAAGTGATCAATTGAGGGGTTTTAGCTAGTTCCTATGCGCATTTCACTGGGGCTAATGCAGATCATCAGGGAACCTTTACCCAACATTTCTTAGAATAACTAGAGATGTTTATTTTAAACTTCCACATTAATTAATGGGAAGTCTGAACAAACATCAAAGTCACAACAAGAACTCACTGATCACTTTGCCTTTTTAATTTTCATACGTTTTTATTTCATTCTACAATTGGTTGGCTTTTTTCCGACTCTAATTGTAGTTGTAAGAGAAATAAAGAACAACAACAACTAATAATTGTTTTAATGTAAAAACAATTTATTTAGAGTGTTGACAATATAAGTTGCTTAAGCGCGGGCACTCGCTAATTAAATTATTACATATTTTTGGGAATTGTCGTTTTAACTCTTTAACTTTTATTTTCATGCTCATTCTTTTTTCCCAAAAGTTATTTATTAAAATTTCAAAGTGATCAATTGAGGGGTTTTAGCTAGTTCCTATGCGCATTTCACTGGGGCTAATGCAGATCATCAGGGAACCTTTACCCAACATTTCTTAGAATAACTAGAGATGTTTATTTTAAACTTCCACATTAATTAATGGGAAGTCTGAACAAACATCAAAGTCACAACAAGAACTCACTGATCACTTTGCCTTTTTAATTTTCTTACGTTTTTATTTCATTCTACAATTGGTTGGCTTTTTTCCGACTCTAATTGTAGTTGTAAGAGAAATAAAGAACAACAACAACTAATAATTGTTTTAATGTAAAAACAATTTATTTAGAGTGTTGACAATATAAGTTGTTTAAGCGCGGGCACTCGCTAATTAAATTATTACATATTTTTGGGAATTGTCGTTTTAACTCTTTAACTTTTATTTTCGTGCTCATTCTTTTTTCCCAAAAGTTATTTATTAAAATTTCAAAGTGATCAATTGAGGGGTTTTAGCTAGTTCCTATGCGCATTTCACTGGGGCTAATGCAGATCATCAGGGAACCTTTACCCAACATTTCTTAGAATAACTAGAGATGTTTATTTTAAACTTCCACATTAATTAATGGGAAGTCTGAACAAACATCAAAGTCACAACAAGAACTCACTGATCACTTTGCCTTTTTAATTTTCTTACGTTTTTATTTCATTCTACAATTGGTTGGCTTTTTTCCGACTCTAATTGTAGTTGTAAAAGAAATAAAGAACAACAACAACTAATAATTGTTTTAATGTAAAAACAATTTATTTAGAGTGTTGACAATATAAGTTTTTTAAGCGCGGGCACTCGCTAATTAAATTATTACATTTTTTTGGGAATTGTCGTTTTAACTCTTTAACTTTTATTTTCGTGCTCATTCTTTTTTCCCAAAAGTTATTTATTAAAATTTCAAAGTGATCAATTGAGGGGTTTTAGCTAGTTCCTATGCGCATTTCACTGGGGCTAATGCAGATCATCAGGGAACCTTTACCCAACATTTCTTAGAATAACTAGAGATGTTTATTTTAAACTTCCACATTAATTAATGGGAAGTCTGAACAAACATCAAAGTCACAACAAGAACTCACTGATCACTTTGCCTTTTTAATTTTCTTACGTTTTTATTTCATTCCACAATTGGTTGGCTTTTTTCCGACTCTAATTGTAGTTGTAAGAGAAATAAAGAACAACAACAACTAATAATTGTTTTAATGTAAAAACAATTTATTTAGAGTGTTGACAATATAAGTTGTTTAAGCTCGGGCACTCGCTAATTAAATTATTACATATATTTGGGAATTGTCGTTTTAACTCTTTAACTTTTATTTTCGTGCTCATTCTTTTTTCCCAAAAGTTATTTATTAAAATTTCAAAGTGATCAATTGAGGGGTTTTAGCTAGTTCCTATGCGCATTTCACTGGGGCTAATGCAGATCATCAGGGAACCTTTACCCAACATTTCTTAGAATAACTAGAGATGTTTATTTTAAACTTCCACATTAATTAATGGGAAGTCTGAACAAACATCAAAGTCACAACAAGAACTCACTGATCACTTTGCCTTTTTAATTTTCTTACGTTTTTATTTCATTCTACAATTGGTTGGCTTTTTTCCGACTCTAATTGTAGTTGTAAGAGAATAAAGAACAACAACAACTAATAATTGTTTTAATGTAAAAACAATTTATTTAGAGTGTTGACAATATAAGTTGTTTAAGCGCGGGCACTCGCTAATTAAATTATTACATATTTTTGGGAATTGTCGTTTTAACTCTTTAACTTTTATTTTCGTGCTCATTCTTTTTTCCCAAAAGTTATTTATTAAAATTTCAAAGTGATCAATTGAGGGGTTTTAGCTAGTTCCTATGCGCATTTCACTGGGGCTAATGCAGATCATCAGGGAACCTTTACCCAACATTTCTTAGAATAACTAGAGATGTTTATTTTAAACTTCCACATTAATTAATGGGAAGTCTGAACAAACATCAAAGTCACAACAAGAACTCACTGATCACTTTGCCTTTTTAATTTTCTTACGTTTTTATTTCATTCTACAATTGGTTGGCTTTTTTCCGACTCTAATTGTAGTTGTAAGAGAAATAAAGAACAACAACAACTAATAATTGTTTTAATGTAAAAACAATTTATTTAGAGTGTTGACAATATAAGTTGTTGAAGCGCGGGCACTCGCTAATTAAATTATTACATATTTTTGGGAATTGTCGTTTTAACTCTTTAACTTTTATTTTCGTGCTCATTCTTTTTTCCCAAAAGTTATTTATTAAAATTTCAAAGTGATCAATTGAGGGGTTTTAGCTAGTTCCTATGCGCATTTCACTGGGGCTAATGCAGATCATCAGGGAACCTTTACCCAACATTTCTTAGAATAACTGGAGATGTTTATTTTAAACTTCCACATTAATTAATGGGAAGTCTGAACAAACATCAAAGTCACAACAAGAACTCACTGATCACTTTGCCTTTTTAATTTTCTTACGTTTTTATTTCATTCTACAATTGGTTGGCTTTTTTCCGACTCTAATTGTAGTTGTAAGAGAAATAAAGAACAACAACAACTAATAATTGTTTTAATGTAAAAACAATTTATTTAGAGTGTTGACAATATAAGTTGTTTAAGCGCGGGCACTCGCTAATTAAATTATTACATATTTTTGGGAATTGTCGTTTTAACTCTTTAACTTTTATTTTCGTGCTCATTCTTTTTTCCCAAAAGTTATTTATTAAAATTTCAAAGTGATCAATTGAGGGGTTTTAGCTAGTTCCTATGCGCATTTCACTGGGGCTAATACAGATCATCAGGGAACCTTTACCCAACATTTCTTAGAATAACTAGAGATGTTTATTTTAAACTTCCACATTAATTAACGGGAAGTCTGAACAAACATCAAAGTCACAACAAGAACTCACTGATCACTTTGCCTTTTTAATTTTCTTACGTTTTTATTTCATTCTACAATTGGTTGGCTTTTTTCCGACTCTAATTGTAGTTGTAAGAGAAATAAAGAACAACAACAACTAATAATTGTTTTAATGTAAAAACAATTTATTTAGAGTGTTGACAATATAAGTTGTTTAAGCGCGGGCACTCGCTAATTAAATTATTACATATTTTTGGGAATTGTCGTTTTAACTCTTTAACTTTTATTTTCGTGCTCATTCTTTTTTCCCAAAAGTTATTTATTAAAATTTCAAAGTGATCAATTGAGGGGTTTTAGCTAGTTCCTATGCGCATTTCACTGGGGCTAATGCAGATCATCAGGGAACCTTTACCCAACATTTCTTAGAATAACTAGAGATGTTTATTTTAAACTTCCACATTAATTAATGGGAAGTCTGAACAAACATCAAAGTCACAACAAGAACTCACTGATCACTTTGCCTTTTTAATTTTCATACGTTTTTATTTCATTCTACAATTGGTTGGGTTTTTTCCGACTCTAATTGTAGTTGTAAGAGAAATAAAGAACAACAACAACTAATAATTGTTTTAATGTAAAAACAATTTATTTAGAGTGTTGACAATATAAGTTGTTTAAGCGCGGGCACTCGCTAATTAAATTATTACATATTTTTGGGAATTGTCGTTTTAACTCTTTAACTTTTATTTTCGTGCTCATTCTTTTTTCCCAAAAGTTATTTATTAAAATTTCAAAGTGATCAATTGAGGGGTTTTAGCTAGTTCCTATGCGCATTTCACTGGGGCTAATGCAGATCATCAGGGAACCTTTACCCAACATTTCTTAGAATAACTAGAGATGTTTATTTTAAACTTCCACATTAATTAATGGGAAGTCTGAAAAAACATCAAAGTCACAACAAGAACTCACTGATCACTTTGCCTTTTTAATTTTCTTACGTTTTTATTTCATTCTACAATTGGTTGGCTTTTTTCCGACTCTAATTGTAGTTGTAAGAGAAATAAAGAACAACAACAACTAATAATTGTTTTAATGTAAAAACAATTTATTTAGAGTGTTGAAAATATAAGTTGTTTAAGCGCGGGCACTCGCTAATTAAATTATTACATATTTTTGGGAATTGTCGTTTTAACTCTTTAAATTTTATTTTCGTGCTCATTCTTTTTTCCCAAAAGTTATTTATTAAAATTTCAAAGTGATCAATTGAGGGGTTTTAGCTAGTTCCTATGCGCATTTCACTGGGGCTAATGCAGATCATCAGGGAACCTTTACCCAACATTTCTTAGAATAACTAGAGATGTTTATTTTAAACTTCCACATTAATTAATGGGAAGTCTGAACAAACATCAAAGTCACAACAAGAACTCACTGATCACTTTGCCTTTTTAATTTTCTTACGTTTTTATTTCATTCTACAATTGGTTGGCTTTTTTCCGACTCTAATTGTAGTTGTAAGAGAAATAAAGAACAACAACAACTAATAATTGTTTTAATGTAAAAACAATTTATTTAGAGTGTTGACAATATAAGTTGTTTAAGCGCGGGCACTCGCTAATTAAATTATTACATATTTTTGGGAATTGTCGTTTTAACTCTTTAACTTTTATTTTCGTGCTCATTCTTTTTTCCCAAAAGTTATTTATTAAAATTTCAAAGTGATAAATTGAGGGATTTTAGCTAGTTCCTATGCGCATTTCACTGGGGCTAATGCAGATCATCAGGGAACCTTTACCCAACATTTCTTAGAATAACTAGAGATGTTTATTTTAAACTTCCACATTAATTAATGGGAAGTCTGAACAAACATCAAAGTCACAACAAGAACTCACTGATCACTTTGCCTTTTTAATTTTCTTACGTTTTTATTTCATTCTACAATTGGTTGGCTTTTTTCCGACTCTAATTGTAGTTGTAAGAGAAATAAAGAACAACAACAACTAATAATTGTTTTAATGTAAAAACAATTTATTTAGAGTGTTGACAATATAAGTTGCTTAAGCGCGGGCACTCGCTAATTAAATTATTACATATTTTTGGGAATTGTCGTTTTAACTCTTTAACTTTTATTTTCGTGCTCATTCTTTTTTCCCAAAAGTTATTTATTAAAATTTCAAAGTGATCAATTGAGGGTTTTAGCTAGTTCCTATGCGCATTTCACTGGGGCTAATGCAGATCATCAGGGAACCTTTACCCAACATTTCTTAGAATAACTAGAGATGTTTATTTTAAACTTCCACATTAATTAATGGGAAGTCTGAACAAACATCAAAGTCACAACAAGAACTCACTGATCACTTTGCCTTTTTAATTTTCTTACGTTTTTATTTCATTCTACAATTGGTTGGCTTTTTTCCGACTCTAATTGTAGTTGTAAGAGAAATAAAGAACAACAACAACTAATAATTGTTTTAATGTAAAAACAATTTATTTAGAGTGTTGACAATATAAGTTGTTTAAGCGCGGGCACTCGCTAATTAAATTATTACATATTTTTGGGAATTGTCGTTTTAGCTCTTTAAGTTTTATTTTCGTGCTCATTCTTTTTTCCCAAAAGTTATTTATTAAAATTTCAAAGTGATCAATTGAGGGGTTTTAGCTAGTTCCTATGCGCATTTCACTGGGGCTAATGCAGATCATCAGGGAACCTTTACCCAACATTTCTTAGAATAACTAGAGATGTTTATTTTAAACTTCCACATTAATTAATGGGAAGTCTGAACAAACATCAAAGTCACAACAAGAACTCACTGATCACTTTGCCTTTTTAATTTTCTTACGTTTTTATTTCATTCTACAATTGGTTGGCTTTTTTCCGACTCTAATTGTAGTTGTAAGAGAAATAAAGAACAACAACAACTAATAATTGTTTTAATGTAAAAACAATTTATTTAGAGTGTTGACAATATAAGTTGTTAAAGCGCGGGCACTCGCTAATTAAATTATTACATATTTTTGGGAATTGTCGTTTTAACTCTTTAACTTTTATTTTCGTGCTCATTCTTTTTTCCCAAAAGTTATTTATTAAAATTTCAAAGGGATCAATTGAGGGGTTTTAGCTAGTTCCTATGCGCATTTCACTGGGGCTAATGCAGATCATCAGGGAACCTTTACCCAACATTTCTTAGAATAACTAGAGATGTTTATTTTAAACTTCCACATTAATTAATGGGAAGTCTGAACAAACATCAAAGTCACAACAAGAACTCACTGATCACTTTGCCTTTTTAATTTTCTTACGTTTTTATTTCATTCTACAATTGGTTGGCTTTTTTCCGACTCTAATTGTAGTTGTAAGAGAAATAAAGAACAACAACAACTAATAATTGTTTTAATGTAAAAACAATTTATTTAGAGTGTTGACAATATAAGTTGTTTAAGCGCGGGCACTCGCTAATTAAATTATTACATATTTTTGGGAATTGTCGTTTTAACTCCTTAACTTTTATTTTCGTGCTCATTCTTTTTTCCCAAAAGTTATTTATTAAAATTTCAAAGTGATAAATTGAGGGATTTTAGCTAGTTCCTATGCGCATTTCACTGGGGCTAATGCAGATCATCAGGGAACCTTTACCCAACATTTCTTAGAATAACTAGAGATGTTTATTTTAAACTTCCACATTAATTAATGGGAAGTCTGAACAAACATCAAAGTCACAACAAGAACTCACTGATCACTTTGCCTTTCTAATTTTCTTACGTTTTTATTTCATTCTACAATTGGTTGGCTTTTTTCCGACTCTAATTGTAGTTGTAAGAGAAATAAAGAACAACAACAACTAATAATTGTTTTAATGTAAAAACAATTTATTTAGAGTGTTGACAATATAAGTTGTTTTAGCGCGGGCACTCGCTAATTAAATTATTACATATTTTTGGGAATTGTCGTTTTAACTCTTTAACTTTTATTTTCGTGCTCATTCTTTTTTCCCAAAAGTTATTTATTAAAATTTCAAAGTGATCAATTGAGGGGTTTTAGCTAGTTCCTATGCGCATTTCACTGGGGCTAATGCAGATCATCAGGGAACCTTTACCCAACATTTCTTAGAATAACTAGAGATGTTTATTTTAAACTTCCACATTAATTAATGGGAAGTCTGAACAAACATCAAAGTCACAACAAGAACTCACTGATCACTTTGCCTTTTTAATTTTCTTACGTTTTTATTTCATTCCACAATTGGTTGGCTTTTTTCCGACTCTAATTGTAGTTGTAAGGGAAATAAAGAACAACAACAACTAATAATTGTTTTAATGTAAAAACAATTTATTTAGAGTGTTGACAATATAAGTTGTTTAAGCGCGGGCACTCGCTAATTAAATTATTACATATTTTTGGGAATTGTCGTTTTAACTCTTTAACTTTTATTTTCGTGCTCATTCTTTTTTCCCAAAAGTTATTTATTAAAATTTCAAAGTGATCAATTGAGGGGTTTTAGCTAGTTCCTATGCGCATTTCACTGGGGCTAATGCAGATCATCAGGGAATCTTTACCCAACATTTCTTAGAATAACTAGAGATGTTTATTTTAAACTTCCACATTAATTAATGGGAAGTCTGAACAAACATCAAAGTCACAACAAGAACTCACTGATCACTTTGCCTTTTTAATTTTCTTACGTTTTTATTTCATTCTACAATTGGTTGGCTTTTTTCCGACTCTAATTGTAGTTGTAAGAGAAATAAAGAACAACAACAACTAATAATTGTTTTAATGTAAAAACAATTTATTTAGAGTGTTGACAATATAAGTTGTTTAAGCGCGGGCACTCGCTAATTAAATTATTACATATTTTTGGGAATTGTCGTTTTAACTCTTTAACTTTTATTTTCGTGCTCATTCTTTTTTCCCAAAAGTTATTTATTAAAATTTCAAAGTGATCAATTGAGGGGTTTTAGCTAGTTCCTATGCGCATTTCACTGGGGCTAATGCAGATCATCAGGGAACCTTTACCCAACATTTCTTAGAATAACTAGAGATGTTTATTTTAAACTTCCACATTAATTAATGGGAAGTCTGAACAAACATCAAAGTCACAACAAGAACTCACTGATCACTTTGCCTTTTTAATTTTCATACGTTTTTATTTCATTCTACAATTGGTTGGGTTTTTTCCGACTCTAATTGTAGTTGTAAGAGAAATAAAGAACAACAACAACTAATAATTGTTTTAATGTAAAAACAATTTATTTAGAGTGTTGACAATATAAGTTGTTTAAGCGCGGGCACTCGCTAATTAAATTATTACATATTTTTGGGAATTGTCGTTTTAACTCTTTAACTTTTATTTTCGTGCTCATTCTTTTTTCCCAAAAGTTATTTATTAAAATTTCAAAGTGATCAATTGAGGGGTTTTAGCTAGTTCCTATGCGCATTTCACTGGGGCTAATGCAGATCATCAGGGAACCTTTACCCAACATTTCTTAGAATAACTAGAGATGTTTATTTTAAACTTCCACATTAATTAATGGGAAGTCTGAACAAACATCAAAGTCACAACAAGAACTCACTGATCACTTTGCCTTTTTAATTTTCTTACGTTTTTATTTCATTCTACAATTGGTTGGCTTTTTTCCGACTCTAATTGTAGTTGTAAGAGAAATAAAGAACAACAACAACTAATAATTGTTTTAATGTAAAAACAATTTATTTAGAGTGTTGACAATATAAGTTGTTGAAGCGCGGGCACTCGCTAATTAAATTATTACATATTTTTGGGAATTGTCGTTTTAACTCTTTAACTTTTATTTTCGTGCTCATTCTTTTTTCCCAAAAGTTATTTATTAAAATTTCAAAGTGATCAATTGAGGGGTTTTAGCTAGTTCCTATGCGCATTTCACTGGGGCTAATGCAGATCATCAGGGAACCTTTACCCAACATTTCTTAGAATAACTGGAGATGTTTATTTTAAACTTCCACATTAATTAATGGGAAGTCTGAACAAACATCAAAGTCACAACAAGAACTCACTGATCACTTTGCCTTTTTAATTTTCTTACGTTTTTATTTCATTCTACAATTGGTTGGCTTTTTTCCGACTCTAATTGTAGTTGTAAGAGAAATAAAGAACAACAACAACTAATAATTGTTTTAATGTAAAAACAATTTATTTAGAGTGTTGACAATATAAGTTGTTTAAGCGCGGGCACTCGCTAATTAAATTATTACATATTTTTGGGAATTGTCGTTTTAACTCTTTAACTTTTATTTTCGTGCTCATTCTTTTTTCCCAAAAGTTATTTATTAAAATTTCAAAGTGATCAATTGAGGGGTTTTAGCTAGTTCCTATGCGCATTTCACTGGGGCTAATACAGATCATCAGGGAACCTTTACCCAACATTTCTTAGAATAACTAGAGATGTTTATTTTAAACTTCCACATTAATTAATGGGAAGTCTGAACAAACATCAAAGTCACAACAAGAACTCACTGATCACTTTGCCTTTTTAATTTTCTTACGTTTTTATTTCATTCTACAATTGGTTGGCTTTTTTCCGACTCTAATTGTAGTTGTAAGAGAAATAAAGAACAACAACAACTAATAATTGTTTTAATGTAAAAACAATTTATTTAGAGTGTTGACAATATAAGTTGTTTAAGCGCGGGCACTCGCTAATTAAATTATTACATATTTTTGGGAATTGTCGTTTTAACTCTTTAACTTTTATTTTCGTGCTCATTCTTTTTTCCCAAAAGTTATTTATTAAAATTTCAAAGTGATCAATTGAGGGGTTTTAGCTAGTTCCTATGCGCATTTCACTGGGGCTAATGCAGATCATCAGGGAACCTTTACCCAACATTTCTTAGAATAACTAGAGATGTTTATTTTAAACTTCCACATTAATTAATGGGAAGTCTGAACAAACATCAAAGTCACAACAAGAACTCACTGATCACTTTGCCTTTTTAATTTTCTTACGTTTTTATTTCATTCTACAATTGGTTGGCTTTTTTCCGACTCTAATTGTAGTTGTAAGAGAAATAAAGAACAACAACAACTAATAATTGTTTTAATGTAAAAACAATTTATTTAGAGTGTTGACAATATAAGTTGTTTAAGCGCGGGCACTCGCTAATTAAATTATTACATATTTTTGGGAATTGTCGTTTTAACTCTTTAACTTTTATTTTCGTGCTCATTCTTTTTTCCCAAAAGTTATTTATTAAAATTTCAAAGTGATCAATTGAGGGGTTTTAGCTAGTTCCTATGCGCATTTCACTGGGGCTAATGCAGATCATCAGGGAACCTTTACCCAACATTTCTTAGAATAACTAGAGATGTTTATTTTAAACTTCCACATTAATTAATGGGAAGTCTGAACAAACATCAAAGTCACAACAAGAACTCACTGATCACTTTGCCTTTTTAATTTTCATACGTTTTTATTTCATTCTACAATTGGTTGGGTTTTTTCCGACTCTAATTGTAGTTGTAAGAGAAATAAAGAACAACAACAACTAATAATTGTTTTAATGTAAAAACAATTTATTTAGAGTGTTGACAATATAAGTTGTTTAAGCGCGGGCACTCGCTAATTAAATTATTACATATTTTTGGGAATTGTCGTTTTAACTCTTTAACTTTTATTTTCGTGCTCATTCTTTTTTCCCAAAAGTTATTTATTAAAATTTCAAAGTGATCAATTGAGGGGTTTTAGCTAGTTCCTATGCGCATTTCACTGGGGCTAATGCAGATCATCAGGGAACCTTTACCCAACATTTCTTAGAATAACTAGAGATGTTTATTTTAAACTTCCACATTAATTAATGGGAAGTCTGAACAAACATCAAAGTCACAACAAGAACTCACTGATCACTTTGCCTTTTTAATTTTCTTACGTTTTTATTTCATTCTACAATTGGTTGGCTTTTTTCCGACTCTAATTGTAGTTGTAAGAGAAATAAAGAACAACAACAACTAATAATTGTTTTAATGTAAAAACAATTTATTTAGAGTGTTGAAAATATAAGTTGTTTAAGCGCGGGCACTCGCTAATTAAATTATTACATATTTTTGGGAATTGTCGTTTTAACTCTTTAAATTTTATTTTCGTGCTCATTCTTTTTTCCCAAAAGTTATTTATTAAAATTTCAAAGTGATCAATTGAGGGGTTTTAGCTAGTTCCTATGCGCATTTCACTGGGGCTAATGCAGATCATCAGGGAACCTTTACCCAACATTTCTTAGAATAACTAGAGATGTTTATTTTAAACTTCCACATTAATTAATGGGAAGTCTGAACAAACATCAAAGTCACAACAAGAACTCACTGATCACTTTGCCTTTTTAATTTTCTTACGTTTTTATTTCATTCTACAATTGGTTGGCTTTTTTCCGACTCTAATTGTAGTTGTAAGAGAAATAAAGAACAACAACAACTAATAATTGTTTTAATGTAAAAACAATTTATTTAGAGTGTTGACAATATAAGTTGTTTAAGCGCGGGCACTCGCTAATTAAATTATTACATATTTTTGGGAATTGTCGTTTTAACTCTTTAACTTTTATTTTCGTGCTCATTCTTTTTTCCCAAAAGTTATTTATTAAAATTTCAAAGTGATAAATTGAGGGATTTTAGCTAGTTCCTATGCGCATTTCACTGGGGCTAATGCAGATCATCAGGGAACCTTTACCCAACACATCTTAGAATAACTAGAGATGTTTATTTTAAACTTCCACATTAATTAATGGGAAGTCTGAACAAACATCAAAGTCACAACAAGAACTCACTGATCACTTTGCCTTTTTAATTTTCTTACGTTTTTATTTCATTCTACAATTGGTTGGCTTTTTTCCGACTCTAATTGTAGTTGTAAGAGAAATAAAGAACAACAACAACTAATAATTGTTTTAATGTAAAAACAATTTATTTAGAGTGTTGACAATATAAGTTGCTTAAGCGCGGGCACTCGCTAATTAAATTATTACATATTTTTGGGAATTGTCGTTTTAACTCTTTAACTTTTATTTTCGTGCTCATTCTTTTTTCCCAAAAGTTATTTATTAAAATTTCAAAGTGATCAATTGAGGGTTTTAGCTAGTTCCTATGCGCATTTCACTGGGGCTAATGCAGATCATCAGGGAACCTTTACCCAACATTTCTTAGAATAACTAGAGATGTTTATTTTAAACTTCCACATTAATTAATGGGAAGTCTGAACAAACATCAAAGTCACAACAAGAACTCACTGATCACTTTGCCTTTTTAATTTTCTTACGTTTTTATTTCATTCTACAATTGGTTGGCTTTTTTCCGACTCTAATTGTAGTTGTAAGAGAAATAAAGAACAACAACAACTAATAATTGTTTTAATGTAAAAACAATTTATTTAGAGTGTTGACAATATAAGTTGTTTAAGCGCGGGCACTCGCTAATTAAATTATTACATATTTTTGGGAATTGTCGTTTTAGCTCTTTAAGTTTTATTTTCGTGCTCATTCTTTTTTCCCAAAAGTTATTTATTAAAATTTCAAAGTGATCAATTGAGGGGTTTTAGCTAGTTCCTATGCGCATTTCACTGGGGCTAATGCAGATCATCAGGGAACCTTTACCCAACATTTCTTAGAATAACTAGAGATGTTTATTTTAAACTTCCACATTAATTAATGGGAAGTCTGAACAAACATCAAAGTCACAACAAGAACTCACTGATCACTTTGCCTTTTTAATTTTCTTACGTTTTTATTTCATTCTACAATTGGTTGGCTTTTTTCCGACTCTAATTGTAGTTGTAAGAGAAATAAAGAACAACAACAACTAATAATTGTTTTAATGTAAAAACAATTTATTTAGAGTGTTGACAATATAAGTTGTTAAAGCGCGGGCACTCGCTAATTAAATTATTACATATTTTTGGGAATTGTCGTTTTAACTCTTTAACTTTTATTTTCGTGCTCATTCTTTTTTCCCAAAAGTTATTTATTAAAATTTCAAAGGGATCAATTGAGGGGTTTTAGCTAGTTCCTATGCGCATTTCACTGGGGCTAATGCAGATCATCAGGGAACCTTTACCCAACATTTCTTAGAATAACTAGAGATGTTTATTTTAAACTTCCACATTAATTAATGGGAAGTCTGAACAAACATCAAAGTCACAACAAGAACTCACTGATCACTTTGCCTTTTTAATTTTCTTACGTTTTTATTTCATTCTACAATTGGTTGGCTTTTTTCCGACTCTAATTGTAGTTGTAAGAGAAATAAAGAACAACAACAACTAATAATTGTTTTAATGTAAAAACAATTTATTTAGAGTGTTGACAATATAAGTTGTTTAAGCGCGGGCACTCGCTAATTAAATTATTACATATTTTTGGGAATTGTCGTTTTAACTCCTTAACTTTTATTTTCGTGCTCATTCTTTTTTCCCAAAAGTTATTTATTAAAATTTCAAAGTGATAAATTGAGGGATTTTAGCTAGTTCCTATGCGCATTTCACTGGGGCTAATGCAGATCATCAGGGAACCTTTACCCAACATTTCTTAGAATAACTAGAGATGTTTATTTTAAACTTCCACATTAATTAATGGGAAGTCTGAACAAACATCAAAGTCACAACAAGAACTCACTGATCACTTTGCCTTTTTAATTTTCTTACGTTTTTATTTCATTCTACAATTGGTTGGCTTTTTTCCGACTCTAATTGTAGTTGTAAGAGAAATAAAGAACAACAACAACTAATAATTGTTTTAATGTAAAAACAATTTATTTAGAGTGTTGACAATATAAGTTGTTTTAGCGCGGGCACTCGCTAATTAAATTATTACATATTTTTGGGAATTGTCGTTTTAACTCTTTAACTTTTATTTTCGTGCTCATTCTTTTTTCCCAAAAGTTATTTATTAAAATTTCAAAGTGATCAATTGAGGGGTTTTAGCTAGTTCCTATGCGCATTTCACTGGGGCTAATGCAGATCATCAGGGAACCTTTACCCAACATTTCTTAGAATAACTAGAGATGTTTATTTTAAACTTCCACATTAATTAATGGGAAGTCTGAACAAACATCAAAGTCACAACAAGAACTCACTGATCACTTTGCCTTTTTAATTTTCTTACGTTTTTATTTCATTCCACAATTGGTTGGCTTTTTTCCGACTCTAATTGTAGTTGTAAGGGAAATAAAGAACAACAAAAACTAATAATTGTTTTAATGTAAAAACAATTTATTTAGAGTGTTGACAATATAAGTTGTTTAAGCGCGGGCACTCGCTAATTAAATTATTACATATTTTTGGGAATTGTCGTTTTAACTCTTTAACTTTTATTTTCGTGCTCATTCTTTTTTCCCAAAAGTTATTTATTAAAATTTCAAAGTGATCAATTGAGGGGTTTTAGCTAGTTCCTATGCGCATTTCACTGGGGCTAATGCAGATCATCAGGGAATCTTTACCCAACATTTCTTAGAATAACTAGAGATGTTTATTTTAAACTTCCACATTAATTAATGGGAAGTCTGAACAAACATCAAAGTCACAACAAGAACTCACTGATCACTTTGCCTTTTTAATTTTCTTACGTTTTTATTTCATTCTACAATTGGTTGGCTTTTTTCCGACTCTAATTGTAGTTGTAAGAGAAATAAAGAACAACAACAACTAATAATTGTTTTAATGTAAAAACAATTTATTTAGAGTGTTGACAATATAAGTTGTTTAAGCGCGGGCACTCGCTAATTAAATTATTACATATTTTTGGGAATTGTCGTTTTAACTCTTTAACTTTTATTTTCGTGCTCATTCTTTTTTCCCAAAAGTTATTTATTAAAATTTCAAAGTGATCAATTGAGGGGTTTTAGCTAGTTCCTATGCGCATTTCACTGGGGCTAATGCAGATCATCAGGGAACCTTTACCCAACATTTCTTAGAATAACTAGAGATGTTTATTTTAAACTTCCACATTAATTAATGGGAAGTCTGAACAAACATCAAAGTCACAACAAGAACTCACTGATCACTTTGCCTTTTTAATTTTCATACGTTTTTATTTCATTCTACAATTGGTTGGGTTTTTTCCGACTCTAATTGTAGTTGTAAGAGAAATAAAGAACAACAACAACTAATAATTGTTTTAATGTAAAAACAATTTATTTAGAGTGTTGACAATATAAGTTGTTTAAGCGCGGGCACTCGCTAATTAAATTATTACATATTTTTGGGAATTGTCGTTTTAACTCTTTAACTTTTATTTTCGTGCTCATTCTTTTTTCCCAAAAGTTATTTATTAAAATTTCAAAGTGATCAATTGAGGGGTTTTAGCTAGTTCCTATGCGCATTTCACTGGGGCTAATGCAGATCATCAGGGAACCTTTACCCAACATTTCTTAGAATAACTAGAGATGTTTATTTTAAACTTCCACATTAATTAATGGGAAGTCTGAACAAACATCAAAGTCACAACAAGAACTCACTGATCACTTTGCCTTTTTAATTTTCTTACGTTTTTATTTCATTCTACAATTGGTTGGCTTTTTTCCGACTCTAATTGTAGTTGTAAGAGAAATAAAGAACAACAACAACTAATAATTGTTTTAATGTAAAAACAATTTATTTAGAGTGTTGACAATATAAGTTGTTGAAGCGCGGGCACTCGCTAATTAAATTATTACATATTTTTGGGAATTGTCGTTTTAACTCTTTAACTTTTATTTTCGTGCTCATTCTTTTTTCCCAAAAGTTATTTATTAAAATTTCAAAGTGATCAATTGAGGGGTTTTAGCTAGTTCCTATGCGCATTTCACTGGGGCTAATGCAGATCATCAGGGAACCTTTACCCAACATTTCTTAGAATAACTGGAGATGTTTATTTTAAACTTCCACATTAATTAATGGGAAGTCTGAACAAACATCAAAGTCACAACAAGAACTCACTGATCACTTTGCCTTTTTAATTTTCTTACGTTTTTATTTCATTCTACAATTGGTTGGCTTTTTTCCGACTCTAATTGTAGTTGTAAGAGAAATAAAGAACAACAACAACTAATAATTGTTTTAATGTAAAAACAATTTATTTAGAGTGTTGACAATATAAGTTGTTTAAGCGCGGGCACTCGCTAATTAAATTATTACATATTTTTGGGAATTGTCGTTTTAACTCTTTAACTTTTATTTTCGTGCTCATTCTTTTTTCCCAAAAGTTATTTATTAAAATTTCAAAGTGATCAATTGAGGGGTTTTAGCTAGTTCCTATGCGCATTTCACTGGGGCTAATGCAGATCATCAGGGAACCTTTACCCAACATTTCTTAGAATAACTAGAGATGTTTATTTTAAACTTCCACATTAATTAATGGGAAGTCTGAACAAACATCAAAGTCACAACAAGAACTCACTGATCACTTTGCCTTTTTAATTTTCTTACGTTTTTATTTCATTCTACAATTGGTTGGCTTTTTTCCGACTCTAATTGTAGTTGTAAGAGAAATAAAGAACAACAACAACTAATAATTGTTTTAATGTAAAAACAATTTATTTAGAGTGTTGACAATATAAGTTGTTTAAGCGCGGGCACTCGCTAATTAAATTATTACATATTTTTGGGAATTGTCGTTTTAACTCTTTAACTTTTATTTTCGTGCTCATTCTTTTTTCCCAAAAGTTATTTGTTAAAATTTCAAAGTGATCAATTGAGGGGTTTTAGCTAGTTCCTATGCGCATTTCACTGGGGCTAATGCAGATCATCAGGGAACCTTTACCCAACATTTCTTAGAATAACTAGAGATGTTTATTTTAAACTTCCACATTAATTAATGGGAAGTCTGAACAAACATCAAAGTCACAACAAGAACTCACTGATCACTTTGCCTTTTTAATTTTCATACGTTTTTATTTCATTCTACAATTGGTTGGGTTTTTTCCGACTCTAATTGTAGTTGTAAGAGAAATAAAGAACAACAACAACTAATAATTGTTTTAATGTAAAAACAATTTATTTAGAGTGTTGACAATATAAGTTGTTTAAGCGCGGGCACTCGCTAATTAAATTATTACATATTTTTGGGAATTGTCGTTTTAACTCTTTAACTTTTATTTTCGTGCTCATTCTTTTTTCCCAAAAGTTATTTATTAAAATTTCAAAGTGATCAATTGAGGGGTTTTAGCTAGTTCCTATGCGCATTTCACTATGGCTAATGCAGATCATCAGGGAACCTTTACCCAACATTTCTTAGAATAACTAGAGATGTTTATTTTAAACTTCCACATTAATTAATGGGAAGTCTGAACAAACATCAAAGTCACAACAAGAACTCACTGATCACTTTGCCTTTTTAATTTTCTTACGTTTTTATTTCATTCTACAATTGGTTGGCTTTTTTCCGACTCTAATTGTAGTTGTAAGAGAAATAAAGAACAACAACAACTAATAATTGTTTTAATGTAAAAACAATTTATTTAGAGTGTTGACAATATAAGTTGTTTAAGCGCGGGCACTCGCTAATTAAATTATTACAAATTTTTGGGAATTGTCGTTTTAACTCTTCAACTTTTATTTTCGTGCTCATTCTTTTTTCCCAAAAGTTATTTATTAAAATTTTAAAGTGATCAATTGAGGGGTTTTAGCTAGTTCCTATGCGCATTTCACTGGGGCTAATGCAGATCATCAGGGAACCTTTACCCAACATTTCTTAGAATAACTAGAGATGTTTATTTTAAACTTCCACATTAATTAATGGGAAGTCTGAACAAACATCAAAGTCACAACAAGAACTCACTGATCACTTTGCCTTTTTAATTTTCTTACGTTTTTATTTCATTCTACAATTGGTTGGCTTTTTGCCGACTCTAATTGTAGTTGTAAGAGAAATAAAGAACAACAACAACTAATAATTGTTTTAATGTAAAAACAATTTATTTAGAGTGTTGACAATATAAGTTGTTTAAGCGCGGGCACTCGCTAATTAAATTATTACATATTTTTGGGAATTGTCGTTTTAACTCTCTAACTTTTATTTTCGTGCTCATTCTTTTTTCCCAAAAGTTATTTATTAAAATTTCAAAGTGATCAATTGAGGGGTTTTAGCTAGTTCCTATGCGCATTTCACTGGGGCTAATGCAGATCATCAGTGAACCTTTACCCAACATTTCTTAGAATAACTAGAGATGTTTATTTTGAACTTCCACATTAATTAATGGGAAGTCTGAACAAACATCAAAGTCACAACAAGAACTCACTGATCACTTTGCCTTTTTAATTTTCTTACGTTTTTATTTCATTCTACAATTGGTTGGCTTTTTTCCGACTCTAATTGTAGTTGTAAGAGAAATAAAGAACAACAACAACTAATAATTGTTTTAATGTAAAAACAATTTATTTAGAGTGTTGACAATATAAGTTGTTTAAGCGCGGGCACTCGCTAATTAAATTATTACATATTTTTGGGAATTGTCGTTTTAACTCTTTAACTTTTATTTTCGTGCTCATTCTTTTTTCCCAAAAGTTATTTATTAAAATTTCAAAGTGATCAATTGAGGGGTTTTAGCTAGTTCCTATGCGCATTTCACTGGGGCTAATGCAGATCATCAGGGAATCTTTACCCAACATTTCTTAGAATAACTAGAGATGTTTATTTTAAACTTCCACATTAATTAATGGGAAGTCTGAACAAACATCAAAGTCACAACAAGAACTCACTGATCACTTTGCCTTTTTAATTTTCTTACGTTTTTATTTCATTCTACAATTGGTTGGCTTTTTTCCGACTCTAATTGTAGTTGTAAGAGAAATAAAGAACAACAACAACTAATAATTGTTTTAATGTAAAAAAAATTTATTTAGAGTGTTGACAATATAAGTTGTTTAAGCGCGGGCACTCGCTAATTAAATTATTACATATTTTTGGGAATTGTCGTTTTAACTCTTTAACTTTTATTTTCGTGCTCATTCTTTTTTCCCAAAAGTTATTTATTAAAATTTCAAAGTGATCAATTGAGGGGTTTTAGCTAGTTACTATGCGCATTTCACTGGGGCTAATGCAGATCATCAGGGAACCTTTACCCAACATTTCTTAGAATAACTAGAGATGTTTATTTTAAACTTCCACATTAATTAATGGGAAGTCTGAACAAACATCAAAGTCACAACAAGAACTCACTGATCACTTTGCCTTTTTAATTTTCTTACGTTTTTATTTCATTCTACAATTGGTTGGCTTTTTTCCGACTCTAATTGTAGTTGTAAGAGAAATAAAGAACAACAACAACTAATAATTGTTTTAATGTAAAAACAATTTATTTAGAGTGTTGACAATATAAGTTGCTTAAGCGCGTGCACTCGCTAATTAAATTATTACATATTTTTGGGAATTGTCGTTTTAACTCTTTAACTTTTATTTTCGTGCTCATTCTTTTTTCCCAAAAGTTATTTATTAAAATTTCAAAGTGATCAATTGAGGGGTTTTAGCTAGTTCCTATGCGCATTTCACTGGGGCTAATGCAGATCATCAGGGAACTTTTACCCAACATGTCTTAGAATAACTAGAGATGTTTATTTTAAACTTCCACATTAATTAATGGGAAGTCTGAACAAGCATCAAAGTCACAACAAGAACTCACTGATCACTTTGCCTTTTTAATTTTCTTACGTTTTTATTTCATTCTACAATTGGTTGGCTTTTTGCCGACTCTAATTGTAGTTGTAAGAGAAATAAAGAACAACAACAACTAATAATTGTTTTAATGTAAAAACAATTTATTTAGAGTGTTGACAATATAAGTTGTTTAAGCGCGGGCACTCGCTAATTAAATTATTACATATTTTTGGGAATTGTCGTTTTAACTCTTTAACTTTTATTTTCGTGCTCATTCTTTTTTCCCAAAAGTTATTTATTAAAATTTCAAAGTGATCAATTGAGGGGTTTTAGCTAGTTACTATGCGCATTTCACTGGGGCTAATGCAGATCATCAGGGAACCTTTACCCAACATTTCTTAGAATAACTAGAGATGTTTATTTTAAACTTCCACATTAATTAATGGGAAGTCTGAACAAACATCAAAGTCACAACAAGAACTCACTGATCACTTTGCCCTTTTAATTTTCTTACGTTTTTATTTCATTCTACAATTGGTTGGCTTTTTTCCGACTCTAATTGTAGTTGTAAGAGAAATAAAGAACAACAACAACTAATAATTGTTTTAATGTAAAAACAATTTATTTAGAGTGTTGACAATATAAGTTGTTTAAGCGCGGGCACTCGCTAATTAAATTATTACATATTTTTGGGAATTGTCGTTTTAACTCTTTAACTTTTATTTTCGTGCTCATTCTTTTTTCCCAAAAGTTATTTATTAAAATTTCAAAGTGATCAATTGAGGGGTTTTAGCTAGTTCCTATGCGCATTTCACTGGGGCTAATGCAGATCATCAGGGAACCTTTACCCAACATTTCTTAGAATAACTAGAGATGTTTATTTTAAACTTCCACATTAATTAATGGGAAGTCTGAACAAACATCAAAGTCACAACAAGAACTCACTGATCACTTTGCCTTTTTAATTTTCTTACGTTTTTATTTCATTCTACAATTGGTTGGCTTTTTTCCGACTCTAATTGTAGTTGTAAGAGAAATAAAGAACAACAACAACTAATAATTGTTTTAATGTAAAAACAATTTATTTAGAGTGTTGACAATATAAGTTGTTTAAGCGCGGGCACTCGCTAATTAAATTATTACATATTTTTGGGAATTGTCGTTTTAACTCTTTAAGTTTTATTTTCGTGCTCATTCTTTTTTCCCAAAAGTTATTTATTAAAATTTCAAAGTGATCAATTGAGGGGTTTTAGCTAGTTCCTATGCGCATTTCACTGGGGCTAATGCAGATCATCAGGGAACCTTTACCCAACATTTCTTAGAATAACTAGAGATGTTTATTTTAAACTTCCACATTAATTAATGGGAAGTCTGAACAAACATCAAAGTCACAACAAGAACTCACTGATCACTTTGCCTTTTTAATTTTCTTACGTTTTTATTTCATTCTACAATTGGTTGGCTTTTTTCCGACTCTAATTGTAGTTGTAAGAGAAATAAAGAACAACAACAACTAATAATTGTTTTAATGTAAAAACAATTTATTTAGAGTGTTGACAATATAAGTTGTTTAAGCGCGGGCACTCGCTAATTAAATTATTACAAATTTTTGGGAATTGTCGTTTTAACTCTTCAACTTTTATTTTCGTGCTCATTCTTTTTTCCCAAAAGTTATTTATTAAAATTTTAAAGTGATCAATTGAGGGGTTTTAGCTAGTTCCTATGCGCATTTCACTGGGGCTAATGCAGATCATCAGGGAACCTTTACCCAACATTTCTTAGAATAACTAGAGATGTTTATTTTAAACTTCCACATTAATTAATGGGAAGTCTGAACAAACATCAAAGTCACAACAAGAACTCACTGATCACTTTGCCTTTTTAATTTTCTTACGTTTTTATTTCATTCTACAATTGGTTGGCTTTTTTCCGACTCTAATTGTAGTTGTAAGAGAAATAAAGAACAACAACAACTAATAATTGTTTTAATGTAAAAACAATTTATTTAGAGTGTTGACAATATAAGTTGTTTAAGCGCGGGCACTCGCTAATTAAATTATTACATATTTTTGGGAATTGTCGTTTTAACTCTCTAACTTTTATTTTCGTGCTCATTCTTTTTTCCCAAAAGTTATTTATTAAAATTTCAAAGTGATCAATTGAGGGGTTTTAGCTAGTTCCTATGCGCATTTCACTGGGGCTAATGCAGATCATCAGTGAACCTTTACCCAACATTTCTTAGAATAACTAGAGATGTTTATTTTAAACTTCCACATTAATTAATGGGAAGTCTGAACAAACATCAAAGTCACAACAAGAACTCACTGATCACTTTGCCTTTTTAATTTTCTTACGTTTTTATTTCATTCTACAATTGGTTGGCTTTTTTCCGACTCTAATTGTAGTTGTAAGAGAAATAAAGAACAACAACAACTAATAATTGTTTTAATGTAAAAACAATTTATTTAGAGTGTTGACAATATAAGTTGTTTAAGCGCGGGCACTCGCTAATTAAATTATTACATATTTTGGGAATTGTCGTTTTAACTCTTTAACTTTTATTTTCGTGCTCATTCTTTTTTCCCAAAAGTTATTTATTAAAATTTCAAAGTGATCAATTGAGGGGTCTTAGCTAGTTACTATGCGCATTTCACTGGGGCTAATGCAGATCATCAGGGAACCTTTACCCAACATTTCTTAGAATAACTAGAGATGTTTATTTTAAACTTCCACATTAATTAATGGGAAGTCTGAACAAACATCAAAGTCACAACAAGAACTCACTGATCACTTTGCTTTTTAATTTTCTTACGTTTTTTATTTCATTCTACAATTGGTTGGCTTTTTTCCGACTCTAATTGTAGTTGTAAGAGAAATAAAGAACAACAACAACTAATAATTGTTTTAATGTAAAAACAATTTATTTAGAGTGTTGACAATATAAGTTGTTTAAGCGCGGGCACTCGCTAATTAAATTATTACATATTTTTGGGAATTGTCGTTTTAACTCTTTAACTTTTATTTTCGTGCTCATTCTTTTTTCCCAAAAGTTATTTATTAAAATTTCAAAGTGATAAATTGAGGGATTTTAGCTAGTTCCTATGCGCATTTCACTGGGGCTAATGCAGATCATCAGGGAACCTTTACCCAACATTTCTTAGAATAACTAGAGATGTTTATTTTAAACTTCCACATTAATTAATGGGAAGTCTGAACAAACATCAAAGTCACAACAAGAACTCACTGATCACTTTGCCTTTTTAATTTTCTTACGTTTTTATTTCATTCTACAATTGGTTGGCTTTTTTCCGACTCTAATTGTAGTTGTAAGAGAAATAAAGAACAACAACAACTAATAATTGTTTTAATGTAAAAACAATTTATTTAGAGTGTTGACAATATAAGTTGCTTAAGCGCGGGCACTCGCTAATTAAATTATTACATATTTTTGGGAATTGTCGTTTTAACTCTTTAACTTTTATTTTCGTGCTCATTCTTTTTTCCCAAAAGTTATTTATTAAAATTTCTAAGTGATCAATTGAGGGGTTTTAGCTAGTTCCTATGCGCATTTCACTGGGGCTAATGCAGATCATCAGGGAACCTTTACCCAACATTTCTTAGAATAACTAGAGATGTTTATTTTAAACTTCCACATTAATTAATGGGAAGTCTGAACAAACATCAAAGTCACAACAAGAACTCACTGATCACTTTGCCTTTTTAATTTTCTTACGTTTTTATTTCATTCTACAATTGGTTGGCTTTTTTCCGACTCTAATTGTAGTTGTAAGAGAAATAAAGAACAACAACAACTAATAATTATTTTAATGTAAAAACAATTTATTTAGAGTGTTGACAATATAAGTTGCTTAAGCGCGGGCACTCGCTAATTAAATTATTACATATTTTTGGGAATTGTCGTTTTAACTCTTTAACTTTTATTTTCGTGCTCATTCTTTTTTTCCCAAAAGTTATTTATTAAAATTTCAAAGTGATCAATTGAGGGGTTTTAGCTAGTTCCTATGCGTATTTCACTTTTTACCCAACATTTCTTAGAATAACTAGAGATGTTTATTTTAAACTTCCACATTAATTAATGGGAAGTCTGAACAAACATCAAAGTCACAACAAGAACTCACTGATCACTTTGCCTTTTTAATTTTCTTACGTTTTTATTTCATTCTACAATTGGTTGGCTTTTTTCCGACTCTAATTGTAGTTGTAAGAGAAATAAAGAACAACAACAACTAATAATTGTTTTAATGTAAAAACAATTTATTTAGAGTGTTGACAATATAAGTTGTTTAAGCGCGGGCACTCGCTAATTGAATTATTACATATTTTTGGGAATTGTCGTTTTAACTCTTTAACTTTTATTTTCGTGCTCATTCTTTTTTCCCAAAAGTTATTTATTAAAATTTCAAAGTGATCAATTGAGGGGTTTTAGCTAGTTCCTATGCGCATTTCACTGGGGCTAATGCAGATCATCAGGGAACCTTTACCCAACATTTCTTAGAATAACTAGAGATGTTTATTTTAAACTTCCACATTAATTAATGGGAAGTCTGAACAAACATCAAAGTCACAACAAGAACTCACTGATCACTTTGCCTTTTTAATTTTCTTACGTTTTTATTTCATTCTACAATTGGTTGGCTTTTTTCCGACTCTAATTGTAGTTGTAAGAGAAATAAAGAACAACAACAACTAATAATTGTTTTAATGTAAAAACAATTTATTTAGAGTGTTGACAATATAAGTTGTTTAAGCGCGGGCACTCGCTAATTAAATTATTACATATTTTTGGGAATTGTCGTTTTAACTCTCTAACTTTTATTTTCGTGCTCATTCTTTTTTCCCAAAAGTTATTTATTAAAATTTCAAAGTGATCAATTGAGGGGTTTTAGCTAGTTCCTATGCGCATTTCACTGGGGCTAATGCAGATCATCAGTGAACCTTTACCCAACATTTCTTAGAATAACTAGAGATGTTTATTTTGAACTTCCACATTAATTAATGGGAAGTCTGAACAAACATCAAAGTCACAACAAGAACTCACTGATCACTTTGCCTTTTTAATTTTCTTACGTTTTTATTTCATTCTACAATTGGTTGGCTTTTTTCCGACTCTAATTGTAGTTGTAAGAGAAATAAAGAACAACAACAACTAATAATTGTTTTAATGTAAAAACAATTTATTTAGAGTGTTGACAATATAAGTTGTTTAAGCGCGGGCACTCGCTAATTAAATTATTACATATTTTTGGGAATTGTCGTTTTAACTCTTTAACTTTTATTTTCGTGCTCATTCTTTTTTCCCAAAAGTTATTTATTAAAATTTCAAAGTGATCAATTGAGGGGTTTTAGCTAGTTCCTATGCGCATTTCACTGGGGCTAATGCAGATCATCAGGGAACCTTTACCCAACATTTCTTAGAATAACTAGAGATGTTTATTTTAAACTTCCACATTAATTAATGGGAAGTCTGAACAAACATCAAAGTCACAACAAGAACTCACTGATCACTTTGCCTTTTTAATTTTCTTACGTTTTTATTTCATTCTACAATTGGTTGGCTTTTTTCCGACTCTAATTGTAGTTGTAAGAGAAATAAAGAACAACAACAACTAATAATTGTTTTAATGTAAAAAAAATTTATTTAGAGTGTTGACAATATAAGTTGTTTAAGCGCGGGCACTCGCTAATTAAATTATTACATATTTTTGGGAATTGTCGTTTTAACTCTTTAACTTTTATTTTCGTGCTCATTCTTTTTTCCCAAAAGTTATTTATTAAAATTTCAAAGTGATCAATTGAGGGGTTTTAGCTAGTTACTATGCGCATTTCACTGGGGCTAATGCAGATCATCAGGGAACCTTTACCCAACATTTCTTAGAATAACTAGAGATGTTTATTTTAAACTTCCACATTAATTAATGGGAAGTCTGAACAAACATCAAAGTCACAACAAGAACTCACTGATCACTTTGCCTTTTTAATTTTCTTACGTTTTTATTTCATTCTACAATTGGTTGGCTTTTTTCCGACTCTAATTGTAGTTGTAAGAGAAATAAAGAACAACAACAACTAATAATTGTTTTAATGTAAAAACAATTTATTTAGAGTGTTGACAATATAAGTTGCTTAAGCGCGTGCACTCGCTAATTAAATTATTACATATTTTTGGGAATTGTCGTTTTAACTCTTTAACTTTTATTTTCGTGCTCATTCTTTTTTCCCAAAAGTTATTTATTAAAATTTCAAAGTGATCAATTGAGGGGTTTTAGCTAGTTCCTATGCGCATTTCACTGGGGCTAATGCAGATCATCAGGGAACTTTTACCCAACATGTCTTAGAATAACTAGAGATGTTTATTTTAAACTTCCACATTAATTAATGGGAAGTCTGAACAAACATCAAAGTCACAACAAGAACTCACTGATCACTTTGCCTTTTTAATTTTCTTACGTTTTTATTTCATTCTACAATTGGTTGGCTTTTTGCCGACTCTAATTGTAGTTGTAAGAGAAATAAAGAACAACAACAACTAATAATTGTTTTAATGTAAAAACAATTTATTTAGAGTGTTGACAATATAAGTTGTTTAAGCGCGGGCACTCGCTAATTAAATTATTACATATTTTTGGGAATTGTCGTTTTAACTCTTTAACTTTTATTTTCGTGCTCATTCTTTTTTCCCAAAAGTTATTTATTAAAATTTCAAAGTGATCAATTGAGGGGTTTTAGCTAGTTCCTATGCGCATTTCACTGGGGCTAATGCAGATCATCAGGGAACCTTTACCCAACATTTCTTAGAATAACTAGAGATGTTTATTTTAAACTTCCACATTAATTAATGGGAAGTCTGAACAAACATCAAAGTCACAACAAGAACTCACTGATCACTTTGCCTTTTTAATTTTCTTACGTTTTTATTTCATTCTACAATTGGTTGGCTTTTTGCCGACTCTAATTGTAGTTGTAAGAGAAATAAAGAACAACAACAACTAATAATTGTTTTAATGTAAAAACAATTTATTTAGAGTGTTGACAATATAAGTTGTTTAAGCGCGGGCACTCGCTAATTAAATTATTACATATTTTTGGGAATTGTCGTTTTAACTCTTTAACTTTTATTTTCGTGCTCATTCTTTTTTCCCAAAAGTTATTTATTAAAATTTCAAAGTGATCAATTGAGGGGTTTTAGCTAGTTACTATGCGCATTTCACTGGGGCTAATGCAGATCATCAGGGAACCTTTACCCAACATTTCTTAGAATAACTAGAGATGTTTATTTTAAACTTCCACATTAATTAATGGGAAGTCTGAACAAACATCAAAGTCACAACAAGAACTCACTGATCACTTTGCCCTTTTAATTTTCTTACGTTTTTATTTTATTCTACAATTGGTTGGCTTTTTGCCGACTCTAATTGTAGTTGTAAGAGAAATAAAGAACAACAACAACTAATAATTGTTTTAATGTAAAAACAATTTATTTAGAGTGTTGACAATATAAGTTGTTTAAGCGCGGGCACTCGCTAATTAAATTATTACATATTTTGGGAATTGTCGTTTTAACTCTTTAACTTTTATTTTCGTGCTCATTCTTTTTTCCCAAAAGTTATTTATTAAAATTTCAAAGTGATCAATTGAGGGGTTTTAGCTAGTTACTATGCGCATTTCACTGGGGCTAATGCAGATCATCAGGGAACCTTTACCCAACATTTCTTAGAATAACTAGAGATGTTTATTTTAAACTTCCACATTAATTAATGGGAAGTCTGAACAAACATCAAAGTCACAACAAGAACTCACTGATCACTTTGCCTTTTTAATTTTCTTACGTTTTTATTTCATTCTACAATTGGTTGGCTTTTTTCCGACTCTAATTGTAGTTGTAAGAGAAATAAAGAACAACAACAACTAATAATTGTTTTAATGTAAAAACAATTTATTTAGAGTGTTGACAATATAAGTTGCTTAAGCGCGGGCACTCGCTAATTAAATTATTACATATTTTTGGGAATTGTCGTTTTAACTCTTTAACTTTTATTTTCGTGCTCATTCTTTTTTCCCAAAAGTTATTTATTAAAATTTCAAAGTGATCAATTGAGGGGTTTTAGCTAGTTCCTATGCGCATTTCACTGGGGCTAATGCAGATCATCAGGGAACCTTTACCCAACATTTCTTAGAATAACTAGAGATGTTTATTTTAAACTTCCACATTAATTAATGGGAAGTCTGAACAAACATCAAAGTCACAACAAGAACTCACTGATCACTTTGCCTTTTTAATTTTCTTACGTTTTTATTTCATTCTACAATTGGTTGGCTTTTTTCCGACTCTAATTGTAGTTGTAAGAGAAATAAAGAACAACAACAACTAATAATTGTTTTAATGTAAAAACAATTTATTTAGAGTGTTGACAATATAAGTTGTTTAAGCGCGGGCACTCGCTAATTAAATTATTACATATTTTTGGGAATTGTCGTTTTAACTCTTTAACTTTTATTTTCGTGCTCATTCTTTTTTCCCAAAAGTTATTTATTAAAATTTCAAAGTGATCAATTGAGGGGTTTTAGCTAGTTCCTATGCGCATTTCACTGGGGCTAATGCAGATCATCAGGGAACCTTTACCCAACATTTCTTAGAATAACTAGAGATGTTTATTTTAAACTTCCACATTAATTAATGGGAAGTCTGAACAAACATCAAAGTCACAACAAGAACTCACTGATCACTTTGCCTTTTTAATTTTCTTACGTTTTTATTTCATTCTACAATTGGTTGGCTTTTTTCCGACTCTAATTGTAGTTGTAAGAGAAATAAAGAACAACAACAACTAATAATTGTTTTAATGTAAAAACAATTTATTTAGAGTGTTGACAATATAAGTTGTTTAAGCGCGGGCACTCGCTAATTAAATTATTACATATTTTTGGGAATTGTCGTTTTAACTCTTTAAGTTTTATTTTCGTGCTCATTCTTTTTTCCCAAAAGTTATTTATTAAAATTTCAAAGTGATCAATTGAGGGGTTTTAGCTAGTTCCTATGCGCATTTCACTGGGGCTAATGAAGATCATCAGGGAACCTTTACCCAACATTTCTTAGAATAACTAGAGATGTTTATTTTAAACTTCCACATTAATTAATGGGAAGTCTGAACAAACATCAAAGTCACAACAAGAACTCACTGATCACTTTGCCTTTTTAATTTTCTTACGTTTTTATTTCATTCTACAATTGGTTGGCTTTTTTCCGACTCTAATTGTAGTTGTAAGAGAAATAAAGAACAACAACAACTAATAATTGTTTTAATGTAAAAACAATTTATTTAGAGTGTTGACAATATAAGTTGTTTAAGCGCGGGCACTCGCTAATTAAATTATTACATATTTTTGGGAATTGTCGTTTTAACTCTTTAACTTTTATTTTCGTGCTCATTCTTTTTTCCCAAAAGTTATTTATTAAAATTTCAAAGTGATCAATTGAGGGGTTTTAGCTAGTTCCTATGCGCATTTCACTGGGGCTAATGCAGATCATCAGGGAACCTTTACCCAACATTTCTTAGAATAACTAGAGATGTTTATTTTAAACTTCCACATTAATTAATGGGAAGTCTGAACAAACATCAAAGTCACAACAAGAACTCACTGATCACTTTGCCTTTTTAATTTTCTTACGTTTTTATTTCATTCTACAATTGGTTGGCTTTTTTCCGACTCTAATTGTAGTTGTAAGAGAAATAAAGAACAACAACAACTAATAATTGTTTTAATGTAAAAACAATTTATTTAGAGTGTTGACAATATAAGTTGTTTAAGCGCGGGCACTCGCTAATTAAATTATTACATATTTTTGGGAATTGTCGTTTTAACTCTTTAAGTTTTATTTTCGTGCTCATTCTTTTTTCCCAAAAGTTATTTATTAAAATTTCAAAGTGATCAATTGAGGGGTTTTAGCTAGTTCCTATGCGCATTTCACTGGGGCTAATGCAGATCATCAGGGAACCTTTACCCAACATTTCTTAGAATAACTAGAGATGTTTATTTTAAACTTCCACATTAATTAATGGGAAGTCTGAACAAACATCAAAGTCACAACAAGAACTCACTGATCACTTTGCCTTTTTAATTTTCTTACGTTTTTATTTCATTCTACAATTGGTTGGCTTTTTTCCGACTCTAATTGTAGTTGTAAGAGAAATAAAGAACAACAACAACTAATAATTGTTTTAATGTAAAAACAATTTATTTAGAGTGTTGACAATATAAGTTGTTTAAGCGCGGGCACTCGCTAATTAAATTATTACAAATTTTTGGGAATTGTCGTTTTAACTCTTCAACTTTTATTTTCGTGCTCATTCTTTTTTCCCAAAAGTTATTTATTAAAATTTTAAAGTGATCAATTGAGGGGTTTTAGCTAGTTCCTATGCGCATTTCACTGGGGCTAATGCAGATCATCAGGGAACCTTTACCCAACATTTCTTAGAATAACTAGAGATGTTTATTTTAAACTTCCACATTAATTAATGGGAAGTCTGAACAAACATCAAAGTCACAACAAGAACTCACTGATCACTTTGCCTTTTTAATTTTCTTACGTTTTTATTTCATTCTACAATTGGTTGGCTTTTTTCCGACTCTAATTGTAGTTGTAAGAGAAATAAAGAACAACAACAACTAATAATTGTTTTAATGTAAAAACAATTTATTTAGAGTGTTGACAATATAAGTTGTTTAAGCGCGGGCACTCGCTAATTAAATTATTACATATTTTTGGGAATTGTCGTTTTAACTCTCTAACTTTTATTTTCGTGCTCATTCTTTTTTCCCAAAAGTTATTTATTAAAATTTCAAAGTGATCAATTGAGGGGTTTTAGCTAGTTCCTATGCGCATTTCACTGGGGCTAATGCAGATCATCAGTGAACCTTTACCCAACATTTCTTAGAATAACTAGAGATGTTTATTTTAAACTTCCACATTAATTAATGGGAAGTCTGAACAAACATCAAAGTCACAACAAGAACTCACTGATCACTTTGCCTTTTTAATTTTCTTACGTTTTTATTTCATTCTACAATTGGTTGGCTTTTTTCCGACTCTAATTGTAGTTGTAAGAGAAATAAAGAACAACAACAACTAATAATTGTTTTAATGTAAAAACAATTTATTTAGAGTGTTGACAATATAAGTTGTTTAAGCGCGGGCACTCGCTAATTAAATTATTACATATTTTGGGAATTGTCGTTTTAACTCTTTAACTTTTATTTTCGTGCTCATTCTTTTTTCCCAAAAGTTATTTATTAAAATTTCAAAGTGATCAATTGAGGGGTTTTAGCTAGTTACTATGCGCATTTCACTGGGGCTAATGCAGATCATCAGGGAACCTTTACCCAACATTTCTTAGAATAACTAGAGATGTTTATTTTAAACTTCCACATTAATTAATGGGAAGTCTGAACAAACATCAAAGTCACAACAAGAACTCACTGATCACTTTGCTTTTTAATTTTCTTACGTTTTTTATTTCATTCTACAATTGGTTGGCTTTTTTCCGACTCTAATTGTAGTTGTAAGAGAAATAAAGAACAACAACAACTAATAATTGTTTTAATGTAAAAACAATTTATTTAGAGTGTTGACAATATAAGTTGTTTAAGCGCGGGCACTCGCTAATTAAATTATTACATATTTTTGGGAATTGTCGTTTTAACTCTTTGACTTTTATTTTCGTGCTCATTCTTTTTTCCCAAAAGTTATTTATTAAAATTTCAAAGTGATAAATTGAGGGATTTTAGCTAGTTCCTATGCGCATTTCACTGGGGCTAATGCAGATCATCAGGGAACCTTTACCCAACATTTCTTAGAATAACTAGAGATGTTTATTTTAAACTTCCACATTAATTAATGGGAAGTCTGAACAAACATCAAAGTCACAACAAGAACTCACTGATCACTTTGCCTTTTTAATTTTCTTACGTTTTTATTTCATTCTACAATTGGTTGGCTTTTTTCCGACTCTAATTGTAGTTGTAAGAGAAATAAAGAACAACAACAACTAATAATTGTTTTAATGTAAAAACAATTTATTTAGAGTGTTGACAATATAAGTTGCTTAAGCGCGGGCACTCGCTAATTAAATTATTACATATTTTTGGGAATTGTCGTTTTAACTCTTTAACTTTTATTTTCGTGCTCATTCTTTTTTCCCAAAAGTTATTTATTAAAATTTCTAAGTGATCAATTGAGGGGTTTTAGCTAGTTCCTATGCGCATTTCACTGGGGCTAATGCAGATCATCAGGGAACCTTTACCCAACATTTCTTAGAATAACTAGAGATGTTTATTTTAAACTTCCACATTAATTAATGGGAAGTCTGAACAAACATCAAAGTCACAACAAGAACTCACTGATCACTTTGCCTTTTTAATTTTCTTACGTTTTTATTTCATTCTACAATTGGTTGGCTTTTTTCCGACTCTAATTGTAGTTGTAAGAGAAATAAAGAACAACAACAACTAATAATTATTTTAATGTAAAAACAATTTATTTAGAGTGTTGACAATATAAGTTGCTTAAGCGCGGGCACTCGCTAATTAAATTATTACATATTTTTGGGAATTGTCGTTTTAACTCTTTAACTTTTATTTTCGTGCTCATTCTTTTTTTCCCAAAAGTTATTTATTAAAATTTCAAAGTGATCAATTGAGGGGTTTTAGCTAGTTCCTATGCGTATTTCACTTTTTACCCAACATTTCTTAGAATAACTAGAGATGTTTATTTTAAACTTCCACATTAATTAATGGGAAGTCTGAACAAACATCAAAGTCACAACAAGAACTCACTGATCACTTTGCCTTTTTAATTTTCTTACGTTTTTATTTCATTCTACAATTGGTTGGCTTTTTTCCGACTCTAATTGTAGTTGTAAGAGAAATAAAGAACAACAACAACTAATAATTGTTTTAATGTAAAAACAATTTATTTAGAGTGTTGACAATATAAGTTGTTTAAGCGCGGGCACTCGCTAATTAAATTATTACATATTTTTGGGAATTGTCGTTTTAACTCTTTAACTTTTATTTTCGTGCTCATTCTTTTTTCCCAAAAGTTATTTATTAAAATTTCAAAGTGATCAATTGAGGGGTTTTAGCTAGTTCCTATGCGCATTTCACTGGGGCTAATGCAGATCATCAGGGAACCTTTACCCAACATTTCTTAGAATAACTAGAGATGTTTATTTTAAACTTCCACATTAATTAATGGGAAGTCTGAACAAACATCAAAGTCACAACAAGAACTCACTGATCACTTTGCCTTTTTAATTTTCTTACGTTTTTATTTCATTCTACAATTGGTTGGCTTTTTGCCGACTCTAATTGTAGTTGTAAGAGAAATAAAGAACAACAACAACTAATAATTGTTTTAATGTAAAAACAATTTATTTAGAGTGTTGACAATATAAGCTGTTTAAGCGCGGGCACTCGCTAATTAAATTATTACATATTTTTGGGAATTGTCGTTTTAACTCTTTAACTTTTATTTTCGTGCTCATTCTTTTTCCCCAAAAGTTATTTATTAAAATTTCAAAGTGATCAATTGAGGGGTTTTAGCTAGTTACTATGCGCATTTCACTGGGACTAATGCAGATCATCAGGGAACCTTTACCCAACATTTCTTAGAATAACTAGAGATGTTTATTTTAAACTTCCACATTAATTAATGGGAAGTCTGAACAAACATCAAAGTCACAACAAGAACTCACTGATCACTTTGCCTTTTTAATTTTCTTACGTTTTTATTTCATTCTACAATTGGTTGGCTTTTTGCCGACTCTAATTTAGTTGTAAGAGAAATAAAGAACAACAACAACTAATAATTGTTTTAATGTAAAAACAATTTATTTAGAGTGTTGACAATATAAGTTGTTTAAGCGCGGGCACTCGCTAATTAAATTATTACATATTTTTGGGAATTGTCGTTTTAACTCTTTAACTTTTATTTTCGTGCTCATTCTTTTTTCCCAAAAGTTATTTATTAAAATTTCAAAGTGATCAATTGAGGGGTTTTAGCTAGTTACTATGCGCATTTCACTGGGGCTAATGCAGATCATCAGGGAACCTTTACCCAACATTTCTTAGAATAACTAGAGATGTTTATTTTAAACTTCCACATTAATTAATGGGAAGTCTGAACAAACATCAAAGTCACAACAAGAACTCACTGATCACTTTGCCTTTTTAATTTTCTTACGTTTTTATTTCATTCTACAATTGGTTGGCTTTTTTCCGACTCTAATTGTAGTTGTAAGAGAAATAAAGAACAACAACAACTAATAATTGTTTTAATGTAAAAACAATTTATTTAGAGTGTTGACAATATAAGTTGTTTAAGCGCGGGCACTCGCTAATTAAATTATTACATATTTTTGGGAATTGTCGTTTTAACTCTTTAACTTTTATTTTCGTGCTCATTCTTTTTTCCCAAAAGTTATTTATTAAAATTTCAAAGTGATCAATTGAGGGGTTTTAGCTAGTTCCTATGCGCATTTCACTGGGGCTAATGCAGATCATCAGGGAACCTTTACCCAACATTTCTTAGAATAACTAGAGATGTTTATTTTAAACTTCCACATTAATTAATGGGAAGTCTGAACAAACATCAAAGTCACAACAAGAACTCACTGATCACTTTGCCTTTTTAATTTCCTTACGTTTTTATTTCATTCTACAATTGGTTGGCTTTTTTCCGACTCTAATTGTAGTTGTAAGAGAAAGAAAGAACAACAACAACTAATAATTGTTTTAATGTAAAAACAATTTATTTAGAGTGTTGACAATATAAGTTGCTTAAGCGCGGGCACTCGCTAATTAAATTATTAAATATTTTTGGGAATTGTCGTTTTAACTCTTTAACTTTTATTTTCGTGCTCATTCTTTTTTCCCAAAAGTTATTTATTAAAATTTCAAAGTGATCAATTGAGGGGTTTTAGCTAGTTCCTATGCGCATTTCACTGGGGCTAATGCAGATCATCAGGGAACCTTTACCCAACATTTCTTAGAATAACTAGAGATGTTTATTTTAAACTTCCACATTAATTAATGGGAAGTCTGAACAAACATCAAAGTCACAACAAGAACTCACTGATCACTTTGCCTTTTTAATTTTCTTACGTTTTTATTTCATTCTACAATTGGTTGGCTTTTTTCCGACTCTAATTGTAGTTGTAAGAGAAATAAAGAACAACAACAACTAATAATTGTTTTAATGTAAAAACAATTTATTTAGAGTGTTGACAATATAAGTTGCTTAAGCGCGGGCACTCGCTATTTAAATTATTACATATTTTTGGGAATTGTCGTTTTAACTCTTTAACTTTTATTTTCGTGCTCATTCTTTTTTCCCAAAAGTTATTTATTAAAATTTCTAAGTGATCAATTGAGGGGTTTTAGCTAGTTCCTATGCGCATTTCACTGGGGCTAATGCAGATCATCAGGGAACCTTTACCCAACATTTCTTAGAATAACTAGAGATGTTTATTTTAAACTTCCACATTAATTAATGGGAAGTCTGAACAAACATCAAAGCCACAACAAGAGCTCACTGATCACTTTGCCTTTTTAATTTTCTTACGTTTTTATTTCATTCTACAATTGGTTGGCTTTTTTCCGACTCTAATTGTAGTTGTAAGAGAAATAAAGAACAACAACAACTAATAATTGTTTTAATGTAAAAACAATTTATTTAGAGTGTTGACAATATAAGTTGCTTAAGCGCGGGCACTCGCTAATTAAATTATTACATATTTTTGGGAATTGTCGTTTTAACTCTTTAACTTTTATTTTCATGCTCATTCTTTTTTTCCCAAAAGTTATTTATTAAAATTTCAAAGTGATCAATTGAGGGGTCTTAGCTAGTTCCTATGCGTATTTCACTTTTTACCCAACATTTCTTAGAATAACTAGAGATGTTTATTTTAAACTTCCACATTAATTAATGGGAAGTCTGAACAAACATCAAAGTCACAACAAGAACTCACTGATCACTTTGCCTTTTTAATTTTCTTACGTTTTTATTTCATTCTACAATTGGTTGGCTTTTTTCCGACTCTAATTGTAGTTGTAAGAGAAATAAAGAACAACAACAACTAATAATTGTTTTAATGTAAAAACAATTTATTTAGAGTGTTGACAATATAAGTTGTTTAAGCGCGGGCACTCGCTAATTAAATTATTACATATTTTTGGGAATTGTCGTTTTAACTCTTTAACTTTTATTTTCGTGCTCATTCTTTTTTCCCAAAAGTTATTTATTAAAATTTCAAAGTGATCAATTGAGGGGTTTTAGCTAGTTCCTATGCGCATTTCACTGGGGCTAATGCAGATCATCAGGGAACCTTTACCCAACATTTCTTAGAATAACTAGAGATGTTTATTTTAAACTTCCACATTAATTAATGGGAAGTCTGAACAAACATCAAAGTCACAACAAGAACTCACTGATCACTTTGCCTTTTTAATTTTCTTACGTTTTTATTTCATTCTACAATTGGTTGGCTTTTTGCCGACTCTAATTGTAGTTGTAAGAGAAATAAAGAACAACAACAACTAATAATTGTTTTAATGTAAAAACAATTTATTTAGAGTGTTGACAATATAAGCTGTTTAAGCGCGGGCACTCGCTAATTAAATTATTACATATTTTTGGGAATTGTCGTTTTAACTCTTTAACTTTTATTTTCGTGCTCATTCTTTTTCCCCAAAAGTTATTTATTAAAATTTCAAAGTGATCAATTGAGGGGTTTTAGCTAGTTACTATGCGCATTTCACTGGGGCTAATGCAGATCATCAGGGAACCTTTACCCAACATTTCTTAGAATAACTAGAGATGTTTATTTTAAACTTCCACATTAATTAATGGGAAGTCTGAACAAACATCAAAGTCACAACAAGAACTCACTGATCACTTTGCCTTTTTAATTTTCTTACGTTTTTATTTCATTCTACAATTGGTTGGCTTTTTGCCGACTCTAATTGTAGTTGTAAGAGAAATAAAGAACAACAACAACTAATAATTGTTTTAATGTAAAAACAATTTATTTAGAGTGTTGACAATATAAGTTGTTTAAGCGCGGGCACTCGCTAATTAAATTATTACATATTTTTGGGAATTGTCGTTTTAACTCTTTAACTTTTATTTTCGTGCTCATTCTTTTTTCCCAAAAGTTATTTATTAAAATTTCAAAGTGATCAATTGAGGGGTTTTAGCTAGTTACTATGCGCATTTCACTGGGGCTAATGCAGATCATCAGGGAACCTTTACCCAACATTTCTTAGAATAACTAGAGATGTTTATTTTAAACTTCCACATTAATTAATGGGAAGTCTGAACAAACATCAAAGTCACAACAAGAACTCACTGATCACTTTGCCTTTTTAATTTTCTTACGTTTTTATTTCATTCTACAATTGGTTGGCTTTTTTCCGACTCTAATTGTAGTTGTAAGAGAAATAAAGAACAACAACAACTAATAATTGTTTTAATGTAAAAACAATTTATTTAGAGTGTTGACAATATAAGTTGTTTAAGCGCGGGCACTCGCTAATTAAATTATTACATATTTTTGGGAATTGTCGTTTTAACTCTTTAACTTTTATTTTCGTGCTCATTCTTTTTTCCCAAAAGTTATTTATTAAAATTTCAAAGTGATCAATTGAGGGGTTTTAGCTAGTTCCTATGCGCATTTCACTGGGGCTAATGCAGATCATCAGGGAACCTTTACCCAACATTTCTTAGAATAACTAGAGATGTTTATTTTAAACTTCCACATTAATTAATGGGAAGTCTGAACAAACATCAAAGTCACAACAAGAACTCACTGATCACTTTGCCTTTTTAATTTCCTTACGTTTTTATTTCATTCTACAATTGGTTGGCTTTTTTCCGACTCTAATTGTAGTTGTAAGAGAAAGAAAGAACAACAACAACTAATAATTGTTTTAATGTAAAAACAATTTATTTAGAGTGTTGACAATATAAGTTGCTTAAGCGCGGGCACTCGCTAATTAAATTATTAAATATTTTTGGGAATTGTCGTTTTAACTCTTTAACTTTTATTTTCGTGCTCATTCTTTTTTCCCAAAAGTTATTTATTAAAATTTCAAAGTGATCAATTGAGGGGTTTTAGCTAGTTCCTATGCGCATTTCACTGGGGCTAATGCAGATCATCAGGGAACCTTTACCCAACATTTCTTAGAATAACTAGAGATGTTTATTTTAAACTTCCACATTAATTAATGGGAAGTCTGAACAAACATCAAAGCCACAACAAGAGCTCACTGATCACTTTGCCTTTTTAATTTTCTTACGTTTTTATTTCATTCTACAATTGGTTGGCTTTTTTCCGACTCTAATTGTAGTTGTAAGAGAAAGAAAGAACAACAACAACTAATAATTGTTTTAATGTAAAAACAATTTATTTAGAGTGTTGACAATATAAGTTGCTTAAGCGCGGGCACTCGCTAATTAAATTATTAAATATTTTTGGGAATTGTCGTTTTAACTCTTTAACTTTTATTTTCGTGCTCATTCTTTTTTCCCAAAAGTTATTTATTAAAATTTCAAAGTGATCAATTGAGGGGTTTTAGCTAGTTCCTATGCGCATTTCACTGGGGCTAATGCAGATCATCAGGGAACCTTTACCCAACATTTCTTAGAATAACTAGAGATGTTTATTTTAAACTTCCACATTAATTAATGGGAAGTCTGAACAAACATCAAAGCCACAACAAGAGCTCACTGATCACTTTGCCTTTTTAATTTCCTTACGTTTTTATTTCATTCTACAATTGGTTGGCTTTTTTCCGACTCTAATTGTAGTTGTAAGAGAAAGAAAGAACAACAACAACTAATAATTGTTTTAATGTAAAAACAATTTATTTAGAGTGTTGACAATATAAGTTGCTTAAGCGCGGGCACTCGCTAATTAAATTATTACATATTTTTGGGAATTGTCGTTTTAACTCTTTAACTTTTATTTTCGTGCTCATTCTTTTTTCCCAAAAGTTATTTATTAAAATTTCTAAGTGATCAATTGAGGGGTTTTAGCTAGTTCCTATGCGCATTTCACTGGGGCTAATGCAGATCATCAGGGAACCTTTACCCAACATTTCTTAGAATAACTAGAGATGTTTATTTTAAACTTCCACATTAATTAATGGGAAGTCTGAACAAACATCAAAGCCACAACAAGAGCTCACTGATCACTTTGCCTTTTTAATTTTCTTACGTTTTTATTTCATTCTACAATTGGTTGGCTTTTTTCCGACTCTAATTGTAGTTGTAAGAGAAATAAAGAACAACAACAACTAATAATTGTTTTAATGTAAAAACAATTTATTTAGAGTGTTGACAATATAAGTTGCTTAAGCGCGGGCACTCGCTAATTAAATTATTACATATTTTTGGGAATTGTCGTTTTAACTCTTTAACTTTTATTTTCATGCTCATTCTTTTTTTCCCAAAAGTTATTTATTAAAATTTCAAAGTGATCAATTGAGGGGTTTTAGCTAGTTCCTATGCGTATTTCACTTTTTACCCAACATTTCTTAGAATAACTAGAGATGTTTATTTTAAACTTCCACATTAATTAATGGGAAGTCTGAACAAACATCAAAGTCACAACAAGAACTCACTGATCACTTTGCCTTTTTAATTTTCTTACGTTTTTATTTCATTCTACAATTGGTTGGCTTTTTTCCGACTCTAATTGTAGTTGTAAGAGAAATAAAGAACAACAACAACTAATAATTGTTTTAATGTAAAAACAATTTATTTAGAGTGTTGACAATATAAGTTGTTTAAGCGCGGGCACTCGCTAATTAAATTATTACATATTTTTGGGAATTGTCGTTTTAACTCTTTAACTTTTATTTTCGTGCTCATTCTTTTTTCCCAAAAGTTATTTATTAAAATTTCAAAGTGATCAATTGAGGGGTTTTAGCTAGTTCCTATGCGCATTTCACTGGGGCTAATGCAGATCATCAAGGAACCTTTACCCAACATTTCTTAGAATAACTAGAGATGTTTATTTTAAACTTCCACATTAATTAATGGGAAGTCTGAACAAACATCAAAGTCACAACAAGAACTCACTGATCACTTTGCCTTTTTAATTTTCTTACGTTTTTATTTCATTCTACAATTGGTTGGCTTTTTTCCGACTCTAATTGTAGTTGTAAGAGAAATAAAAAACAACAACAACTAATAATTGTTTTAATGTAAAAACAATTTATTTAGAGTGTTGACAATATAAGTTGTTTAAGCGCGGGCACTCGCTAATTAAATTATTACATATTTTTGGGAATTGTCGTTTTAACTCTTTAACTTTTATTTTCGTGCTCATTCTTTTTTCCCAAAAGTTATTTATTAAAATTTCAAAGTGATCAATTGAGGGGTTTTAGCTAGTTCCTATGCGCATTTCACTGGGGCTAATGCAGATCATCAGGGAACCTTTACCCAACATTTCTTAGAATAACTAGAGATGTTTATTTTAAACTTCCACATTAATTAATGGGAAGTCTGAACAAACATCAAAGTCACAACAAGAACTCACTGATCACTTTGCCTTTTTAATTTTCTTACGTTTTTATTTCATTCTACAATTGGTTGGCTTTTTTCCGACTCTAATTGTAGTTGTAAGAGAAATAAAGAACAACAACAACTAATAATTGTTTTAATGTAAAAACAATTTATTTAGAGTGTTGACAATATAAGTTGTTTAAGCGCGGGCACTCGCTAATTAAATTATTACATATTTTTGGGAATTGTCGTTTTAACTCTTTAACTTTTATTTTCGTGCTCATTCTTTTTTCCCAAAAGTTATTTATTAAAATTTCAAAGTGATCAATTGAGGGGTTTTAGCTAGTTCCTATGCGCATTTCACTGGGGCTAATGCAGATCATCAGGGAACCTTTACCCAACATTTCTTAGAATAACTAGAGATGTTTATTTTAAACTTCCACATTAATTAATGGGAAGTCTGAACAAACATCAAAGTCACAACAAGAACTCACTGATCACTTTGCCTTTTTAATTTTCTTACGTTTTTATTTCATTCTACAATTGGTTGGCTTTTTTCCGACTCTAATTGTAGTTGTAAGAGAAATAAAGAACAACAACAACTAATAATTGTTTTAATGTAAAAACAATTTATTTAGAGTGTTGACAATATAAGTTGTTTAAGCGCGGGCACTCGCTAATTAAATTATTACATATTTTTGGGAATTGTCGTTTTAACTCTTTAACTTTTATTTTCGTGATCATTCTTTTTTCCCAAAAGTTATTTATTAAAATTTCAAAGTGATCAATTGAGGGGTTTTAGCTAGTTCCTATGCGCATTTCACTGGGGCTAATGCAGATCATCAGGGAACCTTTACCCAACATTTCTTAGAATAACTAGAGATGTTTATTTTAAACTTCCACATTAATTAATGGGAAGTCTGAACAAACATCAAAGTCACAACAAGAACTCACTGATCACTTTGCCTTTTTAATTTTCTTACGTTTTTATTTCATTCTACAATTGGTTGGCTTTTTTCCGACTCTAATTGTAGTTGTAAGAGAAATAAAGAACAACAACAACTAATAATTGCTTTAATGTAAAAAAAATTTATTTAGAGTGTTGACAATATAAGTTGTTTAAGCGCGGGCACTCGCTAATTAAATTATTACATATTTTTGGGAATTGTCGTTTTAACTCTTTAACTTTTATTTTCGTGCTCATTCTTTTTTCCCAAAAGTTATTTATTAAAATTTCAAAGTGATCAATTGAGGGGTTTTAGCTAGTTACTATGCGCATTTCACTGGGGCTAATGCAGATCATCAGGGAACCTTTACCCAACATTTCTTAGAATAACTAGAGATGTTTATTTTAAACTTCCACATTAATTAATGGGAAGTCTGAACAAACATCAAAGTCACAACAAGAACTCACTGATCACTTTGCCTTTTTAATTTTCTTACGTTTTTATTTCATTCTACAATTGGTTGGCTTTTTTCCGACTCTAATTGTAGTTGTAAGAGAAATAAAGAACAACAACAACTAATAATTGTTTTAATGTAAAAACAATTTATTTAGAGTGTTGACAATATAAGTTGTTTAAGCGCGGGCACTCGCTAATTAAATTATTACATATTTTTGGGAATTGTCGTTTTAACTCTTTAACTTTTATTTTCGTGCTCATTCTTTTTTCCCAAAAGTTATTTATTAAAATTTCAAAGTGATCAATTGAGGGGTTTTAGCTAGTTCCTATGCGCATTTCACTGGGGCTAATGCAGATCATCAGGGAACCTTTACCCAACATTTCTTAGAATAACTAGAGATGTTTATTTTAAACTTCCACATTAATTAATGGGAAGTCTGAACAAACATCAAAGTCACAACAAGAACTCACTGATCACTTTGCCTTTTTAATTTTCTTACGTTTTTATTTCATTCTACAATTAGTTGGCTTTTTGCCGACTCTAATTGTAGTTGTAAGAGAAATAAAGAACAACAACAACTAATAATTGTTTTAATGTAAAAGCAATTTATTTAGAGTGTTGACAATATAAGTTGTTTAAGCGCGGGCACTCGCTAATTATATTATTACATATTTTTGGGAATTGTCGTTTTAACTCTTTAACTTTTATTTTCGTGCTCATTCTTTTTTCCCAAAAGTTATTTATTAAAATTTCAAAGTGATCAATTGAGGGGTTTTAGCTAGTTACTATGCGCATTTCACTGGGGCTAATGCAGATCATCAGGGAACCTTTACCCAACATTTCTTAGAATAACTATAGATGTTTATTTTAAACTTCCACATTACTTAATGGGAAGTCTGAACAAACATCAAAGTCACAACAAGAACTCACTGATCACTTTGCCTTTTTAATTTTCTTACGTTTTTATTTCATTCTACAATTGGTTGGCTTTTTTCCGACTCTAATTGTAGTTGTAAGAGAAATAAAGAACAACAACAACTAATAATTGTTTTAATGTAAAAACAATTTATTTAGAGTGTTGACAATATAAGTTGTTTAAGCGCGGGCACTCGCTAATTAAATTATTACATATTTTGGGAATTGTCGTTTTAACTCTTTAACTTTTATTTTCGTGCTCATTCTTTTTTCCCAAAAGTTATTTATTAAAATTTCAAAGTGATCAATTGAGGGGTTTTAGCTAGTTACTATGCGCATTTCACTGGGGCTAATGCAGATCATCAGGGAACCTTTACCCAACATTTCTTAGAATAACTAGAGATGTTTATTTTAAACTTCCACATTAATTAATGGGAAGTCTGAACAAACATCAAAGTCACAACAAGAACTCACTGATCACTTTGCCTTTTTAATTTTCTTACGTTTTTATTTCATTCTACAATTGGTTGGCTTTTTTCCGACTCTAATTGTAGTTGTAAGAGAAATAAAGAACAACAACAACTAATAATTGCTTTAATGTAAAAAAAATTTATTTAGAGTGTTGACAATATAAGTTGTTTAAGCGCGGGCACTCGCTAATTAAATTATTACATATTTTTGGGAATTGTCGTTTTAACTCTTTAACTTTTATTTTCGTGCTCATTCTTTTTTCCCAAAAGTTATTTATTAAAATTTCAAAGTGATCAATTGAGGGGTTTTAGCTAGTTACTATGCGCATTTCACTGGGGCTAATGCAGATCATCAGGGAACCTTTACCCAACATTTCTTAGAATAACTAGAGATGTTTATTTTAAACTTCCACATTAATTAATGGGAAGTCTGAACAAACATCAAAGTCACAACAAGAACTCACTGATCACTTTGCCTTTTTAATTTTCTTACGTTTTTATTTCATTCTACAATTGGTTGGCTTTTTTCCGACTCTAATTGTAGTTGTAAGAGAAATAAAGAACAACAACAACTAATAATTGCTTTAATGTAAAAAAAATTTATTTAGAGTGTTGACAATATAAGTTGTTTAAGCGCGGGCACTCGCTAATTAAATTATTACATATTTTTGGGAATTGTCGTTTTAACTCTTTAACTTTTATTTTCGTGCTCATTCTTTTTTCCCAAAAGTTATTTATTAAAATTTCAAAGTGATCAATTGAGGGGTTTTAGCTAGTTACTATGCGCATTTCACTGGGGCTAATGCAGATCATCAGGGAACCTTTACCCAACATTTCTTAGAATAACTAGAGATGTTTATTTTAAACTTCCACATTAATTAATGGGAAGTCTGAACAAACATCAAAGTCACAACAAGAACTCACTGATCACTTTGCCTTTTTAATTTTCTTACGTTTTTATTTCATTCTACAATTGGTTGGCTTTTTTCCGACTCTAATTGTAGTTGTAAGAGAAATAAAGAACAACAACAACTAATAATTGTTTTAATGTAAAAACAATTTATTTAGAGTGTTGACAATATAAGTTGTTTAAGCGCGGGCACTCGCTAATTAAATTATTACATATTTTTGGGAATTGTCGTTTTAACTCTTTAACTTTTATTTTCGTGCTCATTCTTTTTTCCCAAAAGTTATTTATTAAAATTTCAAAGTGATCAATTGAGGGGTTTTAGCTAGTTCCTATGCGCATTTCACTGGGGCTAATGCAGATCATCAGGGAACCTTTACCCAACATTTCTTAGAATAACTAGAGATGTTTATTTTAAACTTCCACATTAATTAATGGGAAGTCTGAACAAACATCAAAGTCACAACAAGAACTCACTGATCACTTTGCCTTTTTAATTTTCTTACGTTTTTATTTCATTCTACAATTAGTTGGCTTTTTGCCGACTCTAATTGTAGTTGTAAGAGAAATAAAGAACAACAACAACTAATAATTGTTTTAATGTAAAAGCAATTTATTTAGAGTGTTGACAATATAAGTTGTTTAAGCGCGGGCACTCGCTAATTAAATTATTACATATTTTTGGGAATTGTCGTTTTAACTCTTTAACTTTTATTTTCGTGCTCATTCTTTTTTCCCAAAAGTTATTTATTAAAATTTCAAAGTGATCAATTGAGGGGTTTTAGCTAGTTACTATGCGCATTTCACTGGGGCTAATGCAGATCATCAGGGAACCTTTACCCAACATTTCTTAGAATAACTAGAGATGTTTATTTTAAACTTCCACATTACTTAATGGGAAGTCTGAACAAACATCAAAGTCACAACAAGAACTCACTGATCACTTTGCCTTTTTAATTTTCTTACGTTTTTATTTCATTCTACAATTGGTTGGCTTTTTTCCGACTCTAATTGTAGTTGTAAGAGAAATAAAGAACAACAACAACTAATAATTGTTTTAATGTAAAAACAATTTATTTAGAGTGTTGACAATATAAGTTGTTTAAGCGCGGGCACTCGCTAATTAAATTATTACATATTTTGGGAATTGTCGTTTTAACTCTTTAACTTTTATTTTCGTGCTCATTCTTTTTTCCCAAAAGTTATTTATTAAAATTTCAAAGTGATCAATTGAGGGGTTTTAGCTAGTTACTATGCGCATTTCACTGGGGCTAATGCAGATCATCAGGGAACCTTTACCCAACATTTCTTAGAATAACTAGAGATGTTTATTTTAAACTTCCACATTAATTAATGGGAAGTCTGAACAAACATCAAAGTCACAACAAGAACTCACTGATCACTTTGCCTTTTTAATTTTCTTACGTTTTTATTTCATTCTACAATTGGTTGGCTTTTTGCCGACTCTAATTGTAGTTGTAAGAGAAATAAAGAACAACAACAACTAATAATTGTTTTAATGTAAAAACAATTTATTTAGAGTGTTGACAATATAAGTTGTTTAAGCGCGGGCACTCGCTAATTAAATTATTACATATTTTTGGGAATTGTCGTTTTAACTCTTTAACTTTTATTTTCGTGCTCATTCTTTTTTCCCAAAAGTTATTTATTAAAATTTCAAAGTGATCAATTGAGGGGTTTTAGCTAGTTACTATGCGCATTTCACTGGGGCTAATGCAGATCATCAGGGAACCTTTACCCAACATTTCTTAGAATAACTAGAGATGTTTATTTTAAACTTCCACATTAATTAATGGGAAGTCTGAACAAACATCAAAGTCACAACAAGAACTCACTGATCACTTTGCCTTTTTAATTTTCTTACGTTTTTATTTCATTCTACAATTGGTTGGCTTTTTGCCGACTCTAATTGTAGTTGTAAGAGAAATAAAGAACAACAACAACTAATAATTGTTTTAATGTAAAAACAATTTATTTAGAGTGTTGACAATATAAGTTGTTTAAGCGCGGGCACTCGCTAATTAAATTATTACATATTTTTGGGAATTGTCGTTTTAACTCTTTAACTTTTATTTTCGTGCTCATTCTTTTTTCCCAAAAGTTATTTATTAAAATTTCAAAGTGATCAATTGAGGGGTTTTAGCTAGTTCCTATGCGCATTTCACTGGGGCTAATGCAGATCATCAGGGAACCTTTACCCAACATTTCTTAGAATAACTAGAGATGTTTATTTTAAACTTCCACATTAATTAATGGGAAGTCTGAACAAACATCAAAGTCACAACAAGAACTCACTGATCACTTTGCCTTTTTAATTTTCTTACGTTTTTATTTCATTCTACAATTAGTTGGCTTTTTGCCGACTCTAATTGTAGTTGTAAGAGAAATAAAGAACAACAACAACTAATAATTGTTTTAATGTAAAAGCAATTTATTTAGAGTGTTGACAATATAAGTTGTTTAAGCGCGGGCACTCGCTAATTATATTATTACATATTTTTGGGAATTGTCGTTTTAACTCTTTAACTTTTATTTTCGTGCTCATTCTTTTTTCCCAAAAGTTATTTATTAAAATTTCAAAGTGATCAATTGAGGGGTTTTAGCTAGTTACTATGCGCATTTCACTGGGGCTAATGCAGATCATCAGGGAACCTTTACCCAACATTTCTTAGAATAACTATAGATGTTTATTTTAAACTTCCACATTACTTAATGGGAAGTCTGAACAAACATCAAAGTCACAACAAGAACTCACTGATCACTTTGCCTTTTTAATTTTCTTACGTTTTTATTTCATTCTACAATTGGTTGGCTTTTTTCCGACTCTAATTGTAGTTGTAAGAGAAATAAAGAACAACAACAACTAATAATTGTTTTAATGTAAAAACAATTTATTTAGAGTGTTGACAATATAAGTTGTTTAAGCGCGGGCACTCGCTAATTAAATTATTACATATTTTGGGAATTGTCGTTTTAACTCTTTAACTTTTATTTTCGTGCTCATTCTTTTTTCCCAAAAGTTATTTATTAAAATTTCAAAGTGATCAATTGAGGGGTTTTAGCTAGTTACTATGCGCATTTCACTGGGGCTAATGCAGATCATCAGGGAACCTTTACCCAACATTTCTTAGAATAACTAGAGATGTTTATTTTAAACTTCCACATTAATTAATGGGAAGTCTGAACAAACATCAAAGTCACAACAAGAACTCACTGATCACTTTGCCTTTTTAATTTTCTTACGTTTTTATTTCATTCTACAATTGGTTGGCTTTTTTCCGACTCTAATTGTAGTTGTAAGAGAAATAAAGAACAACAACAACTAATAATTGCTTTAATGTAAAAAAAATTTATTTAGAGTGTTGACAATATAAGTTGTTTAAGCGCGGGCACTCGCTAATTAAATTATTACATATTTTTGGGAATTGTCGTTTTAACTCTTTAACTTTTATTTTCGTGCTCATTCTTTTTTCCCAAAAGTTATTTATTAAAATTTCAAAGTGATCAATTGAGGGGTTTTAGCTAGTTACTATGCGCATTTCACTGGGGCTAATGCAGATCATCAGGGAACCTTTACCCAACATTTCTTAGAATAACTAGAGATGTTTATTTTAAACTTCCACATTAATTAATGGGAAGTCTGAACAAACATCAAAGTCACAACAAGAACTCACTGATCACTTTGCCTTTTTAATTTTCTTACGTTTTTATTTCATTCTACAATTGGTTGGCTTTTTTCCGACTCTAATTGTAGTTGTAAGAGAAATAAAGAACAACAACAACTAATAATTGCTTTAATGTAAAAAAAATTTATTTAGAGTGTTGACAATATAAGTTGTTTAAGCGCGGGCACTCGCTAATTAAATTATTACATATTTTTGGGAATTGTCGTTTTAACTCTTTAACTTTTATTTTCGTGCTCATTCTTTTTTCCCAAAAGTTATTTATTAAAATTTCAAAGTGATCAATTGAGGGGTTTTAGCTAGTTACTATGCGCATTTCACTGGGGCTAATGCAGATCATCAGGGAACCTTTACCCAACATTTCTTAGAATAACTAGAGATGTTTATTTTAAACTTCCACATTAATTAATGGGAAGTCTGAACAAACATCAAAGTCACAACAAGAACTCACTGATCACTTTGCCTTTTTAATTTTCTTACGTTTTTATTTCATTCTACAATTGGTTGGCTTTTTTCCGACTCTAATTGTAGTTGTAAGAGAAATAAAGAACAACAACAACTAATAATTGTTTTAATGTAAAAACAATTTATTTAGAGTGTTGACAATATAAGTTGTTTAAGCGCGGGCACTCGCTAATTAAATTATTACATATTTTTGGGAATTGTCGTTTTAACTCTTTAACTTTTATTTTCGTGCTCATTCTTTTTTCCCAAAAGTTATTTATTAAAATTTCAAAGTGATCAATTGAGGGGTTTTAGCTAGTTCCTATGCGCATTTCACTGGGGCTAATGCAGATCATCAGGGAACCTTTACCCAACATTTCTTAGAATAACTAGAGATGTTTATTTTAAACTTCCACATTAATTAATGGGAAGTCTGAACAAACATCAAAGTCACAACAAGAACTCACTGATCACTTTGCCTTTTTAATTTTCTTACGTTTTTATTTCATTCTACAATTAGTTGGCTTTTTGCCGACTCTAATTGTAGTTGTAAGAGAAATAAAGAACAACAACAACTAATAATTGTTTTAATGTAAAAGCAATTTATTTAGAGTGTTGACAATATAAGTTGTTTAAGCGCGGGCACTCGCTAATTAAATTATTACATATTTTTGGGAATTGTCGTTTTAACTCTTTAACTTTTATTTTCGTGCTCATTCTTTTTTCCCAAAAGTTATTTATTAAAATTTCAAAGTGATCAATTGAGGGGTTTTAGCTAGTTACTATGCGCATTTCACTGGGGCTAATGCAGATCATCAGGGAACCTTTACCCAACATTTCTTAGAATAACTAGAGATGTTTATTTTAAACTTCCACATTACTTAATGGGAAGTCTGAACAAACATCAAAGTCACAACAAGAACTCACTGATCACTTTGCCTTTTTAATTTTCTTACGTTTTTATTTCATTCTACAATTGGTTGGCTTTTTTCCGACTCTAATTGTAGTTGTAAGAGAAATAAAGAACAACAACAACTAATAATTGTTTTAATGTAAAAACAATTTATTTAGAGTGTTGACAATATAAGTTGTTTAAGCGCGGGCACTCGCTAATTAAATTATTACATATTTTGGGAATTGTCGTTTTAACTCTTTAACTTTTATTTTCGTGCTCATTCTTTTTTCCCAAAAGTTATTTATTAAAATTTCAAAGTGATCAATTGAGGGGTTTTAGCTAGTTACTATGCGCATTTCACTGGGGCTAATGCAGATCATCAGGGAACCTTTACCCAACATTTCTTAGAATAACTAGAGATGTTTATTTTAAACTTCCACATTAATTAATGGGAAGTCTGAACAAACATCAAAGTCACAACAAGAACTCACTGATCACTTTGCCTTTTTAATTTTCTTACGTTTTTATTTCATTCTACAATTGGTTGGCTTTTTGCCGACTCTAATTGTAGTTGTAAGAGAAATAAAGAACAACAACAACTAATAATTGTTTTAATGTAAAAACAATTTATTTAGAGTGTTGACAATATAAGTTGTTTAAGCGCGGGCACTCGCTAATTAAATTATTACATATTTTTGGGAATTGTCGTTTTAACTCTTTAACTTTTATTTTCGTGCTCATTCTTTTTTCCCAAAAGTTATTTATTAAAATTTCAAAGTGATCAATTGAGGGGTTTTAGCTAGTTACTATGCGCATTTCACTGGGGCTAATGCAGATCATCAGGGAACCTTTACCCAACATTTCTTAGAATAACTAGAGATGTTTATTTTAAACTTCCACATTAATTAATGGGAAGTCTGAACAAACATCAAAGTCACAACAAGAACTCACTGATCACTTTGCCTTTTTAATTTTCTTACGTTTTTATTTCATTCTACAATTGGTTGGCTTTTTGCCGACTCTAATTGTAGTTGTAAGAGAAATAAAGAACAACAACAACTAATAATTGTTTTAATGTAAAAACAATTTATTTAGAGTGTTGACAATATAAGTTGTTTAAGCGCGGGCACTCGCTAATTAAATTATTACATATTTTTGGGAATTGTCGTTTTAACTCTTTAACTTTTATTTTCGTGCTCATTCTTTTTTCCCAAAAGTTATTTATTAAAATTTCAAAGTGATCAATTGAGGGGTTTTAGCTAGTTACTATGCGCATTTCACTGGGGCTAATGCAGATCATCAGGGAACCTTTACCCAACATTTCTTAGAATAACTAGAGATGTTTATTTTAAACTTCCACATTAATTAATGGGAAGTCTGAACAAACATCAAAGTCACAACAAGAACTCGCTGATCACTTTGCCTTTTTAATTTTCTTACGTTTTTATTTCATTCTACAATTGGTTGGCTTTTTGCCGACTCTAATTGTAGTTGTAAGAGAAATAAAGAACAACAACAACTAATAATTGTTTTAATGTAAAAACAATTTATTTAGAGTGTTGACAATATAAGTTGTTTAAGCGCGGGCACTCGCTAATTAAATTATTACATATTTTTGGGAATTGTCGTTTTAACTCTTTAACTTTTATTTTCGTGCTCATTCTTTTTTCCCAAAAGTTATTTATTAAAATTTCAAAGTGATCAATTGAGGGGTTTTAGCTAGTTACTATGCGCATTTCACTGGGGCTAATGCAGATCATCAGGGAACCTTTACCCAACATTTCTTAGAATAACTAGAGATGTTTATTTTAAACTTCCACATTAATTAATGGGAAGTCTGAACAAACATCAAAGTCACAACAAGAACTCACTGATCACTTTGCCTTTTTAATTTTCTTACGTTTTTATTTCATTCTACAATTGGTTGGCTTTTTGCCGACTCTAATTGTAGTTGTAAGAGAAATAAAGAACAACAACAACTAATAATTGTTTTAATGTAAAAACAATTTATTTAGAGTGTTGACAATATAAGTTGTTTAAGCGCGGGCACTCGCTAATTAAATTATTACATATTTTTGGGAATTGTCGTTTTAACTCTTTAACTTTTATTTTCGTGCTCATTCTTTTTTCCCAAAAGTTATTTATTAAAATTTCAAAGTGATCAATTGAGGGGTTTTAGCTAGTTACTATGCGCATTTCACTGGGGCTAATGCAGATCATCAGGGAACCTTTACCCAACATTTCTTAGAATAACTAGAGATGTTTATTTTAAACTTCCACATTAATTAATGGGAAGTCTGAACAAACATCAAAGTCACAACAAGAACTCACTGATCACTTTGCCTTTTTAATTTTCTTACGTTTTTATTTCATTCTACAATTGGTTGGCTTTTTGCCGACTCTAATTGTAGTTGTAAGAGAAATAAAGAACAACAACAACTAATAATTGTTTTAATGTAAAAACAATTTATTTAGAGTGTTGACAATATAAGTTGTTTAAGCGCGGGCACTCGCTAATTAAATTATTACATGTTTTTGGGAATTGTCGTTTTAACTCTTTAACTTTTATTTTCGTGCTCATTCTTTTTTCCCAAAAGTTATTTATTAAAATTTCAAAGTGATCAATTGAGGGGTTTTAGCTAGTTACTATGCGCATTTCACTGGGGCTAATGCAGATCATCAGGGAACCTTTACCCAACATTTCTTAGAATAACTAGAGATGTTTATTTTAAACTTCCACATTAATTAATGGGAAGTCTGAACAAACATCAAAGTCACAACAAGAACTCACTGATCACTTTGCCTTTTTAATTTTCTTACGTTTTTATTTCATTCTACAATTGGTTGGCTTTTTTCCGACTCTAATTGTAGTTGTAAGAGAAATAAAGAACAACAACAACTAATAATTGTTTTAATGTAAAAACAATTTATTTAGAGTGTTGACAATATAAGTTGTTTAAGCGCGGGCACTCGCTAATTAAATTATTACATATTTTTGGGAATTGTCGTTTTAACTCTTTAACTTTTATTTTCGTGCTCATTCTTTTTTCCCAAAAGTTATTTATTAAAATTTCAAAGTGATCAATTGAGGGGTTTTAGCTAGTTACTATGCGCATTTCACTGGGGCTAATGCAGATCATCAGGGAACCTTTACCCAACATTTCTTAGAATAACTAGAGATGTTTATTTTAAACTTCCACATTAATTAATGGGAAGTCTGAACAAACATCAAAGTCACAACAAGAACTCACTGATCACTTTGCCTTTTTAATTTTCTTACGTTTTTATTTCATTCTACAATTGGTTGGCTTTTTTCCGACTCTAATTGTAGTTGTAAGAGAAATAAAGAACAACAACAACTAATAATTGTTTTAATGTAAAAACAATTTATTTAGAGTGTTAACAATATAAGTTGTTTAAGCGCGGGCACTCGCTAATTAAATTATTACATATTTTTGGGAATTGTCGTTTTAACTCTTTAACTTTTATTTTCGTGCTCATTCTTTTTTCCCAAAAGTTATTTATTAAAATTTCAAAGTGATCAATTGAGGGGTTTTAGCTAGTTCCTATGCGCATTTCACTGGGGCTAATGCAGATCATCAGGGAACCTTTACCCAACATTTCTTAGAATAACTAGAGATGTTTATTTTAAACTTCCACATTAATTAATGAGAAGTCTGAACAAACATCAAAGTCACAACAAGAACTCACTGATCACTTTGCCTTTTTAATTTTCTTACGTTTTTATTTCATTCTACAATTGGTTGGCTTTTTTCCGACTCTAATTGTAGTTGTAAGAGAAATAAAGAACAACAACAACTAATAATTGTTTTAATGTAAAAACAATTTATTTAGAGTGTTGACAATATAAGTTGCTTAAGCGCGGGCACTCGCTAATTAAATTATTACATATTTTTGGGAATTGTCGTTTTAACTCTTTAACTTTTATTTTCGTGCTCATTCTTTTTTCCCAAAAGTTATTTATTAAAATTTCAAAGTGATCAATTGAGGGGTTTTAGCTAGTTCCTATGCGCATTTCACTGGGGCTAATGCAGATCATCAGGGAACCTTTACCCAACATTTCTTAGAATAACTAGAGATGTTTATTTTAAACTTCCACATTAATTAATGGGAAGTCTGAACAAACATCAAAGTCACAACAAGAACTCACTGATCACTTTGCCTTTTTAATTTTCTTACGTTTTTATTTCATTCTACAATTGGTTGGCTTTTTTCCGACTCTAATTGTAGTTGTAAGAGAAATAAAGAACAACAACAACTAATAATTGTTTTAATGTAAAAACAATTTATTTAGAGTGTTGACAATATAAGTTGCTTAAGCGCGGGCACTCGCTAATTAAATTATTACATATTTTTGGGAATTGTCGTTTTAACTCTTTAACTTTTATTTTCGTGCTCATTCTTTTTTTCCCAAAAGTTATTTATTAAAATTTCAAAGTGATCAATTGAGGGGTTTTCGCTAGTTCCTATGCGTATTTCACTGGGGCTAATGCAGATCATCAGGGAACCTTTACCCAACATTTCTTAGAATAACTAGAGATGTTTATTTTAAACTTCCACATTAATTAATGGGAAGTCTGAACAAACATCAAAGTCACAACAAGAACTCACTGATCACTTTGCCTTTTTAATTTTCTTACGTTTTTATTTCATTCTACAATTGGTTGGCTTTTTTCCGACTCTAATTGTAGTTGTAAGAGAAATAAAGAACAACAACAACTAATAATTGTTTTAATGTAAAAACAATTTATTTAGAGTGTTGACAATATAAGTTGTTTAAGCGCGGGCACTCGCTAATTAAATTATTACATATTTTTGGGAATTGTCGTTTTAACTCTTTAACTTTTATTTTCGTGCTCATTCTTTTTTCCCAAAAGTTATTTATTAAAATTTCAAAGTGATCAATTGAGGGGTTTTAGCTAGTTCCTATGCGCATTTCACTGGGGCTAATGCAGATCATCAGGGAACCTTTACCCAACATTTCTTAGAATAACTAGAGATGTTTATTTTAAACTTCCACATTAATTAATGGGAAGTCTGAACAAACATCAAAGTCACAACAAGAACTCACTGATCACTTTGCCTTTTTAATTTTCTTACGTTTTTATTTCATTCTACCATTGGTTGGCTTTTTTCCGACTCTAATTGTAGTTGTAAGAGAAATAAAGAACAACAACAACTAATAATTGTTTTAATGTAAAAACAATTTATTTAGAGTGTTGACAATATAAGTTGTTTAAGCGCGGGCACTCGCTAATTAAATTATTACATATTTTTGGGAATTGTCGTTTTAACTCTTTAACTTTTATTTTCGTGCTCATTCTTTTTTTCCCAAAAGTTATTTATTAAAATTTCAAAGTGATCAATTGAGGGGTTTTCGCTAGTTCCTATGCGTATTTCACTGGGGCTAATGCAGATCATCAGGGAACCTTTACCCAACATTTCTTAGAATAACTAGAGATGTTTATTTTAAACTTCCACATTAATTAATGGGAAGTCTGAACAAACATCAAAGTCACAACAAGAACTCACTGATCACTTTGCCTTTTTAATTTTCTTACGTTTTTATTTCATTCTACAATTGGTTGGCTTTTTTCCGACTCTAATTGTAGTTGTAAGAGAAATAAAGAACAACAACAACTAATAATTGTTTTAATGTAAAAACAATTTATTTAGAGTGTTGACAATATAAGTTGTTTAAGCGCGGGCACTCGCTAATTAAATTATTACATATTTTTGGGAATTGTCGTTTTAACTCTTTAACTTTTATTTTCGTGCTCATTCTTTTTTCCCAAAAGTTATTTATTAAAATTTCAAAGTGATCAATTGAGGGGTTTTAGCTAGTTCCTATGCGCATTTCACTGGGGCTAATGCAGATCATCAGGGAACCTTTACCCAACATTTCTTAGAATAACTAGAGATGTTTATTTTAAACTTCCACATTAATTAATGGGAAGTCTGAACAAACATCAAAGTCACAACAAGAACTCACTGATCACTTTGCCTTTTTAATTTTCTTACGTTTTTATTTCATTCTACAATTGGTTGGCTTTTTTCCGACTCTAATTGTAGTTGTAAGAGAAATAAAGAACAACAACAACTAATAATTGTTTTAATGTAAAAAAAATTTATTTAGAGTGTTGACAATATAAGTTGTTTAAGCGCGGGCACTCGCTAATTAAATTATTACATATTTTTGGGAATTGTCGTTTTAACTCTTTAACTTTTATTTTCGTGCTCATTCTTTTTTCCCAAAAGTTATTTATTAAAATTTCAAAGTGATCAATTGAGGGGTTTTAGCTAGTTACTATGCGCATTTCACTGGGGCTAATGCAGATCATCAGGGAACCTTTACCCAACATTTCTTAGAATAACTAGAGATGTTTATTTTAAACTTCCACATTAATTAATGGGAAGTCTGAACAAACATCAAAGTCACAACAAGAACTCACTGATCACTTTGCCTTTTTAATTTTCTTACGTTTTTATTTCATTCTACAATTAGTTGGCTTTTTTCCGACTCTAATTGTAGTTGTAAGAGAAATAAAGAACAACAACAACTAATAATTGTTTTAATGTAAAAACAATTTATTTAGAGTGTTGACAATATAAGTTGCTTAAGCGCGGGCACTCGCTAATTAAATTATTACATATTTTTGGGAATTGTCGTTTTAACTCTTTAACTTTTATTTTCGTGCTCATTCTTTTTTCCCAAAAGTTATTTATTAAAATTTCTAAGTGATCAATTGAGGGGTTTTAGCTAGTTCCTATGCGCATTTCACTGGGGCTAATGCAGATCATCAGGGAACCTTTACCCAACATTTCTTAGAATAACTAGAGATGTTTATTTTAAACTTCCACATTAATTAATGGGAAGTCTGAACAAACATCAAAGTCACAACAAGAACTCACTGATCACTTTGCCTTTTTAATTTTCTTACGTTTTTATTTCATTCTACAATTGGTTGGCTTTTTTCCGACTCTAATTGTAGTTGTAAGAGAAATAAAGAACAACAACAACTAATAATTGTTTTAATGTAAAAACAATTTATTTAGAGTGTTGACAATATAAGTTGTTTAAGCGCGGGCACTCGCTAATTAAATTATTACATATTTTGGGAATTGTCGTTTTAACTCTTTAACTTTTATTTTCGTGCTCATTCTTTTTTCCCAAAAGTTATTTATTAAAATTTCAAAGTGATCAATTGAGGGGTTTTAGCTAGTTCCTATGCGCATTTCACTGGGGCTAATGCAGATCATCAGGGAACCTTTACCCAACATTTCTTAGAATAACTAGAGATGTTTATTTTAAACTTCCACATTAATTAATGGGAAGTCTGAACAAACATCAAAGTCACAACAAGAACTCACTGATCACTTTGCCTTTTTAATTTTCTTACGTTTTTATTTCATTCTACAATTGGTTGGCTTTTTTCCGACTCTAATTGTAGTTGTAAGAGAAATAAAGAACAACAACAACTAATAATTGTTTTAATGTAAAAACAATTTATTTAGAGTGTTGACAATATAAGTTGTTTAAGCGCGGGCACTCGCTAATTAAATTATTACATATTTTTGGGAATTGTCGTTTTAACTCTTTAACTTTTATTTTCGTGCTCATTCTTTTTTCCCAAAAGTTATTTATTAAAATTTCAAAGTGATCAATTGAGGGGTTTTAGCTAGTTCCTATGCGCATTTCACTGGGGCTAATGCAGATCATCAGGGAACCTTTACCCAACATTTCTTAGAATAACTAGAGATGTTTATTTTAAACTTCCACATTAATTAATGGGAAGTCTGAACAAACATCAAAGTCACAACAAGAACTCACTGATCACTTTGCCTTTTTAATTTTCTTACGTTTTTATTTCATTCTACAATTGGTTGGCTTTTTTCCGACTCTAATTGTAGTTGTAAGAGAAATAAAGAACAACAACAACTAATAATTGTTTTAATGTAAAAACAATTTATTTAGAGTGTTGACAATATAAGTTGTTTAAGCGCGGGCACTCGCTAATTAAATTATTACATATTTTTGGGAATTGTCGTTTTAACTCTTTAACTTTTATTTTCGTGCTCATTCTTTTTTCCCAAAAGTTATTTATTAAAATTTCAAAGTGATCAATTGAGGGGTTTTAGCTAGTTCCTATGCGCATTTCACTGGGGCTAATGCAGATCATCAGGGAACCTTTACCCAACATTTCTTAGAATAACTAGAGATGTTTATTTTAAACTTCCACATTAATTAATGGGAAGTCTGAACAAACATCAAAGTCACAACAAGAACTCACTGATCACTTTGCCTTTTTAATTTTCTTACGTTTTTATTTCATTCTACAATTGGTTGGCTTTTTTCCCACTCTAATTGTAGTTGTAAGAGAAATAAAGAACAACAACAACTAATAATTGTTTTAATGTAAAAACAATTTATTTAGAGTGTTGACAATATAAGTTGTTTAAGCGCGGGCACTCGCTAATTAAATTATTACATATTTTTGGGAATTGTCGTTTTAACTCTTTAACTTTTATTTTCGTGCTCATTCTTTTTTCCCAAAAGTTATTTATTAAAATTTCAAAGTGATCAATTGAGGGGTTTTAGCTAGTTCATATGCGCATTTCACTGGGGCTAATGCAGATCATCAGGGAACCTTTACCCAACATTTCTTAGAATAACTAGAGATGTTTATTTTAAACTTCCACATTAATTAATGGGAAGTCTGAACAAACATCAAAGTCACAACAAGAACTCACTGATCACTTTGCCTTTTTAATTTTCTTACGTTTTTATTTCATTCTACAATTGGTTGGCTTTTTTCCGACTCTAATTGTAGTTGTAAGAGAAATAAAGAACAACAACAACTAATAATTCTTTTAATGTAAAAACAATTTATTTAGAGTGTTGACAATATAAGTTGTTTAAGCGCGGGCACTCGCTAATTAAATTATTCCATATTTTTGGGAATTGTCGTTTTAACTCTTTAACTTTTATTTTCGTGCTCATTCTTTTTTCCCAAAAGTTATTTATTAAAATTTCAAAGTGATCAATTGAGGGGTTTTAGCTAGTTCCTATGCGCATTTCACTGGGGCTAATGCAGATCATCAGGGAACCTTTACCCAACATTTCTTAGAATAACTAGAGATGTTTATTTTAAACTTCCACATTAATTAATGGGAAGTCTGAACAAACATCAAAGTCACAACAAGAACTCACTGATCACTTTGCCTTTTTAATTTTCTTACGTTTTTATTTCATTCTACAATTGGTTGGCTTTTTTCCGACTCTAATTGTAGTTGTAAGAGAAATAAAGAACAACAACAACTAATAATTGTTTTAATGTAAAAACAATTTATTTAGAGTGTTGACAATATAAGTTGTTTAAGCGCGGGCACTCGCTAATTAAATTATTACATATTTTTGGGAATTGTCGTTTTAACTCTTTAACTTTTATTTTCGTGCTCATTCTTTTTTCCCAAAGTTATTTATTAAAATTTCAAAGTGATCAATTGAGGGGTTTTAGCTAGTTCCTATGCGCATTTCACTGGGGCTAATGCAGATCATCAGGAAACCTTTACCCAACATTTCTTAGAATAACTAGAGATGTTTATTTTAAACTTCCACATTAATTAATGGGAAGTCTGAACAAACATCAAAGTCACAACAAGAACTCACTGATCACTTTGCCTTTTTAATTTTCTTACGTTTTTATTTCATTCTACAATTGGTTGGCTTTTTTCCGACTCTAATTGTAGTTGTAAGAGAAATAAAGAACAACAACAGCTAATAATTGTTTTAATGTAAAAACAATTTATTTAGAGTGTTGACAATAGAAGTTGTTTAAGCGCGGGCACTCGCTAATTAAATTATTACATATTTTTGGGAATTGTCGTTTTAACTCTTTAACTTTTATTTCGTGCTCATTCTTTTTTCCCAAAAGTTATTTATTAAAATTTCAAAGTGATCAATTGAGGGGTTTTAGCTAGTTCCTATGCGCATTTCACTGGGGCTAATGCAGATCATCAGGGAACGTTTACCCAACATTTCTTAGAATAACTAGAGATGCTTATTTTAAACTTCCACATTAATTAATGGGAAGTCTGAACAAACATCAAAGTCACAACAAGAACTCACTGATCACTTTGCCTTTTTAATTTTCTTACGTTTTTATTTCATTCTACAATTGGTTGGCTTTTTTCCGACTCTAATTGTAGTTGTAAGAGAAATAAAGAACAACAACAACTAATAATTGTTTTAATGTAAAAACAATTTATTTAGAGTGTTGACAATATAAGTTGTTTAAGCGCGGGCACTCGCTAATTAAATTATTACATATTTTTGGGAATTGTCGTTTTAACTCTTTAACTTTTATTTTCGTGCTCATTCTTTTTTCCCAAAAGTTATTTATTAAAATTTCAAAGTGATCAATTGAGGGGTTTTAGCTAGTTCCTATGCGCATTTCACTGGGGCTAATGCAGATCATCAGGGAACCTTTACCCAACATTTCTTAGAATAACTAGAGATGTTTATTTTAAACTTCCACATTAATTAATGGGAAGTCTGAACAAACATCAAAGTCACAACAAGAACTCACTGATCACTTTGCCTTTTTAATTTTCTTACGTTTTTATTTCATTCTACAATTGGTTGGCTTTTTTCCGACTCTAATTGTAGTTGTAAGAGAAATAAAGAACAACAACAACTAATAATTGTTTTAATGTAAAAACAATTTATTTAGAGTGTTGACAATATAAGTTGCTTAAGCGCGGGCACTCGCTAATTAAATTATTACATATTTTTGGGAATTGTCGTTTTAACTCTTTAACTTTTATTTTCGTGCTCATTCTTTTTTCCCAAAAGTTATTTATTAAAATTTCAAAGTGATCAATTGAGGGGTTTTAGCTAGTTCCTATGCGCATTTCACTGGGGCTAATGCAGATCATCAGGGAACCTTTACCCAACATTTCTTAGAATAACTAGAGATGTTTATTTTAAACTTCCACATTAATTAATGGGAAGTCTGAACAAACATCAAAGTCACAACAAGAACTCACTGATCACTTTGCCTTTTTAATTTTCTTACGTTTTTATTTCATTCTACAATTGGTTGGCTTTTTTCCGACTCTAATTGTAGTTGTAAGAGAAATAAAGAACAACAACAACTAATAATTGTTTTAATGTAAAAACAATTTATTTAGAGTGTTGACAATATAAGTTGTTTAAGCGCGGGCACTCGCTAATTAAATTATTACATATTTTTGGGAATTGTCGTTTTAACTCTTTAACTTTTATTTTCGTGCTCATTCTTTTTTCCCAAAAGTTATTTATTAAAATTTCAAAGTGATCAATTGAGGGGTTTTAGCTAGTTCCTATGCGCATTTCACTGGGGCTAATGCAGATCATCAGGGAACTTTTACCCAACATTTCTTAGAATAACTAGAGATGTTTATTTTAAACTTCCACATTAATTAATGGGAAGTCTGAACAAACATCAAAGTCACAACAAGAACTCACTGATCACTTTGCCTTTTTAATTTTCTTACGTTTTTATTTCATTCTACAATTGGTTGGCTTTTTTCCGACTCTAATTGTAGTTGTAAGAGAAATAAAGAACAACAACAACTAATAATTGTTTTAATGTAAAAACAATTTATTTAGAGTGTTGACAATATAAGTTGCTTAAGCGCGGGCACTCGCTAATTACATTATTACACATTTTTGGGAATTGTCGTTTTAACTCTTTAACTTTTATTTTCGTGCTCATTCTTTTTTCCCAAAAGTTTTTATTAAAATTTCAAAGTGATCAATTGAGGGGTTTTAGCTAGTTCCTATGCGCATTTCACTGGGGCTAATGCAGATCATCAGGGAACCTTTACCCAACATTTTTTAGAATAACTAGAGATGTTTATTTTAAACTTCCACATTAATTAATGGGAAGTCTGAACAAACATCAAAGTCACAACAAGAACTCACTGATCACTTTGCCTTTTTAATTTTCTTACGTTTTTATTTCATTCTACAATTGGTTGGCTTTTTGCCGACTCTAATTGTAGTTGTAAGAGAAATAAAGAACAACAACAACTAATAATTGTTTTAATGTAAAAACAATTTATTTAGAGTGTTGACAATATAAGCTGTTTAAGCGCGGGCACTCGCTAATTAAATTATTACATATCTTCTATATTTCTCTTACAACTACAATTAGAGTCGGAAAAAAGCCAACCAATTGTAGAATGAAATAAAAACGTAAGAAAGTTAAAAAAGCAAAGTGATCAGTGAGTTCTTGTTGTGACTTTGATGTTTGTTCAGACTTCCCATTAATTAATGTGGAAGTTTAAAATAAACATCTCTAGTTATTCTAAGAAATGTTGGGTAAAGGTTCCCTGATGATCTGCATTAGCCCCAGTGAAATGCGCATAGGAACTAGCTAAAACCCCTCAATTGATCACTTTGAAATTTTAATAAGTAACTTTTGGGAAAAAAGAATGAGCACGAAAATAAAAGTTAAAGAGTTAAAACGACAATTCCCAAAAATATGTAATAATTTAATTAGCGAGTGCCCGCGCTCAAACAACTTATATTGTCAACACTCTAAATAAATTGTTTTTACATTAAAAGAATTATTAGTTGTTGTTGTTCTTTATTTCTCTTACAACTACAATTAGAGTCGGAAAAAAGCCAACCAATTGTAGAATGAAATAAAAACGTAAGAAAATTAAAAAGGCAAAGTGATCAGTGAGTTCTTGTTGTGACTTTGATGTTTGTTCAGACTTCCCATTAATTAATGTGGAAGTTTAAAATAAACATCTCTAGTTATTCTAAGAAATGTTGGGTAAAGGTTCCCTGATGATCTGCATTAGCCCCAGTGAAATGCGCATAGGAACTAGCTAAAACCCCTCAATTGATCACTTTGAAATTTTAATAAATAACTTTTGGGAAAAAAGAATGAGCACGAAAATAAAAGTTAAAGAGTTAAAACGACAATTCCCAAAAATATGTAATAATTTAATTAGCGAGTGCCCGCGCTTAAACAACTTATATTGTCAACACTCTAAATAAATTGTTTTTACATTAAAACAATTATTAGTTGTTGTTGTTCTTTATTTCTCTTACAACTACAATTAGAGTCGGAAAAAAGCCAACCAATTGCAGAATGAAATAAAAACGTAAGAAAATTAAAAAGGCAAAGTGATCAGTGAGTTCTTGTTGTGACTTTGATGTTTGTTCAGACTTCCCATTAATTAATGTGGAAGTTTAAAATAAACATCTCTAGTTATTCTAAGAAATGTTGGGTAAAGGTTCCCTGATGATCTGCATTAGCCCCAGTGAAATGCGCATAGGAACTAGCTAAAACCCCTCAATTGATCACTTTGAAATTTTAATAAATAACTTTTGGGAAAAAAGAATGAGCACGAAAATAAAAGTTAAAGAGTTAAAACGACAATTCCCAAAAATATGTAATAATTTAATTAGCGAGTGCCCGCGCTTAAACAACTTATATTGTCAACACTCTAAATAAATTGTTTTTACATTAAAACAATTATTAGCTGTTGTTGTTCTTTATATCTCTTACAACTACAATTAGAGTCGGAAAAAAGCTAACCAATTGTAGAATGAAATAAAAACGTAAGAAAATTAAAAAGGCAAAGTGATCAGTGAGTTCTTGTTGTGACTTTGATGTTTGTTCAGACTTCCCATTAATTAATGTGGAAGTTTAAAATAAACATCTCTAGTTATTCTAAGAAATGTGGGGTAAAGGTTCCCTGATGATCTGCATTAGCCCCAGTGAAATGCGCATAGGAACTAGCTAAAACCCCTTAATTGATCACTTTGAAATTTTAATAAATAACTTTTGGGAAAAAAGAATGAGCACGAAAATAAAAGTTAAAGAGTTAAAACGACAATTCCCAAAAATATGTAATAATTTAATTAGCGAGTGCCCGCGCTTAAGCAACTTATATTGTCAACACTCTAAATAAATTGTTTTTACATTAAAACAATTATTAGTTGTTGTTGTTCTTTATTTCTCTTACAACTACAATTAGAGTCGGAAAAAAGCCAACCAATTGTAGAATGAAATAAAAACGTAAGAAAATTAAAAAGGCAAAGTGATCAGTGAGTTCTTGTTATGACTTTGATGTTTGTTCAGACTTCCCATTAAATAATGTGGAAGTTTAAAATAAACATCTCTAGTTATTCTAAGAAATGTTGGGTAAAGGTTCCCTGATGATCTGCATTATCCCCAGTGAAATGCGCATGGGAACTAGCTAAAACCCCTCAATTGATCACTTTGAAATTTTAATAAATAACTTTTGGGAAAAAAGAATGAGCACGAAAATAAAAGTTAAAGAGTTAAAACGACAATTCCCAAAAATATGTTATAATTTAATTAGCGAGTGCCCGCGCTTAAACAACTTATATTGTCAACACTCTAAATAAATTGTTTTTACATTAAAACAATTATTAGTTGTTGTTGTTCTTTATTTCTCTTACAACTACAATTAGAGTCGGAAAAAAGCCAACCAATTGTAGAATGAAATAAAAACGTAAGAAAATTAAAAAGGCAAAGTGATCAGTGTGTTCTTGTTATGACTTTGATGTTTGTTCAGACTTCCCATTAAATAATGTGGAAGTTTAAAATAAACATCTCTAGTTATTCTAAGAAATGTTGGGTAAAGGTTCCCTGATGATCTGCATTATCCCCAGTGAAATGCGCATGGGAACTAGCTAAAACCCCTCAATTGATCACTTTGAAATTTTAATAAATAACTTTTGGGAAAAAAGAATGAGCACGAAAATAAAAGTTAAAGAGTTAAAACGACAATTCCCAAAAATATGTTATAATTTAATTAGCGAGTGCCCGCGCTTAAACAACTTATATTGTCAACACTCTAAATAAATTGTTTTTACATTAAAACAATTATTAGTTGTTGTTGTTCTTTATTTCTCTTACAACTACAATTAGAGTCGGAAAAAAGCCAACCAATTGTAGAATGAAATAAAAACGTAAGAAAATTAAAAAGGCAAAGTGATCAGTGAGTTCTTGTTGTGACTTTGATGTTTGTTCAGACTTCCCATTAATTAATGTGGAAGTTTAAAATAAACATCTCTAGTTATTCTAAGAAATGTTGGGTAAAGGTTCCCTGATGATCTGCATTAGCCCCAGTGAAATGCGCATAGTAACTAGCTAAAACCCCTCAATTGATCACTTTGAAATTTTAATAAATAACTTTTGGGAAAAAAGAATGAGCACGAAAATAAAAGTTAAAGAGTTAAAACGACAATTCCCAAAATTATGTAATAATTTAATTAGCGAGTGCCCGCGCTTAAACAACTTATATTGTCAACACTCTAAATAAATTGTTTTTACATTAAAACAATTATTAGCTGTTGTTGTTCTTTATTTCTCTTACAACTACAATTAGAGTCGGAAAAAAGCCAACCAATTGTAGAATGAAATAAAAACGTAAGAAAATTAAAAAGGCAAAGTGATCAGTGAGTTCTTGTTGTGACTTTGATGTTTTTTCAGACTTCCCATTAATTAATGTGGAAGTTTAAAATAAACATCTCTAGTTATTCTAAGAAATGTTGGGTAAAGGTTCCCTGATGATCTGCATTAGCCCCAGTGAAATGCGCATAGGAACTAGCTAAAACCCCTCAATTGATCACTTTGAAATTTTAATAAATAACTTTTGGGAAAAAAGAATGAGCACGAAAATAAAAGTTAAAGAGTTAAAACGACAATTCCCAAAAATATGTAATAATTTAATTAGCGAGTGCCCGCGCTTAAACAACTTATATTGTCAACACTCTAAATAAATTGTTTTTACATTAAAACAATTATTAGTTGTTGTTGTTCTTTATTTCTCTTACAACTATAATTAGAGTCGGAAAAAAGCCAACCAATTGTAGAATGAAATAAAAACGTAAGAAAATTAAAAAGGCAAAGTGATCAGTGAGTTCTTGTTGTGACTTTGATGTTTGTTCAGACTTCCCATTAATTAATGTGGAAGTTTAAAATAAACATCTCTAGTTATTCTAAGAAATGTTGGGTAAAGGTTCCCTGATGATCTGCATTAGCCCCAGTGAAATGCGCATAGGAACTAGCTAAAACCCCTCAATTGATCACTTTGAAATTTTAATAAATAACTTTTGGAAAAAAAGAATGAGCACGAAAATAAAAGTTAAAGAGTTAAAACGACAATTCCCAAAAATATGTAATAATTTAATTAGCGAGTGCCCGCGCTTAAACAACTTATATTGTCAACACTCTAAATAAATTGTTTTTACATTAAAACAATTATTAGTTGTTGTTGTTCTTTATTTCTCTTACAACTACAATTAGAGTCGGAAAAAAGCCAACCAATTGTAGAATGAAATAAAAACGTAAGAAAATTAAAAAGGCAAAGTGATCAGTGAGTTCTTGTTGTGACTTTGATGTTTGTTCAGACTTCCCATTAATTAATGTGGAAGTTTAAAATAAACATCTCTAGTTATTCTAAGAAATGTTGGGTAAAGATTCCCTGATGATCTGCATTAGCCCCAGTGAAATGCGCATAGGAACTAGCTAAAACCCCTCAATTGATCACTTTGAAATTTTAATAAATAACTTTTGGGAAAAAAGAATGAGCACGAAAATAAAAGTTAAAGAGTTAAAACGACAATTCCCAAAAATATGTAATAATTTAATTAGCGAGTGCCCGCGCTTAAACAACTTATATTGTCAACACTCTAAATAAATTGTTTTTACATTAAAACAATTATTAGCTGTTGTTGTTCTTTATTTCTCTTACAACTACAATTAGAGTCGGAAAAAAGCCAACCAATTGTAGAATGAAATAAAAACGTAAGAAAATTAAAAAGGCAAAGTGATCAGTGAGTTCTTGTTGTGACTTTGATGTTTGTTCAGACTTCCCATTAATTAATGTGGAAGTTTAAAATAAACATCTCTAGTTATTCTAAGAAATGTTGGGTAAAGGTTCCCTGATGATCTGCATTAGCCCCAGTGAAATGCGCATAGGAACTAGCTAAAACCCCTCAATTGATCACTTTGAAATTTTAATAAATAACTTTTGGGAAAAAAGAATGAGCACGAAAATAAAAGTTAAAGAGTTAAAACGACAATTCCCAAAAATATGTAATAATTTAATTAGCGAGTGCCCGCGCTTAAACAACTTATATTGTCAACACTCTAAATAAATTGTTTTTACATTAAAACAATTATTAGCTGTTGTTGTTCTTTATTTCTCTTACAACTACAATTAGAGTCGGAAAAAAGCCAACCAATTGTAGAATGAAATAAAAACGTAAGAAAATTAAAAAGGCAAAGTGATCAGTGAGTTCTTGTTGTGACTTTGATGTTTGTTCAGACTTCCCATTAATTAATGTGGAAGTTTAAAATAAACATCTCTAGTTATTCTAAGAAATGTTGGGTAAAGGTTCCCTGATGATCTGCATTAGCCCCAGTGAAATGCGCATAGGAACTAGCTAAAACCCCTCAATTGATCACTTTGAAAGTTAAATAAATAACTTTTGGGAAAAAAGAATGAGCACGAAAATAAAAGTTAAAGAGTTAAAACGACAATTCCCAAAAATATGTAATAATTTAATTAGCGAGTGCCCGCGCTTAAGCAACTTATATTGTCAACACTCTAAATAAATTGTTTTTACATTAAAACAATTATTAGTTGTTGTTGTTCTTTATTTCTCTTACAACTACAATTAGAGTCGGAAAAAAGCCAACCAATTGTAGAATGAAATAAAAACGTAAGAAAATTAAAAAGGCAAAGTGATCAGTGAGTTCTTGTTATGACTCTGATGTTTGTTCAGACTTCCCATTAAATAATGTGGAAGTTTAAAATAAACATCTCTAGTTATTCTAAGAAATGTTGGGTAAAGGTTCCCTGATGATCTGCATTATCCCCAGTGAAATACGCATGGGAACTAGCTAAAACCCCTCAATTGATCACTTTGAAATTTTAATAAATAACTTTTGGGAAAAAAGAATGAGCACGAAAATAAAAGTTAAAGAGTTAAAACGACAATTCCCAAAAATATGTTATAATTTAATTAGCGAGTGCCCGCGCTTAAACAACTTATATTGTCAACACTCTAAATAAATTGTTTTTACATTAAAACAATTATTAGTTGTTGTTGTTCTTTATTTCTCTTACAACTACAATTAGAGTCGGAAAAAAGCCAACCAATTGTAGAATGAAATAAAAACGTAAGAAAATTAAAAAGGCAAAGTGATCAGTGAGTTCTTGTTGTGACTTTGATGTTTGTTCAGACTTCCCATTAATTAATGTGGAAGTTTAAAATAAACATCTCTAGTTATTCTAAGAAATGTTGGGTAAAGGTTCCCTGATGATCTGCATTAGCCCCAGTGAAATGCGCATAGTAACTAGCTAAAACCCCTCAATTGATCACTTTGAAATTTTAATAAATAACTTTTGGGAAAAAAGAATGAGCACGAAAATAAAAGTTAAAGAGTTAAAACGACAATTCCCAAAATTATGTAATAATTTAATTAGCGAGTGCCCGCGCTTAAACAACTTATATTGTCAACACTCTAAATAAATTGTTTTTACATTAAAACAATTATTAGCTGTTGTTGTTCTTTATTTCTCTTACAACTACAATAAGAGTCGGAAAAAAGCCAACCAATTGTAGAATGAAATAAAAACGTAAGAAAATTAAAAAGGCAAAGTGATCAGTGAGTTCTTGTTGTGACTTTGATGTTTGTTCAGACTTCCCATTAATTAATGTGGAAGTTTAAAATAAACATCTCTAGTTATTCTAAGAAATGTTGGGTAAAGGTTCCCTGATGATCTGCATTAGCCCCAGTGAAATGCGCATAGGAACTAGCTAAAACCCCTCAATTGATCACTTTGAAATTTTAATAAATAACTTTTGGGAAAAAAGAATGAGCACGAAAATAAAAGTTAAAGAGTTAAAACGACAATTCCCAAAAATATGTAATAATTTAATTAGCGAGTGCCCGCGCTTAAGCAACTTATATTGTCAACACTCTAAATAAATTGTTTTTACATTAAAACAATTATTAGTTGTTGTTGTTCTTTATTTCTCTTACAACTACAATTAGAGTCGGAAAAAAGCCAACCAATTGTAGAATGAAATAAAAACGTAAGAAAATTAAAAAGGCAAAGTGATCAGTGAGTTCTTGTTATGACTTTGATGTTTGTTCAGACTTCCCATTAAATAATGTGGAAGTTTAAAATAAACATCTCTAGTTATTCTAAGAAATGTTGGGTAAAGGTTCCCTGATGATCTGCATTATCCCCAGTGAAATGCGCATAGGAACTAGCTAAGACCCCTCAATTGATCACTTTGAAATTTTAATAAATAACTTTTGGGAAAAAAGAATGAGCACGAAAATAAAAGTTAAAGAGTTAAAAGGACAATTCCCAAAAATGTGTAATAATTTAATTAGCGAATGCCCGCGCTTAAACAACTTATATTGTCAACACTCTAAATAAATTGTTTTTACATTAAAACAATTATTAGTTGTTGTTGTTCTTTATTTCTCTTACAACTATAATTAGAGTCGGAAAAAAGCCAACCAATTGTAGAATGAAATAAAAACGTAAGAAAATTAAAAAGGCAAAGTGATCAGTGAGTTCTTGTTGTGACTTTGATGTTTGTTCAGACTTCCCATTAATTAATGTGGAAGTTTAAAATAAACATCTCTAGTTATTCTAAGAAATGTTGGGTAAAGGTTCCCTGATGATCTGCATTAGCCCCAGTGAAATGCGCATAGGAACTAGCTAAAACCACTCAATTGATCACTTTGAAATTTTAATAAAAACTTTTGGGAAAAAAGAATGAGCACGAAAATAAAAGTTAAAGAGTTAAAACGACAATTCCCAAAAATATGTAATAATTTAATTAGCGAGTGCCCGCGCTTAAACAACTTATATTGTCAACACTCTAAATAAATTGTTTTTACATTAAAACAATTATTAGTTGTTGTTGTTCTTTATTTCTCTTACAACTACAATTAGAGTCGGAAAAAAGCCAACCAATTGTAGAATGAAATAAAAACGTAAGAAAATTAAAAAGGCAAAGTGATCAGTGAGTTCTTGTTGTGACTTTGATGTTTGTTCAGACTTCCCATTAATTAATGTGGAAGTTTAAAATAAACATCTCTAGTTATTCTAAGAAATGTTGGGTAAAGGTTCCCTGATGATCTGCATTAGCCCCAGTGAAATGCGCATAGGAACTAGCTAAAACCCCTCAATTGATCACTTTGAAATTTTAATAAATAACTTTTGGGAAAAAAGAATGAGCACGAAAATAAAAGTTAAAGAGTTAAAACGACAATTCCCAAAAATATGTAATAATTTAATTAGCGAGTGCCCGCGCTTAAACAACTTATATTGTCAACACTCTAAATAAATTGTTTTTACATTAAAACAATTATTAGCTGTTGTTGTTCTTTATTTCTCTTACAACTACAATTAGAGTCGGAAAAAAGCCAACCAATTGTAGAATGAAATAAAAACGTAAGAAAATTAAAAAGGCAAAGTGATCAGTGAGTTCTTGTTGTGACTTTGATGTTTGTTCAGACTTCCCATTAATTAATGTGGAAGTTTAAAATAAACATCTCTAGTTATTCTAAGAAATGTTGGGTAAAGGTTCCCTGATGATCTGCATTAGCCCCAGTGAAATGCGCATAGGAACTAGCTAAAACCCCTCAATTGATCACTTTGAAATTTTAATAAATAACTTTTGGGAAAAAAGAATGAGCACGAAAATAAAAGTTAAAGAGTTAAAACGACAATTCCCAAAAATATGTAATAATTTAATTAGCGAGTGCCCGCGCTTAAACAACTTATATTGTCAACACTCTAAATAAATTGTTTTTACATTAAAACAATTATTAGTTGTTGTTGTTCTTTATTTCTCTTACAACTACAATTAGAGTCGGAAAAAAGCCAACCAATTGTAGAATGTAATAAAAACGTAAGAAAATTAAAAAGGCAAAGTGATCAGTGAGTTCTTGTTGTGACTTTGATGTTTGTTCAGACTTCCCATTAATTAATGTGGAAGTTTAAAATAAACATCTCTAGTTATTCTAAGAAATGTTGGGTAAAGGTTCCCTGATGATCTGCATTAGCCCCAGTGAAATGCGCATAGGAACTAGCTAAAACCCCTCAATTGATCACTTTGAAATTTTAATAAATAACTTTTGGGAAAAAAGAATGAGCACGAAAATAAAAGTTAAAGAGTTAAAACGACAATTCCCAAAAATATGTAATAATTTAATTAGCGAGTGCCCGCGCTTAAGCAACTTATATTGTCAACACTCTAAATAAATTGTTTTTACATTAAAACAATTATTAGTTGTTGTTGTTCTTTATTTCTCTTACAACTACAATTAGAGTCGGAAAAAAGCCAACCAATTGTAGAATGAAATAAAAACGTAAGAAAATTAAAAAGGCAAAGTGATCAGTGAGTTCTTGTTATGACTTTGATGTTTGTTCAGACTTCCCATTAAATAATGTGGAAGTTTAAAATAAACATCTCTAGTTATTCTAAGAAATGTTGGGTAAAGGTTCCCTGATGATCTGCATTATCCCCAGTGAAATGCGCATAGGAACTAGCTAAAACCCCTCAATTGATCACTTTGAAATTTTAATAAATAACTTTTGGGAAAAAAGAATGAGCACGAAAATAAAAGTTAAGGAGTTAAAACGACAATTCCCAAAAATATGTAATAATTTAATTAGCGAGTGCCCGCGCTTAAACAACTTATATTGTCAACACTCTAAATAAATTGTTTTTACATTAAAACAATTATTAGTTGTTGTTGTTCTTTATTTCTCTTACAACTACAATTAGAGTCGGAAAAAAGCCAACCAATTGTAGAATGAAATAAAAACGTAAGAAAATTAAAAAGGCAAAGTGATCAGTGAGTTCTTGTTGTGACTTTGATGTTTGTTCAGACTTCCCATTAATTAATGTGGAAGTTTAAAATAAACATCTCTAGTTATTCTAAGAAATGTTGGGTAAAGGTTTCCTGATGATCTGCATTAGCCCCAGTGAAATGCGCATAGGAACTAGCTAAAACCCCTCAATTGATCACTTTGAAATTTTAATAAATAACTTTTGGGAAAAAAGAATGAGCACGAAAATAAAAGTTTAAGAGTTAAAACGACAATTTCCAAAAATATGTAATAATTTAATTAGCGAGTGCCCGCGCTTAAACAACTTATATTGTCAACACTCTAAATAAATTGTTTTTACATTAAAACAATTATTAGTTGTTGTTGTTCTTTATTTCTCTTACAACTACAATTAGAGTCGGAAAAAAGCCAACCAATTGTAGAATGAAATAAAAACGTAAGAAAATTAAAAAGGCAAAGTGATCAGTGAGTTCTTGTTGTGACTTTGATGTTTGTTCAGACTTCCCATTAATTAATGTGGAAGTTTAAAATAAACATCTCTAGTTATTCTATGAAATGTTGGGTAAAGGTTCCCTGATGATCTGCATTAGCCCCAGTGAAATGCGCATAGGAACTAGCTAAAACCCCTCAATTGATCACTTTGAAATTTTAATAAATAACTTTTGGGAAAAAAGAATGAGCACGAAAATAAAAGTGAAAGAGTTAAAACGACAATTCCCAAAAATATGTAATAATTTAATTAGCGAGTGCCCGCGCTTAAACAACTTATATTGTCAACACTCTAAATAAATTGTTTTTACATTAAAACAATTATTAGTTGTTGTTGTTCTTTATTTCTCTTACAACTACAATTAGAGTCGGAAAAAAGCCAACCAATTGTAGAATGAAATAAAAACGTAAGAAAATTAAAAAGGCAAAGTGATCAGTGAGTTCTTGTTGTGACTTTGATGTTTGTTCAGACTTCCCATTAATTAATGTGGAAGTTTAAAATAAACATCTCTAGTTATTCTAAGAAATGTTGGGTAAAGGTTCCCTGATGATCTGCATTAGCCCCAGTGAAATGCGCATAGGAACTAGCTAAAACCCCTCAATTGATCACTTTGAAATTTTAATAAATAACTTTTGGGAAAAAAGAATGAGCACGAAAATAAAAGTTAAAGAGTTAAAACGACAATTCCCAAAAATATGTAATAATTTAATTAGCGAGTGCCCGCGCTTAAACAACTTATATTGTCAACACTCTAAATAAATTGTTTTTGCATTAAAACAATTATTAGTTGTTGTTGTTCTTTATTTCTCTTACAACTACAATTAGAGTCGGAAAAAAGCCAACCAATTGTAGAATGAAATAAAAACGTAAGAAAATTAAAAAGGCAAAGTGATCAGTGAGTTCTTGTTGTGACTTTGATGTTTGTTCAGACTTCCCATTAATTAATGTGGAAGTTTAAAATAAACATCTCTAGTTATTCTAAGAAATGTTGGGTAAAGGTTCCCTGATGATCTGCATTAGCCCCAGTGAAATGCGCATAGGAACTAGCTAGAACCCCTCAATTGATCACTTTGAAATTTTAATAAATAACTTTTGGGAAAAAAGAATGAGCACGAAAATAAAAGTTAAAGAGTTAAAACGACAATTCCCAAAAATATGTAATAATTTAATTAGCGAGTGCCCGCGCTTAAACAACTTATATTGTCAACACTCTAAATAAATTGTTTTTACATTAAAACAATTATTAGTTGTTGTTGTTCTTTATTTCTCTTACAACTACAATTAGAGTCGGAAAAAAGCCAACCAATTGTAGAATGAAATAAAAACGTAAGAAAATTAAAAAGGCAAAGTGATCAGTGAGTTCTTGTTGTGACTTTGATGTTTGTTCAGACTTCCCATTAATTAATGTGGAAGTTTAAAATAAACATCTCTAGTTATTCTAAGAAATGTTGGGTAAAGGTTCCCTGATGATTTGCATTAGCCCCAGTGAAATGCGCATAGGAACTAGCTAAAACCCCTCAATTGATCACTTTGAAATTTTAATAAATAACTTTTGGGAAAAAAGAATGAGCACGAAAATAAAAGTTAAAGAGTTAAAACGACAATTCCCAAAAATATGTAATAATTTAATTAGCGAGTGCCCGCGCTTAAACAACTTATATTGTCAACACTCTAAATAAATTGTTTTTACATTAAAACAATTATTAGTTGTTGTTGTTCTTTATTTCTCTTACAACTACAATTAGATCACTTTGAAATTTTGTTTAAATAACTTTTGGGCACTTTTGGAATGAGCACGAAAATAAAATTAAAGAGTTAAAACGACAATTCCCAAAAATATGTAATAATTTAATTAGCGAGTGCCCGCGCTTAAACAACTTATATTGTCAACACTCTAAATAAATTGTTTTTACATTAAAACAATTATTAGTTGTTGTTGTTCTTTATTTCTCTTACAACTACAATTAGAGTCGGAAAAAAGCCAACCAATTGTAGAATGAAATAAAAACGTAAGAAAATTAAAAAGGCAAAGTGATCAGTGAGTTCTTGTTGTGACTTTGATGTTTGTTCAGACTTCCCATTAATTAATGTGGAAGTTTAAAATAAACATCTCTAGTTATTCTAAGAAATGTTGGGTCAAGGTTCCCTGATGATCTGCATTAGCCCCAGTGAAATGCGCATAGGAACTAGCTAAAACCCCTCAATTGATCACTTTGAAATTTTAATAAATAACTTTTGGGAAAAAAGAATGAGCACGAAAATAAAAGTTAAAGAGTTAAAACGACAATTCCCAAAAATATGTAATAATTTAATTAGCGAGTGCCCGCGCTTAAACAACTTATATTGTCAACACTCTAAATAAATTGTTTTTACATTAAAACAATTATTAGTTGTTGTTGTTCTTTATTTCTCTTACAACTACAATTAGAGTCGGAAAAAATCCAACCAATTGTAGAATGAAATAAAAACGTAAGAAAATTAAAAAGGCAAAGTGATCAGTGAGTTCTTGTTGTGACTTTGATGTTTGTTCAGACTTCCCATTAATTAATGTGGAAGTTTAAAATAAACATCTCTAGTTATTCTAAGAAATGTTGGGTAAAGGTTCCCTGATGATCTGCATTAGCCCCAGTGAAATGCGCATAGGAACTAGCTAAAACCCCTCAATTGATCACTTTGAAATTTTAATAAATAACTTTTGGGAAAAAAGAATGAGCACGAAAATAAAAGTTAAAGAGTTAAAACGACAATTCCCAAAAATAGGTAATAATTTAATTAGCGAGTGCCCGCGCTTAAGCAACTTATATTGTCAACACTCTAAATAAATTGTTTTTACATTAAAACAATTATTAGTTGTTGTTGTTCTTTATTTCTCTTACAACTACAATTAGAATCGGAAAAAAGCCAACCAATTGTAGAATGAAATAAAAACGTAAGAAAATTAAAAAGGCAAAGTGATCAGTGAGTTCTTGTTGTGACTTTGATGTTTGTTCAGACTTCCCATTAATTAATGTGGAAGTTTAAAATAAACATCTCTAGTTATTCTAAGAAATGTTGGGTAAAGGTTCCCTGATGATCTGCATTAGCCCCAGTGAAATGCGCATAGGAACTAGCTAAAATCCCTCAATTGATCACTTTGAAATTTTAATAAATAACTTGTGGGAAAAAAGAATGAGCACGAAAATAAAAGTTAAAGAGTTAAAACGACAATTCCCAAAAATATGTAATAATTTAATTAGCGAGTGCCCGCGCTTAAGCAACTTATATTGTCAACACTCTAAATAAATTGTTTTTACATTAAAACAACTATTAGTTGTTGTTGTTCTTTATTTCTCTTACAACTACAATTAGAGTCGGAAAAAAGCCAACCAATTGTAGAATGAAATAAAAACGTAAGAAAATTAAAAAGGCAAAGTGATCAGTGAGTTCTTGTTGTGACTTTGATGTTTGTTCAGACTTCCCATTAATTAATGTGGAAGCTTAAAATAAACATCTCTAGTTATTCTAAGAAATGTTGGGTAAAGGTTCCCTGATGATCTGCATTAGCCCCAGTGAAATGCGCATAGGAACTAGCTAAAACCCCTCAATTGATCACTTTGAAATTTTAATAAATAACTTTTGGGAAAAAAGAATGAGCACGAAAATAAAAGTTAAAGAGTTAAAACGACAATTCCCAAAAATATGTAATAATTTAATTAGCGAGTGCCCGCGCTTAAACAACTTATATTGTCAACACTCTAAATAAATTGTTTTTACATTAAAACAATTATTAGTTGTTGTTGTTCTTTATTTCTCTTACAACTACAATTAGAGTCGGAAAAAAGCCAACCAATTGTAGAATGAAATAAAAACGTAAGAAAATTAAAAAGGCAAAGTGATCAGTGAGTTCTTGTTGTGACTTTGATGTTTGTTCAGACTTCCCATTAATTAATGTGGAAGTTTAAAATAAACATCTCTAGTTATTCTAAGAAATGTTGGGTAAAGGTTCCCTGATGATCTGCATTAGCCCCAGTGAAATGCGCATAGGAACTAGCTAAAACCCCTCAATTGATCACTTTGAAATTTTAATAAATAACTTTTGGGAAAAAAGAATGAGCACGAAAATAAAAGTTAAAGAATTATTTTTTTTAATTTTTATTTTTATTTTATTCGACCTTGTTTTTTACTTAAATTCTTCTTATAATTATTCTTTAGGCTCTATGTCTAAGACTCGAAAATAAAACTCTTGTTATGTTTTATCTCGTTATATTTGTAAATATTTTATTATTTCGATATTTCGAATACCTTCGGTGTTCTTCTTCAGGCAAAACTGAAAAAACAATTTTGTTGTTACAACATTTAGTATCACAAAAATATAATTTGATTTAAATTATTTAAAGAGTTATTTATAAACAAGTGTTTAAAATTATAAACATAACAACACGTAAATATATTTTGTCTTACTATTGAGTAAAGTCGTCTAGTTTTGAAATTCGTCATCAGTGTTGTAGATATTGGATTGCGTGATTCTGTCCTGGTACGTGTGTTAACGACTTGTAAATCTTTTCCGATTTTGGTGTATGTATATTGTTTAAATTCTTTATCGTGTCCCGTATGATTTTGATTATTAAGGGATATGAAAAGCTCTTTTTTAGTAATATTTTTCTTATTTTTTTTCGTTCTGAAATTTATTATCGCTTATTTTTAAAACTCTTGTCGCAAAGTTCTTAGCAGTATTTATTTTGACGTGTTTTGGGTGGTTAGAATGGAAGTTTATAATTCTCCCCGACGCAGTTGGTTTTTGATACCAATCAGTTATTAAAAAATAATTTTCTCTTATAATTAAGGCATCTAAAAACGGTAGCTTTCCATCTTTCTCTACTTCTATCGTAAATTGAATCCTTCGATGGAAATTATTTAAACATTTTAGTGTTTCATCTACACTACTGCGCTTAATGATACAAAACATATCGTCCACATATTTGCTTAGAGCTCTGGTTCTTATATCTAGTTTTTCTATGCTGCGGTCTAGTAGCTCCAATATCTACAACACTGATGACGTTAACATTGCTCTAAAAAACACAAACACTTTAAACTCCCTCTTTTCGAATACAAAAACAAAATTGGACAAGTTAGATAAATATAATGTTATCTACAAAATACCTTGCTATGGGGATGGCAAAAATGTATGTAAGAAAATATATGTAGGAACAACAAAATCAAAACTTGGACAAGATTGGCTGCACACAAATCTAATTATAAAAATAAAAACGAAAATTTGGAACAAAAAACCGCATTAGCAGCCCACTGTGCAATGCATGGTCACTCGCCAGATATAAATAATACAGAAATATTACAACAAGAACATAATTATAAAAAAAGATTCACTGTAGAAATGCTACATATAATTAACACTCCCGCCGAAATTAGGATGAACTACAAAACAGACACGGAAAATTGCGCGCATACGTATATACATATAATAACAAAACACAATAAACCAAAACAAATTTAGTACACATTTAACCCTTTTCAAAACTAGACGACTTTACTCAATAGTAAGACAAAATATATTTACGTGTTGTTATGTTTATAATTTTAAACACTTGTTTATAAATAACTCTTTAGTTAATTTAAATCAAATTATATTTTTGTGATACTAAATGTTGTAACAACAAAATTGTTTTTTCAGTTTTTCCTGAAGAAGAACACCGAAGGTGTTCGAAATATCGAAATAATAAAATATTTACAAATATAACGAAATAAAACATAACAAAAGTTTTATTTTCGGGTCTTAGGCCTAGAGCCTGAAAAATAATTATAAGAAGAATTTATTTTTATTCAATACATATCAGCTGTTTTTATTTCCATATGTATGTTGCGGCAAAACTTGTGTCATTAAAAAAAAAAAAAAGAAGGTAGAAAAATTAGAAAAAACAAATTTTAAAATTAAAATTAGTAAATTAAAATGAGTTAAAAAGAGCAGTTTCAGATTTCGGAAGCTCAATCTTCACTTACAAGTGCTGCTCTCGAAAATTGTACTCTTGCAAAGCGTAGGAAAGTGCAAGAAGTGAACGAAATTGAAAGTAAGCGTTCAGAAGTTTACGAAAAACTTGGCCAGAAAGTATCTCAAGCAAAAGAAGACATAAGTTGGCGGAAGGCCTATGGAGAGTATGTTGGTTAGCAGCTTTCTGCATATTCAGAGTCAAATGCTCGCAGGTGAGTTTGAAATGCATAGTACTCAAATAATATTTGATACGAACTTATATTTTCAGACTGAGATCTCAAATTAATAATGTCATCGACTCATTTGAAGTGCAACAAGATAATTAACTACGTTTTAAATTTTTATTCTAATATTTTATATGTAAACTGAATGTGATTTGAACGTGACTGAATTTTAATTTTATTTTTTATGAATATGTTTTGTTTTAGACCTTTTTAAATATATTTGTTTGATCGTTATTTGCTTTTCGTCTTTTATTTTTTATATAGAAACACAATGTGATTTGAAGTTTAATAAATAAATAAATGAATAAATGAAAATGAATTTTTTATTTCGATTTATTGGGTTTTAATTAAATTTTTAATAAATATGCTTCTTCATTTAAAAAATATTCCGTGAATTCTTGTCGAATGATCTTGGACGTTTCGCTTTGACGAACTTGATTGCACAATGGTTCTACCAAAGACAAAATATTCTCTGTTCGCACTTCTTCAGCCATCGTCCGTCCGTTATAGATCCATCCGCATTCACTTGGTCGTAGTCTCTTATTTGTGCACACTTGAGTTTGTTCAAAAAACAAAAAACAACTTTGACAACATTTGGTGGGGAAAGTTCCATTGTTTTTCTGACAACACGTTTTCCGAAACACGCCTAAATCTGGACAACCTGTAACTGAAAATTCTTTCCTTCGTGTTTTGATTCCGAAAACTATATGGTTTCATAATATTGGAATTTAAAGAAAACGCATCATCTGCAACAATCACATATGGAATAGTTTTTTGTCTACAGGGCAGTGGTTTCGGTTGCGGCAAATTCAACGTGTTATTATACAGTCCATTTGATAGCGAACATCTACTGAACACTCCGCCATCGGACTCCCTACCCTTTGCACCAACGTCGATGTAAACAAAATTGTAGTTCGCGTCCACAAGCGCCATCAAAACAATGCTGTTTTTCTTTTTATAATTGAAATATGCGCTTCCACAGTGTGCTGGTGCTATAATATTGATGTGTTTTCCATCTAATGCCCCGATTGAATTAGGAAAATTCCACGTTTTATTTATACTTTGGGAAATACTCTCCCATTCCTTCTCTGTTGCTGGCATCTGTACCAATAGGTATTATTTTTGATATGTTTTTTTATTTAATAAATTAGGATTTACCTTTAAAAATTCATCTTTTAATACTTTATATAATGCAGCGCAGACTTCAGGCACAATAATGCATATCGATTATCTTGATCTTTTAAACAAGAACACCAGACTAATATATCAAAGACCTATTTAGAATTAAAAGACGTTATTTGTTACCCAAATTTAAGAAAAGAAATACACAAATATATAAACAATTGTATTATATGCAACATGTGCAAGTACGATAGACGACCAATAAAAAATAAGTTATGCGTAACAGAAACACCTTTAACATCAAATGATATTATTCATATTGATATTTGGTTTCTAGACAAATATACAAAATTTTTAACCTATATCGACAAACTTAAGCTAGATTTACACGATTGAAATTTTCTTCAAAATGCTTTAAGCTCGTGTAAACAGCAACATTTCTTCAAAGTTTGTTGATCAAAATTTATTGAACAAAACTTTTGAAGATTTTATTGATGCCTTGTAAATAAGCATCAAAATCGCATCTGGCAATATTGATAACCATAAATAATTTGAAGGCATGTTTATTATTTTTATTCAACAATTATTTTTTTTAATTTTTTATTTTATTTTATTCGACCTTGTTTTTTACTTAAATTCTTCTTATAATAATTCTTCAGGCTCTATGTCTAAGACCCGAAAATAAAACTCTTGTTATGTTTTATCTCGTTATATTTGTAAATATTTTATTATTTCGATATTTCGAACACCTTCGGTGTTCTTCTTCAGGAAAAACTGAAAAAACAATTTTGTTGTTACAACATTTAGTATCACAAAAATATAATTTATTTAAATTAACTAAAGAGTTATTTATAAACAAGTGTTTAAAATTATAAACATAACAACACGTAAATATATTTTGTCTTACTATTGAGTCAAGTCGTCTAGTTTTGAAAAGGGTTAAATGTGTACTAAATTTGTTTTGGTTTATTGTGAGTTTCCATTTCTCGCGTTTAATGCACTATTTCTTTTTATGTTATGGAATTGCATCTTCAAATAAATCAATGTTATGTAGTGATGCATAAGCAAATGTTAAGTTGAGTATTCAGATACTTGTCGAACTTTAAGAATAGCAAACATAAGTTTTTATTATAATTTTTCGATCTTTGTTAATTTACCTGTAATTATCATTACAAAAGCTTTATTTTTTTCCTTTTCTAAGAACTTTGAAGAAAATTTTTTATAATTTTTTCCATTCAAACGAATTACTTAAACAATAGAATCTTTTTGTGTGCATCACTAAACCAAATATGACATATTATTTTCAACAAGGTTGCCAATAGAAAGGAAAAATATGGTAAATACATATGTTTTATTGCTAATCTAGCGTTATTAAACGTTTATGAATATACATTTTTATTATACCCTTATTACTCTAAATCTGTTTCATAACTATAACATAGTTTAACACTGAAATAAAAAAATTTTATGAATTAGACTGGAAGTATTTAAATTATACCCGAACCATGTCAGCATATTTTGGGAAACTGGAATGCATGTTGGTAAAGCGGTGAAAAATGGAAACGCAAATCCCATTACCTTTGTACAGAATTTACTTAATCTGAAGGATTGTTTTGATCATTCAATGATGTCGTTCGCAAGAAAGACAAGAAGTATACCAAAATATAGAGGAAGATAAAGAAAATTTAATAGTTAAATTAAAATATAAATCTCTTACAATATATACAAAAAACGTTTTTATAGTGAAGAGAAAAGAAACTCTTTTCTTGTGAGAATAAAAAATTATGGGAAAAACAAGTTTACCGGGTTATCCATTTCGTGATTTCAAAAGTATAGGACTGGCATTCGACATCTGTCAAACTAAGTTGTTAAACCAATTTTTTTCTTTTCAGTTGAAAGTCTGACATTGACGAAAATGGATCGCTTAAGTATCACACAACGCATAAAACTTATCAAAACATACTACAAAAATGGTGATTTTGCAACAGCCACATATCGTGCTTTAAGAGGAGATTATGGTTTACATAATCGTCCAACTACGCAAGCAATTGGCAAAGTTGTGAAGAAATTTGAAAAGACTGGAGCGGTTACAAATATTGTAAGGCCTGTGCATCATCGTTTCGCTCGTTCCGCTGAAAATATCGCTGCTGTAAGTGAAAGTGTTGCCGTAGACCCGAATGTGTCGAATCCTCGTCGTTCTCAGTATTTAGGACTGTCTTACGGAACATTATGGCGTATTTTGCATTTAGATCTACACCTACATCCATATAAAGTCCACCTCACACAACAACTGAAGCCAGCTGAGCATTCACAACGTCGTAGATACGTGGAATGGGTGCTTGAACAACAGGCGGTGGACGGCGATTTTTCGAAAAAAAATTTCTTCAGCGATGAAGCACATTTCTCACTCGGTGGGTATGTTAATAAACAAAATTGTCGTATTTGGGGTTCTGAGAATCCTCAAGTAATTGAAGAGAGGCCATTATATCCAGAAAAAGTAGCTGTTTGGTGCGCTCTTTGGTCCGAAAGTGTGATTGGACTTTACTTCTTCGAAAACGACAATGGAACGACTGTCACCGTCAATTCGGAGCGTTATGGTCATATGATAACCGACTTTTTTTTCCTGCTATTGAAGAATACGACTTGGAAAGTATGTGGTTTCAACAACAAGACGGGCTACGCCAAAGACCGTGTGTTATATAGGCTGAATAATCTTAAATTAGAATAATAAACTTTCCAATATGTTGTCGCTTCCAAATTTATGACAATATATATATTTTTATATATGTTATATGTATGTTTATGTGTATATGAATGATATATACTTTTAAATTTTTGTTATGTTAGGCTGTAAAATTCACAAGATCAACTTTTGTTTTAGTTTCCATCTAAAGCCACTTAAGCGCGTAATATGAAAATAAAATCAGTGTGAAAATTTTCCTACAGCTATCTTCACATTAAAAATTACGAAATGGGGAAAAAGGAATTGCAAGAGTACATACATATGTACACTATTTTTAGTTACTCTCTTCCCCTATTGGCTCTAACCTATTTACCCAAAACTAAGTATAATACATATAGCGACTATGCATAAGTTGAACGAAAAAAATTTTTTTCCTCGATTAATTTCTGAGTAATTCCAAAACGATAAGAGATAAAGAAAAACTGTATTTGACTAAATTAAAAACAATTTTCTGGTGTTTTACCTTTTAAAATCGAATGACTCGCTCCCGAGTTAAGGTGAAATATGTCTACGTACCTGGCTAATTTAGGGGCAAAAAATATCCACACCCTTAAAAAATCTAGACCTGATGGAAAAAAAACTGAAAACGGATTCGAGTTTAGCGCATCAAAATCCATATCGTCCATATAGTTGTATTCAAAGGAGGATTTGGCTGCTGAGCAGTGTTATTGGTGTAAGGCGAGCCATGGAACAATATGTTGGTTATTATCCAAATCTAACAAAAGTGTATAAAATAATGTTATATATTTTGACTTATTCTGCGTTTCAGAGAATAACAAACGTTTTGTTGGTGCGATAAGGTCTCACATTAGAATAGAAGAGATATTAATTTCACTTAAAATCATACTATTTTCATACAAATATATAAAATGTTCCCAAATATGGGAGTACTGGTGTTTCGACCAGCTTTTGTTTTCTTAAAATATACTACAATGAGAACAGCCCAGGAAAACGTAGAGGTATACACGTATATATTTATGTATATATATATATATATATATATATATATATATATACATATATTTATATATATATATATATATATATATATATATATATATATATATATATATGAGTATATATATGAGTATATATATTTAATTATTTATTTATTTAATAAGTCAAGAGGATTTACATCCTTACTGACTAAATAACAAATTAGTTAAACAATTTAAATATAAAATGAGATTTCTTTTCAGTACGGTATTACTCTCAGATAAGTTCATGATATGGTAACATTTGTTAAAGTTGACACATGCGCGACGAAAAGAATCATTATTAGCATAAACAGAGCGGTAATATTTTAATGCCAAGATTTCAAAATTGCGAGTATGTCTTAACGAATAAAGTAGTGTAGGCAATTTTATTAGAGCAAGTCTACTTTGATACGGCGGTAACACATACGAATTCCAACCCAGCCCACGAGGACAAAAAATTAGAAACTGTTTCTGCACAGATTCGATACTATTGATATGAATGGAGTAACAAGGATCCCAGAAAATTGATCCATACTATTATATTAGAGCAAGTCTACTTTGATACGGCGGTAAGACATACGAATTTAACCAAGCCCACGAAGACAAAAAATTAGAAACTGTTTCTGTACATAATGGAGTGACAAGGATCCCAGTCAATTGATCCATACTCAAGAATTGGTCGAACAAGAGATGTATATAATAGTTTTGTAATATATGGATCCAGAAATTTCTTAGACCAGCGTTTCATAAACTAAGTACCCCATAGGCTTTGTTGACCATTATAGAGATGTGATCATGAAAGTTGAGTCTATGATCCAACAGTGTGCCAAGATAAAATATAGTATCAACTTTATTTAAAATATCACTAAAAATATAATAGGAAGTCTCAATCGGATTGTGTCTGAAAAATGACATGTGTTTGCATTTCTTTACATTTAACTCTAATAAATCATATCTGCACCATTGAGAAAAATGTGTAAAGTCAGTACACAATAAATTATGTCCATTAATATCATTAAAAGAGTTAAAAATTTTAACATCGTCGGCATAGATACATGAGCACTTTAAAATGACATACAACCGTCGGAAGATCATTGAGGAACACCAGAAATACATAAATGGTATTTGATGTAGTATTTCCAACCTTAACTTGTTGAGTTCTTCCAGACAGATAAGAGTTTAACCATTTTAAAGCAGAATTATTAAAGCCCATAAGTGATAATTTGTGTAATAAAAGATTGTGGTTAATTTTATCGAACGCCTTACTAAAGTCAATGTATATAGCATCAGTTTGCATTTTATTGGTAAAACCTTCGTTGACAGTAGTAGTGAGTTCCAAAACATTAGTTATAGTTGAACGCGAATTACGAAAACCATGTTGGTAAGGCGATAACATGGAAGAAATTTGATGAGTTAAATAATCAGTAAGAATTTTTTCAAGTAGTTTTGGAATTGCATTAATTTTGTACCCCTATAGTTAGATACATCGGATTTACAGCCATGTTTATATATATATATATATATATATATATATATATATCAATAACGATGGTGAACATATACATTTTTAACCAAATAGTTAAGAAACTCCCAATAAATTAATTTAGAGGAAGAAAACAGGATATCAAATGATAACAGAAGAAATATAGCTTAAGAGCTATATTTCCGAAGCTTATGCTTCGGGAAAGTTCTTTTATTATTTATTTTAATTTGTATTTTATTTATTTCAATTCGACCGCATATTTTTTATTGTAGGAAAATACCAAAAACAAAAAAATAGAGTGGGAGTTGTGTTGAAAAATTCTGAAAACTTTTAATTATTTGTTCTTTTCAATAATAAATTTTTAATTGTTACGTCCCATGTGGCAAGAAGAAAATTACATAAGAAACGTCAAAATGGTTACCTCATGTATGTTGTCTGCACTGCTGTTTTTGCTGCAACTCGCCTTGACTATGCTATTTATCAACACGAACAAACAACGGTAATGGTGTTTTCATTCATGGGTGCGTAGACTATAACAGAAACGGTTAGTTTGAATAAGTCCACGGCTTTACATATTTTAGAAGAGAAAGAATTTGTCTGGATAAATAGCAGGTATAACAAAGAAAATTCTAGAAACTCTTTTATATAAAAGATGGCTGAATTGGCGGGAAATCCGATGGTAAATTTGGAAAATCAGTCAATGCTATTTGAGTCTCGGGATACAAGAAACAGTTTAAAGCATTAAATACAATAACTACAGCAGACTACAACTTATCAAAAATAGAATAGATACATGTGCGTATATACGAATGATCATTTTTACTACTACAGACAACACGGCTACGGGTTGTTCCATGCTGTTTTTGTGGTTGTAGCCACACTAAACTGATTTCTATTTTGGTAAGCGACAATGAGTAAATGCAATGTTGTCAGTATAATATAAATAAATTCAATTATCGTAAACTTGAAAATATGCCGTTTTAATTATACAAAAAGAAACAACAAACTACATTTCCAAGCTAATGAAATGATTTGTTGTCATATACTGTGGACTTTAAATATATTTTATTGGAATAACACTATTTGAGAATATTACATACATGAAAGCGGCTACACTGGCGTATGAAGAGAATTCTACTTCAAACAACAACACATGGTATTTGGTGGTGTCGTTCTAAAAATAATTAAGTAGCTGACTACAAGATGACGATTGTAGCCAACGACTTTTGTAGTCGGTGTTCGTGTAGCCTGCTATCGTTATTGTGTTTAATGCTTTAGGCATCAGACACAAAAATAAGTTTAAAGCGTTCACATCTAATTAAGTCTTGGGATATCTAATATATAGAGTTAAAGTGAAATAAAACAAAAATAGATACACATAAAAATAGGTAAGAAGTGATAGTTAATATGTTTTGTGAAAGTTAGTAAGAAGAATAAATATAATAATAATAATATTGTAGGTGGTAGTGAAAGGCAATAAAAAATTAATGTACCCCACAAAATAAAAAAACAATGTCCAAGTACTAAGGACCTGGCTAGTCGATACCTCTTCAACAGCTAATAAAGAATATGAGCTGCGTAAGAAGATTAAACCAACAGTCCCGAGATCCTCGGTGCTGAATAGCCAAATAGCCAGGCAACAAAAAATTATAAATTCTAATTGTTTTCCAAATACACCCGACAAAGGGTAAGCCAAAGAAACGGCAAAAGAAAAAAAAGGAACGCATATATATGCTAAAGAATGTAATATATAAAAATCATATCTAAAAGAAGAAAATTTTATATTTGTGTAATTATATTATGTTATATCATATTTATATTGTATTATATATTTTTATATCTATTTAAAATCTTTATATACAGGCATGTTCTGGAATCATGGTGATTTTAAATCACGAAGTGTGATTTTTATTGTCCTAAGTTACGAGCTAACAGCTGACTTCATTCGTTTACAATTAAAATATTTTGAATGTAGTCTTTCACACATCAGAATAATATAATGCATTAAAAAAGTGTAAAAATGCCTAGAGCAAGTTCGTTGGCAATAATTGAATTAAAAAGTAAGCAATTAAATAATGAGCGTCTCAAAAAACGCTACTTTAGAGACTTATCTAATCCAATGGAAGTGGAGGAGAAATTGTAAATTAAACGAGTTTCTTTATAAACAATGATTTCACATACATAACTGAGATTTCAGATTTACTTCTCTTTGCCGTGTTAACAAGAGTGCTTTCCAATTAATACTGGGTTGTGTAGCATCACACTTACCAAAATATTCCATTCCGGAAAATATACAATTATCAACTGTGCTATAGCTAATGATATGAACATAAGTATGGGACGGTCAACATTTTGCAAAATCTTATGGAACATAATGAACCTTTTGAAGGAAAACTTGTGTCCAGCTTGGATTAAAATCGAGTTGAATCAGCAAGCACAGCGACAATTAAAGTCTAATTTTTATCAAAAGCATGGTATTCCCGGAGTAATTGGATGTGTTGACGGGACACATATAAGAATAACGAAACCACCATCCGATCATTGTGCACATTTTAACAGGAAGGGTTTTTATAGCTTAAATGCTATGATGGTAAACTACAAAGCAATACATATGTATATAAGTAGTTTTCAGTTGCTTAATACACTTTCTGGTTTAGATTTAGTTATGAAATGTTTATTTTAGCAGTAGATGCTTGCAGGTCTGGCTCATGTCATGATTCCTTTGTATGGAAAATGAGTAACGCCAGGCGCTTTTACTCTGATATGTATAATGCAGGCGTTCGCAACTTTTGGTTATTGGGAGATTCCGGGTACCCTTTAAAGCCATATCTTATATCACCCTACAAAAGCCCTAATACGGTACATTTTTAACCAAAGGCATTCCTCAGCAAGGAATGTTGTAGAAAGAACAATAGGAGTTTTGAAAAGTCGGTTCAGATGTCTTCAAACTATTTTACCTTATGTTCCTTCTAAAGTCGTTACTATTGTCCATAACATATGTAAACACTATAATATAGCATTTGATGAAGAAGTGACCGTAGCCATGGATGATGATAACTTCGAAACGGAACAAGATGATATAACATCAGTAGCTGTAAGGGATAATATTGCGAGTTTATTGAATTAACATACAAAAAATTTATAAAACAATAACTTATAACAGTTAAAATAAAAACGTTTTATTAAATAAAATTTCAGTTTTAAAAAAACGTGAACAAAAAAATAGTAATTCAGATACAATAATAAAATATAAAAATCATGAACATTATTAAGTTTTTGAGATCAACATTCATTGAATTGTGTTTTTATACCCAATTTCATTTCCTCCAGCTCCAAAAGTCTCATTTTTATTTCGTTCTTTGTTTTCATGCTGTTTTCCATTACGTAGTTGTGTCTGATTGTTTCCTTTATTTAATTTTCTTTCAACAATCTTATTTCTCTAATGTTTTTAGATAGATCTTTTCAATATCTGCAGCTTTCTTTGATTTTTTCCAAACTACCAGAAATTTTCCTAAAATTTTCGTCTTCCATTTCTAAAACGTCCTGAATATTAGGAACCTGCTTCTTACGTTTTCGGGTATTTACTGGTGTTGTGGTTGTTGGCGTTAGAGAAATAATCGGCGATATTTCAACAGCCAATGTTTGCAATTAAGCACTTGGTATTTCATCTAGTGACATAGATGTACTAGAAAATTCCGGACTGTCTGATGGTACCTTATTAGGGACTAATTTGGATGGGGTAGAAGATTGCAAAGCGGTTGATGTGGTATGTAAGACTTTTTCGCCACACCATAACTTTTGCCACTTTCAATACTATCAACTGATACATACAACTCACATATGAGAGCAATCTGTTCATCGATAGCAGATATAACGTATTTATCAAAGCGTCCGCCGCCAGTTTTCCTACTTCTATCTCGTTGTGCGCTAAATGTTGTTTTACACCTAGCTTCATATCGGTTCATACCTAAAAATTTACTTTAATGATCGATCTTAGTGCTTTATTTACTTAAATACCTTTTTCCATCCTGGAACTTTCTTAGTGGGTGGTCCCGATGCGTTCAACTCGGTTGCAAGCTCTTCCCACAATTGTTCAAAATGTATTCGATCACCCTTAACAAACCCCTTAGCCATGTCGGAATGTTGCTTCATAAATTTCAATTTGCGCATTAGTTTTGTGGGTCTGCACAAACAAAAACAAACATGAAAAAACCTTTTTTTAACATCATTTAACAATACTTACATTCTTATTAAAAAGTTTTGTTGAAAATTTCTTATGGACAGCAAAGTTTAGATTTAAACCCCAAAAAGCAAATCTCTATTTTAGAGCTTCTTCTTATGGTGTTGCCACATTCATTTATTACATATTGTTGCCATTTTCACATCTTTTTTTTTATATCTGTATATTAATATATATAACCAATCAAACTACTAACTATTGACGACTTTTACGTGATTTTTAAAAAAATTTTATAATTTTTATTTTCAATAATTAATTTAATTGAATAAATTTACCACATTCTACATGATTTTAGAACTGTGTTACTCTAGCAATTGCAGATGTCTTTTTGATGAAATATATCAGCTGGCTACTAAAAATTAAAAAGAAATCCCGAATAAAAATACAGCATCTTCATATATTAGCTAATTTTTAAGTTCCTGTGTATAAAACAATTGATTTTATTACTTAAAAAAATAAAGTACATTCACATTAATTTTATATGACTAAAAATTATATACTAAAAATGAAAAAGAATTATCACGATTAATGTAAACAAAACTAAAAGAATTCAACAAGAAATACAGCGTCTTCATAAATTAGTTAATTTTTAAGCTTTTGTGTGTAAAATAATTAATTTTTTTACTAAAACAAATAGAGTACAAATCATATTAATTTTATATAATAATATTATTATCGAGTTAAGAGAAAACGACTTAAAAACCCTTCAAGTGATATATTATCGTCAGGCACTTTGTTGACCGGTTTCAAATCACGAGAATTCGACAATTTTTGAATTCAGAACACCTTCTCCGTGATTTCAAATCTCTTTACTTAAAAGTGATTTACAGAACATGTCAGATAATTTTTTTTTTTTGGCGGTAACAAGCCTAGGTTGCATAGTACGTAATATTATTATAATCCTTCACATTAAACAATATTATTCATTTCAAAAAAATGTACTCTATATGATATATGTGTTTCACTTACACTCTATAATGACTACAAATTTGACGGATGTTTAATCAAAACAAACTTATAACCTATTTTTTTTTTTAAATTAAAACAATACCTTATACATATCTTAATTTCTTATTTTGCCTACGTTGCACATGACAAATAAACTGAACTTACAAAAACGAACTTCCGCGCTAACAAAGGTTTTAATGATATTATATTTCCTAATGCCTAACTTGAAACAGCTCTATAAAGCTAAACTGATTCTTTAAGTGGTCTTAGAAAATATCTGTTGCTTCCGGCCAATTAAATCACTAAGGGCCATTATTACAACTTAACGACAAAGTTGGTGGTAGTAAATGTCAACGTTTGCAAGTCGATAAAGTGGCCGGTAGCAACTTTTCATTATTACAACTTGCCGGTAATGTTAAATGTATATTTCTTATTGTGTGGCAATACCACTAGCAATTACCGACTACTTTTGAAAGATTATTTAGATCGCGAAAAATTGTAGTGACAACGACACACTTGTTTTTACCTTTTAAAAATGTATGCATATTTTATTTGTGAAGATATAACTTTGTGTTATAAAATAAAAAACGTCAGCATCTAAGGAAACAATCGTGCGATAAATCGAGAAAAAAACTTTTCAAGTGAAGAAGACCTATGTTTGGTGCTACCATATTAAAAAACAAGAAAATATGGTAATATAAACATAAATCCTCCTGGTAAAACTTAACGCAAAGTCGAACTTGCCTTTAATATATGGCACATACTTAGATTAAAGGAAAGTTGTAATAATTAAAATGTGTTTATCTGACCAAGTTGTAATAATGGCCCTAATTGTATTTGCTTTAACAAAAAGGTGTTGCCATCTACGTTATCTATTACGTACTATGCAACCTAGGCTTGTTACCGATATACAAAAAATGTTCAGGCATGTTCTGTAAATCACTTTTAAGTAAAGAGATTTGAAATCACGGAGAAGGTGTTCTGAATTCAAAAATCGTCGACCCCTCATGATTTGAAACCGGTCAACAAAGTGCCTGACGATATCGAATCACTTAAAGGGTCTTTAAGTCGTTTTCTCTTAACTCGATAATAATATTATCGTATAAAATTAATATGATTTGTACTTTATTTGTTTTAGTAAAAAAATTAATTATTTTACACACAAAAGCTTAAAAATTAACTAATTTATGAAGACGCTGTATTTCTTGTTGAATTCTTTTAGTTTTGTTTACATTAATCGTGATAATTCTTTTTCATTTTTAGTACTCAGCTGATATTTTTCATCAAAAAGACATCTGCAGTTGCCAGAGTAACACAGTTCTAAAATCATGTAGCATGTGATAAATTTATTCAATTAAATTAATCATTGAAAATAAAAATTATTAAATTTCTTAAAAAACCACGTAAACATCGTCAATAATTATTAGTTTGATTGGTTGAATTTTAATATACAGATATAAAAAATATGTGAAAATGGCAACAATATGTAATAAATGAATGTGGCAACACCATAAAAAGAAGCTCTAAAGTAGAGATTTGCTTTTTGGGTTTTAAATCTAAACTTTGGTAGTGCACTAGCAAACCGCTGTACAACAACAGGGCATAAACCGGCATTCGAACAAACTCGTATATTACAAGAATAGAAAAATTATAAAAAGAGATATTTTTTAGAGATGCTTCATATAATTGACGTCCCACGACACAGAAAATGCGTCCAATTATACAGAACCACAGTAGACAAACACAAAAACAAAACAGATTAGTACAGTAGTTAGAAGTGGACAGAACTTAATTAGTTTAACAAAATAATGAAATAAAATTTAAACATGTATAATATTATACATACATATATTATATGTAATATATGAAAGTAAATACTAATTATCATATAATATTGCTGTTATAAATTTCTAAGATTTAATGTCTGTTAATTTGTTAATTGATTTTATTAGATCCCTGAAAATGGTCAGCAAAGTTGACCGAAATATTGGATTGAAAATATATATATAAATATAATTTATAAAAAAATATATGCATTTGTTAATCAATCTGTATATAATAGAGATATATGACCTTAAGCCGAAAATAATAATTACACCTCAATAGAAAACACAGGTCAACAATTACATAATATCAACGTAAAGAAAAACTGTATGTCCCCATGTATATATAATGCACGCATGCAGTTAGTGCGTACGCATGCCTACAGTTCCTGCGTACATGCACACGCAGTTACTGCATACGCAAATAAATTTAAGCAAAGTAAATATATGTACATTATATAAAAGTAAGTTGATATGCAAAACACATTAAGGGCAATAATGTCATAAGCTAAATTCAAATTAGGAGTGCTCATCAACGGAGATAATATCTAATATTAAATTATGAACTATGCTACAACATTTTTTCCAGATGCCTTAACATGCCGGGGCCTATTGAAACCTTGGTTTTAATCAACTGGTAGAATTGCTAATTTGGTCAGAGGACTACGAAGGGTATTAGCAGGCGTTTTCAAATCAGCTACTCGAGCTTAACTATCTGCTCAAGAAATAACGTTTACGTCCCCACCTATTATCCACTTCATAGGGGTAACATTGTCTTAATGAACTATAACCAAATCATTAACTTGAAGATTTTTTTTAGGACTTTGCCATCGTGAGCGTTGCTGTAGTTGCGTCAAGTGCTCGGTGGGCCATCTGTGCCAGAAATGTGATTTTATGACTGCAATCTTTTTCCAGTGCTGTAGACTCGAAATACCTGTAGTGTGCTCAGTCCGTTCGGGAATATTTTGCAAAGAACAACCAATTAATAGAAGACCAGGAGTAAGCGCCTCTAAATCATTAGGGACAGTTGATATAGCTGAAATTGGGCGAGAATTTATAACAGCTTCCATTTTTACTAGACAATTCCTCAAACGTGAGACGAGCATTTGAAAGGGTACGAAACAAATGGCATTTAGCTATTTTAACTCCCACCTCCCATAACCCGAAAAAGTGTGGCGCTAGTTAATACCACAACATTATTCACACATTCACATTTTTACCGATAAGGAACAAAGGGTAATAAAGGTACATCTTTACTGATAAGGAACAAAGGGTAATACATAAATAATAAAGGTACATCTTTACTGATAGGAAACAAAGAAAATCGAAAATGTAATAATAAAACAAAGAATAAAAGGGAAAACCTATTTTCGTGTAGATTAAGATATCTAGTTATAAAGAAATATAGGAGATAAGAAATATTAAAAATAATTTTTACTGTAAATAGACTTTAGAGAAAATATTGTAAACCAATCTTAAGAATATGATTAAAAAAAGTACAAACGTTTCGATGTGTCTAAATAAAATATATTTTTTTGATTCATTCCTTGGAATAGGAATTAACTGGTGGCTCAACCGGGATACAAGCGAAAAAATATTGTATCCACAGCCAAAATAAAAATACCACGATCCTGGAGAAGGATAAAATACGATTCCTGGTAAAGCGGAATAACAAAACACCCTACACAATTTAATAGATCCCAAAATAGTGGATAATTAAATAAAGATTTACGTAGTCAAAATAAAGTAAAAACCTAAGATGGGATCACGCAAGGAGAGAAGACATTCTTTAATTCAGCACAACAAATAGCTAATTTATCTACAAGAATGCCAACGGAAGACACCGCAACACTAAAGGCTCACATCGACTCCTTTACAATGCAGCTCGCATCATTGAGAACAGAACTGGAGACGATGAAAAATAAATCACCATTCCAAATATCGACAGTACCTACAATGCCAGCACTATGGCCATACATTACACAGGCTAATCAAATAAACACCGAGATTTTCAATTGTCTTCCCACATTCAGTGGCATGGAAACTGAATACAATCCATGGCGCAACCAAGTATGGACACAAATGGAGAATATTAAGCAATTCTCAAATAGCCCAGAATAATACAACTGCGTCTGTATTATACGGGAAAAATTACTGCAGCAGCCTGCGGCACTGCGTTAAGCTTCTATGTCATGATCAGTCGTTTAGACTATACCTACGCAGACAAGAGACCATTACATGTATTAAAGAAGATAATGATGAGCATAAAACAAGTAAGAAAAACACTAACAGAATTCCAAGACGAAATACACCAAGCATTGACGTTAATTCAACAAAAGATAGATACTATGGAAGAAACAATGCATCCAGGCAAGTTATTAGATGAAGATGATGACGCAATCAGCACATTCATCATTGGAATACGTAGCAACTATACTCGGGGCATACTATATTCCAATAAACCCAAAAGCTTAGGAGAAGCCTACGCGATTGCATGCATAATCTATCACGACAACAAAGATATACATTTTGAAACTTCAAAAAAACAAGAGAGTAACAGACATGATAAACCTCACTCATTTCAATATCCAAGAAGTGATAGACAGCTACGACCCGCATATCAAGTCAACCACCATTGACAGAATAATTTTCAAAAACCTCAACATAACAGAGATGAACCAATGGATGTGGACACTTTACTTCAATATAGAAGACCCAATTAATACAACAATAATCATCAGCCAAATCACGCAAACAGCTTCAACAGAAATCCTAACTCATTCAGAAGAGAATCTCAAAAACGAGAATACAGAAACTCAGCAGCAAATTTCACTCCAAATAAAGTGCAACGGGTAAATCAGACCAGAGACGAAGAAGTGCAATGAATCACCGCAGAAATAGCTGAACCCTTTCAAATTGGCAGTGCTTTTTAGGTGTATGAACGGTCTACCCTGTCTTCAACGACATGACGGAAACACTGGTAGGACCATCAACATACTAATCGATGCAGGAGCAAAAAAAAATTATATTAGCAGTAAATGTAATGTAGGTAAATCTACTCCAATAAAACCTGTAAAAGTGAAAACTCTTCATTGTTATTTTTTAACGAATTCTAAGAAAATAATAACAATATTAACAAACAAATGCATTAGAAGAATTTGACATGCTTTTAGGAGAACAAAGTTTAAGAACAATTAAAGCCGAGAACAATCTATTCGAGTACAAGCTTATTTACAAATATAGGGCCAAGAAAGAAATTTGTCAAGATCATAAAATATATTATACAGTGAATAATGAGAAATATAAAAAAGAAATTGAAGAAATCATGTCAAAAAATGACACGACAAACGAAATATTACCCTTTACAACTACAATCCAGGGAACAATTAGAACAAAATCTAAAGAACCTTTATGGACAAAGCAATATCCATACCCTTATTCGGAGAACGACTTTATAAATAAAGAAATTAGAAAATTATTAGAGAACAACATAATTCAACCAAGCAAAATTCATTACAATTCTCCTATTCGGACTGTAGCAAAAAAGGTACCGATGGAGAAGGCAAACCTAAGCGCAGGATGGTTGTAGATTTCCAAAAATTAAATTCTCATACTATTACACATAGATAGATAGTGTATGGGAGCTTTAAGGTACTCAAATCGGATAAGGGACCTGAGCTCTTGAATAAACTTTTATCTGAGGAATGTAGTCTATTAGATATCAAACAGGTCTTTAGTACACCCTATCATCATCAAACTCTTGGCTCCAGAGAAAGGAACCACAGAGTCTTAAAAGAGTTTCTGTTAAGTTTCTGCACAGGCAACGAGTGGGAAAAATGAATCCCATATTTCTGCTTCGCTTATAGCACACCACCTCATGTGGACACAGGTTATACTCCTTTTGAACTGATATTTGGAACATGGCCAAATCTCCCTAGCGATAATGCATTGAATAATAGACCTATGTATAATATAGATAATTATACACAGCAACTAAGACCACGTCTGCAATTCTCTTTGAATAAGCCGAAAGAGTATTTGGAAAAATCGAAAATTAAAAGAGTAGACAATTGTCTAAAAATTAACCCGTTAAAGTTAAAAAAGGAGACTTGGTACTAGTACGCAAATGCAATAGAAGAAAAAACCAGCCTCCATATCATGGTCCTTATAAGGTAGTAGATACTGAAGGAGTAAACTCTATTGTCGAAATAGGGAACAAGACAAAGAGAGTACACAATAATAATTTAAAAAGGTTCCAAAAGATATGCGTAAAATCTAGTTATATATGTATTTATTTTTTTTTAATTGCAAAAAAAAGATCAGATTTATAGAAGTTTTTAAATTGTAAAAACTTTTCTTAAGGGTTGAGGTGTAATGTATTTATAAAATTATCATATTTAGCTATATATAATTGTAAAGTACACAGTATATTATATTTAATTATAAGGTAGGGTACCGTCAAAAGTCGACTATGGTAGGTATTTATAAAAAATACAAAAATATAATAACGTTACAAAAATAATTAAGAAAATTCCTACGGGAAATTTATTGGAATTAGTAACAACAAATTCTTAAGGTTCCAATATTGTAAATTAGTATATAAGCAAGACAAAACTGAAATAAAGGCCCAGATTTAATCGTGCCTTTAATCCGACAAAATAGTCTTTATTTTCACTAAGAGCTTTCACCAGATCTAAAAAGCATATACAAATTAAACAGGCACTTAAACTGCCTTCAACACTAATCAGCCAGTGGCGCTAATCAGCGCCGACTAAAAACGGGTAGGAAGAGATTCTACTCAGGAAAAATAAAAATAATTATTACTACCGGTGCAAGATCTTTACATCAGTTCAACAGACAAATACTCGAAATTTTTCCATCTACGACAAATACTAACAAAGAAAGACTTATTTAAATACATCGATGAAATTTTATCACAATTATATCCGAACGAATTCACATTCACTGGTATATGTGCACAACAACTATACAAGCGACTACAAATAATGCACGTTACCACACCAGCATTTCATTCGACAACGAACGGCCAAATAGAGCACACTCGCAGTACGATAATCGAGCTAACCAACTTACTAGCAAAACAACATAACACACCACCAGATGAGCAAATTTTTTAAGCCGTCAGACAATATAACAAAACTATTCGGTAACTAATCACAAACCCGAGGACGTGTTTTTTAATCAACGAGGGTACCTAGACATTAAAGAAAAGCTAAAAAATAATCAAAAAAAAGTTCTTCAGTATCACAACGAAAGTCGGAAACAGATAATGTTATGTCCCACTTTGTATTACAGCAATTTGGCAACACTATTAATTATTCTTTTATATTTGTCAAATTCTATATACGGTTAGTTTGTAAGTTACCATGAAATATATGAGACGTAAAAATTACAACGCGTGTTAAAGATATTCAAAGTTACAAAGTTCTTTACAATAAAAGAATATAACAAAGTGGCGACGAGTGAAAAATAAAGTTGATAAATTTCAAGTAAAAATAATAAATACAGCACCATGAACGCTGAACAATTTAAACAATTGTTACAAGCTTTAACTGCTTCCCAACGTGAATTGCTGCAACAAGTAAATGCAAATTCTACGAACCAACAAGTACAACAACAACAGCAGCAGCCATTACAGGTGCAACTACCGCCATTTGAGAATTTCGATGAAAGTAAAGAAAATTTCAGATTGTATCATCAAAGATTCGAAAATTATTTAAAAATGAAAGGGGCAATGACAAATAGTACATTATGCCAACAGATGCTGTTAAATTCTATAGGAGCAACACATTTTAAACTACTGGTATCGTTGGTGGCCCCAAAGAATATTACAGATGTTCCGTACGTTGATTTGGTGAAAAAACTAGAGACTCACTTGTGCCCTAAGAAAAATATATTGGTCATCCAGCATCGTTTTCTGTCAACATATCAAAGTGAAGACCAAACGTTAGCTAGTTATGTAGCTCACCTCCGGCGTGATATCAGCGATTGTGATTTTGTTTCGCCTTGCGCATGTCATGCCGATATTTCTAATATATTTCTTCGCGCACAATTTATTCGAGGAATCAAAGATATCACAATACGGGAACAGCTCTTGCAGTCTGAGGAGTCCGACTTCGAGAAAATTGTAGAAAAAGCTTTGTCCTTGGAAGCGTCCAGGATTCATAGCCGTGAACTGAATTCAAAGCAGCAAATCAACATGAATGACGTCAACAAACTACATACAAAGCCTACTGGCTCAAATCGTCGTAGAAATCGTTCCAGACAGCGTTCGTCATCAAGACCACGTACACGTCAAAAGTCAAAGGTAAACTTCAGCCAACTAGGTGTTGAAAATGTATGTATCAGATGCGGAAGAGATAACCATAAGACAAATGAGTGTCGCACCAACCGCCATAACCTCAAATGTAGGTCGTGTGGTAAAACAGGCCACATGTCACAGGTATGTTTAAAAACTTTAATGAATTCAACACACAAAGGCCAAACGTCCGGCAACAATGACTATGACGATGAAGTACACCAAATGTATAGCATAAATCAAATTGTTGATATTTACATTAGTCAGCATTGCACTGGGCAAAATGATGCGGCAAAGTATTACGTAACCGTTCAAATAAATAAACGTCCTCAAAAGTTTGAAGTTGATTCCGGCGTAGGATTTATGTTAATTCCGAGGAGTCAATTTCAACAGCTTAAAATCAACACCCAACTTCAACCCTCGTCTATCGCTTTTAGATCGTACACCAAAAATATTGTTATTCCAGATGGTAAGGTAAAAGTAGAAGTTGAATACAACGATCGTAGGTCAGAAGAAGAAATGTACGTAGTACCCAATGAATATGTTGCACTTTTGGGACGAAGTTGGATACGGCATTTAAACATCAACCTACAGCAAGTAGATAGTTCAATAGTCAACAAAATAAACGTTAGTAAGATTGCTCATTTGCATACAACAGAGGAAATCGTCAATCATTTTCAAAAAGTTTTTACGGAAGCCGTTGGTTGTATACCAAACTTCGAAGTTACACTTCAGCTTCGCCAGGATGCTAAACCTGTTTTTTACAAAGAACGTGAGGTTCCATACGCATTACGTGATCGTGTGGAAAAGGAGCTTAACGACTTGGAAGCAGCCGGAATTATTTCAAAAGTTGAAAGGAGCGACTGGGGATCTCCACTTGTAATTATCCCCAAGGCAGACGGTGGAGTACGCCTCTGCGTCGATAATAAAATTGGCGTTAATCAACAACTATTATCAGCAAATTACCCAATTCGTCGTATAGAAGAAATATTAAACAGCCTGAAAGGATCAACGTTTTTCTGTCGGCTTGATCTCTATAAAGCGTACTTACATCTGCGGGTGAGTCAAGAATCTAGCAACATTCAAACTATTTCAACGCACAGAGGCACGTACAAAGTAAATCGTCTTTCTTTTGGAATAAAAACGGCCCCTGCAGAGTTCAATCGTATCATCGAACAAATATTAACTGGGTTGAATAAAACAATGTCATATTTCGACGATATCATCATACACGGAGCAACAGAAGAAGAATGCCGGAATAACTTAATATTATGTCTTGAGAGGCTGGAAGAGCATGATTTACATCTAAATAAAGGTAAATGCTTATTTTTCCAAACGCAGATTGAATATCTAGGCCACGTGATTCAATTCAATAAAATTGCAAAATCACCATCAAAAATTCAGGCAATAGTCAATATTCCGCGTCCAGCTACAGTGGACGATATTAGAAGATTTTTGGGCATGGTGACATACTATTCCAGGTTCATTCGAAATTTATCAACTATTACTTTTCCGTTACGTCAACTTCTTCAGAAAAATGTAAAATATTACTGGTCTGCTGAATGTGAAGCTGCGTTATTAAAACTTAAAAATATAATAGCCAGCGACAAGGTATTAATGCCATTTGATCCCGAATTTCCTGTAATGGTAGCATGCGATGCAAGTCCCACCGGGATTGCTGGGGTGCTATCGCACATGGTAGACGGAGTTGAACGTCCCGTCGCGTTTGCGTCCAGATCATTAACATCTGCTGAAAGAAATTATAGTCAGTTGGATCGGGAGGCACTGGCAATCATATTCACAATAAATCACTTCTTTATGTACCTCTACGGCAGGAAATTTCAGCTCATCACTGATAACCGTCCGTTAACTTACAAAAATGTAGTGAAGGTGAAGAACTTTATACCCTCAATAATGGCATAATCTTCAGAGGTCAGCGGGTATTAGTCCCAAAAAGTCTTCAATCTCGAATTTTACAAGAGCTTCATCACACTCATCGTGGTATTACAAGAATGAAGCAACTCGCCAGAAGATATTGCTACTGGGAAGGAATAGATCGTGATATAGAGAGGATGGTGAGATCGTGCGAATCATGCGTTCAAGTCCAATCTAAACCTGCAAAGGCCCCACTTCACCAATGGCAGGAACCAGCCGAAAACTGGGAACGTATGCACATTGATTACGCAGGCCCTTTTCAAGATTGTTTTTTCTTAATTGTCGTGGATGCAAAATCCAAATGGGCAGAGATCCGAATCATACGAGAGGCCCCTACATCGCAAACTTCAATCTGATATTTTTGCTACACATGGATTTCCATCGATTATGGTGTCTGACAATGCGACCATATTTACTAGTGATCAATTTAAAACGTATTGTAACAAAAACGGAATTTTTCAGAAACTAATAGCACCAGGTCACCCTAGTACTAATGGGTTGGCTGAACGCTACGTGCAAACCCTAGAACGTAAACTGAAGTCAATGGCAGTGGAACCAGGACCATTATACAGAAAGGTTAATGAAATAATGCAAAGATACCGCGCAACACCCCTTAACTCTGGGAAAAGTCCAGCGGAATTGTATTTCAACAGGCGTATTCGAATTCAACTAGATGCACTGAAACCACCTATCAAATTCAAATCTACAAAACCACTTCCAGGGGTACGAAAATTAAGCGTGGGAGAAAGGGTGCAGGTACTTCACAGCAAAAACAACAAAACAGTATGGAAGACTGGCTCTGTACTCCGGAAACTTGGCGAACTTCCTTATATCATAAAACTCGACGAAGGTTACGTTCTGAAGAGACATATCGACCAACTTAAGTCTACTCAGGTTCAGCAGCGTAAAGTTAATTTTTCTCCAAGTATCGAAAGCAGCACTTCTAGGCAACAGCCCATTGAGTACAATCAAGAAGATTTTGAACCAGTAATCATTCCTCCAAATCAAGAAGAGTCAGAAATCCGAGAAGCTGAATTGCCAAATGTTGAAGAACTTCCTGAAGAGCCTCAAGAACAAGTGATCCGAAGATCTGAGCGTATCCGTAATATGCCAAGATATTTAAATGATTATTTTTCAGAGTAAGAATGTTCAAATTAAATCAAAATATTCTCATGTACATTTTCAAGTATTTTTATATATTTTCTATCATACTTAAATCACATTCCATGTATTCGTATTTAAGCGTGGGAGATTGTTATGTCCCACTTTGTATTACAGCAATTTGGCAACACTATTAATTATTCTTTTATATTTGTCAAATTCTATATACGGTTAGTTCGTAAGTTACCATGAAATAAATGAGACGTGAAATTACAACGCGTGTTAAAGATATTCAAAGTTACAAAGTTCTTTACAATAAAAGAATATAACAGATAACATATAAAGCAAAAGACATCGTATATTCAAAAGCACACAAAAGAAGCAAAAACGCAGCCAAGTACGCGAAGCATTGCGTAAAAACAGACAACGGAAACACAATAACCACGACTTGAGGACAATTCATACATAAAGATAACATTAGCATAAGACCATGCACAGAATAATAATCTTATTTTTTATATCGTCAGCCTTTTGTGACAAAATTATAAATTTAGAAGGTCAGAAATATGTAATGATAGAATCGTACATACACGTACAACAAGACAACATTTTTATACCATAATAATCCTAACAAAAATACTAGCTCCATATGAGGATATAATGCGTTCAGCATACAATATTGACAACAACTCCGAATTAAGACTAGTAATGAACAAAACTGACACACTGAAAACACAATAATTACCTCACAATTACAAAACCAAAAGATCACTAAATTTTCTCGGTTCAATATTAAAATTCATCACTGGTACTCCAGATCACGATAATCTAATTGAAATCAAAACGACACTAAACGCACGAATAGAAAACAACAATAAACAAAAAATTATATATTATCAATTTGAAAGAATGTTTGAATCCATAGACCCCAGTATAGTAGGTAAGAATTTAATAATTTCCGAAGTACATGATGAACTAAAATTAATTACGAACACAATAAATTTTGCGAAAAACAATGAATTTTATTCCGGCACTTTAAACATACAAGACGTTAAAGAAATATTAAACCATGAACAGGTAGATCTTCCAATCATATATATTTTAGAATATTCGGATATCCATGTGTTAGACTTTAGACAAACAATCATAACAATTTATAAATATCCTATATTAAAAAAATATAAATTATACAATTTATACTCTTTATCACACAAATATGGTAAACTTATCTTAGATCCTAAGATTGCTCAATGTAACAACGAATTTAAAAGAATATCAGAGTATAAATATTACGTATGAAATTATATTTGTTAATAAACAATGACAACTGTACCATAAACATCTTGCAAAATAAACCAGCACAATGTGAAACCATACATTAAAACAACGAAAATAGACACATCATGGTAGACAATGAACATCATTGGAACAATGTGAAAATAACTGGACCCAACCTAATCCAGTTCAACTACTCAACAAATATAGATGGAATAATTTACTACAACTCACAGCAACAATTAAAATATATCATAAACAAACATTACAATGAACAAATTGAAGTTCGGAAGGTCATAACAACCAATTCAGACTATAAATTTAACAACATACAAGAAATATCCACATTCCTAATTCCTATCAAGGAAAATCCAGGAAAATCTATAATATGTATCACAATCGGAACTCTGGCAACAGCACAATCTGCAAGTGCTACCAACAAATGCAAATGAGAAGAAGACAAGAAAGGTTCAACAAATTATATAATACCGAATTAAACAGGATACAACAACAGCGCCTAACAACACTCAGCACATAAAGGTGAGGACACTTTGTTTTAAGGAAGAGGGGAGTTAATACCTTACATTCACTTCTTTACCAATAATGGTAATAAAGGTGCATCTTTACTGATAAGGAACAAAGGGCATTGAGGATACATCTTTACTGATAAGAAAGAAAGAAAACCGAAAATGTATTTTCCACTAATAATAAAATGGAAAACATATTTTCATGTAGATTAAGATATCTAGTATTAAGAAATATACGAGAAGAGAAATATTAAACATAATTATTACTATAAATAAACGTTAAAGAAAATATTGTAAACCAATCTTAAGAATACGATTAAATAAAGTCCTCACATTTCGGCGTGTCTAAATAAGAAATATTTTTTGATTCACTCCTTGGAAAAGGAATTAACTCGCTCGAGGAGGGATAAAATTTAAACTTATAAAGTGTGATGCTGCATATGACATAATGTTTAATTTGTTGGTCTCCTTCTAAAAGTTATGGTAAAATTACTTTAATTTAGATTCTGAGCCAACAAAATTCATTGCATTGTCACAGTATATTTTTTAAGTCATACCTTTGCGACCAACGAATCGTTTTAACGCAGCTATAAATGCGTTACTGGATAAATCCGAAGCAGCTTCCAAATGAACAGCTTTTAATGAGAAGCAGATAAAAACGGCTATATACGACTTGTAAGGGCGTTTTCCTCTTATGCGTAAATAAGCCGCAATGGGTCCAGCAAAATCGATCCTAACTACGTGAAATAGACTGTAGCCCTGTACACGATCTTTAGATAGATTTCCCATCACTTGTGTTAACAGTTTCTGTTTACATCGGGTGTAATGAATGCATTTGTGGACTACTTGTCTAGCTAACGACCTAAAGTTTACGATCCAAAACTGCTGTTGTATTAATGAAGCTAATGCTCTCGATTCAGCATGGAAGTACATTCGATGAAAATAAGTAACCATCCCAATAACAAATGGATCCGTTTTAAGTAAAAGTAGATACAACTTCATTTCAGTGGGTAGATCCGAATTGAGTAATCACCCACCTACTCGAATTAATGGCACGTCAGAAATCTGTTCCATAGATAGCGACAGCGATGACAAATGACCTGAAACAATACACATTTTTTGTAACTGACAAATTACGTCTTGAAAATGATGTTGTTGGATAACCCAAACAGTTCTGTGAAGAGCATGCATTAGTTCGTCTGACGATACAGGGTAGGAAAAAATGGGGATGAATTAAAACCAGCCTGTACATTTTGACGATGTCAGCGGTCAAACCATATTGGTGGCACCAAAAACGAAGTAATGTTATTAATAAATTATCATGATGTCATTGAGCGAGACATGTGATGATGACTGACATGACGCGTCAAAAACCACTGAAAGCTTTGTCGAAACACTTTCTGCTCGGAGGACACTGTGATGTGGAATATAGTAGCTAGGTAGAGACACGGGTGAGTCGAGTTGACTCATATGGCCCAACTCTTCGTACTCCCTTAGAAATCGTTTATACTGTTATTTTAGCTGTGGATTATTATTTAATTTTTGTTTTTGTTTCGACTGTAGGTCAACCTTGCTCATGGCCAGATGAATTATGAATGCATCACAAATCTGTTCATGTGAGCCAAGCGACTTTAACGAACTATAAAGGGCTGAAAAAGTATCAATGGAACGGGTTTGGTTGATTTCTAACTATCAAACATAGACATCATGTTTTCTAAAAATATCAAAGTATCGTTGGCGTATCTTAAATACGCTCGTTTAAAGGAAACGTTTTTTTGATTGTAGCTAACGCTTCTCCACTGATACATGACAGTAAATGGTTGAATTTCTCAGTAACTGGTATATTTTGATCGTTATGACCCAAAGTATTGAACGAATTTATAACATTTTTGTACTCCAAGTATTTTCCTCAAACTTTGGAAGTTTAAGGCTTGGCAGTCGGTTTGACGATGTTTCAGGTACGATAAACGACTGTTGACTAATCGAACTTCTACCTTGCCCAATCAAGGTCAATATGCGACTTTTCGCTATTATATATAGTTAGTCTAATTCAGTCTACCTGTCTCCTGCGGGGATAACCGTTCAAATGGTTCTGACAATAAGACGCTTATTTGTAGTATGACTTTATAATACCCAATCTGCATTTAAGTTCGGCATGAGACAACGCTCCATTCGGTTGGACTATGTTTGTAATTCTAGTCATACTTCCTTTGGACGAAGATCGCAACTGCTTATACTTTTCTAAAGACATATGTTTTGTTGAAGCACTTGTTTCCATCATTGAAACGTATTCGTTGCTGAAATAAACAATTTCAACTTAACTTTATATTGAGCAATAAACTATTTTATTTTTCTTTTATTAATCCTATGCTCGGATTAAACTATGGGATATAATATGGAATACTTCAAATTGTTAAAAATTTTCTGTCACGGTCGCCAATGTTTGAGGACTGCCTCATTTCACACTCCCCAAATTTATCCAAGATATGCAAATCTTAAACAAATTTCCAAAGTATTAGTAGACTGAGGAAAGAAACAACTTATTCAAGTTGATGGTTGCTTTATTAATAAACAAACTGAAAATGTTGTTTTATAGAAATCAGCGGTAAATCCAATAAAAGTAAAGAAAAAATGTATGTGCGTGAGTAAAAATAGGTATGTACAAATGTATACACAATGCACGCATGCAGTTAGTGGGTATGCATGCCTACAGTTCTTGCGTGCATGCACACACAGTTACTGCATATGTAAATAAATTTAAGAAAAGTAAATATCGGGTGTTTTCTATAGAGTGATACAACTTTGAGTTGGCATCACTACCTTATTTGACCACCTATTTAGCAGCTGATAGTTTCATTACAAATCGACTTACACCAGAGCAACACGTGCCAATTGTCGAAATTTTTAATCAAAATAATTGTTCTATTCGTCAAATTCATCCATTCAAAATTTTATTTTCCGCTGAAGCCCATCTCTGCTTAAAAGGGTACGTAAATAAGCAGAATTGTCTAATTTGGAACGAGGAGAATCCAAAAGCTTTTGTCGAAACACCATTACATCCACAGAAAATTACTGTTTGGTGCGCTTTATGGGCTGGCGGTCAGAATGTTGTTGTCAATGGTGAATGGTATAGGAACATGATTCGGAGTTTTTCGTACCTCAATTAGCTGGCATTAATCTTGCTGAAATGTGGTTTCAACAGCACGGATCCACATGCCACATAGCGGGCGCTACAATTGATTTACTCAAGGAAACTTTTGACGAAAATATAATTTCACGAAATGGCCCAATTAATTGGCCTCCAAGATCGTGTGATTTAACCCCATTGGATTATTTTCTTGTGTACGTCGATAAACCACAAACAATTGAACACCTGAAAATCAATATTCGAAGAGCTATCGGCGAGATACGGCCGCAAATGCTGCGAAAAGTTTGCGAAAATTGGTGTTCCAGATTGCGTCTTATACGCGCCAGCCGTGGCGGCCACATAGCCGAAATTTAAAAATTAATGTCATAAAATTTCATAAAGTTTCATTGATATCAAAAATATATTAATATGTTTTATTATGATTTAAATTTATATCACTCTATAAAAAAACAACCGACATATGCACATTATATACAAGTAAGTTGATATGCAAAATAATAACTGTTAATAGCCTATTTATACTTACTCACATTTTTCATCTTTCATCATTTTGGCAAGATGTTAACATCTTTCCGTACAAAGTTTGTATGAAAGAAACAAAAAAGTGATATGCACATAGCTACAACCTAGTTATAAAAACTAAAACTGCACAACGCACAATATATATCTCTATACAAATATTTACATAGCGTCCACAACTGCCATTAACTCTGACATAATATATAAGAGAACGTTGGCAGAATGAGAAAACGGATTTCTTCATCTTAATGTTAATGTTTGCCAAGGGTAGTACTATTCCTACTAAATTTATAAGAAGTCATTATTCATTGGCAGCCGAGGTAAGTCTTTCTAGTTTGCCAAGAAATCATTTAATAAAATTATGGGTGTTTGTTTTCAATTCTTTGCAAAGTGAATCAAATTGTTAAATAATTTCGTTAATTTATATCATAATATATATATATACATATATATATATATATATATATATATATATATAATATATCATTACTTTTGTATCATTTGTTGAAAAATTACTTTAAAAATATTTGCCCAGCTTTATTTTATTGGACAAATTATTTTTAAAATTCATGGTATATATGTAAAACTTATTTTATTTAAGTTGCAACTGGTATGTATACATATGAAATAGTCTTTCAAATAATTATTCACACAACACTCAAAAGCAGCTAACGCTTTTCGATTGCGCCTTTTTATACACAAAATGCATTTGTATTTGACAGCTCATCTCATAAGATTGTTGTTATAGGATGACACTAATTTGAAGTCCACACGTAATATAATTCGCTCTGCGATTGAATTTGACGCTCTCATCTTACATAGTATGTCAGGTCTAGACCCTATGTAAGCAAAGCAGACAAGCGTAGATTATCGGTCGAATTCATAAAATTTTCTTATTTCAGTGTTAAACTATGTAAAAGTTAATAAACAGAATTTGAGTTATAAGGGTATAATAAAAATGTATATTCATAAACGTTTAATAACGCTAGATTAGCAATAAAACATCTTTTCCATTTTTTCTTTTCTATTAGCAACATTGTTAAAAATAATGTCATATTTTGTTTAGTGATGTCCACAATAAGATTCTATGGTTTAAGTAATGGGTTTAAATGGAATATATATTATAAGAAATTCTCTTCCAATTGCTTGGGAAAGATATAAAACAAAGCTTTTGTAGTGATAATTAAAGGTAAATTAACAAGGAGCGAAATATTATACTAAAAACCTACGTTTGCTGTTCCTAACGTTCGACAAGTATCTGAATACTCAACTGTTAATATTTGTTTGTGTATCACTAAATAACATTGATTTATTTCAAGACAAAATTTCACAAAATAAAAAATAAATGCAAGATGGGAGAAAAACTAGAAGAAAATGAGCCACCAACTGGTTGGAATATAGGGTATGCTGGAATGAAGGGCAGCTAATATATTAGCGATCGTCTGTATAATTTTCAATTAAAAACAAATATCTTTGCACAAATTAATATTACTTACATATGTACATACGTACATATTCTGAAAACCAAATTTATTACATCCATTTTTATTTCAAGAGTTTTGTTTATAAAATTTTTTAAAAGAATTAAAAAATTTTTTGAAATGAAAAAAAGGAGATACAGAGCAAAATGTCACTTATTTCAAACATATTTCGTCTTGCCTTGTGTAGTTATTTGTTCGAATAAAACAAAAAATTGGTTAGGCGGGCAGTATCTGTTATTATTTTATGCCGAAAATTGTTATTGTCCATGTACTTCTATATTGCATAGAATGGATCGTTTGTCCGAATTGACTGTGTATTATTTTGCACATTGAAATAATACACTGTTTATTTAAAGTTATTAGTAAATTCATCAAGCTTTTATTCAACAAACAAATTTTGTATGTATGTATTTCATAAACTTATCTGTATTTATAGAGATAATGTAAAAAAAAATACAAAAAAGATATACAACAAAAACAAATGTTTAATTCATTTTACTCTGTCAATAAACTCTTTGCACAAAAATTGCCTTGCAATTTTAGTTTCAATTGACAAGTTTCAAAGTTAGTTTGAAAAAGTTAAATATTTGGTATGAAAACCTTTAGCATCTACCACACATTGTAAACGATTTTTCATTGATCCGATTAACTTTTTTAGGTCATATTTCGTTGGTATTTTCTGCCATTCTTCCAATATTGCTGTTTTAAGCGATTTTATATTTTATTGGCTGGCGTTTAGCTACCCGTTTTTTTAAAAACACCCATGAATTCTTTACAGGATTAAGATAGGGCTTTGAGCGGGTGTATCGATGAGGTAACCGCAGTTATATAACAACCATATTCTTACTATGTGTGACTTATGTTTAGGGTAATTGTCTTGATAAAATTTGAAAGTTGGTTTATTGTCCCTCACAAGTCCGAATTTCTGCGCACTTCTGGTTAAATGGGTCCGCAAAATGTCTATAAAAGCAATGTCACCCACTTCTGGACTTGAAATGCAGCCCCAAATCATTATAGACATGGTTCTACATTTTATGGTTGAGATAATGTTTTGCTATTTCAGAGATGTTAAGAGCTTACGCTACACCCTAGACCGTCCGTGGTACAACATCATCTCACAGCACAAAATATTACATCGTCCAAATACTCATTCGGCTGTGAAACATTGCAAATAGCGAAGGAAAAGTGCTTTTCTATATTTGCTACTGATAGGAGTGTTTTTTTTCTTGCTGCTTTTCATGAGTATTTATTTTTCATTATGGTCTGACGCACTGCCTCGTGGAAAACAATAACACCAAGCTCTGTAAACTGTTATCGATGAAACTGAAAACATTTCTGACAACTCGTCCGGAGGCTTTCCTAGCTGGCGATTATAGTATATCAATTGAATAATGTTATACGATAATCTTTTACCTGGCATTTTTAAAACTTAAATGTAGTAATTCTATTACGTGTACAATGTAAAATTTCACCACAAACTAATTTAAAAATTCACTGTCATGAAAAACGTGTGCAAATTATAACAAACAAAGCATAGCAAAGAATCAAAACAACAAGCATAGCAAGAGTTTTTTGACTTAAAGAAAAACAAAACAAATTTGTTCAAAGAGTTTATGGACAGTGTAAAATAAAGTAAAGATTAGTTTTTGTTGTATATCTTTTTTGCTTTGAATTTATAAATTTTTGTTCTTTGTTAATACATATAAATATATAAAATACATTCGTAAAATATTTGATTGTAGAATAAAAATTTGATGAATTTACTAATAACTTTAAATAAACAGTGTATTTTATCAATGTGCAAACTCGTTTTGACAGACTGTATATATATATATATATATATATATATATATATATAAGGTGTAAGTTTCATATCCTACTACACTTATTATAATGTGATGTTTTAAAATCATTTGTGAATTTTTATAGTTAATCTATTAACATAATTCTCAGATGGTTTATAAAAGTATTTAAATAAGTTCAGAATTTTGAAACTTTTCAAAACTGTGGTTAAAGTCTACTGACGATTTAGTATAAAGCGTCAATGAAATGCATATAGACATTGCTTAACCACCCAACAAATAAATTTCATAATATTGTGATTATTAATATATGTTTTTTACTTGCATCCATTAGTTTGTCTGATGAAGCAGCTAAGATTCCAAAATCTGTCCGAGACTGATAATTCTTAAAGAATATAAAAAGCTCGCTAGGGGCAGTTAAACTTCAGCCATCTTCCTAAGCTCATTATAGCATTTCTCGCATTGCAATTTTGGAATAATTTAAATGCAACACACACAACAAAGTAGCTCAAGGAAACCAGTTGAAAATTTATTTTCTCAGAATCATCAAAAATATCTTCTAAAAAATAATCTGCATATACATACATTGTCGTCAAATTCATTATAGCCTGTTTCAGTATATTTATTTGAAGAATATATATCATATAATTATGGACCGAATTAAGAGTGAGCTTCATGCCATTAAAAAAGAAAACACGCTTTTTTGGGCAAAAATGACTTTAGCTTTATTAGCAACGAATACTTGCATACAAGATCATTAAGAATAACATCTCTTAGCATTTATGTTGCTAGGTTTGTTGTTGTTGTTATTTACACTTATTGGCACAGCCTTGAATGATCTTGTATATTCTGGAGTATTCCATTTCCGTTAATTTGAATATTATCTATATTGTGTTGGCTAGGGTTGCAACATTTTGACAACTATAGATTAATTGGCAGTGCTGCCAAGTACATATAGCCACATTGTCGTTTTATTTAAATCTATTTCTAATCTTTGTAACACTGCCGCCCACTTAAGCCTGTTCGACCCGAATAGGCATACAATCACCTCTTCCATAGTGCGCCAATCGTTCGAGATGTACTATCTTCATTTTCGACCTTGGGCTATTGTGCTTCTGTATCCGGTATACAACGTCATTCACTCTCTTAATCACTTTATACGGGCCATCCCAGTGAGTCTGTAATTTTGGGGACAATCCTTTCTTCCGTTGTGGGTTATACAGTAAAACCAATTGTCCTTCCATAAATCCCTCCGAGTTTGCTGCGCGGTCATACCTAGCCTTCATCTTGTCACTGACCATCTTGATTCTATTACGCGTGGACTCATGCAGTTCGTTTAAGTCCTCTTTCTCTTGGGACGTAATAGCTCCTGAGTTGTATTGTTGTAGCTGCCCCCGGCTTCTTTTTACTGGGCCTTTGGCTGCTTTGCACTGTGTGCAGTTTGCTATCCAGTCGGCTACGGCTTGTTGACATCCAACCCAATAAAAACGCTGCTTCAATTTCTCAAGTGTTTTTGTTACTCCAAGATGACCGCCACTAGGTCCATTATGAAACTCCTGTAAAACCTTACTTATCTTGGAGTGTGGCACAACTATTAAATTTTAAGTTGTTTTGCCATCTACACTTTCCCATACGCGGTATAAACTCCCTTTTATTACCTTAAGGCTGTTCCACTGAGCCCAATAAGATTTGGCGAGTGGGCTTTCAGCCGAAATTTCATTCCGGGATGGTCGTCTGTCCTCTTCTTTGGCCGCTATAATTTTCCTTAGCATGCTGTCGTCCCTCTGTTCCACTGACCAGTCTTCATCAGGGCCGATGTGAAATAGCCGAACATCAAAAACGCCGTCCTTTTGCTCGGTTGTATCACCATGTTTACGCTCTGAACAGCAGGGTCTTCTTGAAAGAGCAACCGCATTGTTATGCTTTGTGCCTCTTCTACGCTCAATGCTATTTCTTGGTGGCAAAACAGATCTACCTCTCTTCCTTGATGCTTTGCAGCTGCGCTGAAAATGACCGATCTTTCCGCAGTTGAAGCACTTAGGCTTTTCTTTGATATCACTTTCTGCCAGCAGTTGTCGCATTGCCTCCTTAAAGCTGGCAATTAGGTTGTTATCTTCCTCAGACAAAACCTCCACATTCCGCACTCTACCTGTCTTCCTTGATGCTTTGCAGGTGCGCTGAAAATGACCGATCTTTCCGCAGTTAAAGCACTTAGGCTTTTCTTTGATAGCCTTCTCTGCCAGCAGTTGTCGCATTGCCTCCTTAACGCTAGCCACTAGGTTGTTATCCTCCTCAGACAAAACCTCCACATTCCGCAGTTTACATATCTGTGGCTTGAAAACCATCCTTGCAGTCTCTTGAGCCAGCGCAAATGACACAGTTTCAGCGAAAGTGGATTTCTGCGTAGCGCACACCGCCAGTTTAACGTCAGAGTCGCGAATGCCGTTAACGAAAGCCTCAGTTTTAAAATGGTTCAGGAGCGGGTGACTCTCGCCTGGATATGTGAGCTGCACTAAACGCTCGATTTCCATTGCGAAATCTTGTAGAGATTCGTTAGGTTTCTGAACTCTACATCGCAATTCCATTCTGTATAAATCGCGCTTGTGCTCACCACCATACTTGCGCTGCAATGCTGCCATTATTTCATTATAGTTGTTTCTGCAGCTTACTGGCACAGTCTCAAGTACCTCTGCGGCTGTACCCTTTAAGGACAAAATCAACTCTATGGCCTTTTCTTCAGCATCCCATCCATTTCTGCTAGCAACCGTCTCGAACTGGAATTTGAAGATGCCTAGTGGTACGCTGCCGTCGAAGCATGGCGCTTTTATCCGCGCAGAAACTTCCGCAACTGCTCGTACTGGCCCGCCACTACACTCCAGGTTATGCATTTTGTCCTCTAGAGCATGCAATTTCTCTTCGAACTCCTTTGCATGCTGTTCCAGGCCACCGCGTTCTAGATGTTGGACTCTATCCGCCAGCTCTGAGAATTTATTCTCAATAGAATCTACCCTCCTGTTAATGGCTTCAGAAACCTCTACCAGGGTCTCGTTCATGGCCTTATTTGACTCCTGTATCTGCTGAGAGTTCTGTTTTATTTCAGTTATTTCGGCAACAAGTTTTTCCTGCATCTGCTGAGTTTCGGCTACAAGCTTTTCACTGCTGATCCTTGATGCCTCATGCATCTGCTGAGAGTTTTGTTTTATCTCACTTATTTCGGCTACAAGCTTTTCCTGCATCTGCTGAGAGTTCTGTTTTATTTGGATCATCATAGCAGCGAACATTGAATTTATGTCAATGCTGCTGGTCGTGGCAGGAGGGCATACCTGCACATCGTCTTTGTCCTCAAACTCGTATGTCCCGATGTCCATGCCGCGATTCTTAAAATCATCTATCAGCCTCTTCTGCAGTTCAGCCTTATTACCGGCAGTTGGCAATTCCAGCTTACTGAGCTCCTTTTCAGCTGTTCAACTTTTAGCTCATCAAATTTCATGATTATTTATTTTAATTTTTTAATATTCTTTTTTTAAATTGCAATGTCCTTTTAATTATTTTTGCAATCCCACTTCTGACACCAATTGTTACGTTTTTAGACCTTTTCGTAAAAACGGTTTTATTACTTATCCTTCAAGGATTCGTTTTATTGCATCAAATTAAAACACGGACAAATTAATTTTAGAAATATAATGCGGCAACACTTTATTTATCAACTTATTTACACGAGTATTTGTTCTACTCAACACTTAGCGATGTTAACACGTCTATATTTGAAATCACTCTGACTATCGCTGAGCTCTGGCAGCGCCTTTATATAGCAAAAATGACGTCGTCTGGTAACCTTGCGAAAGTTCTGGGTATGGTGGTTGTATTTTCCTTGACATGTGTGTGTTTGTATACATGACAATGCTGACTTGTTTGGTTTGCTTATGGTAACTATGTGTGGTTGAATGTACGAGTGTTCTGTGTGTTTTGCCTATGGTAAGTATGAGTGGTTGTATGGATGAGTGTGTGGTTTTGTTTCTTCTACGTGTACATGGCTGTGTATACTTGTGAATCTGTTTAGCTTTAATAGCAGCGAATACTTGCATACAAGATCATTAAGAATAACATCTTTTAGCATTTATGTTCCTAGGTTTGTTGTTGTTGTGGCTTACTCTTATTGGCACAGCCTTGAATGATCTTGTATATTCTGGAGTATTCCATTTCCGTTAATTTGAATATTATCTATATAGTGTTGACCAGGGTTGTAACATTTTGACAACTATAGATTAATTGGCAGTGCTGCCAAGTACATATAGCCACATTGTCGTTTTATTTAAGTCTATTTCTAATCTTTGTAACAATACTTACGTTGCGTACCTTAAATATATATTTCCACATTATGATAGACTGCAACGTAAGCATAAAATAATTACGTTGCTTAGCTTATATTAGATTTTAAGTATATTAAAAAATTAGTCTCAAGGTTCACTTTAATAAACGCATACCTTTAATAAAAAATAATTGGCGTATATTATAAAACGTAACTGGCACAGTCGTCACGGAAATTTATTCAAAAGAATATATTAAAAGAACATATTATAACAAAAAGAAAAAGTGAATAAAATTGAAAAATTTTAAATTTATATTGTGTTACTAAAGAGAATTGAGATGAATAAGTTGCACAAAAATCGTCAGATAGATATGGATGAGAGTTTGCAAAGAATAACAGAACTTGAAATAGTTCTAAATGTAGGAGGCCAATGTACGCGGCATGCGATTACGTGCGGTCGTAATATTACCAGTGCAGAAAATGCTGGTTGGTTTACAAAAATATTCATATAAAAATATATCTGAGTAGGATATAATTAAATCTGGCAACACTAAAGGAATCTGCCGCGCGGCAAAGTAGAACTTTGTTCTACTCTTTGTCATTGCCGCATAAAATATGAAAAATGAAACAAGATGGATACCATAGAAGATGAAAAATTTATTGCAGAAGTGAAAAAACATTTAAATTTGTATGAAAAATGTTCGGCTGGTTACAAAAATTTATATAAAAGAAATAATCATAAATTTAATTTAGGATGTAACTAAATATTTTGGGTTTTGATACTTAGAAATGCCGCGTTCATTGGCCTACCATAAGCAACTTCAAGCGGAAAATAAACAGATGACTGCCGCCCGCAATCGCATGCCGCGTACATTAGCCTCCTACCTTAAGGCAACAAGAAGCAAAAGTATACCAACAACAACAGTAGCTACAACAAGCCCAACAACAAAGAGAACTACAAGCACAAAAACAAGTACTACAACAAGCTCAACAACAGTAACATCAACAATTTATCCCACAAAATTGCCTCTTCTTGACACCAAAGGACGTTATCCAACAATTTCGACAAATTAAAACGCTGGATAACAACCGTTGCATTAACAGTTTCATCAGATCTCTGGAAATGATAATAGGACTTTGTGGAGATAACCAAAAACTAATACGATTCGGAGTTCAAATAATTATCGAAGAAAAAATTACGGCTGAATTTAGAACATATATAAGAGAAGTAGGAGACATTTCCTAGGAGCAGTTAAAAGCAAAATTAAGGGTCAAAGCCAGACCAAAAACGTCGTACGCAGAAATGTTTAATAATTGTCGGTATATTAAAGTAAGTAGTCACAATTGTTTAATTATTTTGAGAAAGCTAAATATTTGATAAGTGAAATCTATGAACTTGATGAAAATAAATCAATCTGAAAATGTAGATAGGGATTTAGTTAATATCCGAATTAAAAACATCGATGGACCACTTAGAGTTCATTTGGACATTAAACGATTAAATACACAAAACTAGGATTACTAGAGGATGAAAGAGCTATTGACAGTAGACATAAAACTAGTAAGAATTTTAAAAATTTTAGAGCAAAAAACAATAATAACTGTAGAAATCAAGGCAGACCCCAAAATTTTAATCAAAATAACGGGAAAGGGAAAAATTATAGTAATCAAGTTCATCATTTTCGTTATTACAAAATAATGATTTTAAATCTAGGCAACCACAAAGCTTCAACAAACGTGTTAACGGGAATGACCAATCCAAATCTAAAAATACCAAACACGTCTATCACATATGAGTGTTGACCAAATTCACAAAGGACTCATGATTCCAGATATATAGAACTTGATACCTTATAAAAAACACACAAAATTAATTTCGATGAAAACACAAATTTTTTACAACTGCCTCAAAACAAAAATTACCCATAGTCATATTGTCGATAGGTAAACAAAATTTCACATGCTTAATAGACACTGGCTCAAGTACAAGAGTAGCAAAATTAAACACGTTTTTCCTCTTTGAAAAACAGAATCTAAAAGAAACTATTTATATAAAAACACTTAATGGTTTCAACGAAGTATAGCATTGTGTTGTTACTCCAATGCCTTCAAAACTCCCAATCATAGAACCCTCACATGGAAAATAGTTGACTTTAAAAACTAGGAGTATGATGCTATAATAGGTCAGAATTTTTTAGTACCCTTTTAGTAGCCCAAATTAACCTTGACCAAAATTGTTAGAAGGCTTCGGAAATAAAATATTTTTTGAGGGAAATGCTTATTCATACGCATTCCATATGATTGCAAGTCTTCAGCAAATTGAAAATAAAGACATAAAAGTAAACTTCAGATAAATGACTTAAGTCAAAAAGAGCAAAACTCTGTTAAGAGGCTACTGCCTAACTTTAACGATTTGTTTTTTATAGAAGGAGATACTCTATCCGCAACAACTGAAATCTGTCATGAGATAGTTACTACAACAGATAGACCTTTGTATTCGAAAATTTATCGCTATCCGCAAGTTCACGAAAGTGAAACCCAAAAACAAGTCAAAGACAAAATATTATAAGGGAAAATCATTCTCCTTATAATAGCCCCTTATGGGTTGTACCAAAAATGCAAGATAATTCGGGAATAAAAAAATGGAGAATTGTCATCGGCTACAGAAAGCTAAATGAAAATACAGTCGATGATAAGTTTCCCATACCAAATCTTAATGGTATTCTGGATAAATTGGGAAAATTCCAATATTTTGTAGCTTTAGACCTTGCTAAAGGTTTCCACCAAATTTTTGTAAAAGAAGGGGATCGCAAGAAAACAGCATTTTTAACACCTTGCGGACACTACGAGTTTATTCGGATGCCCTTTGGCTTGGAAAGTGCGAAATCAACATATCAAAAGCTGATGAATTCAATTCTTTGTGATCAAATTCTGGAACTTCCTCAAACGATCAAACAAATCAAATCATTCCTAAGAATAATAGGTTTCTATAAAAAATTCTACTACGCGAAAATCGCAGCCCCTTTGACAAAAGCTCTTAGAAGGGTTGAAAAAATTAATGAATTTGATCCTAATTACATTTCGGCTTTTGAAAAATTAAAATAAATCGTCACCAATGCACCAATTCCAAGATATCCACTATTTTCCAAGATAACCACTGACGCAAGCAATTTCTCAATTGGCGCCGTTCTTTCACAAGAAGGTCACCCAATTGCATATACCTCTCGAACTCTGAACGTAACCGAAACAAACTACTCAACAATTGGAATTGTTGGCGATAGTTTGGGGTGTGAAATATTTCCGACCATATATCTACGGAAGAGATATATGGTCCAACCATCTTCAAAGATGCTTGGACCAATTGGGAGAATATAACATAAAAATAAGTTATATTAAAGGTAAACTAATAAAACTAAAATCGGCAAGATTTTTTAAGCCGAAATAATTCCGACACAAACGAAATTAATTATTTAACCGAAAACAACAACAATGAAGCAAACGGATATGAGGAAGAAGTGGTTCAAACCGTTCACTCTCAAGAGGAGGAAAGTAATTACCACATATCTATCCTAGATATTGTTGTCAACCGCTTCAAAACGCAAATTATCTTGGTAGAAAAAGAAAATACGCCAATACAAGAAATTTTCGATAAGAAATGAATATTCATTGATAAAAATGGTTGTGAAAATGGAAATGTAGCAAACATTCTCAAAAGAGAAAAAATTTCAATATTTTGCGAATTAGGTGATCATGTGTACAATACATTGCAAAGAATCATTATCTCTGAGTTTTCCAGAAACAGCAAAACGAAATTTGTAAGTGCTCTAAATTTGCTAAAGATATTGACGAGGAAAATGACTTGAAAAAGCAAATAGCAATATTTAATAAACTCGAAACAGGTCATGCTGTTATAATTCCAATCTTTAAAAAAAGGAGTTCATATAAAAAGTAATTGATAACTGCAAAACTGGCACAGCAGCTTATTACGACAGAACCTCAATTAAAAACGCTTCAACTACCAATGAAATAATTCACGTCGATACGTATGTGAACAGTAAGCATTCGTTCATAATTTGTATTGACAAATTTTCGAAACATGTAATTTTATTTCACTTACACGATAGAAATAGTTGAATAGTAGTTGCAAAAATTCGGGCATTTTTGGCCATTAAAGGAAATGTTACCGTTTGTATTAGATAATGAGTTCAACAACGCAAATGTAAAGAATTTCCTTGACCAAGAAAGAATTCAATATCATTTTACAAAACCCAATACTGGTAACTCGGATGTGGAAAGATTCAATAATACGATTACAGAAGAGATCAGAGCCTTTAATTTAGAAAAAAAAACTTCCAACAAATAACAAAATAATTAAAGCAATAAAATTCTACAATAACAATTATCATACCACAATAAAATGTACAAAATAAATTAATTGATCATAGCATCATAAGGGAAAGATTAAAAACTGAAAAAAGAAATGAATGACGGGGAAATTACATAGAAAAGAAGTATTTATAAAATATTACAGAAGTGCAAGACATAAAAAACAGCCGAAGTTCATTAAAAGGCCTTTGCAAAATGTTTATACTGACGATATCAAACGATCTTTTAAATTTTCAGCCTTTGACGTTTAGGACAATTAAATTTTTTTATTTTAGAAAAAACAAGTGATAATAATTTATTTTATAATTATAAACTAAATATTTTTTTAAACTAATAAACGTTTAAGAAAACTATATTTTTTTTTATTTTTGAAAAAAAGTGACAATAATTTATTTTATAATTATAAACTAAATATTTTATAAACTAATTTTGTAATTTTTCTGTATAAAATAATCTTTAAATATTTTAATTTACTTTAGCTGTAAAAAATATATACCTTATAAATACGTTTACTTTCATTTTATTTGAAAATAAAGACTAAAATCTTTTTCATACGTAATTTATTTAAATATTTCCCTTAAAAAAGAAAACAAAAAACAAAACAAAAGACCAACACAATTTTGGCACAAAAACTTGTGACAATAGAAATTAAAGTTTATCTGGAAACTATTTAATATATTTTAACAACTGTAGTATTAAAATTAATGATCAGACTTATGAAAACAGAAAATACATAATTCATGCGAAATATAATTCCCACCAACGCAGATTGTTAACATAACTAAACCAAATCTTGAATTTGATGCTATTATTTTAGAACATACACAAAATATTAAGGAAATAGAAGAACTAAAGTTCCATAAAGGCCCAATTAGCGAGACGCTGAAAGGCAAACGCTGCGCAAACGCGTCAGCTGATCGAATCTGTTACACGGAAACTTGTGAAAATGCTTAATTGAACGCTGAAAAACGCAACGCAGCGCAGCCAACCTACAGGAAATAGAATTTTACGCAGTAGTGATGGCATGTATGTATGTTGAATGAGAGTGCGGCACAAAGGCTTTTTTTTTGTACTTCTTGTTTGGTTTCATATTTGAACATTTAGTTGATACATTTTTAGATATACATAGCATATTCAATAAATGAATTTGCTATATAACTTGTTTTACTTTACAAAATCGTAAAAGACAAAATATATTTTGTACAATACTAAGTTAATGTTATAAATACGTATGTATACGCAGATATAAGAACGCATGGGCATAAATTTATGTGGTACCAATATTACTACATATGTATGTAATTTATGTATGTACATGCAGGCAAATGTGTCGATAATGTTTAGCGACCAGTGCTATGGATACAGCCCGATAACAATAAACACAATCTTGCACTACTGCATGTCAGAAAAATTCGAAACCATATTCATGACTGAGGGCGAAGTCAATCTCGGCATCTAAGGCATCGTAGTCCTGTGTTCAGTACTAGTACTTCAGCCAGTAGCACCCTTATAAAATAAATGTATTAATAAAATTATAATTTAGCTTTACATATAATGAAGATATTACATCAATCACAAGTTTAAAATAATATATTGTACTATTTATATATACAATTTCGTACATTTTCTGTACAAACGCAAAAAGGAAAGTGCCATCACTGTTTCAAGCAGATGTTTTGATTTTTTGTTTTTAAATGATAAACACCACAACCTAAAGAGTATTCTGTGACATTTTGCACAAACGTAAAAAGTTTAAACAAATAAACATATATTTTCCATATCCATTTTGCAATATACATATCTTCTTTTTTAATATTACCACTCAAATAACTTTAAACACTACAATTTGTTGTACGTAGATACATATACACATATGTACGTATATGTACATACATACATACATAATGTTTTCTGTAAAAACAAATGGTGCGTTTTTAAGCATTCTATAAGCGGAGTTGCGTTAGCACTTGCGCTGCGCTGCGTTGCGCTTGCGTTTCAGCGTCTCGCTAATGGAGCCTTAAGAATGTATGTTATGGCGTAAATATAACGTTAATAATTCTTTTCAATGTGGCGATCATTATATTGTATTGTTGTATGAGGAGAAATAATATTAAGATAAATATTTAAAAAAAACCAACCTAAAGAAAATAATATAATGAACGATAATGTAAATGATATGATAAGAAGGTATAAAACTAAAGATATGTAAACAAAAGTGATGTTTTTGCGATGTAACTAATGATGAAAACAATGATTAATATATACAAATATTGTATTAGAACTTTAAACAAATGAAACTCAGGAGTTTTGCAGACAAGGGGTGGAGGAGTTACGTTCTGATCCCCAAAGTAATTATATTGGCTGGCAAAGTATAGGGAACATTAAAGTTTTATTTCCACATTTTGCTAGACAGCAACGTTAGCATAAAATACTTACGTTGCTTACCTTAAATTTATATTCCCACATTTTGCTAGACTTCAACGTAAGCATAAAATAATTACGTTGCTTAGCTTATATTAGATTTTAAGTATATTAAAAAATTAGTCTTAAGATTCTCTTTAATAAACGCAAACGGCGTTTATTATAAAACGTAACTCGCACTAAAAAGTAGAATTTTTTGTAAAGAATTTCAAACAAGTTTGCAAGTTTGTTTGTTCCATCTTCTCTTCAGTACCTTAAGTTAAATTTGATGAAACCAATTTTAAACAAGTTCGATAACCAACAGGTTCAAACCAACACCTTGGTTTCTGAATTTTTCTTCGTTTTTCCCTTAACCCCAGCATTTATAAAGATATTAAAATTTCATGCTTTGTTCGACATGCCTCCTCTTATAGTGTATATTCTTTTATACATGTCAGCAGTCTCATATACATACATGATATTGTGTACTAAAGCTAAAACATTTAGGTTTTCTGTAAAATATAATATAAAAAAGGATACATTTATTTTAGTAAAATCAAGAGAGTTGGAGATTTTAATAAAAATATTTAAACCTTTTTAAAAATGTTTATATTGAAAAAAAAATTATTTATTATTAGTAATATTATGTTAATTTTAATATTTTGCATTTATTTATTTATTTATTTTTTTGTTATATATCTTTTTTATTACTTTTTTTTCAATTGCTTTTGTATTTTTATTTATTTGAAAATATCTGCACTTTTCTTTGCTTAGAACGATATACCTTTTTCTATAGCCCAAAAGCAGTGCTTTCGAAGGAGGACCAATAATTAAAAGTCCAATAATTGCTGTTTATAGTGGAAACAATCATCACTTAACCATTCTGGGGTTGAGCGTTTGCACAAGTCAATAAATTATTTTATACCATTTCATTCCGGTTCAGTTTTAAAGATAATGTGATATATTAAAATATGTTTCTTACTTGCATTCATTAGCTTGTCTGATGGAGTAGCTAAATTTCCAAAATCTGTCAGAGACTGATAATTCTTAAGGAATACAAAAAGCTCGCTTGGAGCGGTTAAACTTTCATCCATGTTCCTAAGCTCATTACAGCATTTTTCACATTGCAATTTTGGAATAATTTTAAATGCAACATACTCAACGAAGTATCTCATGGAAACCAGTTCAAAATTTATATTCTCAGAATTATTAACAATATCTTCTAAAAAATAATCTGCATATACATCGTCGTCAAAATCAACAACAACCCTTCCATCAGAGCTTATTTCAGTATGTTTACATGAAGAATATATATCATAATCATTATTTTTGGGGAACATACATCATAAGTACAAATTTGGTCAATCTCGTTTTGTTCAACTTCTCAGTTACTGGAAAAACTTGATTGAATAATTTTAGCAACCATAACTTTTGCAAAAATAATATTCCACTCGGCTATGGAAGGGTTGCTATATATTGTTGCCTACCTTTTGCCGTAGTTCAGAAAATATATTTTCTAACTTGTCTTGATTAAGAAATTTTGTCTTGAAATAATTTAAATCACCACCTTCTTTTAAAAAGTCATTAACCAGTAAATGGACTGAATTAAGAGTGAGGTTCATAGCATTTAAAAAGAAAACACGCTTCTTCTGGTCAACGAATTCCATTGTTTACTTGAACTGCAGATCTGTAGCCGTTATCGCTATAAAGGGAACCACTACTAAGACAATCGAAAATCTTACCAATTTTTTCCACAAACTGAGGTGTTAAAAGGGCCACTTCTGCATATTGTTTCAATAGCAGCTGTAACAGTTCTGCTAAAAACTTGAGTTGCGAATCTCACACGAATTTTTTCAAATTATACTCCAATTAGAAAACAATGTTTTTACCATAAAACCACACGCATGAGTACCAATACTTTAGTTCTTAAAAGTCCTGTTGTTTCGAATCCATCTATTAAATCTAAACTCTGATTATACCTTAACTCTTTTCTTATGATCATTTCGTCCATAACCAAAACCATTTACTTAGAATCTCTTTCGTCCAACCATGCGCATTGTTGCTTTACAACCTCAAAAGCATTATTCTTTAAAAAAAATATGTATGTGAATAAGAAAACGAGCTTAACAATTGTTTGTATTAATGTAGTGTAAAGAATATGTATTTTATTCATACATGTGCAATATCTGATGCAATATTTTAGGACTACTTTTAATTTCGTAAAATAAAATATCCATAGTATTTAAATTCAATTACTTTATTGACAATAAAACATATTACAAAAAAGTAGTTTCCTTTTTTAATGATATAAAACTAACCTTCTGAGCACTTGATGATATTATAGATCTACCATGAAGAATGCTTACGCAGTAAAGTTATTATAAGAAGATTAAGCATTTCTATTCTATGTACAACAAACTTTTTATAAAAACTTTTCTACGAAAAATTTTTTGATACACAAACTTTTCGATAAAAAAAATTATCGATATAGAATATTTTATAGAAAATGAATTGTAATAAAAATTTTCTTTCTGCATATACATTTTACAAAAAATGTATCCTATTGAAAGCTTTTTATTACAATTTTTTTATGAAGAGATGTAGCTTAGGAATTTTTTTATAATCAAAGAACTTTTTTGCATAGAAATATTTTTGTCTTAAATTTTTTTCTACTAACATTTTTATTATGAATGAATTTTTTACTACATATGAATAATTTTTCATTATAAACTATTTATTATCCATATATATTAATTGAGATATATTTTTTAGAAAAATATATGAAACATCTTATAATATTTTCTATGGAAAAAATTTCAGTGTGTGCAGACTAAACATTGTAGAAAATAAACATGTATGTACATTTGGAAAAAACAAAACAAAAAAGGACAGTTTTCTTTGGCCTCAGCAATAGTATTTATTATAAATAAATAACAGCCACACTTATGTATGGATGTACATATATACATACATATATACAAACATACACAACACATAGTGTAAGAAAATATATTAAGTTATTAAAAAATTGTGTTTGCAAAAAATATGAGAAAGAGAATAAATGTTTGAATTTTAGTAATATACCTATGACGTGCAACATCTTTATATTATAGAGTCTTTGCTTCCGCCTTTAGTTTTTTATCCAAATGAATGAGCTTTCAAAGTTACGGTCGCATATACATATAAAGATTTTTGTGTAGTCTTCTTCAGGCATTAGACATTTTCCCCGCAATATTTGCCCTAAAACGAATAAAATATCGTAAACCTTTAAAATGTCTTCTAGATCTTTCACACATCTTTACGCAGCATTTCCTTCCCGATATTAAATAGTTTATTTATTCACTTGCATTCATCATGTAAAGCAAAAGAAAATTACACACGCACATATATATTGTAGCTCAATCATTAACAATGTTTTGCAATGAAAATAGAATTTTTTGTAAAGATCTTCAAACAAGTTTGCATGTGTTTTTTGCTTGTTTTTTTTTTCACCATGCCTTCAGTACCTTAAAGCTGGATTCACATTGCAACTGTGCTGCCAGAAAGTTTAATTTCTTAAGTGAAGTAGAACTGAGATGCCACAGCATATTATATGTACATATGTATAGTAAAATACAGAACTTGTTTTATGCTTTTGTATGTGTAACAACACACTTGTTTCATATTGTTTGTGTATATAATAAAATACGGAGCACTTGTTTTGTATTGTTTGGTATTAAAAAATATATATAATAATAAAAAATAATTATAAGAAAAAAAAACAAATAATAGCGTGATTGAAAAAATCAAGTCGGAAATCGTCTACAGCGGAATCGCCCATATATCTGGTGAATATTGTTATAAATAAAATTAAATAAATAGTGGTATTGCCCAATTGTAAAACTCACACACATAGTTTACAAAATTATTTCATATGGTAGCCTTGATGTTGCAAAACAAATGCGCGAAGTGGGTGAATCGCTTCAGAGCATACTCTCAAAAAACTAGAAATGTTGTAGAACGTCAATATTGTACTGAAACCATGGGTGAATTCAGCTTAAGTGCCCAGGAGACGATCACAAGAAACCAACAATCACATATCAATCGTGTTTTTTCGGCTACAAGTACATGTTGTCGGCTCTGATTGATGAAAATCAAACCATTTCGATATTTTTATTTGTCGCTTGATTTTTTGTACATCACAGAATCTGATTGAAGGAAAAAACGTCATTCGCTTGTTGAATTTGTTGCGTGACGACATGGAGAAGTGTGCGGATGAAAAAAATTTATTTTACATTTTATTCATGAAATATGTTTCTTATCATTTTTCACGTTGAATACGTATACATACATATACTTTTTTGATACATTTTTGATTAATATGGTTTTTTATTATAAACTTATACATATGTACATTATTTCTTATATTTCTTTTTATAAACTTTGTAACTAAATTTCATATAAATTAAATTTAATTTTTTTATATAGACATATTTATAATGTTTCGTATTGTTAACTCACTCCTATACTGCAATATAAGGCTACAATGTCTCGTGTGTGGGACATAAAAATAAATATACATACATATGTATGTATGTAAAATAAATAAATATATGGAATGTAATATTACAAACATATAGCAATAAAGAAAGAAAAAATAAACAATATGAGATGCTATTAATTGTATTGAAAAAACAATATCCGAAAGAAACAATAGATGTAAAACAATAAATATATTTAAACAAAACTGCACAGGTAGTCAATAACAACAATTCATCATCCGACGACGACATGATTGCATACGAACGCTACGAAGCCAAAACACAAATGCTGATTGCTGAGTTTCTTTGTACATCTCCGAAAAATCAGCAATTAAACGACACTAACACAAACTTACCGCTTGTTGGTTTCTTTTGATCGTCTCCTAGGCCCTTTAAGTTAAATTTGATGAAATCAACTTTTAGACATGTTCGATGACTAACGATCTAACACGTTGGTTTCTGCTTTTTTTTCGCTTTTTCCCTACCGCCGGCACCAATAAAGATTTTAAAATTTTATTTCAAGCTTTGTTCGACATGCGTCTTCTTATAGTGTATATTCTTTGATCAAATATATACTTTAGTAATTTATTATCTGTAACTACAGTGAGTTTTCTACCAAACAAGTATTGATGAAATTTAGTGACACCAAATTAAATAGCAACGGCCTCAAGATCAATTTGAGCATTTTTACGTTCCGCTTCACTTAATAAACGCGAAGAAAATTAAATAGACCTTTCTGCATTTTTCTCATCTACTTGGTATAAAATTGATTCTAAGGAACTAGCATCAACCGTCAGCTTTGTTTTAAAATTTTGATTCAACAAATTTCAGATGTCGAAGTCTTTCTTATCTCTTCCCAAGCCTTGAGACCAAACGGTTAATTCTAATTATCATCTTTTCTAAGCAGTTTGTATAAAGGGCCACATACTGTAGATATATCTGGTAGAAACCTTCTACAAAAATGAATCATTCCTACCGGGGATAGTTAATCCTTTAAGTTTGTGGGTTGCTTTAGGTCATTAATTTCCTTAACCTTCTGGAAATTCATATGGCTGTGACCGAAGCCAGTCCATAAATTAAACGAGTATATTTAAATAAGCACTTTGAAGATGCAATAGTGGTGAATTTACGGGAAGCATCATTCAACTCTATCTGTTGATAAGCTGTACTTACATCTAATTTTGTAAACTCTTTACCCCCATGAGGTTTTGCAAATATTTCCTCTGTGCGTGGTAGAGGATACTTTTCTAATTCCCGCCGAAATTAGGATGAACTACAAAATAGACACGGCAAACTGTGCGCGTATACGTATAGATATATAACAATAAAACACAATAAACCAAAACAAGTTCAGTAAACATTTAACCCTTTTCAAAACTAGACGACTTTACTCAAAAGTAAGACAAAATCAATCTAGAGATACCGATGTCAACATTATGGCTTTTTTTCTAACGCTATCTGTTACACCATTCGCAATGAAAAATTGGAATATTTGCTTCTTGAACACTGCCCATTGATTTCTTCCTGTATCAAAAAACGAAACATTAATTTGGGCACCTCAACTTGATGGTAGAGCCACATTTGCATTTTGCGATCCTAGGGATATTTCTTGTTACAGATTTGAAATTGTTACAAAATTATGTACTTTTTTTTTCGTCGCCAATGTTGTTGCGTTCTTATCGCTTTTAAATTCTTTATTTTAAAAAACTTATTAGACTTAAGAATTCAAAGTGTTCTTTCTTTTATTTCTTCTCTTATTCTTAGCATTCATTTTAGGATAACTACATTAATATAAAAAGTTGCCAGTTAGTTTTTTATCTCTCTTAATTCATTTGACCCTTTAATATTTTTATATTAAAAAAGTCAGTGTTTTGTTATTATTGCAATTAAACGAATCCAGGATAAAATAAAACCGCTTTTCTACGAAAACATTTAGAATAAATTTATGTATGTATATATATATATATATATATATATATACATGTATATATATATATATATATATATATATATATATATATTTTATCAATATATTAATAATAATATAAACAATTTTTGTATGTATAGACCTTAATATAGATTGTGTATTTGTATTTTTCAAATAACTTTTACCAGTTTAATTTCTTTCATATATAATATCAGGTATTACATATTAATATTCAAAATTCTTTTAATCAACCTTTTTCATCTAAAAAGTTCCTTGTATATTTTCTTTCACTTGTTTTATTATATATTTGGGTTTCTGTTTCAGATTATAAGATCCCAAACTCTTTTTTATTAAAATCGTTGCAATCTTCCCTTTTTTCGATTATTTTTTTTTATTCTATTTATCTTGTTTTCATGAATTTGCTTTTGCAACATTTGCCATATAGATGTGTCCACTTTATTATGAAGTAATTCGTTTGGTTTAAACCCCGTTGTATTGTGTATTGAATCATTATATATATATATATATATATATATATATATATATATATATTATATATATATATATATATATTTATATATATTTAACTGATATTAAAAGAAAAGCATACGGATATGTATGTACATACATATATAATAACAAACAAAATTCCAGTCTCAAGAAAACCAACATAACTCAATTCCAAAAGGTGGTTGAGCTAAGGAAGGAACACACACAACTTGCTACTGGCAGTCCTAGATTTGGTAGCACTAGAGTGGTGGTAGAGGAAGCTGGATAACGATTCGTCTACATTCCGCGGATTGGAATGGAAAGGATAATTTAGCAACATACTTTTAATTATCTAACTATTTACTATCACCCCTATCATGAATAATTTTTCCCGCGAGTTTTTCACTTTTCGCTTTAATTCATTCGTAGTTTTTATCACAACTCTAAATTTATTTATATTTTATTATTATAAACTGCAAATTTTATTTTAAGGGCAAGATCTGTTAATAAGGCGCAAACAGATATGATGCTCAACAAAATGCAAAGCAACAGAGTGATTGCCTGCGGCTTTGTGAAGCTTTCGGAAGATGTGGTTACAGAATTATGGAAATGCCTAACAGAAGACCTAAATAGTGCTGGCCCTCTTATCAAAAACTTTACTGAATGGAAAAAGGTAGCATATTGTTTTGTATATCAATTGAATACTTTTTACGTTTGTTTTCATGTATTGCATTTTAGGTGTGGACAGATCAAAAGCGGTATGTTCGCTCAAAAGCTGCAGCGAACTTAATACATATAAAAGAGACAGGAGGTGGCCCAAATCAAACCAAGTGCCTTTAAGCAAATGAAGAATTGATATACGAGCTGGTAGAGATGAAGGAGTCCGTAGAGGGTGTGAATAACTCCTTAATTTTTGGTTTACCACAGTGTTCTCACTATAGTGAAAATCAAAGTGATCTACAAAAAAAAGATGTTCATGATGAAATTATGGTGAGTGGCTACCAAAGCGTCTTCCCGGAACAGATGACACCAGCTTGACAAAACTTGACCACTACGGAAGATTCTTCAGAAAAAACGCAAAAGGGCTGACCAACATGAAAAATTAAGTACTGCAGATCTGATTGCTAAAGAGGTGAAAACGCAAGAGAACATGTACACGAAAATTGCGGAAATAGCTGCTTCCACTCAAACACACAATAAAGAAATGGAGACAATCATGCGAAGGATGTACCGTTTTTTAGAAATCAAGAAATTGAAAATGTTAGAGCGAAATATTTTGCGAAGAGTTGCGCCTGAAAGAAGTACATAGAAAGCAAGATAGAAAAGAACAAAAAGCTATCAGAAATTGAGGAAATCAAACTTGAAATCTTAAAAGAAAACGCTAGCAAGTAAATAGTTTGCTGGTATTAAACCGAGTATTAGTTTTTAGATGAATAAAAAGTACCTACATATGAAAAATATAAGAATGAATTAATTTGTGATATTTGTTATATATAGCTTTAAAATATTTTTGTTAAAAAAATTGAATTTCATTATTACTTTTATTTATATTTTTTCTATGAATTGTTTTTTTTTTAATTATAAATAAATATTTTTGTTAAAAAAATTTAATTTTATTAAAACGTTATGTTAAGTTTTTTAATCATATAAAAAACAATTTTTACATTATTGAATTTGCGAATATAAAATCGCAAGAAACCTATATCCTTCAACTGTATTTTCGCTTTCTAAATGGGAGCGATTAATTTGCTCCATATCAGTTGTTTCGTTGTTGTGTTCACACTTATACGCTATGCAGATGTTGTGTAATGCCACACAGACATTAATAATTTTAACCGCTTTTTTTGGCTCATAGTGGAGTTCCCTGGCCCCTAGCAAGCACCTCCATCTACCTTTTAGAACTCCATTTGTACGCTCTATTATATTCCTGCACCTTGAATGAGCATCATTGAATATTTGTTTATTCGAGCCAGATATTGGAGTTCTATATGGTGTTAACAACCGAGGTTCTAAAGGGTATCCGCCATCACCTATAAAAATTTGTTACAACATACATAAGTATTAACACATATATGATTATATAATTTGTTTCTCACCTAACAGCCATACTCGCAGTCCTCTTTGCAAATAGTTTCGTTCCATTATACTTCTGTAAGAATTGCTATTCCAAACAAAGGATCGTGATAGGATATGTGGCATCAACATACCGTATGCTCATTTTACAATTGATGTATTTATTTACAAAAATATAACAAAATATATACAACTGTAACATTTAAGCTGTGGTTCCCTTTCCTGTTGTAGTAAAGATGGTTATTATCTTGTGGTGTTATAATATTGATGTGTGTTCCATCAATACATCACACCACACCAGTTATCCCAAACTTCTGGTAAAATTTCTGGGCTGTAACTTTATTTTCCGCTTCAGACGGACAGGTTATCCACTGCCCACAAAGATTTTGCTCAAGAGTATCCAATACGTTTGACAGAATCTCGGAAAAAGTTGTCTGTGTCATTTCTATTTCATAATCTCTAGCTACACCCTTTCGGTAACCTCCTTCTGCAAAAAACCTTAAGCAGGCACTAAGTTTTAAAATTGTAGAAACTCCAAATAACTTCTTTGTGGAAGGCAAAGAATTATTCAGTTTGTCCAGAACGTATAAAAAAGGAGGCTTGTTTAACCTGCAATGTTGGATAAATCTACAGAAGTACAGAAAATTAATTTAAAAGGGAATTTTTATTGAATTTGGCTACTTACAATGTATCTGGTAACTTCAGGGGGTTAGATGCGTCCCGTAAACCTCGACGAGCAATACGCTCGTTTCCTCCTCTGCTTGCTTTCCTCCTCTTACAATAATAAAGCTGCTCCAATTCCGAACATTATTTATTTTTAAAATTTCCTAGGATATTTACATACACTAGGTGTCAAAAATGTACGCTCTCATAGCGTGTTATGTTTGCGTAAAATATAAAAAATAAAAGACGTATTTGCTAAGATTTTTTATTAAATTAAATATTGTACTTCAGGTTTATATTATAGGGAACATTTTTTCTTAAATTAATAATATTTTTTTATAAAAACAACAAAAAGTTCTTTTCAAGTCAAAAAATACTACATCAAAAGTCTACGCTCATAACAAAAAACTAAAAAAAGTATTATAACTAAAAAATAACTTAAGTTTAATATCGCGTAGGATAGCCACGTCATTTTAGAACCTCTCTTAGCCTGGTTTGCTTGGAATTTATTAGATGTGTGGTCTCTTTAGAAGAAATGTTCTCTCACTCGCTCTTAATCAGTCCCTTAAGCATTATCTTACTCGTTAATTATGCTGGCGGATTATTCTTTCTAATAATGCCCATAAATGTTCTACCGGGTTAATACTCGTATCGGGCGATTGTGGTGGCGTAGGCAGCATATTTGGAACATTGTATTAAAGCCAAAGCTTTAGAATTTCTGCAGTGTCCTTGGGGTCGTTGTCTTACTGAAAATGGTAATCACTTAACAACCCTAATTTTTTAGCACTTTGCTTTAAATTCTTTTTAAGGATGTCTAGGTAACAAAATTTGTCCATTGTTGAGTCAATAAATACATAATTTCCAACTCCTCTACATATAAATGATTTTTTACGAGGTACACGTCCATGGTAACTAGATTTTTTCAGCACTTTCCTCACTATAGATGTCTTGTTAAACTTTTCTTTGACGTCTGCTGTAATATGGAGTGCCGTTGTTTTTGGGTTCTTTTGAATAAGGGACACAATGCTTCGAGATTCTCTTTCTGACAGCTTGCGGGGACGCACAGTGGAAAATTTCAGTCCATATTGAATTAAAAATCTGTAATTTTTTTGTTCTTAGAGATAGAGTTCTGAAATCTTGCACGAATAATCTTAAATGTATATGCTATAATTCTGTTAGATATGAGCCAAATTAAACTAGAACTTATTTCAGAATAAAGGTAAGAAATTTGTTTTTTGCATGTATTTGGTACAAAATAGTAACTTGAAATAAACTTTATCAATTTGTATTTTTATAAAATTACATTTTATAAAATATAATTTACATATTCGATGTGTATTGTTAACAATAACTAAATAATACAAGAAAAAATAAACTTAAAAACATTCTGTTAGGTATAGTGTAACCTTAAATATTTAAATAATACTTTAACCTTGAAATTTTCTTCTTAAAAATCGCTATATTGTGGTTACTTCATCAGTTTAAGCGTATCTTCATCCAAATCTTTTTCAAGTTTGGCGGATGGTTTTCTTATACTTGTTACATATGGATCAGTGGTGTAAAAAAGTCTGCTGAAAACATCTTCGTTAGTGGCTGATCGCGAACATTTTCGAGATTGATGTAAACGATAATTTTTGTAGGCTTTATTGCGTGACTGTTGTGCGTCTTCCGACAGCTGCCCAATAGGCAACACTGCAAAATGTTTTATAATGCTTTCCCCATGTAGCAATATAATATATTCGCCAAATTTTCCAGGGTCTATTTTTAAATCAGACGATAAAGCTTGAAGAATTGTGTGAAACCTTTTATTAATTCTTCATCTACTCCATTTATATCAGCAGATCGCGAAAAAAAAAACTTCTAGCGGTATTACCATCATTGCTGCTACCACACTTTTTTTATATTAATCACTAAATGTTTTCTTCAGAAAGCTGATAATTTTGTTCAACAGAAACATTAATACTTTGCGTATTTCTCCCATTTTCAATATAAATATCAATTATTCGACGCACTTAACACTTGAAATTATCAATTTAACAAAAATCGTTCTAATTTTTTAGCCTTTGATTTTTATATATTTGATAAAAGAATTTCGATCTTAAGGCTTATTTTTATAAAAAATTACTTATCTTTTATTAATATCGATATTTCGATATCCTCTGTATAAAAACATAAAACAACAAAAATATTGATATTTGTAATGTTTGAAAAAAATTATTGTTTGTTAATTAATTATAATAAATTTTTGTTTGTTATAAAAAGATAAATAATTTTTTATAAAAATAAGCCTTAAGCTCGAAATTATTATTTAAGATAATTAACAAAATCATATGTTCAATTTTCTAAATAACTGTGTTTTTTAACATTATTGAATGTTAAATTAACTTCTGTTTAGGCACGAATATGCAGCTAATATTTGTAAACTATTTTATTAATATATTAAGCTTTAAAATTTTTTACATATGAGCGCAGGGCTAAGCAGACCTCCTAATTAAAAGCCTTACGGAAGTTTTTACATGCAGCCAAAGAACATTACATCATTCAGGAACTAATATTTCAAATGTTTTCACTAAAACCTGACCCGCTATGTATAAAATCGGAATCTACATCAAATAACCTCTCCAATAAGGTATATAGCTCTTTAATTGCAAAGTGAGTTACATTAAAAATATGCTCTGAAATATGTTTTATTTTTATAGTAATAAATCGTTGTCGTAAAAAGATCTGAATACGGTCCTTATTTCCGAGTATTCCTATTGACCAAACATCAAATATTTTCCTGTTCGATAATAAAAATTATGGTGTAATTCGAACCTTTTTAAAAATGAATTATGGGCTGGTCTTTACGTTTTTCCACTGTGGAACGGCCTGATCTTGGTTTGGATGTAATGATTCCCGAAATTTTGAATTACTGTTAGTAGTAGGATACTGTATGTGCCAGGACAATTTAAATTTTAAAATTTCGGCAATTAAATTTAAAATTTTTCAACTTTAATTGCCAAAATTCTAAAATTTCAGAAAAATTCTCAAATTTCATTTTGTGTGTGTGTATTTTTTCCCATGGTTTAATAGGAGTGTTCACATTGTTGTTGTTTTTTTTATAATGTTGGGGTAGGCGTGGGAATTTGTGTCTGTCCATATGTGACCTTGAGAATACATGTCCGTCCGTATGTGAGCGTGGGAATTTGTATCTGTCCATATGTGACCTTGAAAATATATGTCCGTCAGTATGTGAGCGGGGGAATTTTTGTGCGTCCATATGTGAGCGTGGGAACTTCTGTCCATCCATATGTGAGCGTGGGCACTTCTGTCCGTCCATACGTGAGAGTGGGATTTTCTGTCTGTCCATATATGAGCGTGGGCACTTCTGTCCGTCCATATGTGAGAGTGGGAATTCTGTCTGTCCATTTATACTGTACGCCTGGTGAATAATAAAAGCATTTTTAGGAATTACACTATTTCAAAAGTGTTGTAGTTATATATGGATGGCCTTAATGTTTGTGGTTCGTTTTTTCTTGCTGGAGTGAGATTTCTTCTTTTATTTTTTGTTTGTTTTTAATTTTGTTGTGTGTTTACTTAAGACATTTTGTCAAGCAATTCAGTTATTTCTTTTTTGTTTGCAATGCTTGAGTCTGGCGGAATAATTTGATTATTCTGATCTTGAAGACGTTGTGAAAAAAAAATTTACTATTCCATAAATATTGAAATTGATATTTTGTTTATTTTATACATGACGATCATCGATGGATTTTATTTGGGGATCTGGATGGTGGTGCGATTTCTGTATTTTGTAGAATATGAATATTTATGCTATGTTTAAGTGTGTGTGTGTTTTTGTGTTCTGAGTGGCGATTGGAATGTCTGCCTGTCAGACAGGCTGTGTGTGTGTGTGTGACGATTGGTGAGCCTGTATGACAGTCCACTTTTTTGCTTTCCTGGACTGAGCGCAAGTGGGTGAGTATGAAATGTGATAAGATGTACATATTCATACGTTCATAAATATCTAAAAATTTATTTCATTTACGCATATACATACAAACAAATAATAATCGTTTATTTTTTGTGCCCAAATATTCCCTTGACCATTTGAATGAATGAACCATTGTGTTTGCTTGTTTTTTTGTGTGTTCTCTGAAAAAAATATGTATGTAGGTTTTTATTTGAAATAAAAAGACATTTATTTTAAATTTTATAAGCATTTATTTAAAAGTTTGTTAGAATTTTAATTTTTAAGTAAAATTGCATTGCTTAAAGGCCCAACTATAATATGCGTAGGCTAGCGCAGGCGAATTAGCGAATACATACAATCAAATGTGTGCGAACATAATTTGCTTTGCTAACTTTTCGGCAAGTTTCGTTAAATTTTATTTTTCGACGCATCGAGCGCAACTGATCGCATTTTCTTTAAGGAAAAAGGGTTGCATTGAAAATTGTTATTAGATACACACAAACCGTAGGCTGTGATACATGCAAACAAGTGAAGCCGCAATGGACGCCGAAAACAATTTTATAGAAATTTTAATAAATACAGTAAAAAATTACAAGTGCCTGTATGATAAAAGGGATGCCTTTTATTATAATCGCAAAATAAAAGAAAAGGTGTGGAAAGATATTGCAGAAAAGTGCATAAAAAGTGGTATGTATATAGTTATGCACTTCTTTAAACAAACGTGTTTATTAAATTTGTGAATTTTTATTTAGTGGAAGATTGCAAACATAGATGGAAGTTGCTCCGGGAACGTTTTGTAAGAGAACTGAAGAAAATGGAAGCTCCATCAGGTAGTGGAATGTACTACCTGGAAGAGTGGGTATATCTGCAGTCTCTAATGTTTTTGAAAGACTCGCTCGCTCCCCGCCGGTAAACAATATATTTTAACTCCATTTAAAAGTATATTTTAAAATATAATTTATGATTTCTAGAACTCGCGACAACGCCGAAGAGGTAGAGTTCGAGATTCTATCAGAGCCTGTGGACTGCATAGAGGTAAGTTTGCTGGAGCCACCACCTAAAAAGAAAGGTGACCTGGATAGTCTCTACCAAAAGTTTGGAGAGACTATTGAAAAAATGGAGAAATCATTGTCAAACAGCATTGAAGGCAACTCCTTGGATGATGCCTTCTTCGCTACAGCGAGTTGCCTCATGAGAGAGTGTCCGGAGGCAGTTAAAGAAGAATTTCAAATAAAGATGCTGCAGGAACTCTACCGGTTGAGGCGGGAGCACCAAATAAATTAATATCTTTTTATATAAGAATTTTTATAGTTTAAGAGTCATTGAGGACATATTTCTTATTTATTTTCTTATTTTATTTTAATAGTTATGAATATACTTTTATTTTTATATTTGTTATACATATGTACATATACATACATATGTATTAGTTAATGAAGACAGTATTTATTTTTATATTTGTTATACATATGTAAATATATATACATATGTACTAGTTAATGAAGACAGTATTTATTTTTATATTTGTTATACATATGTACATATACATACATATGTACTAGTTAATGAAGACAATTTTTTTTTAATTTAACATTTTATTTAATATTTGGTTACCGAAAACCTTTTGTGATTCTGTAGTAATAATACGAGCTAATTTTGCTTTGTTTTGGATTTAAATAGTTTTTATTATATTTTAGTAGGTAGTAGTAAAATTCATGTGTGATATTGAAACATTTTGTGATAAAAGTTATTAAAAATAAACAATATGTATCTACATATATCCTTGAAATATTTGTGTCTATAAATTATAATAAATAAAACATTTTTTATATTAAAATTTAAATTTTATTTCTCTTGTTTTTATTATTTCATAAAATGTTAATGAGCTGAAAAGAAATCACATAAACTTTTTCTTATTTCTGTTAAACTTCTTCCGCCATGTTGATGATAATTTGCTGATGGTGCAATCGATTGAATGCTATTTTCGATACCACATCGCCATGTTCGTTCGTGAAGACCTCCATTTATATCCTCCCAATCTACGTAGTTTGTGGGAGTGTACGAAGATGCATCATTTAACATAATAAAATTATGCAAACTAACACAGCCCAATAAAATTTTTTCAGCATTTTCGGGGTACAAATGTAGAGTGGTAAGCAAAACTCGCCACCTGGAAACTAAAATACCGAAAGCATTCTCTATTGTTCGGCGAGCTCTTGACAGTCGTTTATTAAACACATCCTTTTCAATCGGCAATAGCTCGCCGGGATAAGGCCGCATTAAATTTGTTCCTAGAGGGAAAGCCGCATCACCAACAAAGAAATGTGGAAGTTTTAGGTGCGTATTTGGCAAAGCTTTAGGCGGAGGAATTGGTAGGATTTTATTAAGCAGTCTTTTGCCAAATTTGCTAAGTTGGAAAATTCCTATTCAAAATAAAATAGAGTTAAATCTAAATCCAAATAGTTATAACAACACATTTCTTACCACCATCACTCTGACTTCCATAGGCTCCAATGTCAATGTGTAAAAATCTATATCTAGCGTCACATGTAGCTAATAACACAATTGAAAATGTCTTCTTGTAGGAAAAATATTGGCTGCCACTATTAGGAGGACATTGTATGGCAATATGTTTCCCATCAACAGCTCCTATACAGTTGGGCATATTCCATAGCTGCCAGAAGTCTTCAGCAATTTGCATGAAGTCAATTTCATTTGGCTCACATACATAGGGATTGCTTAGTACCCTCCATAATACCTCAGTTGTCTCAAGAATAATCTGCCGAACAGTTTCCTTTCCCAACTTAAATGACCATGCCAGCGATTGAAAAGAGTTTCCTTGTGATAAATATCTATTTTGAAACAAATTATAAAATATTATTGTTAATCCGCAACTTAATATAAAAATACTTACAGCAATGTTACGGCGAGCCGACATTCTGGTTGCACTGGTTCCCTCAGCGAATTCTTTTGAAGGAACGGCTTCACAAGTTCCAGCAAGAGCTCATATACCCGCGGCGTCATTCGCGTATATATAAAAAATTGTTGGTGGTCGATCTCCTTCATCACAAGAAACGTCCGAACGAAGAATCCATTTCTTTTTCTGTCACGATTAATTTCCCTGACTGAACAAGAGCGATTTCTTGCACCCTCTACCTCACTAATTTCTTGTAGTACACGTATTCCATCCAATGCACACTTCAATGACTTTAATGTTTTTAAATATTTTGACTTTTTATCCACTTTTTTAAATAATTTATTTTAGTTTTTTCGTAATATATTTTATCTTTCTTTGTTCTAGTATACACATATGTATTTATGGCAAAATGTATTTGTGTATTTTCCTTCAATTAATGACCCACTTGCATACACCGTTGGATTGTTTAGTACTTTTCCAATTTAATCTATAATTGCTTTCTTAATTGAAATTAATTAACTTGCTTATGATAATATATACATTTATAAGTTGAACTCATATATATATATATGCATTTACATTTTATGTATATATCATAAATTAATTTTTGCAAAAGTGCATTGCTTTACAACTGAGTGTAAGTATAATATAGCCACTCAAATTCTTGTTAAATTTGCCTTACGCATTTGACAGTCTTTTCGTCGAGTTTTGACAGAAGCCAAAGCTAGCCTACGCATATTATAGTTGGGCCTTAAGGCACAAACACGATAGTCGTGATAGTTACAATAGAGATATATTGAATGCTTAGTTTCCATTTGTTTAAAATTAATGCAGCCAATGTCTTCAATGTTATAAACTGTTTGATGAATAATTTTTTCCAGCCATTTTTTCTTCTCTTCCCCCTTAACATATATTTGTGAATTTCTTATATTGGATCTTAAAAACTTGCAAACGCTTTGAAATGAGACTGATCCATCATTCCAGTTAATATGATGATAGTTTTTGTTAACCAAACTGCTTTTTTGGCTAATAAACATGCGAAATCAAAAGGAGGTTTTATGATGAAATTGAGGTATTCGTTGTTGCTGAAAACTATAGCTAGTTCTTTTGCAATGAAGTCATTTGAATTATTTTTGAAACCTAGCAAGTCTAATATATATATATATATATAATAAATAAGACCTTCCGGACTTGACCTTTTATTGGTATGTATTCTATTACGCGGTCATGAATAAGAACGCAGTAAGCTGATGTTTTTGCTGGAATATTTGGTGCTGTTTCAAATTAAATTTTTATGTCGATTGGTCCGGTATTGAGCGTTTCGTTTTGGTGACTGACACCAACTACAATAATTGGAGCGTTATTTTTAAACTCTTGACCTGTTAGAAGAGGTTGGGGTTGTTTCATGTAGTAGCTTTGTTGGAATCTTAGATACATATCATATAGAATCGCATAGCGCTCATTTTTGAATTTTATATTAAGATCGTCATATGGGTAAGAGGTTGAGTTTAAATGTACTTTTAAGTTAGTAAGATCACAATGAACAAACTTGTTTTCTTGTTGAAAGGCAATCAACACAAAACGAGGGCGTTCTTTATTAGCGGCCAGTTTCACATTCCATATGTGATTGGTCCCCGTATTAAGGTGTGAATTCATATGACAATACATTATTAAGTATTTTGATCATATTCAATTTACTATGATCAGATAATTGAACATGTGGAATTCTCCATGATATTAGTGAAATTGTAAGTTTTGCTTTCTCAGTGGAAACATTCGAGTGTACAAGATCCTCATCGTTCTTATTACGCAAGAGTATCAACTCATGTTTACCATTTAATAAAACTTTATTATAGTCTTCAGCGAATCCTAAAAGAAGTTTGAGTGGTACATAGAAATTAAAATTTCCATTTTGAAGATTTATTTCATCAAGTTTATTCCATCCAGCATTTTGCAACACAACGCTTTCCGTAGGTGATAAAGAAACCAAATTTTTTATGGTACTGGTGGCTCCCAAATATCTTGTATGATCAATTTCAATATCATTTAGTTCATAGCGAATTTTATCAAAGAGATATGCAACAAAATTGTTTTTCAACTGAAAGTTGGGTGTAGATTTCGATGTTTTTTCATCTACAACAAGTCCTTCCACATATATATAGCTTTCACTGGGTAACACATATAGATCTTGGTTTTGTATTGAAATTCTTATTTCATCGTTGTTGTTAAAAGACTGAAGGTATGGTATGTATGTGTGATAATCCTTTTTGATTATATTTTCATCAGATATTGGTTTATCTAAAACGTATATTATTAAGCTCATTTTGTTTTCAGTTTAAAGTTCAGTGACTTGAGAAAACTCTTGTTTGCTGCTGTAAGCGATTTTTGACGAACAGATCTTTTCAATTGTTGCTTAGGTTGTAATGTTTGAGGATTAGATGTTGCTGTAGTATTCTTCGATATACCCGTGTTGTATATTATAATTATTTAGTTGTCCTTAAATGTATTCGTATTGTAATTTCCTCTCCACTGAAATTAATTAAGTTGCCGTTTTGATCAACCACGCGAAAAGCTAGTGAACTTATCTCTCTGGAGTTTACTGGCAAATAAATAAGATTTTTGGGAATCTCAACTATTTTATATCCAGCCGGTACATTAATCGGAAATTCATGTAGTGTATGAGCTTTAGAATTATTCATATAAATATTAACCACAATACTGCTTTCAATCCTCAAGAGATTCACCTTAGAGATATTCACTGGAAGATCAGAGTAATGTTCTTTCTTTGGCGTTAATATTCTGCTTTTGAATCCTAAAAGTCTACCTATTGTATTTTCTTTATTAAAATATATAGGTTCTTTAGAGCTGCTGACTTTAACTTGCATTGTATTGTTATTAGCTTTAATCAAAATGTTGTTGTCTGGCCGTTTGTATTAGTCTTCTATATAGTCAACCATATCATTTAATTCATAAGATCCGATCGGTATTTCAATTACAAGTTCACCGATATGAAATATATTGTTGTAGACATCCACATTTGGGATACTGTTGTATGAATGAAAATCAGTTAGAGCACATTCATAGGTTCCGTTTAAATCAATAGGAGGAAAATAATTAGCAGATAGCTCTGATGAATTGGAGCTCAGAGTCAATGTTATTGACATTGTGACTGTTTCATTGTAAATAAATGAGGTTAAACACACAGTATGATCTATTGATGCCATTGTTGTTGTTGTTGTTTATTTATTGTATTCTTCCATTTAAAATATCTCATCTTTGCTTATCCAAGAATTGTGCTCATTACCAAAGCCCAGCCACATAGCAAACACCTTCTGTCCTTTAGTTTTGAGAATCTTTTCAACTAGGTATGTGTTTGGATATATGATTTTTGAAAGTTCTTCTTCATAGAATCCACCTTTAAAAGGATTTCCGCGATAGTCTTCTAATGTATATGTTGTAGGATATGTGTTTTGTACTCTTTTAATTGTAAAGATTTCTGTTGTCCAATTCGGAGTATAACCTTTTCCAAAAATGTTTTTATATTTGCTTATGCGTACATGATCTCCTGTATTATATTTTGACATTTTATACACCTTTAAATGACTGTATACTGTTTTTAAAAGCTGTTTTTCATTTGTTGAATTTACTTTAATCGGTGACATTTTAATGGTGCGATGAATTTTTCTATTGTATGCATCAAGTAAATCTCTATACATATCAATCCAATTATATGAACCATTTACGCTAAATTCTTTCTATATTATTCTTTTTAATGTTCTATTGAATCGTTCTACTATTGAGGCTTTCATAGTGCTATATGTTGAGTAGTGATTAATATTGTATTTATTGATCAACTGATTGAAATGTTTATTGAAAAATTCTTTACCATCGTCTGTTTGCAAGTTTTTCGGTATTCGGCCCAATTTGAAAATATTCTCCATTGCCTGGGTTGTTTCAAATTCATTCTTTCTTCTCAAAGGTACTGCCCAAGCAAATTTTGAGAATGTATCAATTACAGTTAGCAAAAATCGATAATTTCTATTGTCTAAGGAATAATTTCCCATTTCAAGTAAATCAGCTTGCCAAAGATCATCTATTCCTTTCATCACAACTCTACGACGTACAAAACGTTTTCGAGCCTGCTTATGCAATTCATTTACAATCTTATTTTTCCAGTCGCTGTTTTAAGTGTGTTGTGATCTACTTGGTGCACTTTCAGCTATTGATAAGAACATGTAATTTTCTATTCTATAAATTTTTTCTCGTAACTCTTCAATTTCCATATCAAAAAGTGATTTATTATCATCCATTTTCTTATTGATATCCTGCAAATGAGCATTAAGATTTTCTAACTGGAAAGCTACTTCTTGTTGCTGTTTTCTGAGTTCAGTTTGCAGAAACAATTTACTGATAACATCGTTTTCCTCCAGAGCGTTTGCAACCTTTTTGATTCTCTTGTATTGGACGTCAATGTTTTTGTTCGTATCCATAAAGAAGCCCAACAACTTAGGTGCATTTTTGGTTGAAATTACTTCACTTCTATCGTTAATATAATGCCCAAATTTTTCAACGGACATGTTTTATAAAAAAATCTATTTATGTATATAGTTTATACAATTATATTAGCTTCACGTAGTTCTTCAATAATTGAGACAATTTCGTTGTTGTGATTAGTATGGCCTGCAGACTGTGATGCAAGCAGTAGTCTAAGTCGATCTACCAACTCGTTTGGATCATCCCAGTATATATAGTTTGGATTATGAGGGTTAAACTGCATCAAACCCCTTCCTAAATAATTAGTTTTTGTTACATCTGATGAGCTTTTATGATTTTCTCCTTTGAAAAGTTTTCCAATAATATTTTTGTACTTATGGGCTTTGCTCCCTTTGATTTGACCATCAGACTTATAGTCTCTCCTGTGAGCATTGGTAGTAAGTAATATTTTTTTATAGATTTCAAGCTCGAATTTGTCATAGTTTTTTGGTGTTTTATTAAACATTAAAGAAAACAGTCCTGGCGTGAGAGCCCATATTTGTCCACCAACCTGTATCTTATTTTGATTTAACTCGTTGGTGCTACTACCAAATCTCCATTGGTTATTATTGTCTTTATGTGGACCATAGTTCGTTTCTCGATTTTAATAGTGATAAGTCAGGATAACTTTCTTCATTATTCGAATTTTGTGAGTAAAAGTCATCTTCATCATAATTACTGCTACTTTTACTATTCGATTGTTTAAACATTAATTTCTTGGGCGTACTCGTTTCCAATTTTATTGTTGAATTCTGAGGATGAAAACTTTCATTGTCATCAATTCCAGTTTCCTTATCACTCGGTTCTTTTTTAACCGGTCTACCAACGTATTTAGAGCTATTGATAGATTATTTTAAAGGTTCTGTGATAGGCTTGAATGTATCTCTTAATTGTTCATGTGTATTTATTTCACCAGTTTTTATACTTCGAAGCTTTTTCTTCAAGATATTTCTTGTAGTCACCAAGTCTTTAAGAATTTGTTCATTCATTTTAGTTATCAGGTCAGTACAATAGGAAGCAGATCAGTTTATTAGATCAGGTTAACAGATCAGGTTATCAGATCAGCTTATCAGGTATCAGATCAGCTTATCAGGTCAGTTTAACAGGTATCAGATCAGCTTATCAGGTACCAGATCAGCTTATCAGGTCAGCTTATCAGGTATCAGATCAGCTTATCAGGTCAATTTAACAGGTGTCAGATCAGCTTATCTGATCAGTTACAAGAATCACATGTGTAAAGTTTGAAGTCAGATTAAATACTGAAGGGTGCATTAGATGAACAGCAAATTATATTATGATGAAGTAATCAAATGACTTTCTATAACGACCGTTGTTTAGTTCATTATTTTTACTTATCATCAAAAATTCGTATTTTTCCTTCCAACATTCTCTACAAATTTGTTGAAACATTTCAAAGTTCATATCGCTGGCAACGTGATCATCATATACATGTTTCATATTTGTCGAATCTTGTTTAAACATAATAATTACATTAGCATTATCTCTTATCAAATGTTTTGGAATCCGCGTGTAAGTTTGACACAAGTAAAATGAATCTACGTTCTTAAGACGACCCATACAAAAATATGCAAGTATATTGTTTTGCTTTTCACTTGCAACATCATCAAAAATCATAATTGAATTGCTTTTAGCTTCACTAGGAGGAACAACGTACTCGTTATCTGCGAATGTGTAGTATCCCATTCCTTTAATTGGTGAAATTAATTTCTTTAGGTATTCATATTTAGGTTGATATAAAGATTTTGAGTACAAGTAAATATTTTCAAACTTGAGACCATTAGGACTTTCCAGCAAACTAATCATTATGTTCGTTTTTCCACAATTTGAAGGACCAACTATTAATGCTCGAACAGAATTTGGTAACAAGGAACTATGTCTTATCTTTTTGCTGTCATTTGAACAAATATCAGCATTACGAACTAATATATTTTTTAGTTGTTTTACGAAGCGCATTTTAATAACTACTTGTGAAATTTGCAAACAATATCTTTTATTGTAGATTAAAGTAATATGGTTGTACTTTATAACAAAAGTTTTAGTCTCAAGCACACTATCGTTGGAGAAGGTTTACTAAATAAAGCAATAAATTCTCTGCCTTTTGAATTACATCTTCCTGGATATCAGTACTGTGGACCAAGATTACAAAAGCGTTTAGATAGAGGAGAGAAAGGAATTAACTTATTGGATGCTGCTTGCAAGAATCACGATATTGCTTATTCGAAAAATAAATACTTAAACAGCAGACATCAAGCTGACAAAATTCTTGAAAATAAAGCTTGGGAAAGAGTTCTTTCAAAAGATAGTGATCTTGCAGAAAAAACATTTGCATATATAGCCACCAACCCAATGAAAGCAAAAACTAAACTTGGTATGGGTGTTGAAGCAAAGAAAAGGAATACAGTGAAAAGACCATCACCACGAATTCGTATAAATGACAAAAAACTGTTTCACAAAACAATTAAATCAGCAACAAAGATATTGAAGAAGGAAAAACCACAAAATATTAATTCAGCCATTAAGATTGCTCGTAAAGCTATCAGTAAATCTCTTAAGGGGAAAAAAGCTCGTGTTGTAATACCACGCATTATAAATGTTCCGAAAATTTGTGGTTTTTTGCCCATAATACCGAATCTAACTGCTCTAGGTGCACTTGGTAGTCTAGCAACTGGAGGTGCCGCTATAGCTAAAGCTATAAATGCAACAAAGAATGCAAAAAAACAACTTGAGAAAGCCACTAGACACAACAAAGCAATGGAGTCAATTGCGGTGGGAGATGCACTATACCTTAAACCATATAAAAACGGTTATGGACTTGTTTGTAAAGATCAATCAAAAAACTTTTAGACATGCTACCCAACAGACCATTATTAGAATTTGATCTGAGAAAATATTCAAAATATATTAAGCTTCGAAGTATAAAAACTGGTGAAATAAATACACATGAACAATTAAGAGGTACATTCAAGCCTATCACAGAACCTTTAAAAGAATTTATCAATAGCTCTAAATACCTTGGTAGACCGGCTAAAAAAGAACCGAGTGATAAGGAAACTGGAATTGATGACAATGAAAGTTTTCATCCTCAGAATTCAACAATAAAATTGGAAACGAGTACGCCCAAGAAACTAATTGAAGAATCAATGTTTAAACAATCGAATAGTAAAAGTAGCAGTAATTATGATGAAGATGACTTTTACTCACAAAATTCGAATAATGAAGAAAGTTATCCTGACTTATCACTATTACAATCGAGAAACGAACTAGATACTAACTATGGTCCACATAAAGACAATAATAACCAATGGAGATTTGGTAGTAGCACCATCGAGTTAAATCTAGATGAGATACAGGTTGAAAAATATGGGCTCTCATGCCAGGACTGCTTTCTTTAATGTTTCATAAAACACCAAAAAACTATGACAAATTCGAGCTTGAAATCTATAAAAAAAAATATTACTTACTATCAATGCTCACAGGAGAGACTATAAGTCTGATGGTCAAATCAAAGGGAGCAAAGCCCATAAGTACAAAAATATTATTGGAAAACTTTTCAAAGGAAAAATCATAAAAGCTCATCAGATGTAACAAAAACTAATTATTTAGGAAGGGGTTTGATGCAGTTTAACCCTCATAATCCAAACTATATATACTGGGATGATCCAAACGAGTTGGTAGATCGACTTAGACTACTGCTTGCATCACAGTCTGCAGGCCATACTAATCACAACAACGAAATTGTCTCAATTATTGAAGAACTACGTGAAGCTAATATAATTGTGTAAACTATATACATAAATAGATTTTTTTATAAAACATGTCCGTTGATAAATTTGGGCATTATATTAACGATAGAAGTGAAGTAATTTCAACCAAAAATGCACCTAAGTTGTTGGGCTTCTTTATGGATACGAACAAAAACATTGATGTCCAATACAAGAGAATCAAAAAGGTTGCAAACGCTCTGGAGGAAAACGGTGTTATCAGTAAATTGTTTCTGCAAACTGAACTCAGAAAACAGCAACAAGAAGTAGCTTTCCAGTTAGAAAATCTTAATGCTCATTTGCAGGATATCAATAAGAAAATGGATGATAATAAATCACTTTTTGATATGGAAATTGAAGAGTTACGAGAAAAAATTTATAGAATAGAAAATTACATGTTCTTATCAATAGCTGAAAGTGCACCAAGTAGATCACAACACACTTAAAACAGCGACTGGAAAAAAAAGATGTCTTCAAAAAGAAATATTGTAAATGAATTGCATAAGCAGGCTCGAAAACGTTTTGTACGTCGTAGAGTTGTGATGAAAGGAATAGATGATCTTTGGCAAGCTGATTTAGTTGAAATGGGAAATTATTCCTTAGACAATAGAAATTATCGATTTTTGCTAACTGTAATTGATACATTCTCAAAATTTGCTTGGGCAGTACCTTTGAGAAGAAAGAATGAATTTGAAACAACCCAGGCAATGGAGAATATTTTCAAATTGGGACGAATACCGAAAAACTTGCAAACAGACGATGGTAAAGAATTTTTCAATAAACATTTCAATCAGTTGATGAATAAATACAATATTAATCACTACTCAACATATAGCACTATGAAAGCCTCAATAGTAGAACGATTCAATAGAACATTAAAAGGAATGATGTGGAAAGAATTTAGCTTAAATGGTTCATATAATTGGATTGATATGTATAGAGATTTACTTGATGCATACAATAGAAAAATTCATCGCACCATTAAAATGTCACCGATTAAAGTAAATTCAACAAATGAAAAACAGCCTTTAAAAATAGTGTACAGTCATTTAAAGGTGTATAAAATGTCAAAATATAATGCAGGAGATCATGTACGCATAAGCAAATATAAAAACATTTTTGAAAAAGGTTATACTCCGAATTGGACAACAGAAATCTTTATAATTAAAAGAGTACAAAACACATATCCTACAACATATACATTAGAAGACTATCGCGGAAATCCTATTAAAGGTGGATTCTATGAAGAAGAACTTTCAAAAACCAGATATCCAAATACATACCTAGTTGAAAAGATTCTCAAAACTAAAGGACATAAACTAAAGGAAGGTGTTTGTTAAGTGGCTAGGCTTTGGTAATGAGCACAATTCTTGGATAAGCAAAGATGAGATATTGTAAATGGAAGAATACAATAAATAAACAACAACAACAACAACAATGGCATCAATATTTAATTCAGTTTAAAATAAGTAAATAAACAATAAATACGAAAGTGATTCTTATAAATCATACTGTGTGTTTAACCTCATTTATTTACAATCAAACAGTCACAATGTCAATAACATTGACTCTGAGCTCCAATTCATCAGAGCTATCTGCTAATTATTTTCCTCCTATTGATTTAAACGGAACCTATGAATGTGCTCTAACTGATTTTCATTCATACAACAGTATCCCAAATGTGGATGTCTACAACAATATATTTCATATCGGTGAACTTGTAATTGAAATACCGATCAGATCTTATGAATTAAATGATATGGTTGACTATATAGAAGACTAATACAAACGGCCAGACAACAACATTTTGATTAAAGCTAATAACAATACAATGCAAGTTAAAGTCAGCAGCTCTAAAGAACCTATATATTTTAATAAAGAAAATACAATAGGTAGACTTTTAGGATTCAAAAGCAGAATATTAACGCCAAAGAAAGAACATTACTCTGATCTTCCAGTGAATATCTTTAAGGTGAATCTCTTGAGGATTGAAAGCAGTATTGTGGTTAATATTTATATGAATAATTCTAAAGCTCATACACTACATGAATTTCCGATTAATGTACCGGCTGGATATAAAATAGTTGAGATTCCCAAAAATCTTATTTATTTGCCAGTAAACTCCAGAGAGATAAGTTCACTAGCTTTTCGCGTGGTTGATCAAAACGGCGACTTAATTAATTTCAGTGGAGAGGAAATTACAATACGAATACATTTAAGGACAACTAAATAATTATAATATACAACAAGAGTATATCGAAGAATACTACAGCAACATCTAATCCTCAAACATTACAACCTAAGCAACAATTGAAAAGATCTGTTCGTCAAAAATCGCTTACAGCAGCAAACAAGAGTTTTCTCAAGTCACTGAACTTTAAACTGAAAACAAAATGAGTTTAATAATATACGTTTTAGATAAACCAATATCTGATGAAAATATAATCAAAAAGGATTATCACACATACATACCATACCTTCAGTCTTTTAACAACAACGATGAAATAAGAATTTCAATACAAAACCAAGATCTATATGTGTTACCCAGTGAAAGCTATATATATGTGGAAGGACTTGTTGTAGATGAAAAAACATCGAAATCTACACCCAACTTTCAGTTGAAAAACAATTTTGTTGCATATCTCTTTGATAAAATTCGCTATGAACTAAATGATATTGAAATTGATCATACAAGATATTTGGGCGCCACCAGTACCATAAAAAATTTGGTTTCTTTATCACCTACGGAAAGCGTTGTGTTGCAAAATGCTGGATGGAATAAACTTGATGAAATAAATCTTCAAAATGGAAATTTTAATTTCTATGTACCACTCAAACTTCTTTTAGGATTCGCTGAAGACTATAATAAAGTTTTATTAAATGGTAAACATGAGTTTATACTCTTGCGTAATAAGAACGATGAGGATCTTGTACACTCGAATGTTTCCACTGAGAAAGCAAAACTTACAATTTCACTAATATCATGGAGAATTCCACATGTTCAATTATCTGATCATAGTAAATTGAATATGATCAAAATACTTAATAATGTATTGTCATATGAATTCACACCTTAATACGGGGACCAATCACATATGGAATGTGAAACTGGCCGCTAATAAAGAACGCCCTCGTTTTGTGTTGATTGCCTTTCAACAAGAAAACAAGTTTGTTCATTGTGATCTTACTAACTTAAAAGTACATTTAAACTCAACCTCTTACCCATATGACGATCTTAATATAAAATTCAAAAATGAGCGCTATGCGATTCTATATGATATGTATCTAAGATTCCAACAAAGCTACTACATGAAACAACCCCAACCTCTTCTAACAGGTCAAGAGTTTAAAAATAACGCTCCAATTATTGTAGTTGGTGTCAGTCACCAAAACGAAACGCTCAATACCGGACCAATCGACATAAAAATTTAATTTGAAACAGCACCAAATATTCCAGCAAAAACATCAGCTTACTGCGTTCTTATTCATGACCGCGTAATAGAATACATACCAATAAAAGGTCAAGTCCGGAAGGTCTTATAAATTAAATAACATGGATGGTGATATTGTTTTTGTAGACTTGCTAGGTTTCAAAAATAATTCAAATGACTTCATTGCAAAAGAACTAGCTATAGTTTTCAGCAACAACGAATACCTCAATTTCATCATAAAACCTCCTTTTGATTTCGCATGTTTATTAGCCAAAAAAGCAGTTTGGTTAACAAAAACTATCATCATATTAACTGGAATGATGGATCAGTCTCATTTCAAAGCGTTTGCAAGTTTTTAAGATCCAATATAAGAAATTCACAAATATATGTTAAGGGGGAAGAGAAGAAAAAATGGCTGGAAAAAATTATTCATCAAACAGTTTATAACATTGAAGACATTGGCTGCATTAATTTTAAACAAATGGAAACTAAGCATTCAATATATCTCTATTGTAACTATCACGACTATCGTGTTTGTGCCTTAAGGCCCAACTATAATATGCGTAGGCTAGCTTTGGCTTCTGTCAAAACTCGACGAAAAGACTGTCAAATGCGTAAGGCAAATTTAACAAGAATTTGAGTGGCTATATTATACTTACACTCAGTTGTAAAGCAATGCACTTTTGCAAAAATTAATTTATGATATATACATAAAATGTAAATGCATATATATATATATGAGTTCAACTTATAAATGTATATATTATCATAAGCAAGTTAATTAATTTCAATTAAGAAAGCAATTATAGATTAAATTGGAAAAGTACTAAACAATCCAACGGTGTATGCAAGTGGGTCATTAATTGAAGGAAAATACACAAATACATTTTGCCATAAATACATATGTGTATACTAGAACAAAGAAAGATAAAATATATTACGAAAAAACTAAAATAAATTATTTAAAAAAGTGGATAAAAAGTCAAAATATTTAAAAACATTAAAGTCATTGAAGTGTGCATTGGATGGAATACGTGTACTACAAGAAATTAGTGAGGTAGAGGGTGCAAGAAATCGCTCTTGTTCAGTCAGGGAAATTAATCGTGACAGAAAAAGAAATGGATTCTTCGTTCGGACGTTTCTTGTGATGAAGGAGATCGACCACCAACAATTTTTTATATATACGCGAATGACGCCGCGGGTATATGAGCTCTTGCTGGAACTTGTGAAGCCGTTCCTTCAAAAGAATTCGCTGAGGGAACCAGTGCAACCAGAATGTCGGCTCGCCGTAACATTGCTGTAAGTATTTTTATATTAAGTTGCGGATTAACAATAATATTTTATAATTTGTTTCAAAATAGATATTTATCACAAGGAAACTCTTTTCAATCGCTGGCATGGTCATTTAAGTTGGGAAAGGAAACTGTTCGGCAGATTATTCTTGAGACAACTGAGGTATTATGGAGGGTACTAAGCAATCCCTATGTATGTGAGCCAAATGAAATTGACTTCATGCAAATTGCTGAAGACTTCTGGCAGCTATGGAATATGCCCAACTGTATAGGAGCTGTTGATGGGAAACATATTGCCATACAATGTCCTCCTAATAGTGGCAGCCAATATTTTTCCTACAAGAAGACATTTTCAATTGTGTTATTAGCTACATGTGACGCTAGATATAGATTTTTACACATTGACATTGGAGCCTATGGAAGTCAGAGTGATGGTGGTAAGAAATGTGTTGTTATAACTATTTGGATTTAGATTTAACTCTATTTTATTTTGAATAGGAATTTTCCAACTTAGCAAATTTGGCAAAAGACTGCTTAATAAAATCCTACCAATTCCTCCGCCTAAAGCTTTGCCAAATACGCACCTAAAACTTCCACATTTCTTTGTTGGTGATGCGGCTTTCCCTCTAGGAACAAATTTAATGCGGCCTTATCCCGGCGAGCTATTGCCGATTGAAAAGGATGTGTTTAATAAACGACTGTCAAGAGCTCGCCGAACAATAGAGAATGCTTTCGGTATTTTAGTTTCCAGGTGGCGAGTTTTGCTTACCACTCTACATTTGTACCCCGAAAATGCTGAAAAAATTTTATTGGGCTGTGTTAGTTTGCATAATTTTATTATGTTAAATGATGCATCTTCGTACACTCCCACAAACTACGTAGATTGGGAGGATATAAATGGAGGTCTTCACGAACGAACATGGCGGTGTGGTATCGAAAATAGCATTCAATCGATTGCACCATCAGCAAATTATCATCAACATGGCGGAAGAAGTTTAACAGAAATAAGAAAAAGTTTATGTGATTTCTTTTCAGCTCATTAACATTTTATGAAATAATAAAAACAAGAGAAATAAAATTTAAATTTTAATATAAAAAATGTTTTATTTATTATAATTTATAGACACAAATATTTCAAGGATATATGTAGATACATATTGTTTATTTTTAATAACTTTTATCACAAAATGTTTCAATATCACACATGAATTTTACTACTACCTACTAAAATATAATAAAAACTATTTAAATCCAAAACAAAGCAAAATTAGCTCGTATTATTACTACAGAATCACAAAAGGTTTTCGGTAACCAAATATTAAATAAAATGTTAAATTAAAAAAAAATTGTCTTCATTAACTAGTACATATGTATGTATATGTACATATGTATAACAAATATAAAAATAAATACTGTCTTCATTAACTAGTACATATGTATGTATATTTACATATGTATAACAAATATAAAAATAAATACTGTCTTCATTAACTAATACATATGTATGTATATGTACATATGTATAACAAATATAAAAATAAAAGTATATTCATAACTATTAAAATAAAATAAGAAAATAAATAAGAAATATGTCCTCAATGACTCTTAAACTATAAAAATTCTTATATAAAAAGATATTAATTTATTTGGTGCTCCCGCCTCAACCGGTAGAGTTCCTGCAGCATCTTTATTTGAAATTCTTCTTTAACTGCCTCCGGTAACTCTCTCATGAGGCAACTCGCTGTAGCGAAGAAGGCATCATCCAAGGAGTTGCCTTCAATGCTGTTTGACAATGATTTCTCCATTTTTTCAATAGTCTCTCCAAACTTTTGGTAGAGACTATCCAGGTCACCTTTCTTTTTAGGTGGTGGCTCCAGCAAACTTACCTCTATGCAGTCCACAGGCTCTGATAGAATCTCGAACTCTACCTCTTCGGCGTTGTCGCGAGTTCTAGAAATCATAAATTATATTTTAAAATATACTTTTAAATGGAGTTAAAATATATTGTTTACCGGCGGGGAGCGAGCGAGTCTTTCAAAAACATTAGAGACTGCAGATATACCCACTCTTCCAGGTAGTACATTCCACTACCTGATGGAGCTTCCATTTTCTTCAGTTCTCTTACAAAACGTTCCCGGAGCAACTTCCATCTATGTTTGCAATCTTCCACTAAATAAAAATTCACAAATTTAATAAACACGTTTGTTTAAAGAAGTGCATAACTATATACATACCACTTTTTATGCACTTTTCTGCAATATCTTTCCACACCTTTTCTTTTATTTTGCGATTATAATAAAAGGCATCCCTTTTATCATACAGGCACTTGTAATTTTTTACTGTATTTATTAAAATTTCTATAAAATTGTTTTCGGCGTCCATTGCGGCTTCACTTGTGTGCATGTATCACAGCCTACGGTTTGTGTGTATCTAATAACAATTTTCAATGCAACCCTTTTTCCTTAAAGAAAATGCGATCAGTTGCGCTCGATGCGTCGAAAAATAAAATTTAACGAAACTTGCCGAAAAGTTAGCAAAGCAAATTATGTTCGCACACATTTGATTGTATGTATTCGCAAATTCGCCTGCGCTAGCCTACGCATATTATAGTTGGGCCTTTAAGCAATGCAATTTTACTTAAAAATTAAAATTCTAACAAACTTTTAAATAAATGCTTATAAAATTTAAAATAAATGTCTTTTTATTTCAAATAAAAACCTACATACATATTTTTTTCAGAGAACACACAAAAAAACAAGCAAACACAATGGTTCATTCATTCAAATGGTCAAGGGAATATTTGGGCACAAAAAATAAACGATTATTATTTGTTTGTATGTATATGCGTAAATGAAATAAATTTTTAGATATTTATGAACGTATGAATATGTACATCTTATCACATTTCATACTCACCCACTTGCGCTCAGTCCAGGAAAGCAAAAAAGTGGACTGTCATACAGGCTCACCAATCGTCACACACACACACACAGCCTGTCTGACAGACAGACATTCCAATCGCCACTCAGAACACAAAAACACACACACACTTAAACATAGCATAAATATTCATATTCTACAAAATACAGAAATCGCACCACCATCCAGATCCCCAAATAAAATCCATCGATGATCGTCATGTATAAAATAAACAAAATATCAATTTCAATATTTATGGAATAGTAAATTTTTTTTTCACAACGTCTTCAAGATCAGAATAATCAAATTATTCCGCCAGACTCAAGCATTGCAAACAAAAAAGAAATAACTGAATTGCTTGACAAAATGTCTTAAGTAAACACACACCAAAATTAAAAACAAACAAAAAATAAAAGAAGAAATCTCACTCCAGCAAGAAGAAACGAACCACAAACATTAAGGCCATCCATATATAACTACAACACTTTCGAAATAGTGTAATTCCTAAAAAAATGTTCTAATGTTCCTAAAAATTTCTTATTTTCTATTAGGCTATAGCACACATAGACAGATAGAATTCCTACGCTCACATATGGACAGACACAAATTCCCACGCTCACATACCGACGGACATGTATTCCCAAGATCACATATGGACAGACACAAATTCCTACGCTCACATACCGACGGACATGTATTCTCAAAGTCACATATGGACAGACACAAATTCCCACGCTCACATACGGACGGACATGTATTCTCAAGGTCACATATGGACAGACACAAATTCCCACGCTCACATACGGACGGACATGTATTCTCAAGGTCACATATGGACAGACACAAATTCCCACGCCTACCCCAACATTATTAAAAAAAAACAACAACAATGTGAACACCCCTATTTAACCGTGGGAAAATACACACACACAAACATTAAAGTATCAAATTACTAAAAAGCCAATTAACATAAATTTGGCAATTAAAATTGAAAAATTTTTAATTTAATTGCTGAAATTTGAGAATTTTAATTGGTCTCGCACATACAGTATCCTACTACTTCCTTGTGTACATTTGACACAAGTAAAATGAGTCTACGTTCTTATGACGAGGCATACAAAAATATGCCATATATTGTTTTGCTTTTCACATGCAACATCATCAAAAATCATAATTGAATTGCTTTTAGCTTCACTTCTGCGAATGTGTAGTATCCCATTCCTTTAATTGGTGAAATTAATTTCTTTAGGTATTCATATTTAGGTTGATATAAAGATTTTGAGTACAAGTAAATATTATCAAACTTGGGACTATTAGGACTTTCCAACAAACTAAGCATTACTTTAGTTTTTCCACAATTTCAAGGACCAACTATTAATGCTCGAATAGAATTTGGTAACAAGGAACTATGTCTTCTTTTTATTGTCATTTGAACATATATCAGCATTACGAACTAAAGTATTTTTGTTTTGTTCTACGAAGCGCATTTTAATAATTACTTGTGAAATTTGCAAACAATATCTTTTATTGTAGATTAAAGTACTATGGTTGTACTTTATAACAACAGTTTTAGTCACAAATAAACTATCGTTGGAGAAGGTTTACTAAATAAAGCAATAAACCCTTTGAATTACATCTTCCTGGATATCAGTACTGTGGACCTGGCACAATATTACAAATATTAAAAAGGCGTTTAGATAGAGGTAATAAAGGAATTAACTTATTGGATGCTGCTTGCAAAAAATCACGATATAGCTTATTCGAAAAATAACGACTTAAACAGCAGACATCAAGCTGACAAAATTCTTGAAAATAAAGCTTGGAAAAGAGTTCTTTCAAAAGGTAGCGATCTTGCAGAAAAAACATTTGCATATATAGTCACCAACGCAACGAAAGCAAAAAATAAGCTTGGTACGGGTGTTGAAGCAAAGAAACGGAATACAGTGAAAAGACCATAACCACGAATTCGTATATATGACTAAAAACTGTTTCATAAAACAATTAAATCAGCAACAAAGATATTGAAGAAGGAAAAACTACAAGATATTAATTCAGCCACTAAGATTGCTCGTAAGGCTATCAGTAAATCTATTTAATGGAAAAAAAGCTCGTGATGTAATACCACGAACTTTAAATGTTTCGAAAATTGGTGGTTTTTTACCCATAATTCCGATTCTAACTGCTCTAGGTGCACTTGGTAGTCTTGCAGCTGGAGGTGCCGCTATATCTAAAGCTGCAAATGCAACAAAGAATGCAAAAAAAAAACTACTGGAGGAAGCCACTAGACACAACAAAGCAATAGAGTCCATTGCGGTGGGAGAAGGACTATACCTTAAATCATATAAAAATTGTTATGGACTTGTTTGTAAAGATCATTAAAAAAAATTTTAGATATGCTACCCAACAGACCATTATCAGAATTTGATCTAAAAAAATTTTCAAAATATATTTTACACTTCAGAGGAGTTTTTATGTTTGATTTGCTACCAAAAACCGTAAAGTATGGAATAATCAATTTAAATTTATCAAGAGGCCCAGGTACTCACTAACACACTATAAAAACAAGAATAAAAAACAATATTTCGACAGCTTTGGAAATATACATCCTGCTTTAGAATTAATCAAATATTTAGATAGAAATATTGAATACAACTACAATCAATATCAAAGCTTTAATACATATAATTGTGGCCACTTATGTTTGAAATTTCTTTATGAAATAACCAAAGATATTAAATAAAACACAATCATATATATTTATATACTTGAAAACATTTTCTTTTTTTATTATTATAATTTTTTTTTTGTTTTGCTTATAAAATATATGCACATAAATTTTTTTATTTTTACTGCCAAACGGAGTACTGGGAGTTTCGTATAAAAAACTCATTCATCTCATTATCCAGGATAAGGTTTCGCTTTCCTTTTCTTTGTAATCGATATTTATTATTTGAAAGATCATCTAAGTCCACATCTGTTAATATATTGCATCGGTACGATGGAGTATTTGGATGATTCATCTAAATCTTTTATATGGATTAAGGACTTGTATTACAGGAATTAAATTTGCTTATTAAACTCATTGCACTATAAATGTTTCACAACTTATAAGTTTAAACTTAAATTTCGAATTAATCTCGATATAAAACAAGAATGAAAAACATATTTCTGCTAAAGTGAACGGACGTGTTTGTTTTTCGCTCCTAAAAATATAAAATTTTGCAGTTGATTACAAACTGAATACTCTTGTTTACCAGTATCAAATGTTCAAAATACATAATTTGCATAAAAATATTGTTTCGTATTAAAAAAATTGGAGCAAATTTGTATCGATTTTTCCAAAGTACTAAAAGTCAGTTCTTGGAAATACAAGATGAATGTGCAAAACTTTCAACCCGTATTCCCGCGTATGGATCCCTATTTGATGATTTTAAATCATCTTTGGAAAATTTAAAACCGCCTCAGATATCTCCAAAGCGACGTAAGTCACCATGAAACCTTAACAAGGATAAACCAAATGAAAATCCGTTGATATATCCTTCGGAGTTGCCATCTACTACTGATTCTTGTAACCCTGCTAGTAACAATTCTGTGTCAGCACCTCCCCCTTTAAACTTAAATCCATCTACTTCTGCACATGCGCTTTCTAATAATGTGGATAATCGTTCGTTGCGTGTTCCAGCAGAAAATAATTACCCACCAGGACATGATACGGTTGGAAATTCTTCCGAACGCATATTTTTTACTCCCTCTCCGTCTCCCACACCTAGCGTCTTATCAATCGAAAATCCAGTTAATACGAAGTTTACATGTCCTTCAATCCAAATTCTGAAAACTATTCCTCCAAAGAAGACTATATTTGCTACACGCTTTACAACTGATACATCCGCAAGTGATGTTGAATGCTATATTAAGACAAAACTTGCTACTGAATTATTCAATGATTTGAAAATTTTTAAATTAAATACACGCAATAGATCGTCTTTTAAGATAATTGTTCCTTTTTGATAAAATAGTAAACTCAAGCTTTTGGCCCGAACATACAATAGTTAGAGAGTTTATTTTTAGAGACGAAAATAACGCAACTCTTCCCTACGCTACAGCCTCTAGTTCAAAAAACTAGAAACAAATTCTTCTACAAAAAGTTATCTTAATTTTTCATCTATTTCTATCGCTTTCCAAAACGTTCGTGATATGAATACCAAACTAAAATCGTTATACGTTCAAAGTTTTGATATCGAATACAATATTATTGCATTTACGGAGACTTGGCTTCGCAATAAACCTGAAAAAAAGATCCATGAATCTGAAATAATGTGCAACAAATTCCATATTTATAGATGTGATAGCGTTGAAAAAGATGCTGGTGGAGTTTTAATTGCAGTTTCTACTTGCTTACCATCTGAAGGGATTGTTTTAAATATTGCAAGTGATATCGAACTCGTAGCTATATGTATTAAGTTGAAGTTTCCAACAATGTTTATAACATGTTCGTACATTCCTCCTGCTTCAAGTACTCAGATTTATGAATGATGATTTTAATATTCCAAACATCAGTTGGTGCAAAGAACCAGACTCAAACTTTTTTAATCCAGCAACTGGAAATGAATCAAACTTTTTTCTAGTCTACTATTTTGCTGATCTTGGGCTTTTTCAAATAAATAGCATACGGAACACATTAGAAAGACTACTTGATTTGGTATTCGTTGTTCATCCTGAAGATTTTTGCGTTAAACGTGTGATTCCAGTGTTGTCACCTGAAGATCCTTATCACCCTACATTGGAAATTAATTTCTCCTTGCAAACTCCATTACAATCAACTTGACGGTTATATAATGACAGATCATTTGATTTTAAGAAAGCAGATTTTAACAAACTAAATAACCTTCTATTTGTGGTAAACTGGTCTGAGTATCATACAGAAAATTCTTTAAATCCACAAGAAATTGATAAAAAGTTATCAAAATTTTACGCAGTATTATTTCACTGCTTTCATAAATCTATTCCATTAAGAAAAAGAAAAATCACTAGTGTACCCCCGTAGAACACAACGCATCTTGCCAGACACAAAAACTTAAAGAATAAACGCTATAGAGTCTTAAAAAAACCGGTTTAGTTTCTGGTTACGCAAAATATTTAACATCGTGGGCACATTACAATTCAGCTAATACACAATGTTATAATAATTATCTTTCTAAGGTTAAATCATATTTCAAATACAACCCCAAATTGTTCTACCAGTTTGTTAACTCAAAACGAAAAGTTTCAGGGTTTCCTTCCATAATGACATTTTGTTATAACGAATCTTCAGATGATTCAGAGATTTGTGCCATGTTTGCTGTTTTTTTCTCCACATCATTTTCTCGGAAACAATACAACCACCTTTCTGAATATCCATATTTAATTCCCGAAGCTACACACATTATTTCTCTTAAAGTTCATGCAACAACAAGTATAAGCGCTATTAGAAAATTAAAAAGTTCCGAAACATATGGTCCAGATGGTGTTCCTAGCTGTATCCTGCAACGGTGTTTATATCCATTAGTTATGCCTTTAACATACTTATTTAATATATCGCTATCGGCTGGCTATTTTCCTACATATTGGAAAGGATCATTTATTATGCCGTTGTTTAAGTCCGGAAATAGATCAAACATCTCAAACTACAGATGTACTGCTAAATGAAGTGTTATCCCGAAACTTTTCGAGAAAATTATAACAGACCATTTGTCACATCATTTATCTTCGTATTTGTCACCGCTGCAACATGGATTTAGAAAAGGACGCTCTACTGCTACTAATATTTTGGAATTTACATCTTATGTAATAGATTCGTTCTGCTCAGGTTACCAAATCGACACTATTTATATAGACTTTAGCAAGGCATTTGATAAATTAAATCATGACCTTCTTATATCTAAATTGAAATTAGTTGGCTTTTCTCCGGGTTTCCTGAAATGGATATCGACATATCTTAAGGACAGACATCAATGTGTTTTGTTTAGAAATCGTAAATCTCAAAATTATTTATGTACTTTCTGGAGTTCCACAAGGTAGCCATTTGGGTCCCTTATTGTTCCTCATATTCATTAATGATCTACCGACCTGTATTCACCATTCAAACATACTAATGTACGCTGATGATGTAAAGCTTTTCCTTAGCTTTATTGAGATGACTGAAGAAATCTTCCCTTGCTGGAAGCTGACCTACCTTTAATTTTTCAGAAGGTTTTAGGAAGTCATAAGGAAAAACGCATTTCCTTCTCACAAGATCAAACCGTTTTTTGTTTTAATGATGTGAAAGTCTTGCTCTGAAAGATTATTAGCTAAATATTCTAAGCTTTCGGGCATAAAACGAATTTTATCTAAAAATCTAAGTTCAAGGTTGTAGTTGTCGCTCATTTTTGAAAATCTAGATCCGAGGTTCTCACAAGCTTTTTCTTCGGGGCCCCTTCAGAAATTTTACTTATGTATGTGAATATATAAAAATTCAATTAAAAACTAAAAAATTACTAGTTTCATTTATGTATGTATGTTAAGATAAAGAATTAACTTTAGGCAAAAGAAAACTCAAAAATTAAACATCAATAATTTCGAATTTTTTTTTGTTTTATTAGCTCTTTGATATTAGGAGATATTTCTAATAATGCACATTTCAAATCATTTTCTCCATCCAATCGCGATCGGGTTTTAGTTTTAATTAATAAAAGAGCAGAGAAGCTTGTTTCACACAGATACGTTGAGGAAAATTGTATTAGCAGCTTTAACGCTTCAGATGATACATTTGAATAAGCTTTGGAGTATTATTTTTCAATTGATTTAAGACTAAATTCTGCACATGTAAATTAAGTACCTATGAAACTCATCATAAGGCATATTCAAATGTGTTGTAAGTCGTATGTATTTATAGCTTCATTTAATAATAGAAAAGAGCAATAATTTGGAATTGCTAAATGACTTTTCCATACGGAAATTTTTTCCATAAAGGCCTTAATTGAATCATATGATGTCAAAATATTAATGTTTTTCCTTGTAATTTTAAGTTGAGATTGTTTAATGCTTCAAAAAAATTTATTAGATATGAAAAATAAAAAATTAGTATCGGTAAACCTTTTATGGAGAATATCATTCTTTGCACTCAAAAGAAAAATTTCTACCCCAGAGTTCGAAAACCAGCGAACTTCTGTATGAAACAATAGTTTTGTGTAGTCAGAACTGAGATCCAGGCACAAAGATTCAAATAGTCGTGTTCTTAAGGGACTTGTTTTTACAAAATATACAACGTCAATTGAGGTTTGGAGGGAAATTTTAAATTCTTCTGGCAATGTTCTCGCTGCTAGAGCTTGTCGATAAATTATACAATGCGACCCAGTTATGTCTGGATTCTGTAATTTCAAAAATCCAGAACGACAACCTAGCATAGATGGTGCACCATCGCACAATGGTGTCCAAGACCTATTTTTTTAGGCCAATAATTAAAAGTTTTTTCTATATTTGTTGTTGGAATATTGTAGAAAACACTTCAGATAATTTGTGTTTGCAAACTTCAATTAACCGTTATTCTATGACGAGATAAAATTCAATGTTTTAAGTGAAGTGGTACAGTGAAACACGTGGTGTAATTTTTTGTTTTTTTCAGTCACAGTTTACACGAAAATAAAAATAAAAACTTTTTAAATCTATGGATATTACTGACAATGGTAAGTATTTGAATTTTTAATAGTGAAATATTCAATACAAATTATGGTAATAAGAAAATACATGAAAACTTTCACAACCTCAAATTCAGTGATTTTTGCCTTTTATAATGAAATATATATTATATTTCATTATAACATATTTCATCATAACATATTTTAAAAGTAATTTTTAATATTCTTGTTTTATCGTTCAGCTATAGGTCAGGTTTTTAAAAATCAATAAACACTAAATATTTTTTGATTATTTAATCTTTATTTAATGTTATTTTTCCCAATATTTCGAATAGCTTCGCTATTCATCTTCAGGGGAACAATGTAAATTAAAAATTAAATAAAATTTGATGAAAATCAGTTTTCGCACGTAATAAACCACTTGACCATTTTATGGAATTCAAGTACAAATCAAGCGTAAATCAATCCCTAATTTCCAATCGATGCTTGAATTATACTTGAGTTACACTTAAATCAATCGCATTCTCCAGCAAAACATATATTGGAATTGAAAACCGTTTTTACACAATGAAAACAGTGATGAGGCTCTACAAACAGGGATTCAAGTGGAATTCAAGTACAAATCAAGCAAGGACTGAAAAATGGGAATTGATTTATTCTTGAATTGCACATGCATTTTGAAATAGTTTAATGGGTGTTTATTTTTTTAAATTAGAAACTCAAATCAAATTAAACTTGTCCTTGAATTAACAATTTAATTTGATATAGTTTATGCAAGCAAATAATTTATAAATATAATATCTTGAAGATTTCATTTAAAAATAATCATTATAATCAACTAAATAGTAACAATAATATTATTTAATTGTAGTAAAAAAAACAAAATATGGCCCTCGATGGGTTAAACAATAGATTTAGATTTTTTAAAACTTAATAAAATGTATGTTTTTTGTCATTAATTGTTTCTTTTTTTTTAATTCATGTATATAAGTGATTATTTTAGTTTTGGCCAAAAAATGTGGCTCGACAGACCAATGTGCATCGGTGCAAATGCCAGCAATTTTTTTCCAGGCAATGTAGTTCTGTGCTAAAAATTCAGAAAGCACGTTGAAAACATCCTTCCCTTTTGACGTTGTGGGAACAGACTTCATAAGAAGGAATTCCTGGCACATTATTCCTTCTGAAATATATTTACTGTAAAATAAAAGCTGGCTTGCATGAGAAATGTCGATAGTTTCATCACACTGGAGCTCTATATATGGAGAGTCTTTTATTTTCTCGATCAATTGTCTTTTGATGTCCGCAGCCATATTATCAATTCTTCTCTTAATAGTATCATTGGACGGCATTACTTTCTTTATTTTGTCATTGCTTTCTTTATCAAGCATAATTCTTCCAACTACTGCTTTAATTCGATTATTTCTCTTCGAATAGGGTGATCAAAAATTTAAGAGAAGCTGAAACTCAAAATATTTTAGAAAATTATTGAACTTCAAGTGGGCATAACTTTTTTGGTTTTATATCATTTCTTAACTTATAAAATAGTTTAAAAAAATCGTGCCCTACTTTGCTCGAGTCCCAGATTTGGGCATTGCAATAAAGGTCCAAAATATACGCAAATCTCGATCTTCAGTGGAACGCAACTTTTTTTCTGCGAAAAACTTCGTAAAATTACTTATAAAGTGTTATAGTACGTACTTTGAGCTGTTATTATATTCTAATTTTTTAAATTTATATTTGCGTCTCTAGGAACTACACTGATTTTACTGCTTGCATGTCGGATATTTTAGGTATGGGAGTGCTGTATATCTACATGTGTTTGTGTGTGTATTGTGTGTATGTTTTTATTTTTTCCGAAGAAGTTTTATCAATGAAAAGGATATAATAAAAGACTGTTATTATAATGCATTATATGTATTTTTGTAATTTAGGCCATCAAAAGATGTATAGTTACATATAAGCGGGGGTAGGTACATGAGTTGTTGTATTTGGCCTGACATATTCGACCTTTTGTTATAACTTTATTGTGTACTCAGGTAGCTGCTGCTCATATAAATGTTTTAATACGATATACACATCATATTTTCTTGAATATGAGAATGAAATAACAAAAGAGAATTCAAGTAAATTGTCTGTACAAGCATGTCTGTTGTACTCCTCTTTTTTCTTCATTCCTCTCTCTCTAGTTTAAACACATACATGCTTCAAGAAAACTTGATGTGTATAAAGACAGAAAAAATTAATAAAGATGATCAATATTGTTAAAACGATCGCTAAGTTCAGTTACAACGATCTTGCTAAAATTTATTTTGAACATAACGATGTTATATTACACATTTTAAAATATCCTTATTTTGAGTTGTACGTCCAATGGCTTACAAGCGAACTTGTATTTGAAAGCCAACCAAAACCAGCAAATGTGGGCCGACCTGCCAGACCAGTTGAGGAGTGTAGTGAAAGGTCCCGAAAGCTGCAAAGCATTAATGAAGAATTTTCTCAAGAAATAATTAACATAAAAATCAGAACAAAAAAGCACAATAAATATTGAAAATTTATAAAAGAAATTTTATTTTATTTGGAATAAAAAGATTTTCTTAGAATTTGTGGTAAAACCTTTTTTCGGATATGGATCTCCTACATATCTGTTATAAATTCACGTTTAAAATATATTTAAACTGTTCATATAATAATAACATTTAAAGCTGTCGAACTTACATTTGTTAGTGAATTATGATCACCAAGGCTATTTTTCGAAATTTGACTTACAAGGGTCCTATGAGTAAATGTGGACCGATTGCCCTAAAATTTCACAGGGATATCAACGACTAAAATAAAATTAGTTTTGCTAAATATTATATCAATATTAATATATTTAAAATAATTTTGAGCTTCAAACCCGTATTCTAAGTGGCCCATTGGAGAAGAGGGCTAAATATCAAAATAAAATGGACCCGGGTGAACGGCTTAATTAAGTATGTAATTTTTTAGTTCAGTTAACTATTTATAAAATGCAATGTTAAATCACTACATTCACAAATTTATTTTTTTTAAGGCCGATAATACCTATATTCTTAAAAGTAATTTTTCAATCATATATAAGTGTACTTTGATAAGGCCCGATTTTAAAGTTAATACATTAAATTGAAGCTTAAGATGTTAAGATGTCTTCTATACAACAAAAACAAGTTCATTAAAAAATTTCAACCCAGTCAAAAGTTATAGAATTTTGACCGCCAACTCACAAAATGTGCCACTGTGCGTCGGGCGTCTGATGCTCCCGCAATGTTTTCTGAAAATTTTAAGTAAAGATAAATGTGAAGGTTTCACGACACAAGTTTATTTAACTTACCAATTCTTGGTATCAAATTGTTCACATCCATTGCAGTTTCATTTAATTTTATTGTAAATTTATTTCTAAAATTCTATCAAAAAGAAAAAAATAAAATTTCTGATGCTACTGAAAAATCAAAACAATGAAATGTGTCTTTATTAAACGGTTAAACAAGGGTAAAGGCTTAAATAAAAATGTGCAGTTTTGCAGAGGTTTATTAAACGTAAAATAAGCTATTTAACGTTTATGAATACACATTTAGCGATTTTTGCTTAGTAAACTGTTAATAAGCTGCTAAATATCGTTTATGAGTAACACTGAATATGTTTCACAGATGTTTATAAACAAACACTGTTAATTTTAATTAGTTTGAGATTTCTAGTATATAAGGAAGAAAAATTATTGAAAAAATTCAGTACTAAAATGTATTCAACAGTAATTATTTACACCAATAACAAAACGACAGTTGTAAGCATATTGGATTATTTCCATTAACGACGACATTGGTTTCTATAACACCTAAAACCGACATTAATTCCAATTCGAACATAAAATCGATAGCATGGGATTCCATGACACCAAAGTATTTTTTTCATTTCGGTTTCAAATCCGATTGCGATAAGATCGTTTTCAATGCACCTCTGAATATATATAATTTAATATAAAGCAAATAATTTTTATAATTTAGGTTGAAAAACTCTGTAGTTAGTACCTTTATCTTTTTTTAATTTGTATTCATAGTTTATTATGTATGTATATAAATTTTGTAAATAAATAAATTATAGGGGGTTGTCATGGAATCCAAGCAGGTTTTGCTAATTGTCGCTTTTGGGAACCGATATTCATTTGGTGTCATAAAACAAGTCGGTTTCGTCATTTTCGAATGCATGTAAAACCGATATTCGAATCAGCTGTTTTCTGTTTTTGCTTTTTTATTTACAATTTTTAAGATGTTTGTTTTTAGAAAGCTTAGAAAATTGTGATATATGTGTTAAAATATTGCAAAAAAGTGTGGTTTTTATAAAAATAATTTAAAAAAAAAAATAACAAATAAGTAACAATACATTTAGTTAATAAATAAAATGACTTCTGACGTTGCAGCATATACATATGTAATTAGTAGAAGAACAGTCCAAGAGTATGACAAGAAAAATTTTGAGGGACTGCAGAAAACCATTTGAAGTGCTGGATTAATCGTAATTGTATTATAATGCTTATAATATTTTTATATTCACATATTTAAAAATAACCAGGGTTGTTGTAGAATCCCAATCAGAATTATCATTTATCAGAAATGAAAATCGATTCTGATTTGAATTGGTATCATGAAACCGTGTGGATTTTGGCTTCATTCGAAAATAAACAAAACCCATAATCAAATCAGCTGTTTTTGCTTTGTTTACATTTTTTTTATCAAAAAGTTTTGCTTCTTTTGGTGTTGAACATATTTTTTAAGGAAATTTAAATTATACGGTAGTAAAAATGGTAGAAGCTGTCGTTTTATTTTTATTAATGGAGGAAGAATCGAATGAAAAAGTCAAACGAAAGATATTGAGAGATTACAGCAATCCCTTGGAACTTCCGGAGATAGCGTAAGTACACATTGCAACAAAGTACGAAAAGTTGAATTGTATGAAAGTTTATTAAGATTCGTAAGTCAGTACCATGTGAATAAAGAAGCATTCCAAATGTTGATGAACATTGTTGAAATTCACTTGCCTCCGTCAAATATTTCGTGTGTTATTCAGCTAGCAGCAACATTACGATTTTTGGCAGAAGGCGGTTATCAAAAGTCAATTGGAAACGATTCTACCGTTAGTTTAGGCCGGAGTACGGTGTCAATTGTGTTGGCCAATGTACTGGATGTTTTACAAAGGCATATATGTCCGCAGTGGGTCAAACTTAAAATGAATGAACATGAAAAAACTAGATTTAGAAACCATTTTTACAATAAATATAAAATCCCTTCCATCATTGGGTGCATCGATGGAACTCATATAAAAATTATAAAACCAACTGTTGACGAACATTTGTATTTTAATAGGAAAGGCTTTTTTACTATAAATGCGATGATAGTAAGTATAAACTGGTATATATTTGAAAAAAAAAACTTATATGCATATTTCATTCGAAGATTTGTGATGGTGATATGCTGATTCGAGCAGTAGATGCAAGCTATCCCGGTTCAAGTCACGATGCTTTTGTATGGAATATAAGTAGAGCCCGTCAGTATTTTCTTGGTGAATATGAGAATGGCGACAGAACGTCCATGCTATTGGGAGACTGCGAATATCCCCTTGAACTTATTTTACTTACTCCATATAGAGATGTATTATATAACACAAGAGAGTACAAATTGAATGTCGCTCATGCTTCAGCCCGTATATTGTAGAGAGGACGATAGGAGTGCTAAAAAGCCGCTTTCGATGTTTGCTAGGTACATTGCATTGTAATCCACAAAAAGTGGTACAAATTGTAAATGTTTGCTGCGCTTTGCACAACATTTGTAGAAGCTGCAGCATCGCATACGAAGTGGATCAACTCGCTGCTGAGCCGGAAGAACCCTTAGAGGATAATACTTTGTTGCTTCCCCGAGTGACACTGCAAAATGAAGGACAAAGAATACGAAATGGAATTGCAAACACATTATAAAATTATCATACATTTTTATTTAATAGAATTCAATTCATTTTTCACATATAACTCATTTAAAAACTTTAATTAATATTATTTAAACTAAAATGTAGCACAGTTTTTTGTACTTGAGACAGTCTTATAATTGTACTAAAATAAATAATCACAAATTTTTTAAAATAATTTTTCGTTGCTTTGGCTTTACATATTAAACTTTAAAAGCTCCAGTTCCAATTGTTGCTTTTTAATTTCGTTCTTCTCCTGCATTACTTTTAACATTCGAGAGCTAAAATTTGTTACTTCATCTTTTAATTCTTTGACAGATTTAGCAACACTCTCACTGTTGTTTTTCTACAGCTCGATATAAACCTCTAAGTGAGCTTGCATTTTCTTTTTCAATGGAAATAAGCTGCTCGAGTTTCTCGTTCAGCTCAGTTTTTCTTTCACTTTCTTCACTTAAAAAGTTTTTTAAGAACTGTGCTGTACTCTCTGGTTTCGCTTTTTTCGGTGTACAGGGAACAATCTGTGATTCGAGCCTTCTCTTTGATGTAGATGTTGCAGGTGTATCATCGTTTAAAGGAAGCTCATCGTCTACTATGCCTAATTCTATTCCCGATACACCATCTACCGTCAATTTAATTCCGCACATTTGTACAATTGCTTCCTCTGTTTTTTTAACTGGAATTTATTGAACGGACCAACGCCAGTAGCGCGAGATTCAGCTTTGTTATGCGCTAACTTCTTTTTTACTTCACTCTTCCATTCCGTCCATATCTTTTGTATAAAAATAAATTTTTGTTGAATAATAGTGTCACATTTAAGAAATTTAAACATTTTACCCTCTTCCATCCATTGGCATCTTTGCTGGGTGGTCCAACACTGTTTAAAGACTGTGTAAGTTCCTGCCAGAGAGACTCAACTTCATCCTTGTCTCGTTTTGTATAACCCCTTGCGATATCTTCATGTTCCTCCATAAATTTTACAAATATGTCATTTTTAGTTATATTTCTATGTTTTCCCCTATACACATAAATATGTTTTATATAAAATGAAATTTAAATTAATTTTACTTACATTGTGCAGCAAAATACGTTTAACCGCCTACAACAAAAATCAAAACAAGTGTGTATCTGACAGCTGGCAACTGATCGGATTGTTTCTGACAAAAAAACGATAAAATCAGATTCGATGACACCAAATTCTGACAACGATTCTGATTCGAATATAAAACCGGTATCATCTGTTTCTGTGACACCAAAATGAGAGTTTTGTCGGTTTCAATTCTGATTCTGATTAAAATCAGATTCTACAACAACCCTGAATATGCAGATTCTTATCTTACTATCGTTTGAACAAAGGCATTTCCGGTGGTACTTAATGCCATTGAAGAGCACCTGCAGCGTTCAAAAAGTCCACCGTTGTTACAGCTAGCGAACTCGTTAGGTTTTCTAGCTGATGGATACTATCAGAGGTCTGTTGGGAAGGACTAAAGTATAAGCCTGGCTAGAAGCACGGCGTCGATAGTTTTATATAACGTGCTTATGGCTATTGAACGTTACGTTTGTTCGCTTTGGGTAAAACTTGAAATGGACTTTAATGAGAAATGTAAATGCAGAAATTATTTTTACAGCAAGTACATGACTCCACCAACACATATCAAGATTGTTAAACCTATTGTTGATGAGCATTTGTACTACAATCGCAAAGGATATTTTAGTATGAATGCGATGATTGTAAGTTAATTATAATTTTCAATTTTTCATTGCTCTTAAACGTTTATTTACCTAATATATTGATTTATATTTACATTTGCGATGGTGACATGAAAATTCGGGCTGTAGATACACTGAACTCATGCTCGAGTCATGACTCTTTTGTGTGGAGTATAAACATCGAAACACATTCCCCCCTTCGAAATTATGATTCAGGTGAACTAACATCAATATTATTAGGCGACTGCGGATATGGTATAGAACCTTTCCTTTTAACGCCACACAAAGATCTGACTTATAAGTCCAAGGAATACAAATTTAACATAGCGCATTCTTCGGCTAGAAGCATTGTAGAACGAACTATGGGAATATCAAAAAGCCGATTTCGCTTTTACTTACTACATTGTATTATCGCCCAGAAAAAGTTGTCAATATTGTAAATGTTTCTTGTGCATTGCACAACATATGCAGATATTACAATGTAAATCATAATAAAGATGACATGACAATGACTTTAAATTCAGATGATGCTGAAGACAATCATCACCCAATACGACATTGCTAAGTGAGGACCAAAGAATCAGGGATCAGGTTGCAAATAATTTGGCTCATTAATTAAACCGAAAATTTGTAAGATATAACAAAAACAAATATATATATATATATATTTCTCAAAACAAACACAAAAGTCAACAGTGGATCATAAGTGGATAGTATATATATATTGTTACGTTTTTAGACCTTTTCGTAAAAACGGTTTTATTACTTATCCTTCAAGGATTCGTTTTATTGCATCAAATTAAAACACAGGCAAATTAATTTTAGAAATATAATGCGGCAACACTTTATTTATTACTTTATTTACACGAGTATTTGTACTACTCCACTTAGCGATGTTAACACGTCTATATTTCAAATCACACTGACTCTCGCTGAGCTCTGGCAGCGCCTTTATATAGCAAAAGTGACGTCGTCTGGTAACCTCGCGAAAGTTCTGGGCATGGTGGTTGTATTTTACTTGACACGTGTGTGTTTGTATACATGACAATGCTGACTTGTTTGTTTTGCCTATGGTAACTATGAGTGGTTGTATGGATGAGTGTGTGGTTTTGTTTCTTCTACGTGTAAATGGCTGTGTATACTTGTGAATCTGTTTAGCTTTATTAGCAGCGAATACTTGCATACAAGATCATTAAGAATAACATCTCTTAGCATTTATGTTGCTAGGTTTGTTGTTGTTATGGTTTACTCTTATTGGCACAGCCTTGAATGATCTTGTATATTCTGGAGTATTCCATTTCCGTTAATTTGAATATTATCTATATAGCGTTGACCAGGGTTGTAACATTTTGACAACTATAGATTAATTGGCAGTGCTGCCAAGTACATATAGCCACATTGTCGTTTTATTTAAATCTATTTCTAATCTTTGTAACACTGCCGCCCACTTAAGCCTGTTCGACCCGAATAGGCATACAATCACCTCTTCCATAGTGCGCCAATCGTTCGAGATGTACTATCTTCATTTTCGACCTTGGGCTATTCTGCTTCTGTATCCGGTATACAACGTCATTCCCTCTCTTAATCACTTTATACGGGCCATCCCAGTGAGTCTGTAATTTTGGGGACAATCCTTTCTTCCGTTATGGGTTATACAGTAAAACCAATTGTCCTTCCATAAATCCCTCCGAGTTTGCTGCGCGGTCATACCTAGCCTTCATCTTGTCACTGACCATCTTGATTCTATTACGCGCGAACTCATGCAGTTCGTTTAAGTCCTCTTTCTCTTGGGACGTAATAGCTCCTGAGTTGTACTGTTGTAGCTGCCCCCGGCTTCTTTTTACTGGGTCCTTGGCTGCTTTGCACTGTGGGCAGTTTGATATCCAGTCGGCTACGGCTTGTTGACATCCAACCCAATAAAAACGCTGCTTCAATTTCTCAAGTGTTTTTGTTACTCCAAGATGACCGCCACTAGGTCCATTATGAAACTCCTGTAAAACTTTACTTATCTTGGAGTGTGGCACAACTATTAAATTTTAAGTTGTTTTGCCATCTACACTTTCCCATACGCGGTATAAACACCCTTTTATTACCTTAAGGCTGTTCCACTGAGCCCAATAAGATTTGGCGAGTGGGCTTTCAGCCGAAATTTCATTCCGGGATGGTGGTCTGTCCTCTTCTTTGGCCGCTATAATTTTCCTTAGCATGCTGTCGTCCCTCTGTGCCGCTGACCAGTCTTCATCAGGGCCGATGTGAATTAGCCGAACATCAACAACGCCTTCCTTTTGCTCGGTTGTATCACAATGTTTACACTCTAAACAGCACGGTCTTCTCGTAAGAGCATCCGCATTGTTATGCTTTGTGCCCCTTCTATGCTCAATGCTGAAGTCGTAGCTCTGCAGGCGCTTAATCCACCTTGCCAGTTGCGCTTCAGGATTTTTAAACTGCAATAGCCATCTTAGTGCAGAATGATCGGTCCTTAATGTAAAGTGTTGACCACAAAGGTACTTATGGTAATGTTTAATGCATTTCAATACCCCCAGAAGATCACGTCATGTCACACAGTAGTTCCTCTCAGGTTTTGAGAGTACACGGCTATAGTACCCTATGACCTTCTCAGTGCCATTTACTACTTAGGATAGCACACCCCCTATGCCATAGCCGCTCGCATCAGTATCCAGCACAAATTTTTCTCCAGCTATGGGATACGCTAGCACTGGTGACGTACATAATAATTCTTTGAGTTTCTGGAAGGATTTTTCCTGTGGCTCGCCCCAATGGTATGGTCTTGACTTCTTTGTCAGCTCATGCAATCTTGCAGCTACACAGGCAAAATTCGGCACAAAACGTCTGTAGTATGTGAAAAGGCCCAAAAAGCTGTGCAATTCATGAAAATTTTTAGGTTGATGCCAGTCCCTTACTGCTTTTATACTTTAATACTTTACTTCTTTCTGGAACAATGCACATTTCTTCAAGCTGAGTTTCAATCCAGCTGATGATATCCGTTGAAGAACTTCTGCCATGTTTTTGAGGTGTTCACCAAAAGATTTCTCCATCACGATTATGTCATCGAGATATACCAAGCAAGTCTTCCAGTGAAGTCCTATCAGTACCTTCTCCATTAGGCGTTCAAATGTGGCCGGAGCATTGCAGAGACCAAATGGCATGACTTTGAACTGCCATAATCCGTTGTCGACACTGAAGGCAGTTTTCTCCTTGTCTTTCTCTGCGATCTCCACTTGCCAATATCCGCTTCGCAAGTCCAGCGTAGAGAACCATTTGGTACCAGCTAGCGTGTCCAAAGTGTCATCGATCCTGGGGAGCGGATAACTGTCCTTCTTGGTTATGTCATTGAGCTTCCTGTAGTCTACGCTGAATCTAGTACTGCCATCTTTCTTTTTAACTAAGACTACAGGCCATCTCCAAGGACCAGAAGATGGCTCAATTACGCCATCACGCTCCATTTCACTTACAAGCTCTTTTACTTTATCTCGCTTTGCTAGGGGTACGCTTCTGGGTGGCTGTTTAATCGGCCTAGCTTCGCCTCTGTTAATTTCATGTTTAACCAATGCAGTTCTACCCTGGCTTTGGCTTCCCATGGCGAAGATACTGGCATGCCTTTTTAGTAACTGTTTGGCTTTATTTTTATCTGTCGCTGATAGAACTGCTACCCATTTCTCTACGTATTCCTCAAATTGTTCACGTTCTTTTGCGGACAAATTAGTAGGCTCTATCTTCTTCTCGCAGTTTATTATTGCCTCTGCTGGAGTACACTGGCCAACATCGGAATTTTCTTTGATGACTTTTTCATGGTCTGATAAGTTAAGCACTCTTATAGGGACTATTCCTCCTTTACTAGTTTTCACTAGAGCTTTCGCTGTTATAAGCTCTCTCTCTTTAGATCTGCCGGTTCTACAACCCACAACCGATTGTCCTCACAATCTCCCTTCATCCGTGCCCATATGACTGTTTCAGACTGCGGCTGTAACGTCTGACTCTCAATAGCAAATACTCTTGTTACTTGCGGTTTGTTGTCATATCCAACATCAAGGGGTATTTCCACGTTACGCCAAATCATCAGCTGTTGTCCCATATGTAGATTAATGCCATGATTAATCATAAAATCGGCTCCAATAATAACCTCATCGACAATATCGGCAACAATAAACACATGTCTCACGTTGATGTTAGCTATAGTCACCTTCACTTCAATCTTACCATAGACAGTGGCAGGCTCCCCAGTAGCTGTACGTAGCCGTATATTGCTTAACCGCTCGCATTTCCCCTTTACTATATCAGGCCTTATTATTGACTGCGATGCCCCTGTGTCTATGGTAAGTACGTGCTTTTCCCCGTTGATGTGTCCGGACGCAGTGAGGTTGCTATTTTTCTGCTGCATCACTGATATGGAGATTGTGGGGCCCTCGTTTGTGAGAGCTAGCTCTTGCCCCTTAGTGCAAGCTCGTTTTAGTTTCTTTCCGTTTGCTGTTTTTTGGTGGCGAAACAGATCTACCTCTCTTCCTTTGTGCTTTGCAGCTGCGCTGAAAATGACCGATCTTTCCGCAGTTAAAGCACTTAGGCTTTTCTTTGATAGCCTTCTCTGCCAGCAGTTGTCGCATTGCCTCCTTAACGCTAGCCACTAGGTTGTTATCCTCCTCAGACAAAACCTCCACATTCCGCACTTTACATATCTGTGGCTTGAAAACCATCCTGGCAGTCTCTTGAGCCAGCGCAAATGACACAGTTTCAGCGAAAGTGGATTTCTGCGTAGCGCACACCGCCAGTTTAACATCAGAGTCGCGAATGCCGTTAACGAAAGCCTCAGTTTTAAAATGGTCCAGGAACGGGTGACTCTCGCCTGGATATGTGAGCTGCACTAAACGCTCGATTTCCATTGCGAAATCTTGTAGAGATTCGTTAGGCTTCTGAACTCTACATCGCAATTCCATTCTGTATAAATCGCGCTTGTGCTCACCACCATACTTGCACTGCAATGCTGCCATTATTTCATTATAGTTGTTTCTGCAGCTTACTGGCACAGTCTCAAGAACCTCTGCGGCTGTACCCTTTAAGGACAAGATCAACTCTATGGCTTTTTCTTCAGCATCCCATGCATTTCTGCTAGCAACCGTCTCAAACTGGAATTTGAAGATGCCTAATGGTACGCTGCCGTCGAAGCATGGTGCTTTTATCCGCGCAGAAACTTCCGCAACTGCTCGTACTGGCCCGCCACTACACTCCAGGTTATGCATTTTGTCCTCTAGAGCATGCAATTTCTCTTCGAACTCCTTTGCATGCTCCTCCAGCTCTGAGAATTTATTCTCAATAGCATCCACCCTCCTGTTAATGGCTTCAGAAACCTCTACCAGGGTGTCGTTCGTGGCTTTATTTGACTCCTGTATTTCGGATACAAGCTTTTCCTGCATCTGCTGAGAGTTCTGTTTTATTTCAGTTATTTCGGCTACAAGCTTGTCACTGTTGATCCTTGATGCCTCCTGCATCTGCTAAGAGTTTTGTTTTATTTCAGTTATTTCGGCAACAAGCTTGTCCTGCATCTGCTGAGAGTTTTGTTTTATTTCACTTATTTCGACTACAAGCTTTTCACTGTTGACCATTGATGCCTTCTGTATCTGCTGAGAGTTCTGTTTCATTTCGATCATCATAGCAGCGAACATTGAATTTATGTCCATGCTGCTGGTCGTGGCAGGAGGGCATACCTGCACATCGTCTTTGTCCTCAAACTCGTATGTCCCGATGTCCATGCCGCGATTCCTAAACTCATCTATCAGCCTCTTCTGCAGTTCAGCCTTATTACCCGCAGTTGGCAATTCCAGCTTGCTGAGCTCCTTTTTCAGCTGTTCAACTTTTAGCTCATCAAATTTCATGATTATTTATTTAATTTTTTTTTTTTTAATGTCCTTTTTTTCTCTTTTTCTTTAAATTGTCCTTTTATTTATTTAAAAATGTCCTTTTAATTATTTAAATTGTCCTTTTAATTTCTTAAAATTGTCCTTTTAATTATTTTTGCAATCCCACTTCTGACAGCATTTATTACGTTTTTAGACCTTTTCGTAAAAACGGTTTTATTACTTATCCTTCAAGGATTCGTTTTATTGCATCAAATTAAAACACAGACAAATTAATTTTAGAAATATAATGCGGCAACACTTTATTTATTACTTTATTTACACGAGTATTTGTACTACTCCACTTAGCGATGTTAACACGTCTATATTTCAAATCACACTGACTCTCGCTAAGCTCTGGCAGCGCCTTTATATAGCAAAAATGACGTCGTCTGGTATCCTCGCGAAAGTTCTGGGCATGGTGGTTGTATTTTACTTGACATGTGTGTGTTTGTATACATGACAATGCTGACTTGTTTGTTTTGCCTATGGTAACTATGAGTGGCTGTATGGATGAGTGTGTGGTTCTGTTTCTTCTACGTGTATATGACTGTGTATACTTGTGAATCTGTTTAGCTTTATTAGCAGCGAATACTTGCATACAAGATCATTAAGAATAACATCTCTTAGCATTTATGTTGCTAGGTTTGTTGTTGTTGTGGTTTACTCTTATTGGCACAGCCTTGAGTGATCTTGTATATTCTGGAGTATTCCATTTCCGTTAATTTGAATATTATCTATATAGTGTTGACCAGGGTTGTAACATTTTGACAACTATAGATTAATTGGCAGTGCTGCCAAGTACATATAGCCACATTCTCGTTTTATTTAAATCTATTTCTAATCTTTGTAACAATATATATATATATATATATATATATATATATATATATATATATATGCATATATGTAGCATAAAACAACTAAAATTATCTTTATTGTAATTTTCCATGTTTACTTTCATGCTCAAACTTGAGCAAATCGAGTTCCACCGGTTTTTTTTTCAACTCATTCTTTTCTTGCATCATTTCCAAACTATTTTTACCGATATGGACAAGCTCGTTTAAAGCACCTGCGATATTGTCATTGGTTTTTACTATAGCTCCATAAATCCGCCTCAAGCTGCTCGCGTCTTCCTTCTGGGTTTTTACCAATTATTTTAAATGTTCATTTATTTCAATCTTTTTTTCATTATTTTTGTCTGAAAATTTCATTAACGTTTCATTAACATTTTCGGTGTTTTTCCTTTTTAGAATGTTGTACACTGAAAGCGTAGACAGTGATCGTTTTGATGTTGTTGGCATTCCATTGTCACTTGAATTACCTAAATCTTCTGTTAGTCCAATCGCAATATCAGCCAAACCTTCAACAGATTTTGAAATGCCACATACACGCACTATGCTTTCCTCGGTCTGTATGAGTGTGTATTCTGAAAATGGTCCCCCACCAGTGGCCATCGATTCGGCTTTGTTTTAGGCTAGCTTCCACTCAGTTCATGTCTATAAAAAGAGAACAGCTTAAAAGAAAACTTTTACCCAATGTAAAACAACGTTTGCTTTTTTTCATCCATTTACACCCTTTTGCGGCGAAAGAGTACTATTTAATGATTCAGTCAATTCTTAGCAGAGAGAATCCACAGTTGGCTAATCACATTTGGAGAACCCCTTCGCCAAATCTGGGGACTTCTCCATAAACCCCAGCATAATATAGCTTTGTGTTTTCCCCCATATTGTTATTTCAACAAATATATATATTTTTTTATAAAAATAAGTTTTCTTACATTAAGTTAACTTACATTTTTACAAATTATAAAACTACAAGAAGTAAAAACAAAATCCAGCCCATTCATTCCATCAGCTGTCAGGTTATTATTTTATTTCCAATAAGAAAATACCTTTACTATTTTGCAAACAATTGTACGGCGTACGCCTTCTTCTTTCCCAACTCTCATTTGAAAACCTTTTGACTTGCGACAACGCTGCTCCTCTCTTCATTACTTTCCTCCAAAAAGTGTTTCGCCAATCATCTTAAATTTTGTTCGCGAAATCTGTAGAAATTTAAATAGTGATGTATTCTTTCCTTTGACAAACGCGCATAAAAGTACGCATATTTATATATAAGTTTATTTAAATGAAAAACGAACTTTTTAATATAAAACAGAAAAAACAGCTGCTTACGAAAATCAAAGCATAAACTAGTAATATTAAGTACAAGTTTTTATTCACAGCTTTTTCAAGCCCAGTGTTGGAAAAGCCAACACTGGAATTTTTTTATTCACGTCAAAACTAGTTAAAACTATCAAAATACCAGCAAAAGCTTTAGCATTATTAAGTGCTAATTGACATTTAAACCAGCAATTTACTATTAAAATTTAACTGACAGATATTAACCAAAAAGTCGTGTTAAATTTAGGGCCATTATTACAACTTGATGTTATCTTAAAGTGAGATTTTATCGGTCGGATAAATACATTTTCATTATTACAACTTTCCTTTAATCTAATGCCCAATAAATCAGTGGCTATTTAAATGTCGATTTAGTTAATTTTGATTATTATTTAAAGTCTATTTAAATACGCTTTCAGTTTTACAGTCAGACTTAAATACTTCAATAAACTTATGCGAAAAATATGGTAGCACCATGAAATATGTAAACAAAAATCGCCATTGTTCAAAAAACAGATGTTTTTCTTATGATTCAAAGTATTTGAAGTGTTGCGCATGAAATTATTTTAAGTTTTTCAATTGTGTTAAGAGTCCATTTGTGCAATAAATATTGTTTTATTGATTTCCGACTTTATTCTGTTGATAATTTACTTTAACTACGCAACTTTTTAAAATTTTTTAGCAAAGTTTTCACAACATGACAAAGTTTTCTTCTTCTTAAAAGAAAAAAAGTCAAAGTCATATGTTTTCTGTGCTCGATTTAAATAACATTTAAATGACGAATGAGGGGCATTTAAGTCTTATTTAAGTTTGCGTTGAAAAACGAAATTTGGTGTTTAAATGGCATTTAAAGTTAAATGAGATTTAAATAGCCACTGATTTATTGGGCATAAATATGTCGGATAAATTAAATGCAAGTTCGACTTTGTGATAAGTTTTTCCAGGAGGATTTATGTTTATATTACCATATTTTCTTATTTTTTAATATGGTAGCATCAAACATAAGTCTTCTTCACTTGAAGCGTTTTTTGCCCGTCTTCTCACAGCTCGCACGATTGTTTCCTTAGATGCTGACGTTTTTTATTTTATAACACAAAGTTATATCTTCACAAATAAAATATGCATACATTTTTAAAAGGTAAAAACAAGTGTGTCGTTGTCACTACAATTTTTCGCGATCTAAATAATCTTTCAAAAGTGGTCGGTAATTGCTAGTGGTATTGCCACACAATAAGAAATATACATTTAATACTACCGGCAAGTTGTAATAATGCAAAATTGCTACCGGCCACTGTGTCGACTTGTTATGCTAACGTTGGTATTTACTACCAGCAACTTTGTCGCCAAGTTGTAATAATTGCTCTTAATCGAACAAATTCTTCTGGTTAGTTTATTGTCACTTCAAAAAGAAACAAAAGGAGCAAAATTATAATTCAAGTAAAGTAAAAGTAAAAGTTAAAAAGTACCTGAACGTCGAAGCCATTTCTCTTTATATAATGAAGAATTTAAATATCATCGTAAGCGACTGTGGCTTACCACTAGCATTACATTTGTAGTGGCACGTCTAGTCTTGCATAATATATGCAGAATACTTAAAGATGACAGTGATTTTGATGATATAAACCTGTATTATGTATGTCGCAGTCGAATATGAAGAATTGTCGCAGTCGAACCCGAATTTAAATTCCGTTGGCATTATGTAACACTTTCGGCGTGAGTGTTTTTGTAACAGACTACATTATTGTAAAATTTGTAACAGAGTACAATATTTTTAAAATTTATGAGTTAAAAAACAGATCAGCTGATGAAAAATTTCGCCTGTTAAATAAATTTAAGTAAATATCAATTAATTAAAATTTTATTCAAAATGTTAAGTGTTGAGCATATTTCATCTTCAGATGAGGAAGAAGAAACCATAAATTTTGTCCAGTACCGCAGACAGCTAAGATACCATTCTAATATTCCAAGTTCAATGTGAGTTTTTGTGTATTTATGAAGAAATGCTTTCAAATTTCTCCCTAATCAGATTTATAACAAATTTCAGACTAAACAAATCATCATTCCGGTACGTCCTAAATGCGATACCACCTAGACTTCGTGATCCCTCAAGGTCAACATGTGTCAGTAAGGTATTACGTTTGGCGGCAACTTTGCGAATACGTTGGTCAACGTTGGTCTTGCACAACCAAAAATGAGCAGCGTGTTTCACGAGTGTGTAGACGCAATGTTTACGGAACTTGGTCCAAAGTGGATTTCGTTTAAAATGTGCGAGTTAGAAAAGGCTGAAATATAGGAATATTTTTATTTAAAAAAACCGGGTTCTCTGGGGTAATTGAATGTGTAGACAGAAGTCTAACATTAAATATAATGGGTGTGTGACCATAACCTAAAGATACGCTACATTTTACTTCATCATCCAGGGTCAGCACACAATTCCTTGGTATGGCATGCAATTGATCTAAAGTCATATCTCAGAGAGATGTATGCAAATAGAGAAAGAAATACATAGCTGTTAGGTAAGATAAAAATTGGTATTGCGATTTTAAAAAGTAATTAGTTCATTTATGTATTTATATACATACATATATCTGTATTGATAGGAGATGCAGGATATCCCCTAGTCCCATATCTAATTACCCCCTTTGGGGCGGCAGAAGGAGGCAGCGCTGAGTGTCATTTTAATACAATCTACTCAAAAACAAGAAATGTGGTTGAGAGATCTATCGGTGTTTTAAAAAACCGTTTCCGTTGCATCATTGGCGCAAGGCAACTATATTATTCGTAACAAATGGCTGCAAAGATTACTGTGGTTTGTGCAGCGTTGCACAACATATGTATTCAGTATAAGCTAGCCCCAAGTGAATTTGATGTAATATTGGAAAATCCTGATACTCCTGACGGTTACCAAGATAATAGTGGTGACCTGACTGCAACAAATATAATATATTGAACTCATTGAATTTATAATAAAAAAAACTCTTATTTTTTTATTTAAAAAAATCCAATTCAAATGTTTTCTTTTTTAATACACATAAAAATTTGATCTTTAGGCATGTGGCGTTAACAATAAAAATTAAAAAAGAATGTATTCGTACAACAAAAAATAAAAGCAAACTAATAAGTTATTAAAAAGAAATTCTATTTTCTTCTATTTAAATTTTACGTCTCTTCAGTTCTATTTCCTCCATTCGCAATTTCAGCATGGTCGATCGATGTACCTCCTTCTTTTTCACTTGCTCCTTATACAACGCAATTTTCTCCTTTTCTGCTTTTAGGGCCATTATTACAACTTGACGACAAAGTTTGTGGTAGTAAATGCCAACGTTAGCATAACAAGACGATAAAGGGGCCGGTAGCAACTTTTCATTATTACAACTTGCCGGTAATATTAAATGTATATTTCTTATTGTGTGGCAATACCTCTAGCAATTACCGACTAATTTTTAAAGATTGTTTAGATCGCGAAAAATTGTAGTGGCAACCGCACACTTGTTTTTACCTTTTGAAAATATATGCAGCTTTTGTTTGTGAAAATATAAATTTGTTTTATTAAATAAAAAATATCAGCATCTAAGGAAACAATCGTGCGAGCTGTGAGAAGAAGAGTAAAAAACTTTTTAAGTGAAGATGAACTATGTTTGGTGCTACCATATTAAAAAAATAAGAAAATATGGTAATATAAACATAAATCCTCCTGGTAAAACTTATCGCAAAGTCGAACTTGCCTTTAATATATCGCACATATTAAAGGAAAGTTGTAATAATGAAAATGTGTTTATCTGACCAATAAAATCTCACTTTAAGATAACACCAAGTTGTAATAATGGCCCTTAGAAGCTCTTCTTGTATATGATACGTTTTCCGATTATATCTTTCGATCTCCGATAAACTTCTTTTTAGATCCTTATATAAATCAGTTTGAATTTTAGTTGTTGCTCCAGAAGAGAATTTTTTCCACAGTTTTAGTTTCTTTTTCTTTTAGTGCTGATAGGATCGGTTTGGATATCCATACTTATATTCTCCATGGTAGCATCGTTATTTAATTCATTCCGACATATCTCCTCATTTAAGTTAACAGGTACATTTTCAATACCAAATGTTGGTCTTTCAGGACTCAATATTTTCTGGTTAAAACTTTCACCACCAGTTGCGCGACTTTCAATTTTATTGTGCATTAGTTTTCTTTTAACGCTGGTCTTCATATCAGACCACACCTTCATCCAATATTCCGTTTCTCGACTTGGAGGACCAATACTATTTAGCTTTTTTTTTAATATCGTTCCATTTTTCCTTTACAGATGATTTATCACTGATTTTGTGGTATCCTTTGGCGATATTTGGATTTTTGCACATTTCATCCACAAGTGTTTCAAATTTTTGTGGTGTTGTCTTCTTTATCCTTAAATGTACGTACATACATACATAAAAAGTTTTAGGAAAATATTTTATATAATCGATAGAATTGCACTTACATTTTTATATTACTAATTTTTAGGTAATTTTTCTGTTTTCTATCAAAATACACAACGACGCTTTTTGTCGAATTTCACATTAAAAAAAGGTATACACAATACCACAATTTTTAATAGATTTTCGATAGAGTAGAGTGCAATATGATTTGGAAAAAGCGAAACAAATTCGGCGTGACTGCGACGTAAATAATACAGTAATTGTCGTCTCAATTGATTTTGAAGAAACTAGTTCTGATGGATTTTCGAAAACACGATGTAACCTAAGACTATTTAAAAAAATTTAAATTAACTACATGTATGCTGAAATAAAAATGAACATTATTTCTAAATAAAATGAATGAAAAAAGTACTTTAAGAATCTTTAGATTTTTCCGAGAGACGTTTTTTCTATTTCAATAATTAGATAACATATAAAATATTTTCTTCTCGTATTAAGTCCGCCTTTTTTAGAAATGAAAAAACTAGAATTCATAAATTTAAGTATTTCATAACACTATTTTTCGTAAACTAAAATTCAAATGTTGCCATATTAAGTAACTAAATGATCGGTTAAAAACTGCGAAAATGGCCCTTTTTAGCAACAGCTGACTATACCATATCAGGATTAATAGAAACAGGGAATGTGAAATATATTTCCCAAAAATCATATACCGAACAATTTCAATTTGCGTATCGGTCGATATTTTTTCCGTTAAAATTTCCTTTCCATGCGGAATCAACAATACCATCCATTATATAAGCTCCTATATCTACCAACTGTGAAGTTCCCAAGGCGGCAATCAGGGGCATCAAAGAATCCAAGTCGGTTTTGCAAAATCGATATTGGTTTTATTTGGTGTCATGAAAACAAACCGGTTTTGCCACTTTCGAATGCAAGTAAAACCGATATTCGAATCAGCTGTTTTATATATATGCAGAATTATTTATTACTTTTAAAGCAACATTTTTGTTTGAAAATTTATAAAATTGTGGTATTTGGGATAACATGTTTATAAAACTTCTGTTCTTATACAAAAAAACTAATTATAGAAGAGAATACATTATATGATTTTGATGTTTGCATTTGGGCAATATTGCCGTTTTCTAAATATATAAAGGGAATCTATTAAGTATATGTACTCGTATATGTATTAAAAAATTCTTGGTAATTCTTGCATATATGCTGCTGGGAGATGATGGCACAGGAGAGATCCGAAGAAGGCAACGGTTCACCAATGTCTATATTCATTTCATTGGCGTTTTTACCACATCGTCAGTAGATTTCAACCACTGTTCATCTTACGTTCATCTTATCAAAAGACTTTCATAAACCATTTGAGAGTTTAAAAGAAAACTCAGACGAGATTTTAAAAAATCACATTATAATAAGTGTAGTAGGCCATGAAACCTATACAAACCACGCGCATTTTTTTTGCCCATTTCTTAAAGATTTTATTAAGTGTGGGAAATTATATACACAAAACAATTTTCGACCATTTAGTTTGCACGCATTTTTTTAAGCCAGATTGAAGAAATTTTATTGGCGCCCACCGATTCAGGGTGGAAAAATGCGCCAAGTTAAGTTTAACTTGTTTCTTAGAAAATTGTATGTGGATTTAAACTTGTAATATAAACTTTGAGCTAAGTTCCTTACTTCTTTAGAATATTCCATTGGTTGAAAAGTAACCAAAAGCTTACAAAATATTTTGCTTTCCATGCTTATATTTTGGAGAGAATCAATAGATTCTTTAACAGAATTTCCTAACCTTTTGATGGCAGTTCTAGTTTTCTATCTAGAATTTAAAACTTTCTTGTATTTTCTTAAAAGATCGTTATATTTTTTTCCACATATGTATAGAGATTTGAAAGTTTTGTTTGTTTTTCGCAATTTAGACAGAAGGAGTCGACACATTTTCACGGTGTGTGTTCGTTGGCAAATTCTGGAATTCAGTATCTTCCCTTCCTCAATTTCATCTAAGTGTATAGTAGGAAAGGCTTTCGGATTTTTTTATCCCAATGAATGAGCTTTCAAAATTATGGTCGCATATACAAAGATTTTTGTATAATCTTCTGCAGGAATTTAAAATTTTTCCCGCCAAATTTGTCTTAAAACTTTGTCTGAAGATGGAAACTTAATATATCGTAAACCTTTAAAATGTATTTTAGATCTTTTACACATCTTTACGCAGTATTTCCTGCCCGATATCATATTGTAATTTTTCTCACTTTCACTCATCATGTATAGTAAAGAATATTACACACGCTCATAATATATTTCTTTTGCTTAGTTAAAAGCTGACAATAATTAAAAATATTGTCAAACAATTTTGCTTTTATTTTTTTGCTTATGTTTTTTCCACCTTCCCTTCAGTTTCATAAGTTAAATTTAATGAAACCAACTTTAAACAAGTTGATGACCATCGATCCAAAACGTTGGTTTCTGCTTTTTTCTTCGTTTTTTTTTCTTCCTTTCGGCATCAATAAAGATTTTAAAATTTAATTTCATGCTTTGTTCGAGATGCATCTTCTTATAGTGTATATTCTTTGGTACAACTGAATAAAAACTCTAACGAAGAGCATTTTAATAATTAATGCAAAGTGTAATGAATAGCATTTTTTAAATTTATTTACTTTAGCTTTCTAGCATTTAAAATGACAACAACCAATTGGAAATAAAAAGAAATTAAATAAAAAACAGCTTTTTAATATTTCCAATAATAAAACGACAGCTGGTCGGATTATTTCCAATAACAAAACCGATAACATTGGTTTCAGTGACACCTAACACCGACATTAATTCTAATTCGAACATAAAACCGATAATATCAGATTAGATGGCACCAAAGTATTTTTTTTTTTCGGTTTCAAATCGGATTCCATGACACCAAAGTATTTTTTTTGTCGGTTTCAAATCCGAATCCGATACGATCGGTTTCTATGACATCCCTGAATAAAAGAAATTTGCTTAAAAATTAATCAATTACATAAAAATTTATAAATATAACATATATAAAAAACAAGCAAATAAGATCGAATTCAGCACAAATTAAAAGTAATTTGTATATCCGAGGGTTTGAACTTGACTTTGACATATTCGCAAGGAGTTTTTTCCCTTCCCAACCAACTATTCCCGGTTAAAAAATTCCCTTATTCTCATCGCCCAGGGAATAATAAAAAAGGGAGCTACCGGACTTTTATATTCAACAACAATTATATACACTGGCCTTTTATATTCAAAATAAAATTCCAGGAGTTACTGGATGTGTTGATGGAAAGCACATACGGATTATTGCGCCCTCCAAACACAAGCATCTTTTTTATAATAAGTAGTGCAACTATAGCTTCAATGATATGCTAGTAAATGTTTAAAGTTTTGTAATTTTGTCAATAACTCTATACTAACTCTTTGCAGATTTGTGATCACGAACTTACAATCAGGTACGTTGATGCAACTCACCCAGGCACTTGCCATTACTCCTTTATATGGACAACAAGTGATGTTAGGGCTCACCTGGAAAGGAAGTACTTGCAAGGTGTACACAACTTTTGGCTTTTAGGTAAAACTTTTTTTACTAAACTTTTAATTGTGTAATTTAATGAAATTGTATTTTTTTATATATTGTGCACAAGGTGAAGCTGGTTACCCTTTAGAGCTGTGGCTTTTGACACCTTATCGTGTTCCAGAGATACGGTTCAATGTGATACATTCAAAAACCCGAAACATTATTGAACGGACTAATGGCGATGTCTTCACAGTGCGAGGGAGCTTCATTGTTGCCCTGAGAAAGCCGCTAAAATTACAAAAGTATGTTGTGCGCTTCATAACATATGTTTGCACTATAAGGTAACTGAAGAACCGTATGAATCATTTATTGGTTTAGAAACATCGGAAGAGGATACTATTTCAGTAACTCTACCACAATATTTGACAACCGCCCAATCAATCAGAGCAAATATTGGAACAGGGTTATAAAATAATTATTTTAAGATTTTTAAAATTTATTTATTTTGTGAACAGAAACAAAAAGTTGAGAATTTTCAGTACAAAAAATATATATTTAAAATTAAATTAATATAATATTTGCTGCTATTTAATATTATTTGTAGTGAGATCATTAAATTGATAATGCAATTGATTTTTCTCCAATTTGTATTCAACTTCCTTCACTCTCATTTCTTCCATAAAAGTGTTGTACCGCCGCATCTCGTTTATTTGCTGTTTTCATTTTCTCCATCGCTTGAAAGTGTTTTTTTTTTTCAGTTTATATATGCTGTCAAGAGATCTTTAAATTCTTTTAATGTTCTGCTTTTTATCCTTTCGATCCTCTACAGCCTCTTTAACACTATCCACTAACTCTCTTTGCACGGCAAGTTCGGCTAATAGAATATTAGACGCACTGTTAGCGGAATCTGCCTTTCCAAAAATCACTTTCTTTGCATTTTGGGAAAGATTTGGGCTTTTCACAAGGTCCAAGCACTGTTGAAGCAAAGAGTTTTTCCTTTGGAAAGCTGTCTTGCATTGCAGTCTTCTTTCACACGTATAAGTTAAAAACTTCAAGAATCAATTGCTTATAGATCTTAAAAACTTACTAATACCTTTTTCCATTCAGTACTACTTTTGTTTGGAGGGCCCAATGAATTTAAATCCTGTTCAGCTGTTCGCCAAAACGAAGCTATTTCCGGAGCTATTTCCGGATTTTGCTCCATTAGGCAAAGCAATTGCTGGAGTTGCATTTTATTTGCACTATTTGACCTAAAAAATATCTTTGAAATTATTGTTTTACATATGTTCAATTTAAAATTTACGTGTTTTCACTTAGCTCCCTTTAAAATATATAAGAAAAAAATTTTAATAAGCTGTTAACTGTTTGCCCCTTTTTTCACGTTTATAATACCTACTTTTTACCCAGGGAAGAGTTTCCCATTTTTGAAGTTGACTTAGAATAAGAGAAAAGGGAGAAGAGAAAAAATTCCCTGGGAGATTCTATTTAGAATGAGGGAACAGGGAAAAGGGGGGAAAACACCAGGGAATTGTTTTTCGTAATTGGGCTGAATATATTCCCACATTAAAATAGGTGATCATGTATTCCAAACCGGGGGCACGTCTCTGGTCAATGCTAATTTGTGACATGTGCGTATAATTTTATAAATTCATGCTCCTATTGCCGTTCTCAACTCAACTCAGTTTGGTCGTCTACCAGTCAACCAAACTTTCACTCAACTAAACAATTTTTTGACATTGCGGAACCCAACTTTTTTTAATTGTCATTTCTATGGTGTTGCCGGTATGAAATTTAAATTTCATGTTGGTAACACCTTGAAATTTACTTGGAAATAAAAGAAAATAAAACGCAAAAATAAGTTAAAATCAAGTTTTTGTAGATATAAAAGTAAATTAATAATAGATTTAAGTGTGAATTTATTTTACGAAGATGAAAATCTTGACGTTAATATAAATATTCTTCGCATATGTAGAAAAATACGCGATGATTAAAATCCTATTAAACTACACAGTGCGAAGTAAGAAATTTCCAAAATTATTAACAAATATTTGTAACAAGGAATTTTTTTTCATAGATTAACTATTTTCGACTGAATAAAGAAGCATTTTGTTTTATGCTGGATGAAATAAAGACCACTTCAAGAAACCTGTACGTATGGCAGCCATACCATCGATGTTAAAGCGGTACGCTGTCCTTCGATTTTTGGCTGACGGAAGCTATCAAAAGTGCATTGGAAATGACTTCAATGGTTATTTATGTAATGTCACTTATTTTAAAGGAACTGTTACCAGCAATAGAGGATCACATTTTGGAAAATGGATAAAATTAATTAGTTAATTATTTTATTTATATTTTATTATATATTTTAAGCAGAAAAAAACATACTTACGATTTTTAAATTTGTTTACCTCTTTTTCTATTGCTTTTAAAAAGAAAATGTATTACATATATACAGTGCCTCTCATTCAAAGTGAGCCACAGGCAATTTTCGGATAAAATGTTAAATATTAAACGAAAAGCAAATGCTATTGGCAAATTTATCACATATACATATTTATTAATTCTATACATAGCTTCAAGTACATATCAGTCTTTTCAATTATGTTCTACACTTATTTAAAAAGAATAATAAAAACTCAAAAATAGGTCACAGTGAAAGTGAGCCACTCAAATTAAATTCGGTTTATGTAACATATTAATATTTTGTTGGACTACCTTTCACAGCTTGTAGACGTCTAGACGCCGATTCCAATAACTTGCATATATAGGTTGAAGGAATTGCACTCCATTCGGAATTTAAAGCATCTAGAAGGTTCTTTTGTGACGTAATATTATGCTTTCGAATATTTTGGCCAAGACGGGCCCATAAATTTTCAATAATGTTTAAATCGGGAGACTGTGGGGGTACTTCAAGTATATGTGGGAAGTTATATAACAACCATTCTCGGACAACATAAGATTTATGTTTTGGATCGTTGCCCTGGTAGAAGTAAAAGTCTTCTTCGATCCTCAATTTCTTAACACTTGGCTTGACATTTTTCTTTAAAACGTTTATATAAGTGAATTTGTTCATTATTCCAAAATTCTATAACTTTTGACTGGGTTGAAATTTTTTAATGAAATTTTTTTTGTTGGATGTATTAACTTTAAAATCGGGCCATATTAAAGTACACTTATATATGATTGAAAAATGATTTTTAAAAATATAGGTATTATCGGCCTTAAAAAAAATTGTGAATGTAGTGATTTAACATTGCATTTTATAAATAGTAACGTTGACTGAACTAAAAAATTGCATACTTAATTAAGCCGTCCACTCGGGTCCATTTTATTTTGATATTTAGCCCTCTTCTCCAATGGACCACTTAGAATACGGGTTTGAAGCTCAAAATTGTTTTAAATATTGATATAATATTTACTCATAGGGCCCTTGTAAGTCAAATTTCGAAAAATAGCCTTTCGTTCGACAGCTTTAATTGTTATTATTATATGAACGATTTAAATATATTTTAAACGTGAATCCATAACAGATATGTAGGAGATCCATATCCGAAAAAAGGTTTTATTATAAATTCTAAGAAAATCTTTTTATTCCAAATAAAATAAAATGTCTTTTATAAATTTTCAATATTTATTGTGCTTTTTTGCTATAATTTTTATGTTAATTTGCATAGAATACATTTTTCATTTAATTTCATCTAAGTATATCTCCTATTCATCTTCAAGGAGCTGTTTGACGTCTTTGTCCAATTCCATGGGGGTGGAGTTCCATTTTTGTCGAATGCTGGAGATATATGGATCAGAAGTGCACAGTAAAATATTAAAGAGGTCTTCATTGGTACTATATCTAGATATCTTTCTTGTGTTGTGCTCGCGAAAATATCTATAATCTTTGTTCCTTTTTTCTTGCGCTTCTTCAGAAAGATCTCCAATCGGCAGCATATTGTGTTGAATAATGTTTTCCCCATGATATAGTATTTTATGGACTGTCGATGGCATATTCCTCCAATCATATTTTTCGTTGTATAGTTTCGCTGTTTCATTAGCATACTGACCAAATTTTCTTGAATTTACCTTTTTATTTCATGATATTACTTGCAGTATGTTTTTGTAGCATTTTATAAATTCAAAATCTACTCCTGTAATAGAAGCAGCTGTTTCAGGATCAGAAAAAAATTTTCTTGCTGTGTTGCCATCATTTGTGTTTCCTTCTCCTTGCTTTGGCTGATCGATCAGTAAACCCAATTCTAAATATTTTTCTTGTACGTGTTTCTTATTTGCCTCTCCTTTGGCTTTATTTTCGTCACTATTTCGTACTATTCCTTTAAGATCTAAATCATAACTTAGCTTTAATATGTGTTCCATAAATCGAATTTTAGCATGGAGTGGGGACAAGCCAAACTTATAGGCTTCTTGGAAAGTAGTGTCTTCTGTAGGAAGTTGACTTAATTGGCCTGCAGTTTTTTTGCAAATAACACAGCTTGAAGATGATTTTGTTTTAGTTATGGCCTGTGCAACTTTTCCATCAATCATTGTAAGTAACATTTGGTAATTTATTTCAATCTCTTGATCGTTAAGTAGCAAAGTTATCGGTTGAAGTTTATCTATTTGTTGTTTAAGTTCAGATACTTCTTCTAATATTACATCCTTCGTTTCCTTCTTAAAAGCAAATTTAATTGATCTGCAATATTTTGTTGAGGAAGGTATTTCGTTTTTCTATATGTCAATATCGGTTTCTTTGCTAGTAGATGGGCCAAAATTAATGTTATTTGTTTTTAGTCTTAACGGAACAAAAGATATCATAAATAAGTCAGAATCTGATATATTTTCTGCATTATACTGCTTATATCGCTTTTGTCCAGAAGATCCATCGCATCCCCATTTAAAAATTAATGTTAGGCTACAGTCACCAAGCTTTTTAATATTATCTGCCTCCAATGTATTCAACAATCTTTCCGCAGTATGATTTAGTATGTCTTGCAATACCACCTCTGCTGAACTCTCTGTAATGTTTATAGAATTTTGTGGTGGTAAACAATATTTTTTAATTAAAACCAAATCTCTATATTCTGGATAAGTGGAGCAATGTTTTCCAATTGCCCCCTTTCGCAATTCCATATACTGATATTTTGTTAGCTTTAAGTCCAGAAATATTGAAAAAGCTTCTTCAGATGTAAATTTTTTATCATCGGTTGGTGTTGGAATGTTCTTTAAAATCCTTTTTACACGGTTGGGGCTCGCTTTCATTACATTTTCTATTATATCAATTTTTTGTTTGTTTTATATTTTGTTGGTCCTAGTTGATGGAAAAACGTATCTTTAATTATTTCTTCAGAAAATTCTTCATTAATGCTTTCGTCTTCAGAACCTTTCACTACACTCCTCAACTGGTCTGGCAGGTCGGCCCACATTTGCTGGTTTTGGTTGGCTTTCAAATACAAATTCGCTTGTAAGCCATTGTTTGTTGCAATTAAACATTTTTTCCTTATTTCTATAACATTAATTACACCGTTTATTTAATCGCGTTAAAAATTAAAAATTTTTTTTAAATGGTCGCACAACTCAAAATAAGGGTCTTTTAAAATGTGTAATATAGCATAGTTTTTGTTTTTTTGTTCAAAATAAATTTCAACAAGATCGTTATAACTGAACTTAGCCATCGTTTTGACAATACTGATTATCTTTATTAATTTTTTCTGTTTTTATAGACATCAAGTTTTCTTGAAGCATGTATGTGTTTAAACGAGAGAGAGGAAAGAAGATAGAACATGACATGCTTGTACCGACAATTTACTTCAATTCTCTTTTGTTATTTCATTCTCATATTCAAGACAACCTGATGTGTCTATCGTATTTTAACCTTTATATGAGCAGCAGCTACCTGGGTACACAATAAAGTTATAACAAAGGTCGAATATATCAGTCCAAATACAACAACTCATGTACCTACCCCCGCTTATATGTAACTATACATTTTTTGGCCTTAATTACAAAAATTCATTTAATGCATTATAATAAGAATCTTTTATAATACCCTTTTCATTAATAAAACTTCTTGGAAGAATAGAAAAACATACACACAATACACATGTAGATATACCGCACTCCCATACCTAAAATATCCGACATACAAGCAGTAAAATCATTGTAGTTCCTAGAAACGCAAATATAAATTTAAAAAATTTGCATATAATAACAGCTCAGAAGAATTTATATCGTCCGTATTCTTATTACCGTATTTAAGTGAACGGTATCCGCAGAATTTATGCGGTTCAGACTATCATTATTACCGTAGTTAGACGGACGATTTCCGAAGCATTTATATCGTTCGTTTTATTATTATTACTACCATTAGTTTGCTTAACACACCTCCTTGCTTAGTGTACGAAACCTAAGCATACGAATTGGAGAATAGTGGTGCGCATAAATCACAAGGGAAGCAGACCTTTGACGATCCTGGACAGATTGAGTATATACCTCGGCTGGGAAATTAAACTGCATTACAATATATTAACACCGTAAGGAGTGGAAAGATTGAACAAAAGCTGATGATGTGGCGTAGCGTCATGCGAATTAATATTCGTTCTGCTTGTAAAATTATATTTTCCACTCTGAATTAAAAAAAAAAATAGATGAAGATTTGCCTTAAGCCATAACAACAATTCTCAGCTTGATTATTAATCGCAAAAATTTGTAAAATAAAATACACTCATATTAATATTATTTTGTTTCTTCTGTTGTGAGAAAATCATAAAATAAAATTCATAGAATTGTAAATTTTACAGGCCAACTTGTAATCGAATTTAGAGCTTCATAATGTGAAGAACTCCACAGCAGAGTTAAAAACAAAGAAACAATTGACAGCGAAAATTACTTTTCTAGATGAAAACTTACTTAGGGAGGATGCCGCGTACACACAGATTTATATAATTCAGAGTACATACATAATATGTTAAAAGAACAGGAAATGCCGTTTATTTTTGTTTAAAATTTTATTCATATGATATAGTTAATTTTATCTATTATAATTTTAATTTTATTTATAATTTAAATAATAGAGTAGGTCGGACTTTGAAATTATATTATGATATTATTTTGTTTCAAAGTTATTTTCACATTAATTTATATTATTCAATACCCGAATATAGAAGTACAGTTTGTATATTAATTTTATATACTATTTGATTCCACACATTTATTCGGTCTTAAAAAATTTTTTTTTTGTCATCTATTTTCAAATATGAAATCGTGAAAGTTTGCAGAGCATGGCTGTTATTTATATGAGAATGAATTGATATCCATTTCGTCAGACTTGTATGTGATTATTATATAAAAACGGGTGATTGCCTCTCAACAATAGTATTTGCGTGGGCATCTAAATTGAGTAAATAGACAACAAGAGAGAGAAAGGGATACGGTTTTTGTTGTAAGAACTTATGATACTTAATTATAAAATTAATATTCCGCACATTGTTTCTGTTTGCAACATATATAACATTACATTATGAGATAATACTACTAAGAATTGCATTTGGTTTAAATGATCTACATGAGCAACTACCTTCTCTAAGCTTACATAACTTGAAAAATTTTTTTTAATTTCATTAGCACACTTAGCGTAGGAGGTGAGTTGAGTTATTTATGCCCTTTAAATGTCATTGCGTTTTTCATGACAATTCACAACAAAACGAATTTTTA